>CM053622.1:294517364-294607982 GCA_028646595.1 Phalanger gymnotis | reverse complement strand
TCTCACATAAAAGTGGCAAGAAAAAGCAGTTCTGTAGGAAGGGAAGAGGGGACAGGTGAGGGGGAATGAGTGAATCTTGCTCTCATCGGATTTGACCTGAGGAGGAAATAACGTACACACTCAATTGGGTATCTTACCCCACAGGAAAGAAGGAGGAAGAAGATAAAAAAGGGGGGAGATAGAAGGGAGGGCAGATAGGGGGAGAAGGTAATCAAAAATAAACACTTTGGAAAAGGGACAAGGTCAAGGGAGAAAATCGAATAAAGGGGGATAGGTTAGGAAGGAGCAAAATGTAATTAGTCTTTCACAACATGACTATTGTGGAAGGGTTTTACGTAATGATACACATGTGGCCTATGTTGAATTGCTTGCCTTCTTAGGGAGGGTGGGTGGGGAGGGAAGAGGGGACAGAATTTGGAACTCAAAGTTTTAAAAACAGATGTTCAAAAAAAAGTGAAATATGGATTAAGATGATAGGATGTTTCACTCATATTATACAAGTAAAATAACTTGTTGGAAAAATAGAAGGAAAGTCAAGAACAAAGTGATAACCATTTATTTTAAATGTCCTTTAACGAATGCTAAATTGCAATGAAACACTTTTTGAAGTTCATATGGCCTCTCTATGAATACCAAATGACTTCATTATTTCCAGTGCTATTTGAATGAATATCCAATGAGTTCATAATGAAAGTCTCAGAAGAAAATATTGTACCAAACAGAAACAAAAAGTAGAAAATTGCTATTTCCAAAAAGAAAGAAATGAAATAACAGGTCTGGACAAAAACAAACACAAAAGCCCAAGATGCTTAAAGATTGCTCTCTTAGCAGCAACCATCTGCATAACAAGCTGAAGTCTGCATGCCTCCCATTTCTACCCACTGGCCTTTGTTCTAGGAACAATGATTTACATACAATGAATGGATTTACACAGAATAACTTTAATATCTCCATCAAAAGACAGTTCTTCAAGTATTCAAAGAGAGCTTCCTGTCTTCCCAAAGTCTTCCATTCTCTATAAGTAAAAACTTCTGTCTCATTTCTTCAAGCAGTTCTCATATGACGTGGTTTCCACATATTTTACCATCCTAGGCATCTTCCTCTAGAAGCATTGCAATAGTTTCATGTAATATCTCTGTTGGAAGAAACTTCAGAGGCAACTTAGTACAACCCATACCTGAATAAAAATCACCTCTACAAAATAGAAAACAATTGATTGTTCTGGAAGACTTTCATTGGGATGAAACCCACTCTCTTGTGAGGGAAGTCATGCCACTTTGGGATAACTCTAGCTCATAGCTGAACACTAATTCATTGTTGGTGGAGTTGTGAACTGATGCAGCCATTCTGGAGAACAATTTGGAACTATGCCCAAAGGTCTATAAAAATGTGTATATCCTTTGATCCAGCAATACCATTTCTAGGGCCGTATCCCAAAGAGATCATAAAAATGGGAAAAGGACCCACATGTACAAAAACATTTATAGCAGTTCTTTTTTGTGGTAGCCAAGAATTGGAAATTGAGGGGGTGCCCATCAATTGGGGAATGAATGAACAAGTTGTAGTATATGAGTGTAATGCAATACTATTGTGCTATAAGAAATGATGAGGAGGTGGACTTCAGAAAAACCTGGAAAGGTTTATGTGAACTGATGCTGAGTGAAGTGAGTAGAACCAGGAGAATATTGTACACAGTAACAGCTACATTGTGCGATGACTGATCTTGATAGACTTTGCTCTTCTCAGCAATGCAAGGACCTAAAACAACTCCAAAAGACTCACGATCCACATCCAGAGAAAGAAATATGGAGTCTGAATCCAGATCAAAGCATACTGTTTGCTCTCTTTTTTTGTTTTGTTTTGTTCTGTTTTGTTTTGTTTTTCTCATGGTTCCTCCCATTCATTCTAATCTTCTATACAACATTACTAATGTGAAAATATGCTTAACGAGAATGTATATGTAGAGCCTATATTGGATTTCATGCCATCTTGGGGAGGGGGTAAGGGAGGGAGGTGGAAAAAAATTAAAACTTTAGAAGTGAATGTTAAAAACTAAAAATAAATAATTTTTTAAAAAACCCTAACTCATAGCTATGAATATGATTTAGTATTTTGTGTCTATAGGTATAGATATAGACATGTAGCTTAGACACAGGGCTAAGCAGATATGGACTACAGCAGTGGCTTTGATGCTTTCTGCTCAACGACCTCTTTCTTTCAAAATTGGAATGAAGCATGTGACGTGGCTGCATTTCTGCAAAATTTATTAGTGAATCAAAGGCTGAAGACTTTATGCAATTGATACTTTTATTGAATTCACAACTCTCATCACCAAAATGACATTAAAGAAATGTTTCCATTACTCAGAACAGGCCACCAAAACACTAAACTTAAACTTAAAGCTAACAAAATGAATTGTTTATTCCCTAGCTGAACAGACAGATGCCCGCTAAGTAATTGGTGAAGAGATGTCTCTATTACTAGAAACTATGATCTGAAGACTTAAATGCCATTTTTCCTTTTAAATAGAGCAATGTTCTTATATATTTTCTTTCCAATATCCTTGATGTCTTCAAAATGTCACTTGCTGGCTCGTTGATACAACATAAAATCAGAGAATTCCCCCAGTCTTTCATCCAAATGAGGAATCCTTTTGCAGCATCACAAAAATGTGGCCATCTAGTCATTGTTCACAGACTCCAAGTGAAGGCGAGTGAGTGTGCCCACTGTGCCTGTTCTGTTATTGAACAACTCTGATTGTTAAAAGGAGGTTCAGTGGATAGAGCACTGAGCCTGGAGTCGGGAAAGACTTGAGTTCAAATCCAGCGTCACACACTTACTAGCTGCATAACCCTGAGCAAGTCACTTAACCTCTTAATCCACTAGAGAAGGAAATGGTAAACCACTTCACTATCTTTGCCAAGAAAACTCCATGGACAGTACTGGTGTGCTACATACAGAGGTAGTCCACAGAGTCACAAAGAGTCAGATATGATTCAACAAGTGAACAACAGTTGTTAAAAAGTTGTTCTACTTATAATTTTGACCCACATCACAAAATACACTCCCATAATAGGCTCCTGATAAATAAGTGTTGAGTTGCATTGTTTTTACAGCCAGAGTTTTACATTTTTTCGAACAATGGTCAGTTTGAACATGGCTCTCAGTCTTGTCTAATTCCGTTCATTTCTACACATACTTATATGGTACCTACTATTTTCTAGTCACTGTGTTAGGTGCTGAAGACACAAAGACAAAAACAAAAATTTCCCAGCCTACAAACTATACAACTTCATATCTTTCCACTATTTCTCCTAACATGTTATTTTCCCCACTCTTCACCATATTGACCCTACTTCTTTGGACACACTCCTATTGGTCAATGTCCAATGTCCAGTTTTAAAATTTAGCAACACAAATTGAATACAATATCCAAGATTTGGTTCAACAAACCCCGAGAGTAGCAAGCCTCTTACTCTCCATGATCTGCATACTCTGTTTTTATTAATGGAACCAAAGAGTATGGCTTTTTTTAAAAGAAGTTGCATAAAATTTTTGATTCATATTGATCATTTTAGCCCATTACTAATGCAATAAAGTACTATAATTATAGATATTATAGTTCTATCCACTAGATCTAAAGGAATCTCCTCAGAAAATAAACATTTTATAAATCTAAGTTTCAGCCCCTAACAAGTACTATCTGACTCAAAAATCTGACATAAAAATGTAACATTAGGGCAGCTAGGTGGCACAGTGAGTAGAGCACCAGCCCTGGAGTCAGGAGGACCTGAGTTCAAATGCCGCCTCAGACACTTGACACACTTACTAGCTGTGTGACCGTGGGCAAGTCACTTAACCCCAATTGCCCTGCCTTTCCCCCCTCAAAAAAAAAAGTTTTAAAAAGGAAACATTAGAAAAAATACTTACGGAGTAACATATTGATAAGTTCCAGAGCAGAGGAATCTTATCCAAAGATTTTGTTACATTTTTACATCAGATTTTCTCCTGAATTGTTACAAAGTTCTTTTTGAGAAACTCAAACTCTGTCTCAGATGAACTAAGGGTAAGATAAAGAACATCCATGCTAACGCCAAGAAAGTCTAGATGGAACGGTAGTCACGAAGATCATTGAAGGAACAGTGACGGCGATAAAAACAGAGAAAGAGAAGACTGGCCACCCTCCCCTGCAAACTCTTAAGAGCCCAGTAGAGAGATAATAGAGAAAGTCTGTATATAGGCATCAGCTGTGAGAGCTGATCTCCTTTGTCCCCAAGGTCTTATATCTCAGAGCATTATTTTCTGTTATCTTCCATGCCTCCAGAAAAATCAGTGAGTAAAGCTTAGATCTTGCTAAGATATTGCCTCTCAGCCCTACCAGGATAAACTTTTATGTCCAATGACAAATAATAATTCATGGCGTGTACTAAGCTCTTAATAAATACTGCTTGACTAATGCTGATAATAATGATAGCTAACATGAAATAGTATATTAATGCTTGCAAAGTGCTTTACATATGTTATCTCGGTTAATATATTATTTGTTTTGAAAAACCCAAAGACAAGTCTTTGCTTTTTTGTTTCATATTTAATTTATTTGACAGTGCTAAGTGCATTTTCAGTGATAGATAAGATTTTTTAAGGAATATCAATAGCAATGTTGTTAATCAACAATGGAATACAAGGTCTCAGCTTGCCCTTGCTACTTGACAAAATTAACCAATTAGACCTGAATAATAATTCTAATTTGAATATAATTTCATTTCTCAGGAAAGAAAGAAGGGTGAAATGAGGTCTTGAGTATCTAGAAATCAGTAGAATCACCAAGTTTTAGAGCCACAAATGACCTTAGAGATCATCTTAGTCTTATGGAAATGTTAACAATAACCTTTCTTGCTAAGAAATTTTAAATGTTACCAGTTAAAAGTCTACCTGCTTTTCTTTTTATAGGAAGGAGGTACGGGATTTGGGACTGGTCATCTTAGTGGATGCTCGGAAATGCCAGCCTGTCCCTGCTCTCTTCAGAGCTGTCACAGCATTGCAGGTGTGTTTGTTGCCCTCATCCTTTGTTGTTGTTTATTATTGTTTTAAAAACCTTTGTTTTGCCTTCAGAATTAATTAGACTCTGGAGTTTAGCTGGTAAAGCTTATGCTGCGCTCCAAGGGGAAGAGTATTAGAGGAATTCTGGAGGAGGTAGGTTGAAAAGTTATCATTGATGTTTTGACTGAAGTGAAATGCAAAGAATTGGAATGAAAGACCAAAAGGATATTCTATTTGTTCCAAAGTCAAGATTTTTTAAAAAGAACAAAATAGAGCCAAAGAACTCTCTTCTTGGCATCATGCCAACTCTAGCTACTGGAAAGAGAGAAAGAGATCCGGAAGTTATTGCAAAGATTCCATGGCATTTGATTTCATCAGTGGCCCCTAGGATAACCTTTGTTTTTAGTAGTAACTGAAAGAAAAACAAACACCAGGTCAGAAAGTTCCCTGGTGAGGAAAAAGCATGTGGTCTAGTTGGAGCATCAAGAATGCTGCTCATTCGCTCTGAGAAACTGAAAGTTCCATCAGGGTCAGCCTGATGCAAAAACTAAAAAATTCTGGGACTCTTGGCCTCATTTTCTTATTTACTTTACTTCTCTGATACTTCAAGGCAACTCATGAATTTTTTTTTGGTTCCTTCCCTGGAATGTGGAAAGGGTTGAATGGCTGGACACCAAAAGTAGCCTTGGTTGGTGTCAGACTGAAAGGAGTTCTCCAGCAGAGTGCACAGTGGATCTGTGCTTGGCCCTCTGCTGTTGAACATTTTCATTATCAATTACTTAAAGACACAGATGGCATCGTTATCATACTTGCAAATGATACAAAGCTGGACAGGGATAGCTATCACTCTGGGTGACAGTCAAGATCCCAAAAGATCTTGAGACTATTTGGCCTAATCTAATAAGGTATAATCTAATCAGGATAAAAGTAAAGTCTTACATGGGTTAAAGAAAATCCAACATTGAAAGTACCAGGTGAGAGAAGTGTGACTAAGCAATAATTCATTTTTAAAAGATGCAAGGAACATGTATAACTTTTATCAAATTGCTTGCCTTCTCAATGAAGAGAGTAGGGAGGGAGGGCAAGAGAATTTGGAACTCAAAATTGGTAAAAAATAAAAAAGGTAAAAATTGTTTTACATGTAATTAGAAAAAATAAAATATTTCAATAAAAATTTTTGAAAATCAAAGATAAAAAAGATTCAGATTAGTGGAATACATTTGAGGCAACAGAAAACAATTTTACCCTACATTAAGAAAGGCATGGCACCAGGATCATGGAGTTCTGTCCTGGTAGGGCCACTTCTAGAATCCTATGCTCCATTCTAAGTTTTGCATTTGAGGAAGGACATTGATAAACTAGAAAGTGTCCAGAGGTTGGCAACCAGGATATTGAACGGTTTGGAATTAATGCCATATGGGAATCTTTGGAAGTAACTAGAGGTATTTAGCAGAGAAAAACCTTAAAGGATATAAGATTGATGTCTTCAAGTTCTTCAAAGACTACCATGTGCATGAAGAATTCAAGTATTGCTTTGCTCTATAGAGCAGAGATATAATCAAAGGTTGGAAGTTACAAAGAAATAATTTGGGGTTTGATGTGAAGAGAAACTTACTAAGAAATAGAGCCATTCAAAAGGGCTACCTTCATAGACAGCAGGATTTCTTCACTTGAAATTTTAAAGCAAAGGCATATCTTGCATGCTATAAAAGGGATCCTTTTTCAGGTATAGTTTGGACCATATGACCATAGAGGTCCCTTCCATTGATGATATTCTATGATTCTATATGTTGTTGTGGTGGTGGTGGGAACAGTGGTGGTGGGAATGGTGGTGGTAGTGGTGGGAATGGTGGTTCTATGTGGTTCTTTCTTACTTGATCAGGCATTTTCACATTTGTTGTATCATTTTATCAATACAACCATCCAGTAAACTAGGTGAGTGGAGAATATATTAAAAATCACAGACCTCTAGAAAGGAACCTAAGAGGTCACAGAGTCCAAACTCCTCATTTTACAGGTGAGGAAAGTGAGGGCAAATGAAAAGACTGACTTTCTCAAGGTCACACAGCTCAGTGAATGGGACAAGATGAGACTATAACCTTAGTCTCCAGACTCACAACCATATGTTACCCCATGTCGGATTCTTAAACTAGTTTTAACCTAGAGGAAATTTTTACCAGTCAACAAAACTCTCACCACAAAATGTTCTTAGGTCTTGAAACCTATGAATTTAAAAAATTGACTTCCTCCTCTCTTGGCATCCTGATCCTTGAACCATTGGCTTGCTCCCTGTCCCTAGTTCCTAGCCTGCCCAGGACTGCAATGCTAAGACTTGAGGTCTGAGCATCCCATGGTGGCAAATTTAGACATTTTACTGATGCTCAGTGTTTTGAGAGGTAGGAAATATTACCCCAGGCTGTTCTACCTCTGGGGCACATGAGCATAGCTGCTCTACTCAGTGATTTGTTTCCAAGGCTACCAGCGGGCTAAGGGCCAAGTGTTATTGTTCACATTCAATAGAAAAACTCCAAGTCTGGTTTCTGAGTCACAATAAATAGTCTAGAGAAGAATGGGGGAAATAAACAGTGGAAAAAGTAGAAAAAAATTACATTTTTATCTTTTAAATTACATCCAGTTCTATAAACAAACATCTAAGAGCTTACTATATCACGGTATCTTACAATTTCAGATTCTGAAGGGATTTCACAGGCCATCTATTAGCCCTTAGCCCAGGGTTAGCCCTTACCTGACTAAAGATGTCCTTTATTATATCTCTGACATATAGTCATCCAACTTCCATTCGAAAATCACCAGCAAAGGGGAAATGACTACTTCCTGAGGCAGTCTGTTGTACTTCTGGATAGCTATAAATACTGGGAAGCTCTTCTTTACGTTGAAATGAAATTGGTTTCTATGTAACTTCTACTTTATGGAACCAAGCAAGACAACTCTAAACTCTATAGTGTGTGACAGCTCCCCAGATTCATGAAGACCACTAACTAATCACTAATCACAGTCCCCCTTAAGTCTATTCTTCCCCAAATTCCTTGGGTCAAAAATACCTGTGTTCAAATTCTTCCTTGAACACTTACTGTTTGATTGTGGACTAGCCAATTGATGTCTGTCAGCCTCCATTTCCTCATGTGTCAAATGGGGACAGTAATAGCACGTATCTCACAGAATTTTTGTGAGGATCATATGATGTGTAATGTATATAAACCACTTTGTAAACCTTAAAGCATCATATGCTGTTGTTGTTCAATCATGTCCAACTCTTCATGACCCCATTTGGGGTATTGTTGGCAAAGATGCTGAAGTGGTTTGACATTTCTTTCTCTAGCTCATTTTACAGGTGAGGAAACTGAGGCAAACAGGGTTACGTGGCATGCCCAGAGTCACACAGCTGTTAAGTGTGTCTGAGGCCAGATTTGAATTCATGAAGATGAATCTTCCCGCCTCCAGGCCCAGCACTCCATTCACTGAACCATCTAGCTGCCCAAAGCATTACATAAATGCCAGCTATTATTGTTGTTTTTGTCATTATAATTAGTATTTGTATGGCATGATCTCCATTGTTTTCACTGGTGGTAGTCCCCTTTTGGATACACTCCAACTTATGAGATATTATAGATGCCAATGGAGCAAGTCAACTGACCATTTCTTATCTGTCTTTCTTGTTACATAACTAGGCCTTTCCTACTCCATTCACCAATCTCTGCCTACATCACAAGGTTTCAACTCAAAATCTTCAAATGTATCTGGGATTTCATCGATGTGAATATTTTCCCTCTACTGATGAAAATCAAAACCTATCAATACCTTAGAAATTCACCAGAGGAAACCTTTTAAAAGCCAATCACCCAATCGTCAGGCTTCACTATGCTAAAATACAGAACATAGTTAAGCTTTTCACTTGATAGACCTATGGTTTTGTCAGCATAGTTTGATTCACCTCCCTTAGCAAATTCTCCCGCTGGTGGACATTCTCTTCATGTATTCTTCCTGGCACCCAACTTCTTTTTTGCTCCTTTATTAGCCTTCCATTGTCCTAGACCAGTGTTATAGCCAGTCTTGGGTAAGAAAGGCTTCAATTCCAGACATGAAGAACTTGGGATGGAAAACATAAGAGAAATCAGCGAAATACTGGTCTTACTGAATTTATGAGAACATCTATGATGATAACTATAGTGTAATTAGGCAATATGCTATTCCAGGAAATCTCATATAACTCTCAAAAGACAGAGTGTTTAAAGAGTCTTTTATTCATATTTTATTCATTCATTATGAACATGTAATCCCAGAGAAAAGAAACAAATGTCAAAAATGACATAAAAGTGAACCAGAACATCCCTTGAGAAAAGTCATTTGTCTTGTTTTTTTTTCCTCATGGTTTAAAAAAAATAGATATAAACAACTGTGAGTCTGCTTTGTTTTACTAGAGTGATACCCCTTCCTTCTCCCACCCCCCAAGGCCCCTTAAAACAACAATAAAACAAACAAGTAAAAAACAATTCTAGTTCATTGAAATGAATTTTTTCCACAGCATTCTCAAAGCATGGGGAAAATGTGATTTTGGTCATTTTAATTACATTGTAATTTACTGCTGCAAAACATTGAGAAGGCCATTTTGCACATTATATTGTGGATGAAGGGAAATATTTTACTAGCCCCATCAAGTAGAGTACCTAGGGTGCTGATATCTGTAAGGACAACAGCCTCCTTGAATTATGAGCAGATAAAGTTCCCTTCACTTGTCCTCTGGCTACATGTAAGGTTCTACAAAGAAACACTCATGTGTGTGTGTGTTTGAGAGTGTATATGTGGCTTACATGTTTCAACTAAAGAATTAACATTTTCTAATATTCACAGAAGGGGATAACAATGAAAAAAATTCATGAATCAAGGTCCTCTTTAGACTTCGTTAGAGAGTGATACAGAGTTTTCCAAAAGTCCTAGTGTGGTCTTAAGCTATTATACTTTAAAATCATCCTCCTAAGCACAAATTTGGGAGAGTATGGCTAAGCAACAAGTCATTTTTAAAAGATGGGAGAGTTAATGGAATATATTATGAGGCAACGGAATGCAATCTTACATTAAGAAAATAATAGTGCCAAGACTAAGGGATTCTGCCCAAATGTCTTAGTGTGGTTTTAAGCTATTAAGGCTTAAAACCTCACTAAAACTTTTGGGACACCCTGTATCTAATCCCTTGTTAGCTTAAGTAGGCCCTTACAGAAAAGTGAGGACTAAGTCTCGATCCTTGTGGAAATCCGAACACATCATCCCACCCCTGGCATTTACTATCTGTGTGACCTTGGGCAAGTAACTGAACCTCCCAAGGCCTCAGTTTCCCCATGTGTAAAATGGAGGAGTTGGATTAGATGGCTTCTGAGATCCCTTCTCCCTCTAGCTCTATGATATCATATGTCATTGATTACCAATTATTTTAAATAAGGTAGAAGATCCCAGTTAAAAGGACTAGGCATTTAACCTCTCTTGGCCTCAATTTTCTAATCTATTAAAAAAAAAGAGGAGGGGGTAGGCCTGGAGAAGGAATGGGAATGGAATGGATGCCTGCTTAAGTCTCTTCTAGCCATAAATTCGTCGCACATTAAAATGATCATTTTATTCCAAAAAGCTGTGGCCTGAATTTCATCCTTAACCATACCACATGTAAAGAAAAGCTCTTTCTGTGCAAACACACATGCACTGTTCCTTTGCTACAAACTATGATTTTGAGACGGTGAATTGAAGGAGAAATAATATCTTGATTCATATTGTTTAGGACAACAGTTAGTTTCTAGCCAGTGTCAGACATAAGAAAATCATGGAATTTTAGGCTTTTCCCCATACCAAATCATTCTTCCACCTCAGAAGATTTCTTTCCTTCCTTGTTCTATTTCTTTGTAACTCTCTGAGGCAGGTAGGTGGCCCAGGTGATAGAATGCTGAACCTGGAGTCAGGAAGACCTGAGTTCAAATCTAGCCTTAGACACGTACTAGCTCTGTGACCCTGAGAAAGTCATTTAACCACTTCCAACCTCAATTGCCTCAACTATAAAATGAGGGTAATAATATCATTTACTTCCCATAGTTGTTATGAGAACAAAACGAGCTATGGGAAATAGCTTTGCAAACTTTAAAGTGCTATATAAATGTTAGTTGTTGCTGTGACTATCTATTATTATTATTTAACCCAACAGAAACAAGTAAGGGGTGCTGGAGCTGGAGTCAAAAATATCGAAGTTCAAATCTAGCCTCAGACATTTAATAGCTGTGTGAACCTCGGTCAGTCACTTACCCTCTGTCTACAATGGTTCCCTTATCTATAAAATGAAGATAATAATAACACCTGCTTTCTGGGGTTATTGTCAGGATCAAATGAGATGATATTGTGCACAGTGCCTGGCACATAGTAAGAGCTCAGTAAGTCACTGTGCTTCCCCAACCCCCCTAAATCTTCCACAAAGGAAATCCTCTACAGAAAGTCTACTCTTGCTGGAACCCGTCATCAAGACCCTTTAATATTGTGTGGATAATGCCAGTAAAGCACATTGACTGTCCATTGGTCAACTGTCACTCTTGTTATATGACTGGCCTACTTCATTTTCTAATCACACATCTCTGGCTATATCAGGAAGGTTTAACTCAAAATATTCACGTGGATCTGTGATCTCATCAGAGTTAATGTTCACTCCCTCCACTGAGGCAAATCACGACTCCATCATGCCTTCCCAATCTGTGAACCTTTTGTCATGCCCTCCTAGGGGTAATCATGGTAACTGCTGCCTCAAGTTGATGTCCTTACCTTAAGTTTCTCTCCACTCTAGTCCATCCTTCATTTAGCTATCTCCCTAACGTGCAGCTATGAATATGCCACTCTTCTATTCAATAAACTCCAATGGCTCCCCATTACCTCCAGGATCAACTGTAAAATCCTCTGTTTGGCTTTGGCTTTTAAAGCTTTTCATAACTTGTTTTTCCTTCTACCTTTCCAGTCATCTTACTTCTATCTTACTTCCCCCTCCACATACTCTATGTTCTAATGACTGGCCAGCAGAGAAGTTGAAAAGTTTGAGGACTGAGAAAAGGTCATCAGTTTGGCAATTAGGAGATCATCGTGGGTTTTTTGGTGGGGTCAAATGACCAAAAAGATTGAAAACTAGACATTTTCTCCAATTTTCATGACCTCTTGAGTCTCTCCAAAAGAGGGCTAGAGATAAAACAATTTCAACCATCTCCACAACCTAGGACACCAAAAATACAAACAAGATAAAAATTTGATGATAGGTCAATAAACTTTAAACCCCTAATGCATGCTTGCTCAGTACCCTTGTACTACAGCCCCCCATACTCCCAATAGCTGGGTTGCACAAGCCAACTCACTGGCTTACAACAGAACTCAGCTCTATACCCTTACCTCTTCTCCCCCAAATCTCCACTAGAACCCAGTGCCCTAGAGATCTAAACAACAGAGTTTGCTAAGGCTGCAATTGCATGGTAGACTTTTGTGCTGCTGGGCCAGAGAACTGAGGAGCAAAGGAACTCATGAATTGAGGAACAGAGGAAACAGAGGCAGGACACATATGTGTAGCTCTACCAAGCCTGAGGAAAGCAACTAGCATCCAGTTGTGTCCCCTCCCCCGCCAACCAGAAGTCACATGGGACAGAGACTGAAGCTGGTTTGCCCAGAATAGAAGGAGGCTGAGACTCTTTGATATACGCCACACAGCAAAACCTCCATCAAAGGGGAAGGAACCAGAAAATGAGCAATAAAGGAAAGTAAGGAGGTAGGGGAAGACTGAAATTACTAAGGATCTTAGGAAAAAGAAAACTCAGAAACCTTGTGCATAAGCAGATAAACCAACAGGGAAGATATTAATAGCAAAAGGAAGTGTGGTCTCCAGATCAAGTAAAAGAGCATGACGTCTATGAATAAAATTATAACACAATAGAAAATAAATCAACACTGATGACGTAGAGGACCCTGTGAATTCCCAAGAATTTGTGAATGACTTAAAAGAGAAAGAAGAATTGTGAAAGAAGAATGTATGGCCTGCATGGCAGAAATAATTGGCAGAATAGAAAAACTTGAATCCAAGGCACCAAGTTTCACCAAAGAAACAAAAGAGAGGATAACTGCTTGAGACTGCAAATGCCCAGAATTAATGGATAATCTGGAAGAAGAGAAGCAATGACTGGCCTCCATGCCATTCCTCGAACAAGACATTCCATCTCCACACTCTGGATTTTCTCTGGCTTTTCTGCATGCCTAGAGCTCTCTCCTTCCTCATCTCCACCTCCTGGCTTCTCCGACTTCAAGTTTCAGCTAAAATACCACCTTATACAAGAAGCTTTTCATGGTGTCTATTAATGGTAGTGCCTTCCTTCCATGATTATCTCCAATTTATCCCTTACATATCTTATTTGTACATACTTGCTTAAATATTATCTCCTCTATTAGGTCATAAACTCCTTAAGGGTAAGGACTGTTTTTGTCTTTCTTTGTATTCATTGTGCTTAGCACAGTGCCTGGCACATAAAAGGTACTTTATAGATGTTGTTGATTTGACTTTGTTATACTAAAATTCAGTTTACATTAAACTTTTCAAAAAATGCATCTATTCCTTGCACTGTTATCTAAACCAATTTGATTAGGATCTTAGTATGTATCTTTGATATATACTGATAGAACTCACCAATGCTGGGAACATGAAGAGTTGGATACAAGTGAAAAACAACTGAACTGTATCCCAGGCACTGTCCTAAGTGTTGTACTCATTATCCCATCAACTTCCTAGACCCAAACACCCTTCCCTGGCTAACACTCCCCTGTAAGTGCTATATCCAACTATTAGAATGTTCCCTTTAGGGCAGGAACTGTCTCACTTTTATATTTGTAATCCCCAACACTTAATTCATAGTGAATGCTTAATAAATGTTTCTCATTCATTCATATAGACTCCTGAGTTATTCCAAAATTCCAAAATTAAGAAATTAAAAAAAAAACTTTTGCCTGAAATCTAGGACACGAAGTAAGAGTGGGACTTAAGTCTAAAACGAAAAAGGGGGAGGTGGTTGAGAGAAAAAACCCTGTATTTCTGACAGAATATGGGCATAATAATAGCACCTACCTCACATATTTGTTGTAATAATTGAATTAAGGAAAAACAACACACAAAAAAAGATGAAAAGTGGGAAGAAGTCACCAGGGGGCGTATCCTGCAAAGGGGCATAGTGTTTTGTGGCATCTAAGTCAAACCGAGCTGCTGATGGAAAAAGGGAGTTACCTGGAAAATTGTGAGCCCTTTCCAAAGGAAGACTTTGGGAGGAGTTTAATGATCCACCCTCCAGTCTTCCAAATAAGAAGAGAGAGGCAGCTGAGAGCAAGTTGAAAAGGTATGGAGTATCAAAACTTCACTCAGTCTTTGTGGTGATGAGATTTCAGGAGATCCGGCTTGGGAGAGGGAGGAGGAGCAAGCTGCTGACGGAAAATGGAGTCATTAAACCCCATTGTCATAAAGTACATATGCTGTATGGAGGCAAAGGGGGCACATGCCGCCCTCCCAAACGGCATTTCCTAGCAATGCATTTCAACAGAATACACAATTAACACACCCAGAAAATGGAGAAGATAGAGAGACTATAAGCTGGAAGCATTATTAATGTATATTGGCACTGAGCACTAGAAAACTCTGCTCTACTCACCTAAAAAAGTGGAAAAGTGAGATAAAAGAGCCACCCCTTGGTCAGCACATCGTAACAACAACGACAGCAACAATAATAATAACTAATATTTATATAGCACTTACTATGTGCCAAGCACTATGTTAAGTGCTTTGCAATTATCTTATTTGGAGAACTTGGTTTTTTTTTTTTTTGGTTTTCAATGCTTAATTACTATTGAAATTTTTTTTAACCTTATCTTCATTTCCAAATATATCCTTGTTCCCTCACTTCCCCCAGGAAACCATCCCCTATAACCAAGAATAAAAAAGAGAAAAAATGCTCAGAAAAAAAGGAGTTTAACCTTATTATATGCCATGTTCCACATCCATGGTACCCCCACATCTTCAAAGAGTAGAGGAGGTTGCATTTTCTCCTATTTTCTTGGAGGTCAAATTTGTTATTACAATTATGCAAAATTCAGTCTTATTTGTTCTTTCCATTTGTGTTGTTGCAAACGTTGGTCATAGAGTTTTCTTGCTTCTACTTACTTCACTTTGCATCAGTTCATATAGATCATCCCATGTTTCTCTGCATTCTTCATTTTCCTTTTTTCTTACCACACAGTGATGTCCCATTATGTTTCTGCACCACAACTTGTTTAGTCATCCCCATAGTGCCATAAGGTTTTCAAAGGGCTTTCCTCACTATGGCTCTGTGAGGTAGGTAGGACAAGTAACGTCCCTATTTTCATGATGAGAAAAGAAAGATGTGAAAGACTAAGAAGATTACTCAGGATCACACAGCTAGTATATATCTTGCGTTTACCTAGTTTTTGACATGTTGTCTCCCCTTTTTGAATGTGAGCTCTTCGTGTGCAAGAACATTGTTTTTATCTTGGTATCTTTTTTAACATTTATATATCACTATGTGCCAGGTACAGTGCTATGATCTCATTTGATCCTCACAACAACCCTGGGAGGTAGGTACTATTGTTATCCCTATTTTACACATGAGGAAACTGAGGCAAACAGAGATTGTGACTTACCCAGGATCACACAGTCAAGTAAGCGTCTGAGACAAGAGTTGAACTCCGGTCTTCTTGACTCCAGGTCTGGCACTCTATCTGCTTTGCCACCCAGATCACAGCACAGTGCTTGGCCCATAGTAAACTCTTAATAGCAGCTTGTTAATTGACTGATTGACTAGTAAGTGTCTGATGTTAGATTTATGTTAACAGATGGCAACCTATTCCATAGATCTGGAGGAAAGGGCATTATAACTTCAGTAAATCCAATAAATGAATTGCCGTCAATGACAGCTAAGAATACTCTATATAAATTGTGTCATATGTGAAAAGCAAAGATGTTTGAATGCAAAGCATTGCCTACATCCCCTCCCCTGTGAAAGGTATATAAAGCTGGAAAATAAACCTATTTGTAAGCTAGTGATGAGTGCAAAGAATTGCTAATTCCCCATGATCTTAGGAAGGCAAGATTTTAACAGCTAACAAAGTATATTTAAAGATAAATCTCCAGAGTATTGGGCTTTCCAAATGGTTCCATGAATATGAAATATTAATGATGTCATATGGCTCTTTTCTAGATATCATGGTTATAGGAATATAGTTTCATGTGGTTCTTCTTGTAAAGGACATAAAGCATTTATGAGCTGAGATGGTTTCTGGGCTCTTTCAGCCTCTTCGTTGTGGTGACTAATTTTCCTTGGGTAAACTTCTCTATTTGCATTGTTTAAATTTCTCTAAGAAACAGTGATTATGCTAACGTCTTTCCTTTTGGCCATTTCCCCTCTTTTTGAGTCAGCAGTTAAGCTGAGGGGGTAGGGGTGTCTGCTGTGATTACACTCAGCACTTTCTTTAATTCTTTTCAATCTCATCTAATTTGATATTTACTTTGACAACTTTGTTCCAACCCTCTAATGATATTACTGCATATAGACAGCCAATACTGAGATGACTCCCACATCTGTAACCAGTTGTTTCTTCTCTGTTATAAAATGAGAGGCAATATTGTATAGTGAATAGAGAGTTGACCTTGAAGCAAAGAAGATCTGGGTTTAAGTCCTACATTGAACCCATATTGACTGTGTAACTCTGGGCAAGTTGTTTAATATTTTAGAGTGCTAGGTAACTCTCTAGGACTTTATGTTGTAGAACGGACTTGACTTCTATGTTGCCGCTGGAGTTCAATGACTCTGGAGGAGAGACTGAGGCACAGCTCTGCCTCACTTAAATCCAGTTCACTTACAAGTCATGACATCACTTTCATGATGTCATTGGTCCTCTTCGAGAACAAAGAAGGAGCAACAACACGTTGTAAAAGAAGTGCTAACCTTTGTTGAGAAAGGGTGTTTCTTCATCTGGGCTTCCCTGTGCCAGTGAAGTCACAAGTCTACTTCCTATCCCTAAAATATAGCCAATTTCATTTGTTATGAAATCATTGAATATTTGCTCTATCAGGTCCTTTCCACCTCTGTTCTTTAAGGAAGCAGTCAAGATAATCCTTTGTGATAAGGGATGGTTCTCTGGGAAAGAGAGAATAGAGAAATCTAGGTGATAAAATTACAAAACATATCAAGAAAATAAATTTTTTTTAAAAAGAAAGTAATCAAGTTGTATGCGTATAAGCTTTCTAATTAGCATGCAAGTCTTCTTCCTCTTTTATTTCTTGATTCCAAATTGTATCTTCCAATATATTTTTGTCAACTTTTCGGGTGTCCACCTTTATACTGAAATTACTGAATAACAAGGTAAATGTTGGCTTAGTCTGGAGACCATCCAGAAAATGACAACTAGAATGGTGAAAGTCTTCAGCTTCATGTCATACAGAAACAGATTGAAGGAAATGGACATGTTTATCCTACTGAAGAAAAGAATTCAATAGGTATCTTCTAGTATTGGAAAGGCTATAAATGAAAGAAGGATAATAATTGGTTTGTTTGACCCTGGGAGAGCCAAATTAGAATCATTGTGTGAAAGTTAGAAAGAGGCAAGTTTAATCTTGCTATTAGAACAACTTTCTAGCAATTAGAGCTATCCAGAACTGGAATGGGCTGCTTCAGTAGCTCCTGAGGTACTCCTTAATTGGAGGGCTTCAACCAAAGGTTACATCAATACATGTTAGATATGTTGCAGATCAGGTTCTGTTTCAGGTATGTGTTGAACTAGATGCTAATGAGTTTCCTTTTAACTCTGAAATATAATTCTGTGACCAAGCTCTTCAGTGAATTTCTTAGCTTCTTAATCTGTTGCAGCAGATGTCATCACAATAAGCTACAAGTGTCTTCATGGTGGTCTATCACATGTGCTTATTCTTAGAACTACCAGGCAAGATGGCCAAATGTCTCATAAAATGACATTTCTTGTAGCTCTGGGGCACATGATAATGAAACCAATTCTGCTAATTCCTTCATTCACATTCCCCTCAAAGGATCTGCTAAACATCTTTCAATTAGCAGCTACTTCTTTATTTATTTCAATTCAACAAACATCTATTAAGCATCTGCTTTGTTCAAAGCAGACACCAGAGTTGCAAAAACACAAAAGAAACAATTCTGTTCTTTATGAATTTGCAAGTGAGATAGACTAAATAGAGCTGATACTCTCCTGAATACTTAAGTATTCAAGTAGACCTGTTATCTTCTCATTTGGAATGTTTCCCAATGGAATGTAGATCTCACTCTATCCATACCTATCCATCCAGTGGGACTCTTGTTCATATCCTACCATAAGTTTGCCACTCAATGGTAGAGCCCTTCTTCAATGCCCTTAATAAACTTTCAAATATTTATCATTAGAAGTCTTAGTCCAACCATTCTAGAAAGCAATGTGGAGCTATACACAAAAGTACATAAATTGTGCATACCATTTGACCATGTGGGACCACTGCCTATAACAGAGAGGTCAAAGACTGAGGCAAAGGATCTATTAGTACAAAAATATTTATAGGAGGTCTTTTTGTTGTATCAAAGGACTAGAAACAAAGTGGCTGCCCGTCAAATAGAAAAAGTCTGAACAAATCTCATATAGGAATTTAATGGAGCATTACATTAGAAATAATGAATGACTGATTCAGAGAAACCAGCCTGGGAATACTTTTGTGATTTGATGCCAAGTTAAGTGAGCAAGACCAAGAGAATAATTTACACAATGACCAAAATAATAATGTAAAGGAAAACAGCTTTGAAAGTCACCAAACCTTTGATCACTGCAGTGATCAATCATGACTTTAGAAGACTGATGATGAAATGTGTCTCCCAGCTATTAGCAGGGAGCTGATGGAATAGAGGTGCAGAATGAGGAGCACACTTTCAGACATAGCAAGTATGTTTATTTGTTTTATTTGATTGTACCTATTTGTTACAAGGGGAGTCTTCTAGCTGGTGGGGAGAGGTATGAATAGAAATAGAAAATTTTTAAAAAGCGAAGAACTTCAATGAAATATTTTAAAATACATAAATGAAAGAAAAAAAACTAACAGGGGACAGAGAAGTAGGTTAGTTTTGTTACTTCCTGATTAAATGTAGTATGTGCTTGAAAAAACTATGCAGGGCAGCTAGGTGGCGCAGTGAGTAGAGCACCAGCCCTGGAGTCAAGAGGACCTGAGTTCAAATGTGGCTTCAGACACTTGACACATATACTAGCTGTGTGACCTTGGGGAAGTTACTTAACCCCAATGGCCCTGCCCAAAAAAAAAAAAACAAAAAACTATGTAACAAAAATTCACATTTTCATATATAATCCTCTTTTCTGTTTTTGTATATTAAAATAATTGTTAATAAACAAGCATTTTTGAAACATTTACTATGTTCCAGGCACTGTGCTAAGTGCTGAAGATAACAGATATAAGCAAAAATAACAATAGCCCCTGCCCGCAAGAAGCTTAAAATCTAATTGTGGAAGACAACACATTAAAGGAAGCTGAAAAGCAGGGAACAAAGAATATACTTGGTGTAGGGGCATGGTGCTGAAGTCTGGAAAGTCAGGAACAGAAGCAGGAAGGGAACGAAGGCTGGCCAGCCTGGAACTCTGCTCAAAATGGAGACCCCAGAAAGAACTCACAAATATAAAGAGGGGGGCCCACCTGATGGAGGGATATTCCAAGACATAGAGGCTCCAGGCACTAAAGGAGATACCAGGGTGAAACTCTAGCTGAAGCGTCATGTTGAAGTCCAGAAAGTCAAGAGCTGAGCTGGGAAAACAAGAAAAAAAATTCAGATAGTGTTCTCTAATCTAGCATTACAAACCTAGACAGATTTTAGTCAATTGGCATATAGCCCCTGATTGCTAGTCTGCATGCTTTTGCAGATAGGGCTAAAATTGACACAATACTGCTTGCCTTATCACTTATTGTTTTTCATTTGAGTAGCCAAGTGCCTCCAAACTACTGCTTTTGCTTAATATCCATTCTGAGTCGTGTATAGCTAATTTCCCCCAGCTGGCGACAGTCACCATATGTGGTCCTTGGATACAGATAGCCTCCCTTCCTGCATGCACAGCTGCTGCCCTGAGACAAGCATTTTTTCAGAAAAGCTAAACTTAAGTGGTGGGGGGGGCGGGGGGGGGAGTGAAGGAATTCTACTCACTTCTCAAGTGTTCTGTCTTAACTAGATAGTCTAAGAGACTTTGTATCACTTATAAAAGGACATCCAAATGCTATCACATCAATGCTAATGTAATTGGGTTTTTTTTTCTCTTTTTTTAAATCTTGCTTTCAAGCTGCATTCAGTGTTGGATATTTTTAAGTTGTCACAGGTATTGGTCTTAAGAAAAACCACATCATAATCTCATATCAAAAGAACTCCTAAAAGCAGCAGAATGGATTTTGGCAAAGCGTCCAATGAGATGTTTGTTTCCAATGAAGGAAGTGGAGATAAGGAAATTAGGAAGACATGATGGTATTGTAGCTGGATTATATTTGAAAGTCTGGACATGTTTTTACTC
This sequence comes from Phalanger gymnotis, assembly GCA_028646595.1. Classification (NCBI taxonomy): domain Eukaryota; kingdom Metazoa; phylum Chordata; class Mammalia; order Diprotodontia; family Phalangeridae; genus Phalanger; species Phalanger gymnotis. The sequence goes on along the minus strand of CM053622.1, from coordinate 294,587,315 downwards.
TCAATTCCATTTCTGACTGATTTCTTATTCCTGTTCAACGTGTACTCCACACATTTTCCTGATGAGGAAGAGAAGCAAATTATTTAAGTTAAATTTGAAACTAAAATGCCATTGGAGTTTGAAAATCGTTACCACATTGAATAGAGATGTTTGTAAAACTTAAGGAAGATCCTGGAAGAATTAGGGTAATAAAACATAACATTTAAAAAATTTACTATTTTACCTACTCACCACACAGGGTGACTGCCATATACTCTAAAGGATTAGTTTTATCTGTAGCTAACCTGTTTTCTGCAATGAATTTTGAATGCAACAGGAACAATTAATCAAAAACATTTATTAAGCACTTACTATGTGTCAGGAATTATGCCAGATACTGGGGATAGAAAGACAAAAATGAAAAAGTTCCTCCCCTCAAGGAGCTTGCATTCTGTCAATAAGTCCTAGTGGTAAAAATCTACCCACAAAGGACTTCTAAAGCACTTTCTAAAAAATATTTCAACAGTTGCTCACAGCTTGGTACATGCGATAAGCTTTCAAAATGTTGGTTGAATTGGGTTGTAGGACTGGAATTGAGTTTTAAGGAACTGAAAATGCCTGGTTCATTCTCAAGACATTGTTGAGCAGAACTATGAGCCATAGAAAGAACTTCATAGGAATGAAATACTATCATGTAATTATGCAAGTCTTCCAAAATATTCTCCTAATAAAAGAGGGTGAGGAAGCAACTGCTAAAGAAAAGCCAACAAAACTATTTTTTTAAATATAAACAAGGGAGTATTATAGAAATAAAGTCTAGTCCTTAAGAGATTTCAGTCAGCTTTTTATGAGCAGCGGACCCTCTACCTTGCCAATCTCTGCTGGAATGGAATCAGCCCCAGGCACTTTGCCACATGAGAAGAGCCTAATGACCTTCAAAACCTTCTTCAGTTGGAAGTGTGGCTAGAGAGGCATTAACTTCAACCTGAGGTGTATGGTCAGTGGCATCAGCTGTGGTTGACGATGGTCTGTTGAGAACACTGAGAAAGCGTTCAGCCAATCCCTCCAGGAGCTGTCCTTATCATGGCTCCATCAGCGCTGAAAATTCAACCAATTCCATTTGAAATGTCTTAAAAAGATTCTGAAGATCACCTGGTAATAAGGTACTGGCACTTGTCCTTTTAATCAAAGTAAATTGCCAAACATTCAAACTCTGCTGCACAGAGCACAGCTCTGATGGCATGGCCAAATGTGTGTTTGCTTAAGTAACTGTTTTACAAAGAGCTCATACAAGGCGAACACTCACGTGGAGGTCAGAAAAAAAAGCTACAAGAACACTCAATGTCTCTCTGAAGAACTTTGAAGTAGATTGTGAGAGAGGACCACCCAGCATGGTGTGTCCACATCAAAGAAGGCACTGTGCTCTATGAGCAAAGCATGATTGCATTAGCTCAAAAGAACCATGAGACATGCAAATTTAGAGACATCCCCGTCCCGGATAGTCACACAGACTGTGTTGGAACCTTCCAAGCTAGTATTGTTCTGATCATCCACAGTTGGACATACTGTACAGTGACCCTGACATCAGGATGTCATTTTGGTCCTCCTCAAGCACAAAAGACAACAACAAATGAGTCCTTAGAAGCAAATAATTATCTAATCACAGTGAATTTAACCATCAACAAAATAAATGTTTGTTAAATGAGGAAACTGTAAATTACAGTTTATTGAAAACTGAAAGGGAGTTTGGAAGTCATCTTCCAACCTCTTAATTTATAGGAAAGGAAAGTGAGGTCTCAAGAGGTCAGGTGACCTACTCAAGGTCACACAACTAGTGATAAACAAAGCTGGGATTAGAATATCCAACAGTCTTGGATTTGGGGTAGTCTTCTGACTCTGAGGCCGGTATTTATTCTATTTTATGCCCCACTACCTCTCCTTCAATTTGGAAATATATGACTTGCGCAAATATTTACTTTTTGTAGATAGTGCCAATCAACTGCAACTGTATTTAACTTATTTTTCAGTTTTAAAAAAATAGAAAATGTTATAACTTCAGAAGTATCGGTGATAATAAAGTATTTTACCAGAGAGGTGATGGGCTAGAAGGGCAGAATGAGACATACATTTTCAAGTATGGCTAATAGGTTGATTTGAAGTGTTTGACTACTCTTATTTATTAAGTGAGGGGTTCCGTTGGGTAAGGATGGGGGCTGAGTTAGTGGAAAGTGATAGAGATACAAAAAAGATTAACAAAACAAAAATACATAGCAGAAATCAAAAAGAGGTTCAGAAAGGAACACAATAAGGATCATTTTATTGTATGTTAAATTTAGTATATGCTTTAAATATATATGTAATATTATATATAATTGCAAATTATATATTCAAAATTTAAAATCTTTTCATTCTTTATATATGGGAAATTTCGTATTGATGATTGTTCAGTTGATAATAAAAAAAAAACTTTAAATGACATTTCAAAATGATTACTAACATCACTTTTCTCATTCCAGAATTCTGCACCTCAGTCCATTCACAGCATTCTGCTTCTGGTGGATAAAGAATCAGCATTCAGGCCTGACAAGGATGCAGCAATGCAGGTAAAATTAAGAAGTGGTTTTAGATTTTTAGCACTGTGCATAAACTCAGAATAATATGTAATGTTCAAATATTTGTTGGTGCTGAGAAAAATAAGGTATATAGTAAAAAAAAGGTTCTGAAAATTTAGCTTTTTTTGTTTCTTGAAAAGAAACCCCACTTAATTCTAATGCTTTCCCTCTTTAATTTTTTTCTGTTTATCCTGTATATAGCTATTTGTACATATTTGTCAGCTTGTTGTCTTCCCTCTTGGGTTGTAAGCTCCTTGAGGACAGGGACTATCTTTTGTTTCTTTTTTGTCTCCCCCCCCCCAGCACTTAGCATAGTGCCTAGCACATAGTAGGCACTTAATAAACGTTTACTGACTGAGAAAAGGACCTAACTTTTCTCAAAAGTGAGTTTATTTATCTTGTTTTTCACATATAATCTTCCTTTTTCCATTAAGACAAGCTTGAGGTTATTTTCCAGTTATGATGATAAAAAAGTGAGAACTGACATTCACTTAATCTTCACTGACATTAGATGCAGTTTGGCAGACAAAAACACATCTTATATTAAAATACAGATAGGTCATTTAAGCTTGAACAGGGTAAATGAGAAGCAGACATAACAGGACAAAGATAAGTCCCACCTGGTTTAATAGACTAAATTCAAATTCTTCTTGCCCTTCTTGAATTAAAATCTGAGTCAGTTTAGAAAGAAAATTGTAAAATCATTTATGTATCATTCGAGTCACTCAGTGAAAAGAATCCTCTTTTTTCTTATTAAAATTGTTGATCATTAGCATAAAAAAGAACAAAATCTTCAAATAATAGTTTATGTTTATTTAAAGCAAAAGGAGTCAAGAGCATAGGAACTTTCATTCTATTGTACCTTTTATTTGTTTCTATTGATTTCATTGAATTATTAAAATATTCGAGCCTAATTGTAATAATTTTATAAGTCCTGGAAATTAATCTAAGGAGCTGTGTGCATGCGATACCAAATAAACTATTGGAAAAGTAGAAATTTCTATTAATGAACAGGTAATTTTGTCCTACTCTATGCCACAATATGCCATGGCCTATGTAACTCACAGGCCTCATGTCCTTATGGACTTGGCAGCAATGCCAGTTTGACATCCACCTGGAAGCTTAGATCTACTCCAGACTCAAGATTAAGTTTTGCCCCAGGCAGGGACCACATGAGGAAGTCTTTGTGAGAAGTTCATACCGTATGAGATTGAAATGAGAATGCCACATGTTGGTCTTGCTGCTCATCATTGTCTAGACCTTAGCATCCCAGTTCCCCAGTGGCTAGATTTCTTGTCATATTCCCCAGGGTCAGTGTCTTCATCACCTGTTTTTGTTTCCCTCACACTAACTGCATGCCTCCTTAGACGTCTAGCAGTTTCCTGTAAGTAGAGACTTTCATTCATCGTCTTCCTTACCTCAGATAGCCAGCTTATATTTTACATTCTGTTTAGAGCTTGGTCAACAGCATACATAGATCATTGGTCTTTTCTTCATTGGCCTGATGTCCCTTTTCTGGTTACTTTTTGGACTCATTTCTCCTTGTGACCTTCTCTAGAATAATACACCTTGTCTGGGCTATCTGGTGTTACACACTTTCTAGGTCTACCTAGACTTCTGGTGCTGGTCTTCCCCAATCAAGCCAGCACTGCTCAAGTCCCAGTTGTGGCAAAGCCATTTGACTGGTTATTTTTCACCAAGTTGAATCGAATGATTGTTTTTGCCATCATGAAGATATGGCAAAGTTAGGTCGTAATGGTAGAGACAAAATTGGGAAATAGGAATGACTCCACGTTGAATGGTAGCATATCTTCTCTATCGTTATAGTTATTTTTCCTGTCAAAGATGCTAGAATATGTTGGTGCCTGGCAAAACAGTGGCTCCATAGCTAGCTGTTTGTAACAGCAACAGCTGCTCAGCAGTCAAAGGCAGTGCCTAGCTGCTGTTGCTAAGAGAGACTTAGTGGTCTTTACTACTTTTTTAGCCACAGCCCACCAGCCCCAGAAGGAACAATGCACCATACTGGTGCATCAAGTGAATAGCATGCTCCCACGCTGACACTTCTGTAGTATCTGGGAAGGAGATACAGGCATCCTAAAGTAAAGATATAGCTGCCATTGCTGTCTCCCTGACATTGTGATGGGATCAGAAGAGGTTAAGAGGGTAGTAGTCCATGGTGGATCAAAGTCACAAAGTCCTGTCCTTCAGGGTTCTTCTTGGCTGCCACCTCAGCTCAACTCTTCCTGGACCACAGTGGTCCTCTATGCCTTGTCTTCATGCCTTCTTTCTCCCCTTTCTCAATTTCTGCCACTGAATTGGGGAGGAGATTCCACCAAAGTGTTTCCAAGTATCACAGCAACAGAGATGGTGAGGAGCACCCAGACCCTGGCCCCATCCAGAGTGGATATATTATGGAAGACCTTTCCTCTTCTATATTCTTCTCTTTTTCCTTTTCTCATTACTATTTTCCCTTTTATTTTTCTCTTTCTTTTTCTTTTATCTTTAATTCCCTTTTCTTCCCTCCCTCCTTTTTTCTCTTTCTCTCCCTTTCCTTAACACATCATGTTCATCCGTTCACTCTTATCTAATTTCTCTTTTCTGTTCTACAGTATCTCTTGCCTTCTCTGCTCCACCTGTCATTTTCTTTTTTCTTTTCCTTTTTTTGCCACTTATTCTGTCCCTTTGCTTTTCCTCCCCTTTTCTATTCTCTTCTTTTTCGCTCCCTCTCTTTTTCTTCTTTTTCCTTTCCCTCTCCCCATTCTCATCTCCTTCACTTCTCTGTTCTTGTTCTTCTTTCTTCTTCCATATACTTCTCCTTCTCCTTTCTGTCTTAATTGTTGTATTCCAATTCATTCAGTATTCAAAGGTTTACCCTGACTCTATCACTAGGAAAACAAAACCTCAACCAATTATTTCCAGACTTCTAACCCTCAATCTCCAAGCATTCTATGATGCATGAAGTTTAGAATTCCAAAGGCACTCTGCAGAACTCAAATATTAGGAAGCAGTTCATCAGGGTGACATTCTCCACTAATTCTTGAATCCGTGAGAGCAAAGCCAGGGAAGGCATTTGGTCAGTCTTGGGCCCATAGGAGCATGGAATGATTAATGCTGCATGATAAAAACAATACAGAACTGAAAGCTGTGCCTACATCTTCTCAAACCCAGGGCCTTGGAGTGGCAGCAAGCCTCTTGGGTATAATCTGTTCCTCACCCAAATCCCTTCTCCTCAATAGCTGGATTCATGGCAATAATAAAGATCTTTAAACAACTTTTCCTCAGCAGTATGAGGTTCTGACCTCCCTGAAAGCCCTGCATAAGCTCATTGACAGCACACAGCTGACAGCAGAGTTTGATGGAACCTTTCCCTACAACCATAGTGACTGGATCCGTTTCCGAAGGGTAAGTAAGGCAGGATGGCTCAGCACTCTCTTCCTTTGTTTTTCCTTTTCTGAGTATATACATAGGCCTGTTATTCTACCCATTATTTTATAGAGTTATTCATTCATTCATTCATACAATAAGCACTTATTAAGTGTCTTCTATGTGCCAAACAACATGTTAGGTGCTAGAGATACAAAGACATGGCAGCCACCAAGGAACTATGTAAAGGTGAACTATCCTTCTTGTTATCATGCATTCAAGTAAGTGCACTACAAGGTGAAATGGAGATAGCTTGCCACAGTTTAGAGAGGTGGCCTCCAAGCAAAGAAGACGTGTTTAAGTCAAGTTCTGATGTGTACTAGCTCTGTGACTCTGGGTGAGTCACTCAATGGTCTAGATAATTCTCTAAGACTATAAATAGCAGAGAAGGTGCCATCCTTAATTGGTAGATAGAAAGTCTTCATCTGGGAATTTCTTATACAGATGAAATCATAGGGACTATTCCTAACCCTAACTCTAATGAGGTAGAATGTGGTAAACAAAGGAGATATACAGTCAACATCCCATAAGAAAACATAAAGAGGGAGAGATCGCTCCTACCCAAGGGGAATAAGGCACCAACCCTCTCGATTCTCTCTCTGCAATCTCTGTCACATCTGACTCTTCTTCTCTAATTACATATCTTTCACCCTGGGAGGATGGGGGACAGAGGACGTGATTGCTACCTTCTAGTATCGGCAGGACAGTCACATAGAAAGATCGCTGTAGCGGAGGGGCTTGTGTAGCTCAACTAAACTATGAGCTATGCCATGCAGGGTTACCCAAGACTGACAGGTCATGGTGGAGAGTTCCAAAAAAAGACAATCCACTGGAGAAGAAAATGGCAAATCACTCCTGTATCTTTGCCAAGAAAACCCCAGGGACAGTATTTAAATGCTAAAAGCTATGACATTGGAAGATGAACCCCTCAGGTCAAAAGAGGGCCTGGCATGCTCTGGTTCCCAGAGTCACGAAGAGTCAGACATGACTGAATAACAAACAACACCTAGAAATAGGGATTTGATTGCTTCTTTTTGCTCCCAGAGGGCAAGACCAAGACCAGTAAATAAAAGTTTCAGAGATGGGTTTAGACCCGACGTAAAGAAAATCTTCCTAATAATATTCAGAGAAGGAATAGACTGCCTTGGGAGAGTGAGTTACCTATCATGAGATTTATTGACCATAAGTTCAATGAATACTTGGAGATGATGTGGAGGGGATTCTTCATCAAGTTTAGCTTAGATTATCTCTGGAGTCCTGAGATTCTGTGATTTTGTGTGATGTAGCAATGGCCCTAGAGTCAAGAAGGCTTGGTTCAAGCCCTACCTTGACACGTACTAGCTGTGTGACCCTGGACAAGTCACTTAATCTCTCAGTACCTCAGGTAACTCTAAAACTTTAAGTTGGTGGGAGCATGCTAATCTATAATGATAGGGGAAGTTCCCCATCCGAAACATCCTACAATGATAAAATCATACATCCACTAAAAAAAGGAAAAAAATATGTGGCCTATCTCTTTCCTATCCTGTAAAGTCCATAAAGTTGGTCATGGTGCCTTAACTAGCTATGCTCCATGAATGTGTCTTACTTAAAGTTTGTATCTCTCCCAGGGCTAAGCACAATGTTCTCACAGGCAGTCAATACTTAGCATTTGTCAAATTGATTTAATTTGAACTGATTTTATGACTGAAAATGACACTTAAACCCTACAAAATCCAGACTGTTCATTTGAAGTCTCATCTCTTACTTTCCATCTCTCCCTCCTCACAAAACATGGTAGAAATTGGAACCATTTGCTACAAACTGCAAAGAAGCCATTACTTTTCTGCAGAATTCCGTCTGTTCCCTAAACACCAACAGGACTCTAAGTACAGTACAAGTAAGTGGTTGTTTATTTTATTTAGAAAGATGATAAGCTTTCGGTTCTAGAAGCAAAGAGACATATTCATTAAAGTATAAGTTCTTGGGTAACAGGATAGTTTTAGAAACCAGTGTTTATCAGAAATGGCGTGTCCAGCTTTTAGTTCCCTTGCTTACCTGAGGCAATTGTCTTCAACATGTGTTTGGTTTGTGAACATCTCAAATGGTAGAACAATTTCCTCAAGAAACTTACTACATCTGTTTCTACCACTTAGTATACCTCTTCCAACTCACCACCCCCATGAAAGTAAACCTTCCCAAAAGGAAGGCACTATTTTTGAAGATGTTTCAAGGAAACGCATCATTTCTTCGGAGATAGAACCCATATTGTCCTCCCTTGTCCTATCACTTGTGATGGGACCCCTCCTTACCTGCTTGCTGATAAGAATACATGTTCCCCCAACTCCAAAGCACTGGTTGGGGCTTCTAACACATGAGTCTGGACTCTGTTATCCTTTTAAATGTAGCTGTAGTAGGGCTTTCTCCGTTTATAAAATCCCCTATACATTATAAAGATAAGTAATTTTACCATTTACAAATTCACCAACATTTCCTAGCAAAATATGGATCACAAAAAAATGGAATAATCTGAAGCCAAATCCTGTTATCATCTTACCTTTTCCTTTAATCTCCTACTCATGTATATATTGGGTAGCTAGATGAAACAGTCGGTAGAGTACTAGGCTTGGCATCAGGAAGACTCATCTTCATGAATTCAAATCTGGCCTCAAATACTTACTGGCTATGTGACCCTGGGCAAGTCACTAAACCCTTTTTTGCCTCAGTTTCTTCATCTGTAAAATGAGCTAGAGAAGGAAATGACAAACCACGCCAGTATCTTTGCCAAGAAAACTTCAAATAGGGTCATGAAGAGTCAAATGCAATCGAAAATGACTTAACAGCAATGCATATAGTGGTTTATGTCTCACACGATAAATGAACCTGACTTTCACTACAGATGTATTCCAGAGAAGTTTCATATAAAATGAATTTTTAATAAAATCACTTGAATGCCTCCCCCAAAGGAGATCACATTTTTTCCTAATGAAAAGCTTTTGCTTTCCTTGTAATCTTAGATTAGTCACTTGGCATGAGATCATATAAGTAACTAACTAGGAGATGCCAATAGTGCAAGTTCCCTATGTGGGAGGGGCCAGGGAAAAGCAGCAGAGGATTTTGAAAGATGGAACAGGTTGGAGGATAGACTGATAAGTCCTCAGAACAATGCAAAACACAGAGCCTTTCATGTAGAGACTGCCTAGGAATTAACACAGCCCCGTGGACTAGGAAAGCACACCAGATTGGGGTCAGAAAACCTGGTTCTAGTCAATCCTGGATCTACCCAAAAGTAGATGGATGACCTTGGATAAGTCACTTTTCTAGACTTCAGTTTCCTTGTCTGTAAAATGGGGGGAGGGATTGAACTAGTTCCATCTCTCTGAGCCTTTCTAACTCTAAAGTTCTCTGATTCTGTGTCCAGCAAGGCAAGGGTGGAGGGTATAGGAAGCAGCACTGGAATTGAGAGGATGAAGGAACTTGGGTTCATGGTGGGCAAGGCTCCACTCACCTCTTTCTCCTGAGCCCACAGGATTTGTTCTGCCTAACTGTCCTTCTACTACTATCACCTATCACTTCTGAACTGGGTTTCTCTCTAAGGAAAAAAAACGTGCCTCATAGAAAGTTTTATAAGGGTTTCTTGTGATTTTTCACCCCCCAAAAAATATCTTACTAACAGAGAAGACAATAAAAATGGTCTCCTTCCCTTTTTTCCCCTTCCCTTCAATACCAAAAGAAAAGATGAAGTCTCACAAATGTAGGCTAAAAATGGGACTGCCAACAATGGATTAAATAAAGATTCATCTTTATTTCAGTGGAAATCTACATTCAAGCTATCATAGGCACTGGTCCCTGGTATTCTGATGAGTAAGGAGGAGGAACAAGGGTTGATAAGAGCAGTGCTGGAGTTGGGAAAGTCTATAGTGAAGTGAAAAGAGGGTGAGGAGGGTAACAGCTGAGGGCAGAGGAAAAGGGAAGGAGGAGAAAAGAAAAAGGAGACTTCCTGTGGCCGCTCCTTGGCCCTAAGCCAATGACTGAGCTTCCTTCTCAACCCTATAAAAAGGTGAAAATGAAATACTAATCTATGTGCATAGTAGTTTGATATTTTTGTGATTTTATTATTAGTGTGAAATTGTGCTTCTTACAGCACTTTCATATTTGGGGGGGGAGGGCATAATGGAAAGAACCAGACTGGACTTGGAGCCAGGAAGACCTGAGTTCAAATCCTTCCTCAGACACTTACTGGCTTCGTGACCCTGGGCACATTCTCTGCCTCAGTTTCCTCATTTGTAAAACATAGTGATAATAATAGCACTTACCATCCAGATTTGTTATGATAGTCAAACAAGATAATATCTTCTTTACAAAGTTTATGAGCCTTGGAGTATTAAATATATATTACCAATTTATTTATTATTTTATCCATGCATCAGTTTTGTCCTGTCTTCTTCAAAGGGTCATTTGTCCCTTTTCCAAATGAGGCATAAAACAATTAATTGTCAAGCCCAATATCAGGGACAGAACCAGAACTTTTTGTAGAAAGAAAATTTGTATAAAGGGGAATTTTAAGTTCAATTTTAAGTTCTTGTTTCTAGTTTGCATTAGTAGAAGGAGCCTTCTCACTAGGAGTTTCTTATAGACAAAAGAAATCACAGGTTCAGATTTTTTTTTAAAACCCCAATTTTTTATAGAGATTACAGCTTCTATTTTTATGATATTAGACATAGTAATAGGGACTAGATCCATGATTTCATTGGCATAGAAAAAAACTGCTTCTAACAATGTCAGTAGGAACCTTCTTTCCAACTTTTAGACTTAGTTGTCTAGAACTCTAAAAGGTTAAGTAATTGCCCAAGGTCTCACAGCCATTATAGAAGTAAGAGGCAGAACTGGAATCTGGGTCTTCTGGTTCAGAGTCAGCCCTTTATCCACTACTCCACTCTGCCTCTCCTTTATACTATCAGAGACAATATATTAATTTAAATTCTTTGGGCTTTAGTTGCCCCATCAGTAGATGCCAGAAGATGGACCAAATGTTTTGGGTTTTTTTTTTGAGGTCTGTTCCAGTTCTAAAAACAATGATCCAATGATTAGTAATGGATTAATTATAAAAATAAATCCATAGACAGGATCATTACCATCAAAAATACTATAAGAAACCAAACATGGAGTGCATTTCAGGGACAACAAAGGGTCTGGAAATCAAAAATTAAGTATCACTAATCAATAGCTTAATTAGCCAATCCCTTCTATTCAATTCTTCATTTTTCTTTTCAAGATCCATAAGGACTTTGAAATTTTTATTTTGATTTGTGAACTTAACATTCATCCACCTCCTTTATTATTCATAAGCCTCAATTCCAGGCCATTTCTTCCTGTAGAGTGATACTAGGATTTCTTTACCTGCACTGAAGCTGCGAAAACTAAAATCGATCAACAAATAAACATTTATTAAGCACTTGCCACATGTCAGGCACTGCCCTAAGTGCTGAGGATACAAAAAGAAGACAATCTCTCCCCTCAAGGAGCTTCCAGCCTAATGGGGGAAGAAACAACATTCAAACAAATACATACAAATATGGGATAAGCAGGAAATAGGTAACAGAGGGAAAGCACTGAAATTAAGACAGGTTACCCTCCTCCCATGTGCTAGTTGCTGTGGCGTTATGTTTGTCACTCAGATTCTTAGACAGGAAGCACCTGAGTCTTAGATATTGGTTCATACTTCAAAGCACTATCAACTAATACATTATGTAATCTTTCTAAAAATATACATCTTTTTTTTCCATCCCCATAGGAGGTGGTGGAACTGATCAACAAACATAAGACAATGATGAAGCTTGTTCTGGAAGATGTCCTTCTGGTAACTCTCCGCTTAGAAGGTGGCACAGTGCTGGCCAGGCTCCGGAAAGAAGACTTCTGTGTGACTGAAGATTACAGGTAAGTGGATGCTTTCAAAGTAACATTGGCTGGTAGCCAAAATTTCATGTTAATCAAGAATGGAAATTTGCAAGAATGGTACTTATCATGCACGCAGGCATACATGGCTGTTAGAAACTGTTCTTCCAAAAAGAGCAATTGTGAGAGATGCAACCCAAACCTCTCCTCCCCTTAAAGCTACAATCTCCATGAATTGGCAGGGCCAGTCCTCATCTGCATCTGCCTATGTAAAACAAAAACAGGGCAATTTTATTTAAATACTCAAATGAAAGAAAAATGAAAACTCATCATATTTGCCATAGAGTCAGAGGCCCTGTTTGATCATGAATGAATTCTCCTTTGTTATCCAATATTTTAACTTGATTTCATCTTGGGAAACTCCATTCCGCCTACCTAAATTCCTTTTGCCATTTCAATTAGACATGGAATTCAGCTTTGCTCCATGCTGCTCAAGAGTCATTGTTTCTCCTCCAAAGAGACTGAATTTCAGGATCGGTGATTTTCCTTCACACGCATGCACATATATATGAGAGTGAAAGGCTCATTGTTCAGCCATGGCTTTTTGTGGAAGCATCATGGACTGGCTTTCAAGCATGACTTAGTTTACAAAATTTAGGACTTGTATTATTCTGAGTCATCATTGCACTGGCATATTCCAACACTCTCTTCCCAGAAATATTCAAAGAAGCTGTTTGTCTTTGTGACAGGCCCGTCTGAATAGTGTTATGCATTGACTGCTATTGTCTTCTCTTCATCAGAGATGCTATGGAAGCTATAACCAGACTATATAACCAAGTAGATGAAGAGGTCCATAGGCTAGTCCTCTCATCTAATAAGTGCCTTCAGCAGCTGGAGAACCTGCAGGAATTAAGAAAACTTGAAGAGGGGTGTAACCAGGTCAGTACTCTTTTTGAGACAGAAAAAATGAGGCATCCAAGCCTCTGGCTTTCAATTCAGCCATCTACATCCTTGTCAAACAACTATAATTTGAAAGAAAAAAATGAAAGAATAGTTGATAAACTAATATTTGCTTTTAAATTGCTTTTATTTTGGCTGATTTGTTGCCCCCAGACTTCTAGCCATGCTCACCAAGGGAATTACTCCTAAGATTATCACTTTTCTCTGAGGATCTAATCTAGCTCCAAGGTTCCTTTCATCCTTTATGTTTTCCATTGTACCACTATCTCTGAGCATCTGGTAAGCTATCGCCCCTCCTACTTGAAGGCAGCTATTTGCCGAAGATTGGAAAGACTACATTACTGTTTCTCATAATAGACTAAGTAACGTTGGGCCAAAAGGTTTGCTACTAACATTTTTTAAAACCTCACAATTTTAGATTCTAATTGCAGATGTACCAGGCATCACATGGAGGGGAGATAAGATGGCTGAGTGTGTTAAACTCAGGACAGTCTGGGTGTTTGTCATCCTTTTTAAAGGGAGTTCAGTTCTACCTTTCACAGAGAACGGTAAAGGCTACAGTTATTAAGCAGCTTAATGAACATTCCTATGGCACGTATAACATTTCTTGTCATTTTGGACTAGATTTATGATTTCCTCAGTGTGGGGAACTTCCAATGAGGAAACACCCTCTACTAATGCAGTTAAAGCATCTGCTTGACAACTTAAATTCTTAGGGAATACCCGAGGGTGCTAAGATGTTAATCAACTTGCCTTGTTCATACGTTTATTAAGCGTCAGACACAAGACTTGAACCCAAATTTCTATCCATTGTGTCACACTTCCTTCCATGAAATCCACACATCCCAAACCTGAAAGTTTTGAATCCATTTAATAGGTTACTCCAAGGTCTCCTTTCTAAGCAATGGAACTTGTAAATTTGAGCCAAAGACAATTTCTTGTGCTTTGAGCACTTGTGTAAATCAAAATGAAGAGCACAAACTCATCAGTGCATATTTTGTTGATTCAATAACTTTTGTTTTTCACTTGACCCTGTTAGGAAACATAGTATTCATTTCTTAAAAGAACAGGTCTAATTCTTCATTCAATTTGGTTTTAATTGCTGCATATCTAGTCAAGACTTAATTAACAGAAATTAAAAATACATATTTGCATATAAATGATGATCTGATTCCACTATGAAACAAGTAGGACTATTTCCTAAGAGAGAGAGACTGACTCACCCACATGAGATTACTAGATTCTTCTGAGGTGCCATGATACATGACTTCTTCCAAGGTATAAAAATAGGCCTCATTTTATCATACCTTGCTATGTTGTTTGGGCTGAGGTCCTACATGCACTTAAAAAAGTTGTTTTAATCTTCTTTTCCTACTTAGATTAAATTGTGGTTTGAAAATGAGCGAGAAAGATATCTTGGCCCTTTGGAACTACTTTCTCTGGAGAATGTGAAGAAAAAGCAAGAAGAATTTCGAGTATTTGGTGACATGGTGATGGTAAGGTGTTATGGAATGGGTCATTCCCATTGTGGTCTTCACGAGTGCTCTTTTCTACCATTATCATCCTTCTGTTATATTCTGATATCCCCACATAGGTCTTTAAGTAGAAATCTGATTTGCTTTGTACCTCTAAGAAGTAATTCAATCTTGTTTTTTCCTGGAGGACAGAAATGTACTTATTTCTACTATTAGTACCACAATATCTGTTAGATATATATGTGGATAAAGTGGTATTAGGATGTTTAAGTGGTATCAGTTTATATTCATCAAATTTTACCTGTTATCTATTATAGTAACTAAATGCCTTAGGCACAAAGTCTATTTTATGTCTTATAGACAAGAGAAAAATAGGCATCAGAGATATGAATACAAATCACCATAAACATTATCTCTCTGATTTCATCAATCACTCAACATTGATTAAGTGCCTATTAAGTGCTAGACCCTATTACAAAAATATCAGTTAAGCAGTCCCTGCCTTCAAAGAACAGTTATCCACATATAAATATATGCAAAATATATCTGAAATAAATACAAGGTAATTTAAGGTAAATATAAGCTGGAGGTGGGAGAGGTGGGATCAAGAAAGCCCTCTTTCCTAGAGGTGGATTTGAGCTGAGCTTTGAAGGAAGCCAGGTAGAAGTGAGGAAGAAGTGTATTCCAGGCAGAAGGGCCATCTGAGCAAAGGCAGAAAGACCAGAGATAGAATATCATGTGTAAGGAATAGCAAGAAAGGCCAATTTCTAGCAATAGTGTTTTGTATAGATTGGATGGATGAGAAAGGTCAAGGATGATGAGGATTGAAACAGGAGCCACTGGATTTGACAAGTGGTCATTGTTTACCTTTGGGACAAATGGTAGAAGATCCCACAACAAGAGTTGGGGGAACATACTGTAGTGTCTTGGGCCACAAGAATTCTGGTCATTCATCCTATTGAGAATAAAAGTAATAAATTAGGAGGCTATCGAAAAAGGTTGTTTTTTTAATGTTGCGATTCTGATTTCTTTTAGAGAATTTTGAGCTGGAAGGAATCTCAGAGTTCCTATAATCCAGCCCCTTCATTTTATAGTTGAGGAAACTGAAGTCCAAAGAGATTAAGAGACTTCCCCAAGTTAACCCAGAAAGTCAGGTACAGAGCTGAGATTTGGATCCGATGTGTGCAATGACAAATGTAGCATTGTTTCTGCTGTACAGCATCACTCCTCTACTTCCTTAGTGGACACTGATTCTGTTGGAGTGGGTAAAAAGCTATCCTCCGCATCAAGGATGACCTAGCTTCAAGTCCTGCCTTTGATGCATACTGACTGTATGGGCAGTTCCTTTAAACTCCCAGTAACCCTGGCAACTCTTGAAGATTACAATTTGTGGAGAGGGTGCCAATCTGAATTGGTCAAGGAAGTCTCTACCAATTAGTAGAGGATTTCTCTACACTAGTGAAATCACAGATCCACAGTTTTGTTTTGGTTTGTTTTTTAAAGAGGTGGTAATGGAGGCTTTCGTGAAATCTGCAGTGGTAGGAAAGGAAAGAAACAAGTATAAAGGCATTGTAGAGGTAGAATTCATGGACTTGGCCACACAATTGAAAGTGGGAGGTGACAGAGGGGGAAAAGTCAAACACCAATATTTCAAAAGCGAGAATGATGCATTCTGGTGGAAAGATTCATTAGGTGGTGGGGAACGTGGCCATAGAGTGCAAGAGAAAAGTTAGGGCTGGAGATATAGATAGAGAAGTCAGTTCCATAAATGAAATAGTTAAAGATGTGAGAATAAATAAAATTGCCTGGGAAGAGGCAAGGTCAAAAGAAAGAACCTTAGGGAACCATACCTCCCCCCTTAAAGAACTAGAAAGATGAAGAGGATCCAGGGAAGGAGATTGAAAGAAGGGGTTAGAGATATAGGAAGATTAGTAGAATGTATGGTCATAGAAGCCAATGTATCCAGAAGGAGTGGGTGGGTGGGTGGGTGGTTTTTCAACAGTTTTAAGAGCTTCCAAGAAGTCGAGGGATAACAAGCACTAAAAAGAGGATATTAGATTTAGCAAGAAGCCGCTGATTATCTTGGAGGAAAGTAGTATCTGTCCAGGATAGAATGGGAGGAAATGCACTGTGTCATCTTAGGTCACAAAAATACTTTTCTTGTTTAGCCTATTGAGAGCAAAAGTAATAAATTGCACAGTTTGACTCGAGCTGATGTTTTGTTCTTGATGCTATAGCAATATTGTAGGAAAGGACTACAGTTGGTGAAAGATAGTAACTCACCAAACATGGAAGAAAAAATTCAGAACTTCAAAAGATACCTGAATGACATCATCAGTCAAACAGAGAGAAGGAAAGGGGAGCTGGAGAAGATGGCCAATCTCTATGAATTTTATGAGACGGTAAGAAAATCAGCAGCCCCTGAAAATGTGACAGAAATGACTTTTTGTCAGCATATTTATTTAACTCGATAAAATATAGCTCCTCACAAAGTCCTACTCTAGATCTTAGTATGGTGCTTGAAAGTTATACCCACAGAGCCCAAGTTCTGGCTGGATGTACAGTTAGAAAGGCTTCACGTACAATCCCATTCGGACCTAACTGACAATGGAGAGGCATGCCACCAGTATCTTGATCAATGTGTAATGAATTGTTCGGTCACAGCAATCCATGAAAAAAAGGAAAAAAAAACAAAATCATCCTCAGTCCTGTGCAGTCTCCTGTTTCCATTAATTTGAAACCATCTATAAATACTAATTTAATTGTGTTTCATCTAAATACACTATCTTTGTCCAATGACCAAGTCTGTATGTTGCTGAAGGAACTAAACCTTATTGGTATTTTTATTTAGTATTTTATTTTTCCCCAGTTACATGTAAAAACAGTTTTTAACATTGAGTTCCAAATTCTCTCTTCCTCTCTCCCCACCCCACCCCACATTGAGAAAGCAAGCAATTCGATGTAGGTTATACATATGTACTCATGCAAAACACTTCTATAATAGTCGTGTTGTGAAAGAAAACATAGACCAAAAAACTCAAAAAAAATAAAGTTTAAAAGTGTGCTTCAATCTGCATACAGACAGCATCACTTCTTTGACTGGGGATGGATAGTATTTTTCATCATAGGTTCTTTAGAGCTGTCTTGGATCATTAGAATAGCTACGTCATTCACAGCTGATCATCTTACAATATTGCTGTTACTTCATACACAATACATTTCACTTTGCATCAGCTCATGCAAGTCTTTCCAGGTTTCTCTGAGAGCATCCTGCTCATCATTTCCTATTATAGTGCAGTAGTATTCGATCATAATCACATACAACAATTTGTTCAGCCATTCCTCAGTTGATGGGCATACCCTCAATTTCCAATTCTTTGCCCCTAGAAAAAAGCTGTTATAAATATTTTTGTACATATAGGTCTTTTTCCTTTTTGCTTTTTTATCTCTTTTGTAAACCTCATCAGTATTGCCACAAAATGCTAAATAACGCAAATTTATTTGTCCTACCACTCCCTTTTCAAAGAAAAATTACTCAGTGTCTCCATGGAAATCTACTTTCTTTCACCCTTTCACAGTTTATTTGAAATTTGCATCATTTCAAAAATAATACTGCCCCCCAGATCGTTCTAGTGCCCCCCAGGGGCCAGTATCACCCACTTTGGGAACTTATGACTGAAGATATCTAGTGTGTTGGGTGGATGTCTCTGGGCGGGGAGAGGGGGGAGAGATTGTGAAAGAATATGGACAAGAATCAATCAAGACGAGAAGGCATGGATGGATTATGACTGATACCAAAAGAGGAGGTATCCACATGAGCATGATTAAATAAAAAGGCATCTAAGTAATGATGTAGAGTTAAAATATAACCAGTCTCCCAACTTAAAAGAGATACTAATTTAGTCATAGGTAGAAATAATTTCTTCTTGGTGTCATGTTTTTAACTTTAGAAAGCATATGGAACTTTATGCCAACCTGTCCTGAATAAACGAATCTTTTTTCTTTCTATTAACGATTGAAGTCCTACAATTTCATTTATTGCCCCAAATCCCTTGGGTGGACAATATATAGCTGCCAACTCATTTATCATCCTTCTTCTCCCTGGACTGCTAATGCCAAAGTTTGCCTTGAAAAGAGATTCTCTTTAAGTGATAGAAACAGTGAGGAGTAAGAAAGTCCTGGCTTATGAGTTAGGTTCCAGCCCTGGCTCTCTTACCAAACCACAACCATAAGCAAGTCACTTAACCTTTCTTGGTCTTTGTTTTCTCGTTTACATAATACGGGGTTTGGATTAGATGATTAGAGGAACACTAAAGTCCCTTTCAGCTGAAAAGTTCCACAATTCTGAAACCATCCCCTTATTTTCATGCTCTCTGATCAATGCTCTCCATGATCAGGAACTGTTGGCCAATAGAGGGTGAGATAGTAAGTTCCCTATGGGCTCTGCAATATCAAAGACCAGTTCACTGAGGACTTTCCTTAAATGGCTTATATGGAAGTTATCGCTGAGAATTAGATGGTGAGTCCGTTTATACTTTTTGCATTATACAAGTTCCTCGTTTGCCTGCCTTACAAACTCAGGAATGCGTAGAAATAGTGTTGGCCTATTGGCCCACTTTACTTTGAAGCATCTCAGAAATAGGGATATTTCTTACTTTCTTGGAGTTTACAGAAGCTCTGATTGATCCATATCTTCTTTTCTGGTGATGCAGGCGAACGGATGGATGCTCCATTGCAATGAGTACCTTGAACATCTCTCTCTAGAGACTAATTATTCTCCATCAGTGATAGAGTATTTAAAAAGCTACCACCAAGAAGCTACTAAAGTATCTGCTGAGAACTTCCACAAAGTGAATGAGATGGTGCTGGGCCTTGATAGCAAGAAGGAACAGAAACAGTGGAACATTTTATGGCTGAAGTGTCAGCAGACCAAGCATCGTTTAGAAGAAGTCCTCTCCGAAGCCATCCGAGGTTCTGGCAGACAGTCTTTCACTCTGGAGGGTAGTCCGAAAGTGGAACATGAGTTTGTCATTGAAGGTCTGCGGAAACATGGTCAGTCTCCCGGACTTACTAACCTTGACAGTGGCCTCTGGGAAAATAATAGACTGCTGCTTCCCCAGCGAGCCAGCTTCTCTGGAATACAGGCGCTTTCAGAGCAAGAAGGGCCAAGTTCTGGCATGTTTTCTCCTCTTAGCACATCACCCTCACCAAGCCTTACTCCACCGTTGGGGGGGCTCCCCAGGACCGGTCCTCTCTTGGAGGATATGGACAACATCTCTACTTGCTACTCCGAACCTATTCAGTCCCCAACCACCCGCCACAGGAAACACCCTTTCAAAAAGATCATGAAGAAGACACAAAGTTTTGAACTTCCTCAGCTGGACAGCAGCCCCAGTGAGCTGCACCGGCATGGATACACTGGCGTTTATATAAAAGGACTTGAGGTGGCCAGCAGCATGGCCACTGAGAAAAAACATGGGCAAAGGCCAAATGTTAAGAGCCCACTTGTCAGTAGGAACCGAAGTTTGTCATCTCCTTCCAGGATTCATCATACTGAGGAAGAAAGAAAGAGAGCAGGAAGGTGAGAAATGACCACCACTAATTCTCTGAATCTAGGGAGGAGAGGATTTTAGAAACACCCAAACTATAAATGTATCCATGCTTTTCCGCAAAGTAGAAACTGAGATGTTTAATTCCAGGCCTCCAAAACGTCCCGGCCAGGCTAAAAAGGACATGAGTTTGGTTTGAATCAACTGAATACATTCAGAAATATTTTCCTGATTTTTTAAGATGGAGATCAGTGAAAATATTTCTTCTTTGTTTCTTTCTTTCCCTTGTGGTGTAGAGACCCACAAATACTGGCACTGATTGATTGTCAATCGTACAGACATTGGACCAGAGTCGTTTTTCTGGTCCAGATGGAGAAAATACAGTAATCAAACCAACACCATGATTTGAAAATGAATTATATTTTTTAAAAAAACAAACTGATTTTTCTTTACTTCTAAGTGCCAAGAGGTGAGAATTTTGTGTACAATTTCTCTGTTCCACCATGTCTCTTGAAGGAGTGAATTGTGATTTGTCAAACTTTAAGGTGTTTGTAAAGAAACTGACTTACTGGAAATAAGGGTAAAGATAATTCACCAGTGGCTAAGAAATTTGGACCATAACTCCATATTCAACTTGAATTTCAGCTGTTACATCATAGTGTTTTCTTGTCTGAACCTCTTTATCAGCAGTTTAAATGTGGTTTGAGGTTTTGTTGGTTTTAAATTCCATACGAAGGTATTTTTCATTAGTGCTTAAAGTGGTACCTTAATCCAAAATGAGGATAATGAGGTCAGAGCAGTAATTATAGCAATAGGCCAACATTTTAGGACATCTGAATGGCAAAACACAAAATAAGAATACACATGCACATACACACCTAAGATTGCTAAATGTATATATAATTTTTTAAAAATAATAACTTGGTCATAAGCATTTATTAAGTACTTACTATGCACTATACTAGGCACATGGGATGCAGGCAAAAATGCAAGAGTCTTTGCTCTCAGGTTGCTTATATTCTACAGGGGAAGAAATTTAAACCTAGAAGAATCTGCAAAATTAATTCAAGGTAGTTTTGTGAGGAGGCATTATAGCAAGTTAAAGTATGCAAAGTACTTCCAGTTCAATACATTGAGCCTTTATTGAGCATCTGCCATTTGCCGGACACTGTGTTTCTCCACAGCAACCTTATGAAGAAGGTATAAGCATTGTTCCATCATCATCCCCGTTCTCTTACGATCTCTCCCTAACCGCTAGTTTCTTCTCTGCTGCTTACAAACGTGCCCAAGGCTACCTAGTCTTTTTAAAACCCTCATCGCATCCTAATGCCAGCTATCCTCCTTCATCCCTTCTCCTCTGCTCACCTAAACTCACCAAAAAAGCTGTGTACTTGGGGCAGCTAAGTGGCACAGTGAGTAGAGCACAGGCCCTGGAGTCAGGAGGACTTGAGTTCAAATTTGACTTCAGACACTTGACACACTTACTAGCTGTGAGCCCTTGGGCAAGTCACTTAACCCCAATTGCCCTGCCTTCCCCTCTCCAAAAAACAAAACAAAAACAAAAAAGCTGTGGACATTCAGTGCTTCTATCTCCTCTCACTCTCAGAATCCTCTCTGCAGTCCAGCCTCTGACTTCATCATTCAACCAAAATTGTCCTCTCCAAGGTTACCAACGGTCTCTTAATTGTCCTAATTCCTTTCCTCAATCCTGCATCCTTCTTTATTTATCCTGCTATGTTAAATGTCTATCTTTATACAGAACATAAAAGCAAATAAGATTCATGATATCTTTCTTGTGAGGTCTTTAATATAAATATAATTATTTCCTGGGCTGTCTTACATCCCTAGTAACCTCTAATCTATTCTGAATTATCTCTGGTAATGAGAATAACTCAGATGATCAGGATCCACAGATAATCCCAAAACTCCCTTCTGGTCAATTCTTGGTGTCTTCTCCCCCTACAAAAGAAAAAGACACACACACACTCACATGCACTCACACGCACACCCACATACACACACACCTTCATGTGCACATACCCCAAAAATTTTATCCAAGGAGGTAGCCACACTTACTGGGTTTTTTTATCTTCATTTCTCCTCTTTTACTCTTTACCAGAGGTTTCAAGGAGTAGTGAAATTGCCAAGAGAGAGGCCAATATAAGGTGGACAAACAGGAGAATCCAAAAGGCTGATTCATCATGAATTTGTTAATTAGCCCTTGAATCAATTAGTGAACCGCATTAACTTTTTTGGGAGTGGAAGCAGAAAGGGAAAGCTTGAGGTTAGGGTGCCATGGACCTGAGCTCTGTGTGTGGACCAGGCATTTTTGTTTACCATCCTTTACTCAGGACCATCTCTGAATTAGTCTGCACCCTTTGAGGAACTCATTATTTCTGACAGGAATTTGCCCTATAGGGAATAAATAGGCTACTTCAAAGATACATTGGCTTTTTTTTTGCTTTATGCAAAGCACAGATTTGGGGGGATAGGTTCAGGAATTTTGCACTGAGTAGAAATATATGGAGTGCAATAGGAATTGTGGGAAGAAGTCACACTTATGGGGAAACACCCATACTTAGAGGAAATTCAGTCCTTCCTCAAAATCAGAGATAGGTGGACACTTTTCATTTCAAGAATCAAAAAGAAAAAATCGAAAATACTGCTTTCAAATAGATGTGTGAACTATTGTCTTAACTAAAATGTTTTAATCCAAAAGCCCCTGCTTTTTAAAAAGAAGACACTTTGCTCAAGTCTCCCTTACAACTACTTATTCTAACAAGTCTGGCACCCAGATACTGATGATAGAATTGTTGAAGCAGGGCATGCCTTATTTCATTTTAGTGCTTCATTAACATCCTTACGGCAATTCAAAATTTCTAAAATTAGCAATTATTTACAGTGGAACTCAGGGGAGACAAACTCAGGAATGGTCAGGAATGCAATCATTACATACTCCCCTTCATTCCTAGCTTTTATTCCCTCATCTAATTAAATTATTATTTTGAGCTGAATCAGAGTAACTATGATGGAAAAATGAAAGACATCAACAAAACATTAAAACAAATTAAAATAAATCACCAGACCACTGCCCCCTCAAGAAAAAAAAAAGATTACTATTTTAGCAATCTAGATAAAATTAGGATTGAATTGTAACAAACAAAAGACATAAAAAGGAGCTTGTTCTCAATATTCCACCCTAGTTCCTCTTCTCCCTCACTGCTCCCACAGCAACCCATTTTAATTTAAGAACAAAAACCAGTAGTTTCATACAACTGTTTGCTTCCCCCCTACCAGTAGTAGTAATGGCACAGTACTTCTAAAACTGACCATAAAACCCAATTCTTGTTCAGCAGAGGAAATCCTTACTGCTCACACAGCAGTTTCCTTCTTTGTTGGCCTGCTGGATAAAGCTAATTTGGTAGCACAGATACCTGCCAGATATGTGTTTCAGTTGCCCTGACCAGCTCCTCATAGCCCAGTGGTGCTATTAATAATTTGTCATATCTGAATCTGTTTAAACAATTCACATTATTTAAAAAAAAACCAACCCACTGTGCAATTGAATGAGCAAACCAAAACCAGCTATCCAGCTATGCTATAAATCAAATATCATCAGACTTTCTTATTGTGGATATCATTTCTGTCATTAGGTAGTTGATACTTACTTCGTCACATTGTATAAAATGATAGCAAGTCAACATCTGTCCCCACCACTTCTTACCAACTTGATCCCTTGCAGGTACTACTGAGGATTGCAGAAGACTTTTAGTTTAACAGCATCATAGAAAAGAGTCCAGATTAGTGCTTAATTTGTTTGTTTTTTTAAAGGATTGCATGTGGCTATGAAACAAGCTGTCACTTTTTTTGTGTACCTTGTAGGTGTCTTCATTTAGGTCTCCTCTGGAAAGTACGGTTGAATGTTGATTTAAGCCAAAGGGCACAGAAGCTAAATCTGTTAGGGGCATAATTTTAAAGTAATGGCACTCTGATTTCTCCACACAACCAGAGCACTGCATCTCATATCCCATAGACCTGGCCTGTTAGTTAGTGCATCTTCTATTTATGTTCCAGGATTTCATGCTGAGTTTTATAGTTTGAAGATCCACTTTATCAACTCATGCAGGGGTCTGGTGAAGTGAGTCATACTAACCAAACTTGTACAAAATTGATTTATAAACCAGAAAGCCAAGGTGTTCAACTTTGAGAACTATAATCGGACCATGTAGTCTCTTACCAGTAAGGATACCTAAACTTGAGAAATGAAATAAAAATCAGTAGATGATTTCCTGAATACAGAAACGTAGCAAACAAGATTGTGGATTTAGAATTAGAAGAGCCCTTATAAGTCACACAGTCATAGGTATAGAGCTGGAAGAGATCTCAGAGTCCACAGAGGCCAGTGTCCTTATTTTACAGATGAGGAAACTGAGGTATGAAAGGGTTTAGTGATTTGCTCAAGTTACATTGGGTAACAAATGGCAGACAGAGCTGAGATCATAATTCAAGTACTTGGACTCCAAAACCAGCACCCTTTTATTACAACACACTTGGATGGTCTTAGGTACTGGCATCAAGCAATGGGAGACAGTCACACCTTGAATCACAAAGAAGAGATATTCATTTTAGCTGCTCAAGCCCCCACTTTCTCACTCCAGAGACACCATGACAAATTCATACACCCTATCTCTCCTTTTTACCCACTCCATAATGACCATGAGCCTTCTATATTTAAGATTAGAATATCCCATTTCTTCATTTCAGCAGCCTTTCAAAATATGTCATAATTTCTAATGACACAGCCCATTTTACACTATCACATTTTAAGGCAGTTGCTTCCTGATAGGAAATACATTTATCTTTGTAATAAGTTATCTCCCAGTCCCATTTTAGGATGGATTATTTCAGGGACAGTTTCCTGTGGACATTTATCCTGGCCAGGATAGGTATATTCTTGCTAGTTCCATAACTCCTTCTCCTTGACCTGGGTGTCTTGAACCTTTCTTGACTATTTCCTGAGCTCTCATCTCAACCATTTCTTTTCCTGTGTCTGTTGACACAGGAGTCCATTTTATTTTGAGGCCCATTGCCTTCCATCCACAGTTTATATTCTTAATTTTTTATTTGATTGATTGAGTTTGTGACTACAAGACAAAATGGATTTTTTGGAGAAATTTGTGTTTGGGTAGTTAGCTTATGAATCAGGAGCCAGTTTTCTCCAATTTGCTTCATTTCATTTTTTCTTATTTTGTTGAATATTTTCAGTTCTTCTTTAATTATAGAGCTACTCGTGTGTTTAAGACTCCAAAAATTGGATCTATTTCTGAAATGAAAATCACTTTGACTCAAAATATATGCAACATTTTTATTAATGGCCTGGATATTGACATAGGTATCATGCATATCCAATGTGAAGATGGGATAATGAACGTGTTGGAAGACAACATTAGGATTCAAATAGATTTTGATAGGTTAGAAGATTGAGTTAAATCTAATAACATGAAATGTAATAGGAATAAAGGTAAAATCTTACATTTGGATTTTAAAAATCAACTAAACAAGCATGAAGTGAGGAAAGCATGGCTAAGCAGCAGATCATCTGAAAAAAATCTGAGAGTTTTAATGGATTATAAGCTCAATAAAAGTCAACAGTATGACTTGGAAGGCAGAACAACCAATGCTTTCTTTAGATTACATTAAAGTACATCAGATCCAGGAAAAATGAGGTGATGACCCCACTGTCTGCTCTTGTCAGACCACATCTGGAGTTTGGGGTGCCATGTTTTATTTTAGGTAGGGCATTGATAAACCAAGGAGTGGATAGAGGAGGATGACCAGGACAGAGAAACCTCAAGTTCATGCCTTAAGGAGATCAGCTGGAGGAACCTGGGATGTTTAACATAGAGAAGAAAAGACTTCAAGGGAAACATGATAGCTGTCTTACCATATTAGAAGGGCTGACATGTTACAGAGAATTTAGACTTTTTTCTTTTTTACCTCAGAGGGCAGAACTGGAAGGAGTAGATGGAGACTGTAAAGAGGCAAGTTTAGGCTTGAAGAGCTTCAAGATAATTAAGGTATCCAAAAGGATAATTGGAATACCTTGCCAGGTAGTAAGTTTCCCTTCGTTGAAGTCTTTATGCAAAGGCTGAGTGATGATTTGTCAGGTATATTGTTTAGATAGGAGCCTGTTTCCAGGATAGTTTGGGATAGGTGCCCTCTTTAATCTCTTCCACATCTAAAATTCAGTGATGCCTGGAGCCCCTGAGGAATTCAGCCATGTTATGCATTGTCCTCTTTATTTCCAACAGGTCCCTTACACTTGGGTAGGGAAAGGCCAATATTGCCTCTTATAAGTAATATGGAAAATTTTTCCTGCCACGGAAAGATCTTTCCAAATCCAAATTAGGTTTTTTCACCTTTTTTACCATTTCTTATTTCCCTACCTCAAAAAAGCAACTCCAAGGACTAGAGAAGGTAAGGTAGTTAGCGTGTAACTAACGGTACAAGATGGGGAATGAAGGATGCACTAACAAATGCTTTTTTATAAATGTGCATATTTTGAATGCCCGAAAACTCCACTATCTGTGGAATATGGGGATTTAAGCTGTGATGATTTACTTCAAGTAGCACAGAGGAATTGAATTTTTCAAGTTGGGGGAGAGGTAGACAGAGATGTCATGCTAATTTCATCCTTGCTTAAAGTACCTGCAAACCCTGTCCTGGCTCTACTCTGAGGTTATCTTGGAGGAAGGGAGGGAAACAAAGGTATTAGGCCATCTACTAAGACTATGAATATTTTACTGCTCAGAATTATTCATTCTTTGAAAACTAGAAGAACTGAATGGAAAGATTATTTTTGATCATGTGACCAATCTATTTATAACCCAGCTTACCTCCTCACTTCTGTTCAATAATTGCTTTTTTTTTTAAACACTAGGGTTCTTTAAGCCTGTTTTTGTTCCTATGTATGACATGTATAACATTAAATAAAATTTCTTTTACAAAACCTGAAACAAAGCCACTGTGACTACAGCCAAGGATCCTTTGCCATGTTTGAATGCTGAGTAGACATTGTTATGACCTGTCCATGTTCAAAACAGTTGTTCTGTGTCTTCCAGCAATAAAGTACAGCATATAATGGATGAAATGATCACCACTGAAAGGGAATATGTTAGATCCTTAGGATATATCATCGACAACTATTTTCCAGAAATGGAAAGAATGGACCTCCCCCAGGACTTGCGAGGGAAACGCAACATAATCTTTGGGAACCTGGAGAAGCTCTATGATTTCCACTGTCAGTATTTTCTCAAAGAGCTGGAGCACTGCAGAGACTGCCCCTTGCCTGTCAGCCACTGTTTTCTGAGACATGTAAGTTCCCCTTCTGAGGAAGGGTTGGTCCTCCCAAGAGTCCAAGTGTCTACAGTTAGCCAGTTGTTAGGATTACCAAGGGAATTGCTGTATTCCTTACCTGTTCTGGGTTTCGCTGAGGAAATGGCCTCTACCTAATGAATGCCCTGTGAGTCCATCCCAGTTTTAAAAATTCCCCTGGACAGTGAGTACTCCAGTATGCCCACAGTAGTGAATTTGAATTTTTCAGTTGCTTGGGATGTAGAATCAGGAAATGTATACAGGAGGCAAACTCTAAGGCTATTTGTGAAACAAAAAGTCTGGCACCAAAGCTAATTTCTTGTTCTTCCAAAAGCCTCGTTCAGGATCTGGTTCCACATTCTTCGGGGAAAGCTGAAGTGTTATTTAGCCTGGCCATCCTAAAATCAAGGAGGAGGGGAGGGTACCAATGGAAGGAAATAACACTTCACAATGCTTTCCCTCATCATTGGAGAATTAACATTCACACAAAGGGATGGAATTTCACATACATGGGATGGGAAAAAAATACTGATTGTATATGTAAATGAAACCAATTGTACATTTCATCTCCTGACACTCAGGTAAAGGCTCTCTGGTCATAAAGTCCCCAAACTCAATGTCTGAGCGATAAAAGTAGACATGCAATCTCTTGGATTTTCTTGCTGCTGGCTTCCTAGTGCCCATCCGTGAAAATAAGAAGAGGAATGCTGGTAGATTTGTATAGGACATTGTGGTTTTCAAAATGCTTTCATAGACATCTCCTTTGTGGGCTAGCCTACTTACTGACACACCACCTGCTCCCAGTCCAGAATTGTACTCTACGGTCTCTGTGCTTGAATGTGACTGCTAAAGTCTTGCAGAGCTCAGGGTAGTGATAGAGGAATGGTTGCTTTCAATTCAGTTCACCTTCTGGGCAAGTCACTTAATTTCCCCAGGTCTCTGTTTTCTCATTACTGAACAGTAGATAGGACCAGATGGCTTCTTGGTCTTTGGGGTCCTTTCCAGGGCTGAATCTATGACCCTATCCATGGTCCTTCCAACTGGAAAGGGGCTTCATTTTCTACCTTGGGACCATTAGAAATTTTTTTGTCTCTTTTGTCCCTTCATCAGAATATTCATGTTAAGAGCTTGTTTTTATAAAGTCATATTTCCTATTCCTACACTCCCCACTCCACCCCTATAACTCATCCACCTTATCCCTAAGTTCTAAAGCAATTTCCTGCTTTCATTGGTGGATATCTGGGTAAGAGTGAGTAGAGACGAGTGGATACACTCAGTTCCCCTGTTCCCATAGAGAATAAGGAAGAGGATAATAAGATTAATGAGCATATGCTTATTAATACCCCTCTCTAATATCTTGAGTAATGGTGGACAGGCTATGGAATGTGTCAAGAACTATACACCTCCCTTAAATTCCCCTCCAGTGATTGCCAAAGAAAACTGGCAGCCTTTTTTGAAGTTTGCATAGGTCAGAGAGTGAGGCCACCATGAGTGATGGCTAGAGCCCTGCTTTGGGATTTGGGCACCCATTCTATTTAGATGTAAGAGAATAATGGCATGTGCTCCTTGAAACTATTGTTTCTTTACTCTTTGAACAGCAGAACCATAAAGAAAGTGCTTAAGGAGCCATGCCAAAATCACACTGAGCTTGGGAATGTCAAAACAGACTTTGAGAGACGGCTATCCCCAGAATGCCCTCCGCCCCCTGGCAAAAGCTTAATGAGAATGCCAAGAGCCAAAGAAAGAGAAAGGGAAAATTACTAGATGTCTTTTTGTCAGCTCCTTAGTAGTATGTTTGAGACCAGGGTCTGCCAAGCAAGAGGAGAACAACACAAGTCCCGTTAATAAATAAAGTACAGCAGGTGGCCCGGGTAACATTACTGATATTAAGAAAAGCTCCTGGCTTGTCAGGGACCAAATGTATACAATGTCAAAATGGAAGCTTTCATAAGGAAACCAAAATTTAATATCTCCTCTTCTCCCTTCCCCACGCCAGTAATCACATGAGCCTGATAAAACAAATGCTGCTTGAGATGTTAACATCTTGCCATTTAAAAAAAATAATGCTAGGCCACAACAGTGCTAAGTCATGACCTCTAAAAACATTTTCTTGATCAGTAGTACAGAAGCAGTTAGGTGGCCTGGTGGACACAGTGCTAGGCCTAGAGTCAAGAAGTCCTGAATTCAAATGTGACTTTAGACACTTAGTAACCGTGTGACGCTGGGTGACTCTCAAAGACGTTAAGTTGAAGAGAAGGTTCCAACTTACATTTTTAGGAGGAATTTTTCTTGCCAGGATGGGCCCAATACCAGTGAAATCACAGATCCAGTGCCTATACTTTAAAAAAATAAATCTACTTTTGCTTGTTTGTAACTTTGTTTCCCATTTTTCTTCCTTTTTTTTTTTAGCATTTTAACACTTCTCTTTTTTCTAGCCCTCGAGTCTCTTTTCTTTCTATTCCCTCTTTCCTACAGGTGGAGGAGAAGGGGCCCCAAGCACCCTATTCAATAGCTGTTTCTGCTGGAGATATTACATTATTACAGGGCACCCCTAGAAATCCTCTAATGTTGATCATGACTATTGTGATTTCTGGACTCTGGAGATTCACCCTGAGAGCTTGCCTGTGTTTAGCTTTGGTTCAGATAATGTTTGTAGCTTATATTTATATCACACTCTCAGATTTGTGAAACCCATTATATACATTCTCTCTTTTGAGCCTCCATCTGATGTAGGTGCTCCTATTCATCCATTTTACAGATGAGGAAACTGATGCTTAGATTGGTTAGGCAGCTCACCTATGGAAACACAGCTAGTGAATTTCTGAAGTGGCCAGCTCTCTATTATCCATCACGCCACACTATCTTCACACTGTCTCTAAGGTGGCTGAAAATGATGAAGTAGGAAACTTCAGGATAGTCTCCCAGGCCTCCCTGAATGTTAGAAGGAAATAAATAGGTAGAGAGTCTTTCCTAAAATAATTGCCTTTCCTAATGTCTTTATCAAGCCCTTGCCATGTAGTAACCATGATTAGGATTAAGTAAGCATTCACACCTGTGTATTGGAGAGTATTTAAATGAGGATGGTCTGGGACAGAGGTTCTTCTCATTTTAGGGCTGTTTGTATGAGGTTTAGGAGAAGTCCACCCCTTGGCCTCATTGTTCTCTTCTTCAACGACACCTCCCCAAAGCCTCAAAAATAATATCACCCAGCTCCATGATTATCAATTAGTACTTCCCTGTCCCAGTTTCCCAGTAAATTGGGGATAATAATAGCATCTACCTCAGAAGATTATTTTAAAAATCAAATAAGATAATCTATGAAAGGCGCTTTGCAAACTTTTAAGAATTAAATGTTGTTATTGTGGTCATTCAGTCATTTTTCAGTTGCATCCGACTCTTCATGACCCCATTTGGAGTTGTTGGGTTTTTTTGGCTAAGATACTGGAGTGGTTTGCCATTGCCTTCTCCAGTTCATTTTACAGATGAGGAAACTGAGACAAACAGGATTAAGTGGCTTGCCCAGGATCACACAGCCAGTAAGTGTCTGAGGCCAGATTTGAACTCAGGACAATGACTCTTTCCGACTCCAGACCCAACTCTCTATATACTATGACATCACCTAGCTGCCCCAAAGAGCTAAATAAACACTAGCTACGACTATTGTTATTGTTATCAATGCGGATTAATAGGATAACCATGGGTGACACTTTTCTTTCTGGAACTCCTCTGTGGTATCCAGCTACTCTTCCCCCCCAAACAAAGCCCTCAATTCTCCACCTCACACTTCCTCTTAGCTAGAACGTCATAATCTCTTAAAGGTCATTCTGTTCCTCCTCCATGGTTCTCTGAACCACTCTTCTGCAAACTGTCATTACATTTTTCTCCATTCTTTAGCCTATCCCTGGCCCCTTTGGTAGCCAGACCTTTGGGTGTGTGTTCCTGGGCAGTCTGGCAAACTTAAGGAAGCCCAATACCCCTTAGCTCCCCATAGAGTTTTATTCTGTAACACCATTAGAGTTGAAAAGTATTTGGGATTCAGGACTTGTGTAGGGCTGTCAATCAATCAATCAATCAGCAAACATCTATTAAGCATTGACTATGGGCCAGGCACTGTCCTAGGTGCTAGAGACACAAAGACGGAAACAAAACCATCCCCATCTTCAGTGAGTTTACAATCCATTAGGAGGGACAATATATACATGTAAGCATGTGAATGAATAAATGAATGAATGAAAAGACAGTCAACAAGCATTTATCTAACTCTCCCTGTATGCCGGGCACTGCTAAGTCCTGGGGATACAAACAAAGGCCAAAATAGCCCCTGCCTTCAAAGAGTTTACAGTCTAATGAGGGAAATATGGAAAAAAAAAGTTGTACATAAAAACTAAAAAAGTTGTACATATACACATTTTTAAAAGTAGATGTGTAGTGTAAATAGTATATAATTAAAGTAATCTCAGACAGAAGTGATGCATTGGTTAGAAGATGGGGGTAGGGTCTAGGTGGAGCAGGTGGGGTGGAATGGATACTCAAAAAAAGCATCATGCAGAAAATGGCATTTAAATTGAGTCTTCAAGGAAACCAGGAAAGCCAGGAGGCCTAATAACCACCATATGACTTACCCTAAACTGGTATCCACCAACTCCTCAACATGTACCCTCCAAGCAACCAGTATCCTTGGGAAATCACACTGATTTTCAACCAACTCAATTTCCCTTTTCTCCCCTCCCTCCTTTTTAGGGGTCCTAATGGACTTCTATACTGGTGGTTGTTAATCAAGTGTTTGTTTGGTTTTTTTCACGAATGGTAATAAATGACTTCTCTCTATACATATGATAACCAACACAACTGAGAGGTATTATTTGTACCTAACTGCTTTGACCATAGAGACAGCAAAGCCCATCAAGGGCCAAAAAGAAAGTTGTTGGCTCACTTAGCTGTATACCTGGGGGCAAGTTCCGCCTTGTGCCTGAGAATCAATGATGAACATTTGTCAGAGTGGTGGCAGCGATAATTTCCATGTTTCATTACTCTTTCTCAAAGAAATTGAATATGTACATTGTGAACCAAACCTCAGAAATACATGCCCTCTACCTAGCCTGAATCACTAGGTAGATTTCACATTTCCTGAATTACCCAAATAATTAAGAAAACAGTATAATATTGGAATGAGAATCACCAAGACGCATGCTCAGTCCTTTACTTCATTATGCTGCGTAAACCCGGCTACAAACTCAAATAAAATGAGAATCAGATGTGACCAAGAAGACTCAAACCCCTGCCCTTGAGGGCTGGCGAATAAGACATTTGGTTATAAAAATTGATATAGCGCTGCAAGGGCAGCTCCCTTTGTTTCCTAGATGAATACAGCCTTCCTCCCAAGGGCAGAATTTAGATCGTTTAATGTGGAATTTGGAATTCATTTCCCCATCACCAGGTGTAAGTGATTTTAGAGGCAGGTCCTAAGTAGTCCTGGCATTTACTGGGAATCAAATCAAATCAATATATGTCTATTGAGAATCTGCTCTATGCAAAGTGTGACTGAAAACCACTGTGAGCATTAACCAAGCTGTCTTTTTAAGTGCTTGGGGAACGGGCATCACAAAAGGGCAGAGACAAGAACACTGCATTTGGAATCAGAGGACCTGAGCTGAAATACTAGCAATGCTACATAACGCCTATTTCAGCCAATCAATGAAGATTTATTGAGCACCTACTATGTGCCCAATGCTTCGATAAGCACTGGGGATATAAAGAAAGGCCAAAGGTAGTTGGTGTTCTCAAGTTGCTGATAATCTGGTGGTGGAGACAGTATGCAAACAGCTCTATAAAAACAAGCCCTGTGCCAGATAAATTGGAAATGGTCAACAGAGGGGTGGCACCAGCATTAAGGAGGGTTGGGAAAGGCTTCCTATAGAAGGTACAAGTTTAGCTGGCATTTGAAGGAAACCAGGGAAGCCGGAAGGGAAAACATTCCAAGCGTGAGGGTCAGCAAGAGAAAATGCCTAGTCAGGAAGAGTGTCTTGTTTGAGGAAGTGACTGTGTGGGAGGGAGGGATGGTAAGAAGACTGGAAAGGTGGGGGAGTCAAAATTTTATATTTGATCCTGGAGGTGATAGGGAGCCACTGGAGGTCACATAGTCAGACGGATGCTTTAGGAAGATCACTGACAGCTGAACGGAGGATGAACTGGAGTAAGGGGAGCCTTGTGGCAGGGAGACCAGCTAGCAGCCTACCGCAAAAGTCCAGGTACGAGGGCATTAGGGCCTACACCTATGTGACACTGGACGAATTATTCCACTTCTTTAGACCTCAGTTTCCTCATCTGTATAATGTGTGTCAAGTCATTTCAGTCATGTCCCCATGTCCTCCATGACCCCCTTTGGAGTTTTCTTGGCAAAGATACTGGAGTGGTTTGCCATTTCCTTCTCTAGCTCATTTTATGGATGAGGAAACTGAGGCAAAGAGGGTGAAGTAACTTGCCCAGGGTCACACAGCTAGTAAGTGTCTGAGGTTGGATTTAAACTCAAGTCCTCCTGATTGCAGTCCTTGTGTGCTATCCACTGCACCACCTCGCTGTAAAATGAGGAGAGTAAATTGGTATCTTCTGAGGTCCCATCTGCCTCTAAATCTCTGGCTCTTACTTTAGCTCTAAATTGTGGTGTAGCAGACAGAGCATTGAACTTGGAGCATGACAGACTTGAGGTTGTGTCTTGCTTCAGACACTTACTGGCTGTGTGACTCTAAGCAAATCAGTTGACCCCTCTGTGTCTTGGTTTCCTTATCTGCAAAATTACACAGTCGGACTCAACCTCTCTAACTGCGTAATCCAATGGTTATTACAGGTTATATTCCTATTTGGAATTTGACCTCCCAATAAATTTGAATGAGTTTAAGCAATAAAAGAAATAGATGGCAATCTGTTTACCCACAATGTAATTAATACTTCTCTAGATAACCATTTTTAACTGTACAAAAGCTCTCCTTAGAAATGCCTCACTTCTATTTGTGACTCTATGATATATACTGAGAATGGGATATAGAGCACACTTTGGGAGCCCTAGCAAAGTTTAAGGTGTGTTCTAGCCAAAGAGGAAAGATCTACATCCCACAGGAAAAAAAAATAAGCATACTTCTTTATTAAGATTTGTCTGGCAGCCCTGGAGTCAGGAGGACCTGAGTTCAAATCTTTCCTCAGACATTTGACATTTACTACCTATGTGAATCTGGGTAAGTCACTTAACCCCAATTACCTCGAAAAAACAAACAAACAAAAAAAATATCTGGCTTGTAATTATCCAAGTTAGTCATTTTAATGGACAGATTGAATGACTTCTTTCATCAAGTCACAGAGCAAGGGGAAACATCTCTAAGGCTTTCTCTTTTCATAGACCAAGAAAAGTAAAATGACTTATCTAAGATCACACCATTAGTGGAGGGGCCACAATTATAAGGCAGGTATCTCTAGCTGGTTTTAAACAAGATAGTCCACTTACGACTCATTGGTGCCTTTGAGTAAATGAAAATATGTTTGAATTCCCTGACATCTTTTCTTTTGCCACAGAACTCCAGGCTCAGATATGTATGAGTGGCTGACCCATATAAGCTCTTACAAATGATCATCTTTCCAAATAAATATAAACAGAACAATGGTTCTAGAATTTAATAATGACTATTTGTTTATTATTCTGCCTTTACAAATATATATTTCGCCACAACAAATAGATACAAGCTGCTGAGATAGTATGCTCTCCCTGAAAACTTAGGGGAAAAAGTAGAAATGGTCTTCAGTCAGTTTTGAAAGCCCACAAGAAAATCAACCTCTTAATTATATCCGTGATGTGTTTGTGTTTTGTTTTTAAACCAAAGACAGCACTAGCAAAGTTGATCATCTACTTTAATCAGCAGCTTATAGGACCATAGATCTGGTGTTAGAAGACTCTATCTATATATGTGGATAGATGATAGATAGATAGATAGATAGATAGATAGATAGATAGATAGATAGATAGATAGATAGATAGATGGATGGATGGATCAACGGACGGACAGACGGATGGATGGATAGATAAGTAGGTGGATAGATGGATAGATAGATAGATAGATAGATAGATAGATAGATAGATAGATAGATAGATAGATAGATAGATAGATAGATAGATACAAAAATAGATAGATGGACAGACAAATTAGATAGATAGATAGATAGATAGATAGATAGATAGATAGATAGATAGATAGATAGATAGACAGATAAATTAGATAGAAAGAAAAAATAGATGGACAGATAGATAGATAGATAGATAGAAAAATAGATGGATAGACAGATAAATGAGAGAGAGAGAGAGAGAATCCAATCCCATAATTTTATAGAATAAGAATCTGAGGGTCTAGGGAGGTTGAGATCTCAAGCTCACACACAAGTGATAGAAATCAGTGGTAGGATTCAAACACAGGTCTTCTAAATCCAGAGCCAGTGAACTCTGCACTGAGCCAGGCTGATTTGACCCCCTTAATTTGGGGCTGTTTCCAAAAATCACATCCTCTTACGCGTTGTATATTTACCACAATGGAGTGTGTTGCAAAGAGACCAGCACAGACTCTGAAGGCAATTGCTAAAGACTAAGTCTCAGAGATATTTTGAGCAATAGCAGCATCAGAAGAAAAGGTAGGAAGTTTCCCAAGGACAACGGTTCCCTTTGAAAAACAACTTTCATTTGGATGTATTAATTTTAATATATTTGTCCAAAAAAGAAAGGGAATAAGACATATATGTAGCTCCTACTATGTGCCAAGTGCCGTACTAGCGCTTTACAAATATCTCACTTGCAGTAAGGTATGTCACTTCATAGTCATACCTCACATACTACATACCATACTCAAGCATAGCCCACTTGGCCACACCATCATATTAGGTTATGGGGGTAACAAGATTTTATACTGTGACTCCTTGGGTCCATTTTCCAAACTGTAAAGGTTTGTGCTGAATAGAGCAATGATTTCCCCTGAAGAAGACTCTCAAGACACTGGCTCCCCATTGCTCCTCATCTATGGCTACTGCTCAGAATCAGATATTTTGTTGTTGCTCAGTCATTTCAGTTGTGTCTGACTCTTCAGGACCCCATTTGGGGTTTTCTTGGCAAAGGTAATGGAATTGTTTGTCATTTTCTTCTCTGATTCATTTTACAAGTAAAGAAACTGAGGCAAGCAAGGTTAAGTGACTTGCCCAGGGTCACTAAACTAATGAGGCCAGATTTGCACTCAGGAAGATGAGTCTTCCTGACTCCAGGTCCAGCAGTCTATCCACTGTACCACATAGCTGCCCTGAATCAAATGTAGCACTATGCCTAAGACGAAGATTTTCCAAATCCAGGAAGAGTCCAGAGTTATAATAAGAATTAGTGAACCTTCTTCCCCCACTGAGAGAGAAACAATAGAAGTCCTAGGATTCTTCCCCAATAAGAGGATGGAGCTCAGGTGTCTTCTTGTATGGGCTTAAGCCTCATTTATTTTAACCCTTTGAAAAGCAGTATCATTTTTCTCTGAGGACAAAAAGCTCCAAGGAATACACCCTGCTTTCTAAACAGAGCTCTCCTGACACAGGCGCTACAGTGAACTATGTTGTATGAACTTATTGCGACTCTCCTATCACCTTAGAATAAGGAAAGTTAATTAACTAGCTGGTGCATACTGAGTGTGTCTTCTATGCAGAGTACCATACATGCATGCCTCAATATGAGGCTGCTCCAACATCATTGTGAAATAACAGCATTAATGCGTTATGGCAAAACCCTACCGCAAGGTCACAAAATTTCCTGTAATATCATCTAACTGCTAGCCCATTTACAGCGTCATGAGTGTGGATTCAGTTTGCCCCATGTAATGTCATTTTGCCCAACATCGTGTTTTTCACCAACATTTGTCTGTACCAGGTGCTATTTGTCGTTCAGTCATTTTTCACTCATGTCCGACTCTTTGTGAGTCCATTTGGGGTTTTCTTGGCAAAGATATTGGAGTGGTTTGCCATTTCTTTCCCCAGTTCATTTTACAGATGAGGAAACTGAGGCAAATAGGATTAAATTACTTGCCAAGGGTCACACAGCTAGTGTCTGTCTGAGATACGAACTCAGGAAGATAAGTGTTTCTGATGCCAGGCCCAACAGTCTATCCACTGTGCCGCCTAGCTGCTTCACCAGGTTTTATAGAAAGATACAAAAGAAATAAGTATTCTTGGGATGGGAGGGAATAGTAACCATCTCATGGGAGCATCTATGCTAATAATGGCTTAAGTAGATAAACTCTTGTCTCATCCTATATTAAACAAGATATATTATTATCATACACATGAATACATTAATAATAAGTGTTAGATCAATAAAATCCCCTTTGCAAAATCCTTTAAGCTCATTAAAAAATAGTATTATTGTCCACAAATTGCAATTTCGGTATTGAACAATCATCACAAGGGACAATGTGAATTTTTATTTTTAGAGGACTCTGTATCCAAGCCATCAGTCAGAGTTTTCACCATAAACCACTAGTTTCTCTTCCCTGACTTCCCCACTAAGTCACAAGTACTGTATTTTCCCTGGTTTTTCCCATGTCCTGTTGTTAAAGAAGAATGCTAGAGTTCTTGCAATTGTGTATGCAATGGTAAATGGATGGTTTCCAAAGCTCTCCTGCTAGATTTGGGATGCCTGGGGCATTTTTAAATGAAACATTAAGTTGAACCACTGAGAACAAAAACTTTGCATAGGGTTTGAAGTTCCACTTTCAAATGTGTCTAAACCAAGACTACCACCTAGAGGATTTCATGGACAATGATGACAGTTCTTCCCTCTAGTGACAGAAAAAGCCTAGTCTTTTTCCTGTTCAGAAGCAGATATGTTTTGTATTGATGTAAATGTTTATTCACTTCACCTAAAAGAATAAAAATTATATTTCCTCTTCTTTTTCAGGAAGAACAGTTTGGGATGTATGCACTATACAGCAAAAACAAACCACAATCTGATGCTTTACTTAGCAGCCATGGGAATGCCTTCTTTAAAGTAATTATATTTGCATTACTCCATCCAGTGAAGCTTTCACCCAATGTCAGTGAGTGATGGATATTTTGGTGGCTCTGAATTGCCAGTCATGGAACTAATGTCTGTCTTCACCCTTTCGGCATTTTCTTAGAACAAGCAGCAAGACCTGGGAGATAAGATGGACCTAGCCTCCTATCTGCTTAAACCGATCCAAAGGATGAGCAAATACGCCCTGCTGCTAAAGGATATGATCAAAGAATGCACCAAGACTCAGGAGCAGGAGCTCAGTGACCTCCGAGCTGCCGAGGAGATGGTCAAATTCCAGCTTCGCCATGGGAACGACTTGCTGGCCATGGATGCCATCCGGGGGTGTGATGTAAGCATTCTCCCTCTCTTTGCTTCTTCCCAACAACCTTTGCATAGCATGTGGTAAGTCAGTGGGAAGTCTCTCTCTCCCACCCTTGATAAAGGAAGTGACCAAAGAAGTGCCATCTGGCTAGGTATTTGTCCTTTTCCAGGCTTTGCATGGGTGTGGGAAAGTGAGGAAGGAAATTACATTCACATATCTCCAAACCTGATCATCTGCTCCAATCTGCCACTTTGGGCTTTGAAGGGAAAGAAGGATGGGGAGAGTGGGAGAGATATTCTAGACCTGAAGATTCCTTTGGGGTATCGTTGGATTGGATGGCTGCTGAGTGGTCCCTTCCAACCCTCAGCTTCTGTGATTCTGGCAGCTTTGGGCAGCTTCTCTGTAAGGGGAGTGGAGAAGTAAAGCAAACCCAAAGCTGGGAACTCTATTCTTCCTTGCTCCTCTCTAGAGGTCAGCCCCTCTGCTGGGCAGTGGTCAGTGCTGCAAAAGACCCATGATGTCACTGATGTGGACACTGCCCTCTTCCACTTCTGGCAATTTAAAACCATTCACGCTTTCTTGTTATGTGTGATCATCGTCCCTGTCCTTCCATAAATCCTCCAATAAATGGAAAAAGTGCCAGGCCTGGAGTCAGGAAGACCTGAGTTCAAATGTGGCCTCAGACACCTACTAGCTGTGTGATTTTCAGTATATCATTTAACTTCTATCTGACTCAGTTTCCCCAAATGTAAAATGTGAATAATAATAATAGCATCTACTTTGCAAGATTGTTGCAAGATCAAAATGAGAATATTTGTAAAGCACTTAGTACAGCATCTGACACATAGTAGGTAAATTCTACGTATTCTTATGATTATTATTTGTCTAACATTTAAGACCTTTCTCAATCTGGCTCCAATAAACTTTACAATCACATTTCCCTCTTTCTCATATCCTGTGTTCCAGCCAAATTGGACTATTAGCTGTTCCTGGACTTTGTCATACCCTTTACATGCCTCTGTGTATTCATGTAGGCCACCCTCCTCCCTGGAAAGCCCTGCATCCATAGCTGATTTTTCAAATTAATCTCTTTTTCATCAAGGCCTAATTCAGGCAAACCTTCTCTCGTGAAGCTTTTTTTGATCCCTTCTCTTCAGCCCTCAGCCCTGCATCTTTCCTTCCTCGAATTTCTTTTTTTAAATATTTGATTTTTATTTTATTTTTTAGTTACATGTAAACAAAATTTTTTAACATTCTTAAAAAAAATTTGGAGTTCCATATTCTCTCTGCCCCTCCTTGAGAAGGCACGCAATTTGATATCTTCCTCAGATTCCTTTTTTTCTTTTAAATAGTATTTCCATTTTTCCAATTACATGTAAAGATAAATTTTAACACTCTTTTTTAATAAAATGAGTTCTAAATTTTCTCCCTCACCTCCTTTCTTTGCCTCCCTCCCCTTTAAGATGGTAAGCAATTTGATATAGATTACATATATGCAATCATATAAAACACTTCCATATTAATCATGTCGTGTAAGAAGAAACAATAAAACTTCCTCAAATTTCTTGAAACTCTTGGGAAGTCTTTTCATTTAATTTGTCATATACACATTCTCTCTATACATATGCTCTCTATGAGATAACAAACTTACAATAATAATAGCTAGCATTTGTATAACACCTACTATGTGCCAGGCACTGTGCTAAACACTTTACAAAAATGACCTCATTTGATCCTTACAACAAGGCTGGGAAGTAAATGTTGTTATTATCCCCCACTTTACAACCGAGGAAGCAATTGAGGACAGAGATTGTCATTTTTTATATTTGTATCCTCAGCAACTAGCAACATTCTTGGTGCATAATCAGTGCTCAAAAACGAATTGTTGATTTTTTTTTAAAATATTGTCCAGATGTATTTTCTTTTCTTACATATATATATATATATATT
This sequence comes from Phalanger gymnotis, assembly GCA_028646595.1. Classification (NCBI taxonomy): domain Eukaryota; kingdom Metazoa; phylum Chordata; class Mammalia; order Diprotodontia; family Phalangeridae; genus Phalanger; species Phalanger gymnotis. The sequence goes on along the minus strand of CM053622.1, from coordinate 294,546,744 downwards.
TTAAAATTCTTCCCCAACTACATGTTAAAATAATTTTTAACATTTGTTTTTTAAGCTAGAAGCTTGTGCTTGTTCCAATACCCTTGAATACCGCTAAGGAGATGTTTAAAGGTGAAGAATGACCCTAGTGTAAAAATACCCTCAACTTAATTCAGGTCAGGCAGGATCTCCATTATCTGTTTAAAAATGTTCCTCTTTCTCTCTCTAGGTGAATTTAAAAGAACAAGGGCAGCTGAGATGTCAGGATGAATTTATTGTTTGTTGTGGAAGGAAAAAATATCTGAGACACGTCTTCCTTTTCGAGGATCTTATCTTATTTAGCAAGACCAAGAAGATTGATGGGGGATATGATATTTACATGTACAAACAGTCATTCAAGGTAAAAACAAACTACCCTATCCCAGGCATTGATGCAATGCACAGGGTTTTGCACAGAATGTACTGTTTTTTGAATGGGGTTCATTGGTAGTTATTTCTGGATTAAAAGAAACTCACAGCTTTCTTGGTTTTCTAATTCCATAAATTACATGTAAGTGAAGAAAAGAAAAAAAGCACAAAAATTCAACTTCATGGTATGAAATGGAGAACAACGTGATAGTATTTTTACATCTCTCTGTGTAATTCCTTCATGCCCATTACCTGGTTTTTCCAAAAACTTCAGACCACTGTGAACTCAGCTTTATTCCCCAGAGGTGTTAGTCATCCCCATACCACTTGTATTTATTTATATGGTGCATTGAGATGTCTTGCTAAATGGGACTCACTGGAAGCCAGATGTTTCCTGAGCAAATGATTCTATTTTGCATTTCTATCATGGTGATGAGGGCCCATTGGGCAGTCAGCAGCTGTCTGAACCACGCCCCTCGGCACACTTGGCAGTACAGAAGCTCCTGCAAGTTGGGCCAAACCAACTGTGAACTTCCAGTCCCCTTTCATTGGGAGCCTCTGACCACCTGCCTTCAATTAGGAACACGAGCAAGGACACAGGAAGCAGATTGGTACACGAGATAGAGAGCTAGTCTTGGAATCGGGAAGACCTTGGTTCAACTTGATGCATACTGGTTGTGTGACCTTATACAAGTCACTTAACCTCTTAGCACTCTAGACTATTGTCCAAGACTCTAAATTGGAGAGAAAGTGTGGACCACTGTCTAGATTTTTGAAATACAAAAACATAACATCTTCACACATACAGCATCTACTCTCCAAGTTGGGATCTATTTACAACAATGCTTCAGAGAGTGCCAAGGCAAAACCTCTTCTTTCAGTTTACAACAAACTGGGTTTCAGGCTTTTTCCATCAGAGTAAAGGTAGTCTGGGGGGATAGCACTCTAATGGGAGCCAGCACTCCTGGGATCAGAATATCCCAGAGCGTGAATGACCCTGGGAAAGTGCTTCACAGAAGCTTAATTAATTCAAAACATAGCACTAACTAGGAATGTGTTATTGTGATTGTGGTTGTTGATGTTTCAGTCATGTCTGACCCTCCATGATCCATTTTGGGGTTTTCTTGGAAAGATATTAGAGTGGTTAGCCATTTCCTTCTCCTGCTTATTTTACAAATGAGGAAACTGAGGCAAACAGCGTTAAGTGACTTACCCAGGGTCACTTTGAATACTCAGGCTCAGGTCAAATCTCACCTTCTCTAAGAGGTTTTTCCCAGTCTCCACTCTACCTCTACCCCTAGCACTCCACTGCTAGTGCCTTTCCTATGAGACTTTTGTTGTTGTTATTCAGTCATTTTAGTTATGTCTGACTCTTCATAATCCCATTTGGGGTTTCCTTGGCAAAGACGCTGGAGTAGTTTGTCATTTCCTTCTCCAGTTCTTTTTACAGATGAGGAAACTGAGGCAGACAGGGTCTGAGGTCAGTCTAAAGTCAGATTTGAATTTGGGTCTTTCTGACTCTGGGTCTGGCACTCTATCCGCTGCCCCACCTAAGAATTTGCCATCTAGGAAATAGCAAAGTAAGCAGAGTCCTCACTGATATGAAATGGAAGGGAGGAAGGGAAAGATCAATCAATCACCCAATGAGTATTTGTTAAGAGCTAATCATGTGTCAAGAACTAGATTGGGGTAATTTCATCCCAACATCACGGTCACCCCAGTCTGGGTTTCTGCTAATTCACCCTTTGCTCCTGTCTTTGCCCTTAACTGACTTTTGACAAGACATATTAATCCACCAGAAAGGATGGATGAAGTGCTTACTATGTGCCAGGCACTGTGCTAAATACAGAAGATACAAACAAAAGCAAAAACATAATTCCTGCCCTCAAGGAGCTCACATGCAAAAAAAAAAATTGTACATGCAAGAGATAAGCAGAAGGTAATCTCTTAAGGCAGCTGAGGCGATCCAGGGATAGAATGCCAGGCCTGGAGTCAGGAGGACCTGAGTTCAAATCCAGACTCAGACACTTACTAGCTGTCCCTGGGCAAGTCACTGAACCTTGGTTTCTGTAAAATGAGCTGGAGAAGGAAATGGCAAACCACTGTAGTATCTTTGCCAAGAAAACCCCCAATGGAGTCACAAAGAGTCAGACATGACTAAAAACAACAACAGAAACCCCATAGGGAAGGCAGTAGCAGTGGAATGCTTGGGGGTGGAGTGGAGATTGGAAAAGGCCCCTTGCAAAAGGTGATATCTGAGCCGATTCTTCAAAGAAGCCAGGAGGCAGAGGTGAAGGAGAATATTCCAGGCACCAGAGACAGCTAGTGAAAATGCATGGAGTCAGGAGATGAAGTATCTCATATGAAGAACATCAAGGAGACCGGTGTCACTTGAAGCTAGTGTCCATGGTATACACACACACACACACACACACACACACACACACACACGTGTGTGTGTATACACATATATGTGTGTGTATACACATATATAAAGTGTGAGAAAACTGGAAAGGTAGTAAGAGGCCTCGTCATAAAAGACTTTAAATGCCACATAGGATTTTTTATACTTGCTCCCGAAGAAATAAGGAACCACTGGAGGGGAATGTGTGTGTGTGTGTCTCCTTAAGCTCAGAACTAAGTTTTAGGAAAATCATTTAATTAAAATTTTAATTGTCCTATATAAAAAAGGGGTAAGGGTACAGAGAACAATCTCTGCTTCCTCCCCTAACCATGGGTTAATGGATTAATGAACATGAACAACGTTGACTAGGGAGATGACATTGATATACCCAAGTCATTTGAGAAAAATAACATTTCATAAATATGTGAAGAGGTTACAGATCTCAGAAGATGCCATAGAAAATCAAGATTTGCTTTGTATAGTAAATTAATCCCCATGTTGAATTATTTGGATCATAGGATTCTTAGCAGTGAAAACAGTTTTACAATGCTGTGGAAAATGCTAAGATTAAATTGAACACACTGATTTTTTTCTGGATATGATTTCAGACTGCTGAAATTGGGATGACAGAAAACGTTGGAGACAGTGGTCTGAGGTTTGAGATCTGGTTCCGAAGGAGGAGGAAATCCCAGGATACATACATCCTTCAAGCAAGTTCAGCAGAAGTAAAAATTGCTTGGACAAATATCATAGGGAAAATCCTATGGAGACAAGCTCTGAGGAACAGAGGTATAGAATATGAGGATGTTACAAGGCAAAAGCAGTAGTTCACACTGGAGAGGGCTCACTCAAACTTCATTTTACATGATAGTTTAATATGATAGAGATGCAAGATGGGTCATATTACATCTTAAGCATAAAGAATTCAGCCAGGTGAGTCAGAGTAACTATTCTCTGGAGCTATGGAGAATAACCTACCTGAAAGCTATAAATATTTTACACCTAGAGGGGAGGTTTTTTAATAGGTGGTTGGGAGAACATCCACTTTAATGAAACTGGCCTCTCCATGGCTGCCCCCTACTCTTGCCTGTTTGAATGGCCTTTTCCCAGAATTCATTTCCATTTGATTTTTGGGATCTGCCAGGCCAGAAGCTGCTGTTTTCTCTTCCCATCGGCTAGGTGATTTCATTTGCACGCTCTCCTGCTGCCAGGACCCCAGAGAGCCACAATGGGATTAGTTTCTAGAGTTACAAAAACTGAGCCAAAGATGGAGAGCTACCTCAGTTATCAACATCCTTCTTGCCGCAGGGCTGTTTTCTTGTTTCCTCTCTCTTTGACTCCTACAGATCTCTCAGGTCATGACAATAGTTTTGGGGTCTTTTTTTTTTGTTTTGACAGCCTGCCTTATTCAACTTTGTACTTTAGTCCTCTCTCCTGTTTGTTTAGGCTCTTTATTGACAAATGCCCTGAAACAGTAGATATTCCCCAGTAAATTGTCAGTTAAGTTCCCCTTAAAGAGTGTTGCATTTGGAGTCAAAGGATCTGCCATCAAATCTTGGCTCTGTTGTTTGTAATCTGTGCATCACTGGAGGAGTCATATGACCTTTCTAGGCACGGCGTCCTTCAAGAAAAGACAAAATGGGCAAAATGTCTCCTAACATTCCTTCCAGTTGAAAATCTATAATTCTATGAAGCTTCTCTCAAGTGTTGCATATTTTTCTATTTTAGAACTCAGGATGCAAGAAATGGTATCTATGGGAATAGGCAACAAACCATTCATGGATATCAAGCCCAGTGATGCAGCCATAAGTGACCGGGCAATAGATTATATCATGAAGGGAACAGGTACCACTTGTTACTTTGCTCTTCATTCTCTCCTCTCCCGGAGAAATCCGACTTTAAAAATAAAACTTCAGACTTGAGAGTATCAACTTTGGTGGCTTAGGGTCAAGGATTCTCTGTATAACAGTCCTCATGTCCAGTAAGGTCTCATGGTCAATGAATGATCCCCTCATTGAAAATGCAAGAGAAGCAAAATAATGAATTTTTTAATATGTATTAGTTGTCTTACCAGACTCATATGTTCACATCCCACTTAAGCACTCATTTATTTAGGAGGCAATAGGGAATTATTAAAAATTTACTGGGGAAATAATGGGGGAAAACTTCCTAATTACTGTGGCTATCTCAAAGTGAAGATTGGGCTGCCTTGGGTGGGAACAGGCTTCCTCTCACAGCATTCATATCCAAGGTGATAACCACACATTGGTTATGTTATAGAGGAGTTTCCTAATCACTATCAAGTTATATTTTGGTCTCGTTCTGGGTTTTGAGCGAGTAATTTGAGTAGAGTTGTACATTATGAAGGTGAACCTGAGGCTGGCCATGATGGCGTATGGCTGTAAATCCCTGCTGCCAGGGAACTCGGGTTTTCTGAGTTGTAGTACTTGATCAGGTATACACCCTGAGACCAGAACTGACATGATGAGCCCCTAGAGTTAGAGACCATCAGGCCACCAAAGAGAGGTGAACTGGCCCAGATTGGAAACAAAGCAGGTCAAAGCTGCTTTGCCAATCAATAAAAGGGATCGACCCCTGCACTTCTAGCCTAGGGCAAGCCAAGACCAAGGAAGGGAAGAGATGGGATAAAATTAATCTGTCAGTGGCTTGGATAATAACAGGAAAAAGAGGCAAGACTCACCTTTAATATTTTTGTTTCTAGAGTCGAGGTCTAGGGCATCTATAGCTGTATCTTCATTTGATCACTCAACACCCTTCAAAAGGCCCCACTCTACCATCTCCAACAGCAGCACCTCTTCCTCAAGCAGCCAGTCCTCGTCTTCAATCTTGGGGTCGCTAAACCTGCATGTTTATTCTAGTCCGTCTTATTCAGGTCTGCTAAGCCCTCCTTTCTATCACTGGACTTATGACATTAAAACTTGTATCGAAGAAGATGAACTAGAACAGGAGACAGGAAGCCAGCCATCAATGAGTAAGTGGATCTGTACATGGTACTAAAGAAGGTTAAAATGATGTGGGGGAAGGGGCATACGGTAGTGAAGTGGGGGAGGGAAGTTTACTGATAAGACCAGTTCAAGTGTTCCAGCTCACAGTGAGAGGGAAATATCTCAACTGGCTAGACCATTGAGTTTGGATATGTCTTGAGGTGTTTCTGATTATTGCAAGTGTTGCTATGAAATTCTCAAAGCTAATGTACTTTAATTTAAAAATATAAATATATACCACAGAGTATTTATAAGCAGGGAAAGGGTCATGTCAAAAAATCAATGAAAAGATAGCCTAACTCTTCACTTTGTAAGTGATTTTTAAAGTATTTATCAAACATAAAGATCTAAAGAAAAGTAGAAAGTTGGCAGTTATTACAATAGCTCTAATTTAGCAGTTATTCTAGTATTTCCTAGTCACCAGCAGGGACTATGAGAAATGATGATGATGAAAGGGAATTAGTATGCAGAGAATCTTATAATTTAGGCTTTCTAATATCAAAAGAAATTAGAGTTGAAACACAAGAGGTTGGGGCACTTATGTTCTATAAATTAATAAACTGATTAATGTTTGATTAAACTGTAGTTACTGAGAGTTCTGAGTCATCACAGTGCACCTCTGGTGAGAGCATCAGTGGCCTTAGCAGCTCAGCCCACCCTGGGCTGTCTCAGCTTCTTCCAGACACATTTTCAGATGAAAGCGCTTCAAATCCTGGCTCCAAACCCCCCTCCCAGTGCACATCACCAGCTCTCCCTGGGAAGAATTCCAGGCTGAAACATGATAGTAATCAGTATATTACAACAGTAAGTATTTGTTCTTTAATAAATTCATACTATATCCGTGTTATCTGTTGACTTTGAATTCATCTCAGTTCAATTCAGCAAGTATTTAATAAAGACATACTATGTGTGAGCCACTGTGGTGGGTGCAGGGGAATCAAAGAGAAAAGCCAAAAAACAGTCCTTCCATTCTCCCTTCACTCAAGAGACTTTCATTCTATTGAAGGATACATTATGTAAATTTAAAATAATTTGGAGGGAGAGTGACAGTCAGGGATCGGGGAGGGGAATCAGAAAAGACTAATATTAGTAATCAGAGAATTAATACAAATATACATTCAGAGAAAATCATTTCAACTCAACTCAATAAGCATTTTGAGCCCTTGTTATGCTATGTATTAGGCACTATTTTAGTCTCTGAGAATACACAAATAAAAGTAAGACAATCCTGATTTTCAAGAAGTTTTCCAGGGGAAACATGTACACAGCTAAGTCCATACAAAAGAATTTCAGAAGAAATTTCACGAAGGGCCTTCAGGTCAATAACTCAGCCTAGATCTATTCACAACCTATCAGTTGAGCACTAAGGGCAATACAAGAGAAACAGTTGGGCCTTTCCTTCCTCTGTCCTCAAGATTCATAGATTGTTAGAGCTTGAGGGTACTTTAGACATCATTTGGCCCAACCCCCTTAATTTTATAAATGAGGAAAGTTGAGTCCCAGGAAAATTAAAGTACTTGTCAAAAGAAGAGCAGGGATGAGAATCTGTGTCTCTAAGGTCCAACCATACGATTCTGACCTTTACACCACCATCCCTCCTTGTTAAGGGTGATAATACTGGTTTGGGAAGAGAGACTTAATCTCATCGTGGAGGATTTAAAAAGATTAAATGACTTTTGGTCTAGCCTGAGCAACCAGACTTAGATGAAGCAATGTCACAATGCCAAGAATTAAAAATTAAAATTGATCATGGAAAAAGCGGGACAAGAATGTGAAACTGAAAAGTCAAGGCAATGAACTAAAGACAAATGGAATGCATCACCTTTTTTCCCAAAGAAAAGCTAATCTTACTCTGATAGTACAAATTTGTTCTGTCTTTAAACACAAGGTTCTAGAACATTATCAAACCTCCCTAATGTTGATTTAGAAAATCTGTTTGTTCTGTCCTGAGGAAGGAGAAAGTAGCTTCTCCAGTTCTGACAGATGGGAGATCAAGAGATAGGGTACATGCACTAGCATTGTTGGTCTTTTAGCCAACTACATACTTCATACTACAATGAATCTGTGATCTCTTCAGGGTGATACTCCCTCCATTGGTACAGATCACAACGCTTCCACTCCTCATTTAATATTTGTTTTTCCCTAAATCCTCTTTAGCAGATCTCTCCAATGTATTAAGAACCACTAACATAGTTAAATAGTTAGGCAGTGAAGAATTGGGGGTATTAAAACTAAACTCAACAGCTTAGATGACAATGAATGCTCATAGAAAAGATAATTAGCAAATAAACAATCCATTCATTCACTAAGATTTTGTTAATTACCCTTTCTAGGTAGTAGTTGCTGTGAGGAATATAAGAGAAGTAATAGATTTGGCCCTTCAAGTGGAACTTATGGTGTAATTAGGCTAAAAAGAAGAACATTAGCAATCACAACAGGACATAAAGACTTTAAGATAATATAAGACCAACAATGCACAAGGGCTTAGAAATACAAAGGAAGATGCTGATCAGAGTGTCAGTGAATTAATAATCATTTCGTTTGCCCAACCACGGTCCAGTCGCTGTGTTGGGCGATGGGGATGCAAACACAAAAAATAAAATAAAATAAATAACAATGAAAAAAATCCCTGTTTTCGGGACCTTCTATGGGAGTGAACATATGCAAATAAAGAGAGAATAAATGTAAAATAGGTAGAAAATAGTTAAATATAAAGTAGTTTAGAAAGGAGGTCCCTAGCAGTTGGATCATGTCAAACAGTTTGAAGTATAGAAACTGAAAAGAAAGAAGACATCCTACAAGAAAAGAAAAGCAAAAATAGAAGCAGAGATGGAGAAAAACACAAAGATGGCAGCAAAGAAAGTCTGCCTGGAGACATGGGGCTACAATGAGAGTTAATGAGAGAAGAGGGTGAGTAGACATGGTGAGGCAGGGAGAAGAAAACATTTAGTGGCTTTTGAAGGTTAATTCAGTTTTAGAGTCTTTTCCTAGAATGTTACCAACGGGACTCAGGCCCCATCCTGTCTAACTCATAATACATACCTCTTTTTCCATAATCATGTCCCTCCCAAGATCTAGTAAGAAGGTAGCAGGGGGAATGAATTGACCTACAAGTCAGTCAGTCAGCCAACAAGCATTTATTAAGCACTTACTATGCGCCAGGCATAAGGACCCATTTTAATGTACTCAGAGTCAAGAGGATGGACAATAGGTCTCGGAATAGTCAATTGGTTCGGGGGAAATTGTATGCCCCAAAATGTCCAGGATAAGCAATGATATTGGTTTTAATTAGTTGATTTCGCTCCCTTTTTTGTCAGAACAAAACTTCTCACGTATTAGGCTTCTCAACAGTGGTTTGACTGGCAGGCAAACATTCAGTAAGTAACTGTTTTTTTCGGCTCAACCCTGGGAGGAGAGGGTTGCTCTGAGATGCCACATCTGTGTCAAAGTTAACAATCAATTAAATTGGAGCATGCAGACATTTCTCCAGGCTGATTTGCATGTCTAACCATATTAAAAGAGCACTGGAAGCTTGATTGCATTGCCCGATATTAACAATGCTTCCTTCCTGCCAGAAAGGTAACGTAACCCTGCTCTCCGCTGCTGCTTCTTCCCTGAATTTTCCCCTCCGTGTATCGTGCGTCCAGCCACTTGTCTTGGGGGATGGATTGCACTGTAACAGAAAGGTGACTTTTATAGCAGCCAAACTCTACCCACCAGGAGTGTGGACAATATTTTCACTTAGGAAATGCAATGAAATATGACAGTTCTAATCCCATCCTATTTATCATCAGCTTTACAAACTGCCTACAACCAGGGTGGCATAGGTTAACCCAACCAGAAGTTTAAAAATAAAAATAACAAAAACACCGCACCCCATGACTTATTTTGAGAATAAGTCAATAGCATGCTTGGACAAGCTTCTTGTCTGCCAAACATTTGTGCCATAGTAGGTACATAAGGAGCGTCTGAGGGAAAGAAATAACTACTAAGTAACTTGCCTGGGATGAAGAGATCACTAGGAATTAGAGAACAGGACAATTATCTTTGTTCTATTCCCCCTGCTGCTTTCCTTCTTTCCCTTACATTTCACCTATTCCTTCCTGTATTCTCTCTTCCCTTCTCCTCCCTTCCCTTCTCCACCTACCTAGACCACCCAGCCTTTTCAAGGAATGACTTTCCAGCAGCTGTTAAAGTACACAGTTTTCACAATAGATGCTCAAATGCTGTGCAGAGCAGGCTACAGAAAGGGATCGCCTCGATAGGAAGGGAAGCCCAGTCTGCTGCTCCATTCAAAGATCCCCTAGGAACATCCTACATCCTGTTTCCTCCAGCCAGCTGATCCCAGGAAGTGGGGAGAGTTCCACTTAGGAAGATTTATAGTGGACAGCGCTGCCCAACACGTGAATCAAAGGCAAGACCCCACAAATAATCTACTTCAGAATTTTGAAAAGACACAAACCAAGAGAGCGTCAAAGCAGAATTCTTAGCCCCAGCTGGAAGCTTCCTCCCAGCTAGGCTCCCTGAGGCATTCTTATGTGTCTTCATCCATGAAGAATCTCTAAGCTTTGCTGGCTCTCACAGCCTTCAGCTTGAGCCAGGACATCCCTTAGTTTAAAACACACACACACAAAAAAAAAAAACATTTTTCAGGGGACACCTAGATGGTAGAGTGGACAGAGCACCAGCTGGACCCGAGTTCGAATCCATTCTCAAATATTTACTAGCTTGTGATCCTGAGCAAGTCATTTAACCCTTATTTTCTCAAAAAAAATTTTTCGGGACACACCTTATGCTAAAAGGCAGCATGATCTAGTAGCCAGGGAGCTGGAAATAAGGAAGACCGAAGGCTGTACTGTGGTACCTACTGACTATGTGACCCGGCTTAACCTCGAGCAACCTTTCAGGCCCATAAATTACAAAACAGGTGCTGATCTGCATTGGGAGAATTTCCTCACAGTTAATTCTTTATACCAATAAAATTACAGCTCTGGCCTCCCCAGGAAAATCTTTGTGGTACAATGAACTGATGGCCTGTCTTGCTCTTGGGTTGGGGCATGCACCGACTTAGAGAACAGAGGACCCTCTGCCTCTACAGAAGGTTGAATCCCTGGCTGGCCCATGTCCCTAGTTTCATACACACTGCTTTTCTTTACGCTCTGATGACATAATCCCCCAAAGCACCATCCCAGTCTACCTGATATCTGGCACACATTGGGGTCATCATAGTATCTCTTTAAATTAATTTCTTCTGACATAAAAAAGACTTCCTTATTTCTATATCCAACTATATGAAAAAGCTAGCTTAACCTGCTGGTGCCCACCTGACCAGAGGCTGAGAATAAACAAAGTGTAGATGAAATACAGGCCCTGCTCTTGTAGAACTCATACTTCGGTCATAGGCTATAACACACAAATAACCATAGGACAACATAATATGTGAGAAATGCAAGTCAAATATGATTTCTCTGTGATATCTGAAGGAGAAAATATTACCAAGAAATTAGTCTCCTAAAAAGAAGAGGGAGATTTGTAAAATTTAGAGCTGGAGGACACTATTGGAGGTGATCTCCAAATGTCTCATCTTGCAGACGAGAAGACTGAGGCCCAGAAAGGTGATCTTATGTGCCCAAAGTCGCACAGGTTGTAAGTAGCAGAGCCTCTTGATTCTGAATCCCACGCTTTTTCCTAAAATGTCATGATTACTACACCATACTTCTCTCCTCAGTAGGAAAGGGGTCCACTTCCCTCCCAAAAGAGTAGAGTTCAGGTAAGTCCCAATTAGTGTAAATAATGGATCTCATGAATGGTTGAATTATTCAAATTTGGACTATTTCCATCAGGATGGAACAATTACCATATTTTATATGTAATATAACTCTAAATAGTGTGAATTCAAATAATGCTACCTCTTCATTCTATTCCTTATTCGTTGTTCTCGCTAATCGGGACCTGGGCATATCTGCAGGGATTGGCAGCCAGAATGGCTTACTTGGCTTAACCAAGGTCTTCACCAGTGTTATGGTATGTAACAAAAGAAAATTCATGAGAAGCTGGAGGGCTCCAACTGTTCTGATGTGGACCAGTCAGTGACAATAAACTTATTGTGTAAAAAAAAAAAATCAGGTTGGAGCAACACCCATTCAAAAAACATTTTAAATTAAACAGAGACTCACTTCCCACTAATGGTACTGTTAAATGAGCAAAGTTTTGTCATAGATGCTTTCCCAGAATTAATTAAGGAATTTATACACCCACATGTTTAGAAAAAAAATAAACCCAAGTCCAATGAATTGAAACACTGTAAAAGCAAATGGTTTCATCCATGTTAATGCTTTGGTTCATCCCGCCTCTGACACTTAACATGTATCTGACATTGGACAAGTGACTTAATTTCTCTGGATCTCAGTTTCTCCATCTGTAAAAGGAGGGGTTTGGATTAGAAAGTCCCTGCTCTGAATCCAGGATCCTAAAAGCAATGAGATCCAGCCTCATGCCAGGTGAAGCCAGATGAGGCCATCACTGCTGTGCCTGCCGCTGCCAGCCTGGGGTTACTCCAGGCTGATCTGTGACAACATCCCTCAGGGAAGCATTTCCTGCAAACATGCTTATTAATAGAGTTACCCTGTCATTCTAGGGTCAGCATCAGAAACCTAGAACCACATCTTTTTTTAATTTATATTTTATTTTTAGTTTACAACACTCAGTTCCACAAGTTTTTCAGTTCCAGATTTTTCCCCCTCCCTCTCTTCCCCCCTTTCCACCCAAGACAGCATGTAATCTGATATAGGTTCTACATATACATTCACATTAAACTTATTTTCACAATAGTCATGTTGTAGAGAAGAATTATAGCCAATGGAATGAGCCATGAGAAAGAAGAAACAAAACAGAGAGAGAGCAAATAGTTTGCCTCAATCTGCATGCAGACTCCATAGTTCTTTTTCTGGATGTGGATAGCTTTTTCCATCATGAGTCTTTTGGAGCTGTCTTAAAACCTTACATTGCTGAGAAGAGCCAAGTCTATCAAAGTTAGTCATCACAGATACAATGTGTCCGTAATTGTGTTTAATGTTCTCCTGGTTCTGCTCCCCTCACTCGGCATCAGTTCATATAAGTCATTCCAGGTTATTATGAAGTCTGTCTGCTCCTCGTTTCTTATAGCACAATAGTATTCCATTACATTCATATAGCACAACTTGTTTAGCCATTCCCCAATTGATGGGCATCCCTTTGATTTCTAATTCTTTGCTACCACAAAAAGAGCTGCTATAAATATTTTTGTACATACTGATCTTTTTCCCATTTGTATGATCTCTTTGGGATACAGCCCTAGAAGCGCTATTGCCGGGTCAAAAGGGTGTGCACATTTTTATAGTTCCAAATTGCTCTCCTGAATGGTTGGATCAGTTCACAACTCTACCACCAATGCATTAGTGTTCCAATTTTCCTACATCTTCTCCAGCATTTATTATCTTCCTGTTTTGTCATGTTTGACAATCTGACAGGAGAGATGTGGTACCTAAGAGTTGTTTTGATATTCATTTCTCTAATCAATAGAGATTTAGAGCATTTTTTCAAATGACCACAGATATCTTTAATTTCTTCCTCTGAAAACTGCCTGTTCACATCCTTTGACCATTCCTAGAACCACATCGTATGCAATGACTATTTTGCCCACTGAAACTCTCCTTTGATGTTGGCATGTCACTTTATGCCAGGGACCCTGAGGCATGCAGACTTCACTGACAGCCAATGAGGATGTTATGGGTGAAGTTATACCTGGTGAAAGAGGCAGGAAACAACATAAAAACTCAAGAGTTCAAGGAAGGGACCTCAGAAGGCAATCAATTTAGACAGGACCCAAGGAAGGAATCCTCTCTTCTACAAGTGGTCATCCAAACAATTCTTTAAGGAGCTTCAGTGATGGGGAAATTACTACCTCCTGAGGATATCCATTGCAATTCTGAGCGGCTCTCTTAAAGATATTTTTCTTACATTGGGCCAAAGTCATCCTCTCCACAGTATCCTATTTGTACATGTTAGTTAGGGTCAAACTGAACAAGTTAAATTCATCTTCCACATCTAAACCTCCAAATATTTGGAGATTTCAGTGGCAGAGTGGAATGGAAATGAACACTATCTCTCTAATAAATGGACCTAGGTTCAAATCTTAACTCTGTCATTGTCTACTTGTATATGATTGGGAAGTGACTTCACTGGGCCTCAGTTTCCTCATCTGTAAAATGAGAGAATTGGGCTAGATGATGTCTAAAGTCATTCCCAGCTGTAGAGCTTTGATATCATGATCATGTTCTCCATGAGTTTTCTCTTCTCGAAGCTAATTACCTCCTATTCCTACAACTGATTCTTGTATAGCATGTAGCTGTCCTGGTTGCCCTCCTCCGGATGTCCTCCACCTGATCAGTATCCTTCCCAAGGTGTGGCCCCTCAAAGTGAAAGCACCATCCAGTTGTGTAGTAGACTAGATTGTAGGATAATTGGTTGTTGTTCAGTCATTTCAGTCCTGTCTGACTCTTTGTGACCCCATTTGGGATTTTCTTGGCAAAGATACTGCAATGTTTTGACATTCCCTTCTTCAGTTCATTTTATAGATGAGGAAACTGAGGCAAACAGGGTTAAGTGACTTACCCAAGGTCACACAGCTAGCACCTGTCTGAGGCCAGTTTTGAACTCATGAAGAGAAGTCATCCTGACTCCAAGTCCAGCACTCTTATCTACTGCGCCACCTAGATGACCCTGTAGGATAACAACCTCCATCATTCTGGACCCTAGTCTCCTATTAGCCTAAGCTCACAGTTGCTTTTTTGTCTGTATGTTACATTATTGGCTCATATTGAGTTTCTAGTCCACTCAAACCTGCACAGTTTTTTCTTCTAAACTATTGTCTGGCCATATTTCTCAAATCTTATGCCTAGTGGCTGCAAATGTAAAACTTTATACTCAACTTCATCATGTTTGCTTTGAGCCATAGTTATGGCTTGTTGAAATCTCTTTGCATCTCAGTTCTGTCATTCAGTGAGTTAGCTGTCTCTTCTACCTACCTTCACATTATCTGTAAAGGTGATAATGATGCCGCATTCATTGAAAGCATTGATTAACAGTTGAAAGAATAGGTCCACAAATAGGACTCTGTGGTGTTCTGCTACAGACTTCACTCACTCATCTCAATGTATTAATCACTACTCTTTGGGTCTAAATGTATAACCAGTTAAAAATTCACCTAACAGAGCTATCATTGAGCCTGTATTTCTCTATCTTGTTCACAAAGATATCATGAGAGATTGTGTCAGATACCTCAATGAAATTTCAGACACATGTTCCATATGGCATTCCTCCAGGGGTGTGCTGTAGCCAGCTCAAACCTACTCATGAGAGCTGATTGTTAAATTTTCATGTGAACATTTATGCCTCAGACTAAGCCCCTAGACTGATTTAAGGACCTTACAATGATAAAGGAAGAGTTACTGAAAAACGTTCATTCCTATTACTCTCTCTGCTGCATTAGCTGACTGCAATACTTCAGAAGATAAGGAACTTCATCCATGTGAATACGCCCTCCACTGATGCAGATTACAGCCCCCAACCCAAACTTAAGGGTTTTCATAGTTTGCTAAAAGGCAGGGGGAGTCATATCTTGATGGCCAGCCTTCTGGTGATGAACTTCTATGTTAAGCAATACAATATCATCTGTCTCCAGCCAGTCATCAGTCACTCAGGTCTTTCCATCTTGGTATGACCTGGTAGGGCTTGTACTGTGTTGGAATGCTCTTTGAGAATCCAGTGTTACCTTCATGCCACAGTGAGGCAACACGGGAAGATCCTAGTGAAAGATGTTTGGTGTACATTTAGGTGTATATGCAATCTATATAAATCTGTATAGTATACATATATCTATATCTATATATATTTGCAGCCATATCTATATGTGCACGTAAACATGTTATCATAATAATAGCTAACATTTGCAAAACACTTCAGGGTTGCAAAGCTCTTTAAACATATTATCTCATTTGATCCTTATCACAACCCTGGGAGTTAGGTGCTATTATGATCCCCGTTTTACCAGTGAGGAAACTGAGGCAGATAGATTGAGCAACCTGCCCTGGGTCACACAGCCAGAAAGTGTCTGAAACCAGGTTTGAACTCAAGGTTTCCTGATTCCAAGTGCAGCACAGCTGGTAAGTGTCTAAAGAGGGATTCAAACTCAGATCTTCCTAACTCCACGGCTAGCACTCTATCCATTGTGGCAGCTAGGTCCTGCTAGGAGCTTCCCTTTTGCTTTATGTGGAATCTGGAGATGATTAGGTACCAGAGCAGTAGAAGGGGTATAAATATTGAATATTTCTCTGTTCATAAGATCAGAGGATCATTGGATTTCAGAGCTGGAAGGACTTTAATGAGCATCTCTTTGCCATATTGCAGGATAATGGGTAGAAATAGCAATGCTTTTTTTTTTAGCAGATGCCATGTTGCAAAGCCATTCATGCACTCCCCTCACTCACCTGCTGACACTAAGAAAAACCACCTGTTCATTAAGTACACAGACCTTTGCCTGTGTTACCTGACCAGTTTCCTCACATCTTCACACTCTTCTCAACTCTGTCCCCACTGACTTTCCTTTCCTTTTTGCTTGGGGCCTCCCTTCTCATCCCTACCCACCCTTTCCCTGTGCCCCTGCCCTACTCTGTGACCATCGTTGGGGGAAGAAACTGGTAGGGAGAGGAAGAAGGGGAGTTGTGTATGGTCCTGAAAATAGTGATATTGGGGAAAATGCACTCTGACTTCCAGGAAGGCTTGGAGGCTTGGAGGCCATGGGTAAGGCATGTTGCATTGCATGGTTGGTGGTCATTTTTCTTTGACAGCATCTTAATGTGATGTAAAGACACTGCTCTTTTCTTGGGGCTTTCTCTCTGAGTGGCTTTGGATTCTTTTGTCAAAATGATTCAGTGTTCTGTCTATCGTCTAGAGGGAACAGGGAAGGGAGGGGAGGGGGTGGAGGGTGAGATCAATCACCAGTGTTTTCCTACAATATTGAAGTCTCCAAAAGAGCAAGTAACTATTACATTAACAACACTCACTGTTTTGACAGCTGTGATGGATTTGAACTTGGTGACATTTGCCGCACAACAAACATCTCAACACTCTTCTGATCCAGACATGGCAATGTATGTCTCAAGAAGAAAACCGGGACTATACGTCTGCTAAACATGACATCAGGAAAAAAAGGATCAAGGCAGAGCCATGTCTGATGGGCCAACAGTCCCCACATTACAAGGCTCAGTAGAGCTGCTTAAGCCCTAGAAGTCACCTCTTCTTTGATGATCACTCCAACTTAGACCTGTGCATCATTTCAACACTCACTTCACCCCAGATCGGCCACCATTTTGAACCTTTCTTCTCCCTGACTTTGCTCCCACGTGTCAGGGAGAAGCCTGAAGAGCTTTTAGACTCAATCCCACTCCAGACTGACCAAATATGGGCCCAAAGAAAGGCAACCCTCCCTTCAAGATGGAAGCAAAGGGAGCTGAGTAGTGCTGATAAGTAACCACAGAGACAGAAACATTTCTTTCTTGAAAAGACACAGCCACTTTCTCTATTCTGAAGGACACATAAATTCAGCCTTCAGGATTGCATGGGACAAAGGTACTACAAACACCAAAATCACGACTTGGTCCCAGGTGGGGATGCTTTTGTCCCTGTACCACCCACTTACTTGCCCTTCCGCGTCTTTCAAATGATAATGGGCTTAGGTTTTGGTAACAAATGTTTTAATTTCATTTTTAAATGTTTTGTTAGTGGTGTACCTAACCTGCAGAGCCAAAACATGGGCTAAATTCTGACTGAAGGTGTGGGTACCTTGAGGCATGCTTGCCATTGAGTTAAGGGAGCAGAAATTGGTCCTAAATATCTATGTTTGTGCACAAGTCTGTGTGGGTGCTAAGAACTTTAAATCTTTTCTTTCTTTTCTACCAAGTTCTATGTAAATAGCTTAGGAGGTATATTAGAAGTTACAATCATCTCCTAATTATCCGCACCATGGAAGGGAAACCAAGTGGTGCAGGTGTTTGAATGCCACTGAAACTCCACACAACCAGGCCAGCATTATAACTCCACTTGCTTTGGTCAGTTTTCCTACAAAGTCAAACTAACAGTGCTATGCTCCCAACAATGCATGCTAGGAGAATCTCAAGTTGACTCCACTTGGTATTGTGCAATCCTGTCAAGGTAGACAACCCTAAGGAGTGAACAAAAGCAAAAAAGGTGCAAACAGAGCTGGAAGCTTTTGTAAATAGTACTATGGGGACTTACTTTTAAAATTTCCATAGCTAGGACATGGTCTTGTCTTTTAAAAGTAGTAGCATGTTCTGTAATGGTCCACAGAGACAATGTGTATAGATAGAAATGTATTATCATTTTACAAAATGATGATTTTAGTAATGGTTTTTTAAAAGTATTTTCAACCACTTTTTCAGAGATCAAATATGAAAACATTTCATTACCTGTCAGCTGTCAATAACAGTTTACTTTTGTTACTTTGTTTCAATACAGGCTTGTTTAATACTTAAAAAAAATAAACAGAACATTTTTCTACCATATCACATTTCTTCTCTGGCATAAATGGGAATGACTTTTACTGGGGACCTACAAACATTAAAGAGTTGGCATACTTCCTAGTTTCATTCCTACTCATGAATTTATTGCACTTGACTTGTATTTTCTCCCACAGAAAGAAGTTTAGCAAAATGAATCTGTGAACTTGAAATAAACCAAGACAGAAGCCCAAGCATTAGGATGACTGAAGGCTGACTTCCACTGAGGCATTTCCTCTTCACATTCTCTGACTCTGGCTTAGATAATCTACCTATGACCCGAGGTCCACAATGTCAGGGCCAGCTTCACAATGGTGGGATTTAAAAAAAAAAAAAACAAAAACAAAAAACATCCATATCCAAAAAAAAAAATCCTGCTTTCCAGCTTGATGATACCTCGAGCTATGAGTTCTTTTGCCTTGTTATGATATAAATGTCCCTAGAGAGAATAGTGTATTAACGCTTATGAGTCACTTATGTGGAGTTTATCAGGCTGAGAATGGGTTTTTATAAGTGGGAACGTGGAATAGAACATGACGATATTGAGCACCTGAGGTGGTGTGGAAACTCCACAGAGTAGGGGGAAAGGGCTCAGAAAGTGGGTGGGTGGGGTGGAAGCGCCCTTTCAATTTTAGTCTTGCCTGGGGCTAGCCGTGTCTAATGTCATAGCCGATGACATCAGTCGTTCTATCTCCCGGCTTCCTATCCCGGTGATGAATTCACTTCTGCTCATTTGATTTGCACCCTCTTCAGTTAAAAGTCGCAGCCCATATCTTCCCTTGTCAAGGTCTCTAACCTTGGCCTTCCCTTACTTATCCTTGGATCAAATCCCCTGCCATCTAACTCCAGCTCATCTGGCCACTGACGCAAGTCTTGCATTAATTCATCAAATTCTTAACCCCTGGCTCCAGCGTTAACCCAGTATTACCATCAGTCAATCCTCCCAGCCCACACTTGGACCTATCAGGCTAGTTCCCGAGCTTACTTGTAGAGTACCCAATCCTATCCCACGCAAAGCCTATTATGTTTTTTGATTCCTTGGTTTTTCCAGGGCTTGGTGTGAAGTTTTGGTCACCATTGTGCAAAGTTTGACAATGGCTCCCTCGTGTGGTAGGAACTAAGATCGTCTACTTTCTATTCCAGATGCTAAAAATGTACTTCTGGATGGTGAAGAGAGTTTAGATTTGATTCCACACAAAGACCAACCTGGCAGTATTAGAAAGACATGTGTCGGTTCATAAGGACATCTTTTTCCACTCCACCAATTGCTGCCTCTTCCAAGTGAGTTTCAACCAAAAAGAGACACTTGACCCTTTTACCTAACATGATGTCCTTCCATTAATATGTTTCTCAGGCTCTGTCCTTGTACAGACACTTTCCTTGGCTGGTTGTATTTGCCAGATTCCTAAATACTGATAACCCATCCTTGTTTTTAAGATAAGGTTCCCTTCAGACCCAAATCATTTTTTTAAATATTTATCTAGTATTTTATTTTTTCCCCAATTACATGTAAAAGTAATTTTTAACATTTTTTTAAAATTTTGAGTTCTGAATTCTCTCCTTCTCTTCTTCCCCTCTACCCTCCTTGAGAAGGCAAGCAATTTGATGTAGGTTATACATGTGCAGTTATTCAAAACATATTTTGATATTAATCATGTTATGAAAGAAAAAAAACAAGAAAAACTTTAAAAAAAAAAAAGGATGCTTCGATATGCATTCAGACTCCATCAGTTCTTTCTCTGGAGGTGGATAGCATTTTTTGTCATAAGTCTTTCCGAACTGTCTTGAATCATTGTATTGCTGGTAATACCTAAATCATTCACAGTTGATCATCACACAATATTGCTGTTACTGTGTACAATGTTCTCCTGGTTCTGCTTGTTTCACCTTGCATCAGTTCATTTAAGTCTAGGTTTTTCAGATCTTAATCTAATGGTCTTGTGCCCTTTCACAGGTATGAATTTAAGCATTCCTTCTACGGCATGATTTCAGGGAACGTTTTTTCCCTCATGTTGTTTCTTGTTGAACTCCTTATCTTCCTTGAGGCCCAGCTTAGGTGACTTTGCCTCTGTAAAGCTCCAAGGTACCTCTTGATACCGCAGCCCCACAAATGGTTGCCAAGCAGCCTCTGCTTAAAAGCCTTTAAACCCAAAAAGTAAACTAACCTTGCTTTCATATTGCAATAGCCTGCCCAAATACAACAGTAAACCAAAAGTAAAGAGATACTTTGGACAAACAAATCCAAGTACTTTAGCCTGGACAGAATCTGAAGCTGAGACCAAAATAGAACTCAGATGGCAGCATGTGATTGCTCACTCACCCCCGTCCCAAAGATCCAGCACCGTCAGGACCTGGTAGCAGCTGCTACTAAAAATAGAAGGGAAGAAGAGGCAGCCCCACAGTCTGAGCAACACCACGGAGCTATTCCCTCCATACTGGTGGGCACCTAGAAGTGTCATGAAGTCTCTGAAGTTTGCGAGTGCAGAAGCCCTGGTGTCCAATGCCCAGGTGACCAGGGAGAGTCTGCAAAATGTGGCCTATAACCTCTACCCCCTCCTGTTTAAAGCCAGCTATTTGCTAGAACAAGGAGAAGTGATTCATGACCTATTGGAAAACTGGCCACTAGCAGAATTCAACCTTGGAAACCTGTTGAGGCCAACAGCAGACTACCCAGAAGACCTCAGTACTCGGGCCTGCAAGATCTGCCTGGAGGCCTGTCTGGTGGGGCTCAAAGACTATGTGCTGAATGACTCTCCAACTTATACCAAAAGGCTGAGAACAGCCGATCTCACAGGCATCCAAGATGTGGAAGTTCAGCTGTGCAAATGCCAGACATCTCTGGGAAGGTGGGGCCGGACGGGCCTCCTAGCCAGACTCTGCTTTGATCTGCTGGTAGAGCTGCAGAGGAAACCATTCAACCCAAGCATCTTGGATACCAGCATCGATGTCTTCATCAACCTCTTTGTCACAGAGGGCAACTATGAGTGTGCGCTGCAAGCCCTGATGGTGAGATGCCACTGTCCACTGAAGGTGCGCTGTGTAGCCTTCCGTGCTGACAGTCTGGGCCTAAAGAAGCTCTTCTATATGTTGCGCCTGGTGGAGCCCGACTCACTGGAGAAGCTGGAGATCGTCCACAACGTACACATGGAGATGGAGCACCTACAGGTGTTACTCAACCACTTGGACTTCCCCCGGCTGGTCTCACTCACGTTGCCTGCAAGAGCCTTCAATGTGCGCCGGCTGCAAGGAGAAGATGAAGCAATCCTCACTACTATTGGGGAGAAACTGAGCCAGATGTCCCAGCTCAGGGAGCTGAGCCTGGCCTTTTCCATACTTACAGGGAGAACTCGGAAGCTGCTCAGGTGAGATACTGATCCTGGCAGGTTTTATAACCTGGGATGGTCAGATTATAGAAAAATTACTAGAAATCCACAATTTAAAAGGTAATGGGAGAGCCTACTAATCAAAACGATAATTTCCTAGTCAAGCAACATGATTCAAGTAGCAGAATCTCCCATGTAGGTTTAGGGCTCAGAGGAGTCTGGGGCAGGGAAGATGAGGTAGAAATAAAAGGTAGCTTTAGTACTGTGAGTATATTTTAGCTCAAAGGCAGATCAGTGTATCCCAGCATGAAGAAAGTCATCTAGTCCTGCAGAATAGGAGCTTTGTTTCTATCAGGAAATCATCCAGACAATGTTACCATATGTTGGCATTAAGGCCTAAGAGGTTACTCTTTGGCATCTATATCTTTTTTAATATCTTCAAGCTTTTGGGCCAAGTTCAAAATTTTGTAGTTTTGAGACAGATATACCCCAACCACATTGCCAAGTCTAAATCTAAGCAAAAATTGGATCTAAATCTAAGCAAAAACTGGAGGCGGAGGCAACAGCAGCTGAAGCAAGAGGTCAGAGCAATGAGCTCTCTCCCTCCCTCTAAGAGAAGGGATGGCAGAAGCAGTCAAGAAGTCACCCAGAGCAAACAGAGACCATGATAGAGATACAGTGATTTCCTTTGGAATACTCAGCCAAGTGATGTCATTGGGCACTCATTAGTGTTCTATTCAAGCAGTCACACTCATAACCTCTCAGACCCTGAGCAAGTGAAAGATGTCCCATTTTCTAGTGGAAAACAGACTCGTAAAAGAACAATTCTGGGCTACTTCCACCTCCTAGATAGAGGAAGAACTAAAGCAGGGGAGTGCGGTGGCTAGTTGTGACCTATGGCTCTAATTCTCTATATGATAGTTTCTGAGGTACACTCTTTGCTAGGTATTACAAATCCTTCCTAAGTGTTTTGCCTCAATCAATGAATTAACCAATCAACATAATCAATTAAGCACAATCAATCCTCAGCATTCGCCCACACTTGTGTGATTTTATTTGTAACCTCATTTGCACTTTCAGCAACCATGCACATTCATGGCTATGTGCAGTAAAGAAAAAAAATGAGAGCTTAATAGGTGCAAAGTGTATTTTCACAATCTCTAGTGAAAGATTACAGTTTTTGGTGGTCGAGGGAAAATAACACACTATTCTCCAAAGGTCAATGTATTAACATTTGCGGTTTTTACCTTTGTGTCATTTTCTAGGAACATTACCCCTGTGAAGGAAGAGAATTGACTATATGCACTATGCCAGGCGCTGTTAGGCACTAGGTATACAAATGCAATGAATGAAACAAAGTAAGTTAAATATAAGATGGTTTTGGAAGGACCAAGATATCAGTTGGGAGGATCAGGAAAGACTTCATGTAATACATGATGTCTGAACTGCATTTTAAAACCAGAGAGGGATTCTGTGAGGTCCAGAGAGAGAGTGCATGTGTGTATGCATTCCAGGCATAGGGGGAGGACCAGTCCTAAGGCACAGAGACAGAGATAGAGAATTATATGTGACTGACAGAGGGAAGACTGGCTTGGCTCAGTTGAGGAGTGAGGGAGAATGAGTATTGTCCAGTGAAACTAAGAAGACAAGTTGGGGCTTTAAAATATAAAAAGAGAAGCTTATGTTTTATCCTAGAGGCAGTAGAGAGCCAACTGAGTTTATTGAGAAGAAGAGAATGACATGGTCAGATATGCGCTTTAGGAAAATCACTTTCACAGAGCTGGAGAAGGAAATGGCAAACTACTTTAGCATCTCTGCCAAGAAAACCCCAAATGGGATCACCAAGAGTCAGACACCACTGAAAATATAGAACAATTGACTTTCCCAGGGTCACACAGCTAGTAAGTGTCCAAGATCACATTTGAACTCGGGTCTTTCTGACTCCAGATCCCAGCACTCTTATCCACTGAGCCACCTAAACTTATGAATACAAGGTGATTAACGTTTTAAAATTACCGAAGTCAACAAGAGTTAGCACATAGAGCAAATTTACAAAAATGTTGATAACAGAAGACCTGACTTCGATACCTGACTCTTCTACTTATTACCCACGAGACACTGAAAAAAATCATTTCCCCTCTCTTGACCTCAGTTTCTTTATATATAAAATGAGAGAATTTGACTAGCCAACCCGCACACTACCCCCTCAAAGATCCCTTCCAGCTCCAACATACTGTGTTTCTATGAACTGAACTCTCTTTGCAATCTCTGAAACTAATGAGCTTGAAGATATATTTTCTTTTTAAAAATACATTTTATTTATTTTGTTAAATATCTCCCAGTTACATGTAAACAAATTTTAACATTCATTTTTTAAAATTTTGAGTTCCAAATTCTCTCCTACCCCTTCCCCCCATTGAGAAGGCAAGCAATTTTACATCAATTACACATGAGAAGTCATGCGAAACATATTTCCATATTAGTCATGTTGCAAAAGAAAACAGACAAAAACAAAAACAAAAAAAATAAAGTAAAAAAGTATGCTTCAATCTGCATTCAGATTTCATCAGTTCTCTCTCTGGAGGTAGATGCATTTTTCATCATAAGAACTGGAACTATCTTGGATCACTGCCTTGATCAGAGTAGCTAAATCTTTCACAGTTGATCATCCTTACAATATTGCTTTTGCTGTGTGGAGTGTTCTCCTGGTTCTACTCACTTCGCTTTATATCACTTCATGCAAGTCTTCCCAGGTGGAGATGTATACTCTTTTTTTAGATTAATTATTTATTTTTAGTTTTCAACATTCATTTCCACAAGATTTTGAGTTACAAATTTTCTCCCCATCTCTCCCCCACTCCAAGATGGCATACGTTCTGATTGCCCTTTTCCCCAGTCTGCCCTCCCTTCTGTCACTCCACCCCACCCCCTTTTCCCCTTCTCCCTTACTTTCTTGTAGGGCAAGATAAATTTCTATACCCCATTTCCTGTATATCTTATTTCCCAGTTGCATGTAAAAAAACTTTTAATATTTATTTTTAAAACTTGGAGTTCCAGATTTTCTCCCTTCTTCCCTCCCCACCCGCCCTCATTGAGAAGGCAAGAAATTGGATATAGGCTATACATGTTTCATTATGCAAAACACTTCCATAAGTCATGTTGTGAAAGACTAACTATATTTCCCTCCATCCTGTCCCACCCCCCATTTATTCTCTTTTGGAGATGTGTATTCTTCAAGATGTATTCAACCTGGTTGAGTCATTGGTAGTCATGGCATGATTCTCTATCACAAATTCTATCATTATCCTGACAGAATTCTGACAGACTTCACAGTATCAACAAAGCTCACAAACACCATCAAAATAAGTAATAATAACTATGGTAAGACCTGACAGATGACAAGATGTTCTTTTTCTCATCGCATCAGCCTATTAGGCAGTTGTCCCCACTATTTCTTTTCCTTGACAAGTCCCAGTTTCTATTAGACCACCTTTCATCATGTGTCTTCATACTCCAAAATGACACCTTTTCAATGACCATGCACATATTTCTCCTACCTATTTTAGACATCACACACCTGCCCCCAGTAATGCACTCTCCTGAAAAACATTGTTGTTAGGCAAAAGAGGGTCTTTAAAGCACTATGTAGTCTCATAGATCTAGAGATAAATGGAGTCTTGGAGACCACTTGGTTTGACCCCTTTAATTTTTCAGATGATGAAAATGAGGTCCAAAGAGATTGGATAAGTGACAAATGCCTATGATTCCTGTATAGGAGTATACACATTCTCCACTGGTAGTTGCTTCTCCCTCCCACACAATCCCGCTAAATGGCTAAGTGGAATTTGGAAAGGATAATACAGAGAAAGGAAATTAAACGTCATGTCATCTTAGCACATTTCTGGTGCTTTGTGTAGTGAAAATAACAACAATATACCTTTCCACCTTTTGGCATTATGAATTTTTTTTTCTTTCCTTTCCCTTTTGGGGCAAAATTTGGGATCATTAGAATACTTAACTCACATAGGGAGTTGCCTCTGCCTGAGAAACCAGACACTTCTCTGACCCCTCTGCCAATGCCGTGTATTTTCCTCTTTCATTTAACGTGTTGGGTTTTAAATGATGTGTCATTCTGACGCAGTGGGCCAAAGGCTAACAGCTCAAATGTTCCTTCTCAGAATTGCTCCAAAAGATGTCATCCTTACCCAACATTCCTTAGCATGTAAATCCTGATTGCCAAAGGTGTGGTCTAAAATTAACCAACAAAGAGATATATTGAGCACTGTGTACATTCTTGACCTCTGTGCTCATTTCAAACTAGCCCCCTTAGAGTTAACATTAGTAGATATTATTTTTAAAAAAAAATTTTCTCCACTCAGGTAATAGTCCAGTTCTCTATTGTGGTATGGAGCTGATTCTGGGTCCTCAAAGGCTATTGCTAGTCCTACCTAGCTAAAAAGACTTCAAGTTTGGGTCTTGGGACAGAATGTGTCTTTTGTGTGCACATTAGCCTAGATCATAGGGAACACAAGCTCCTGACCACAAAATTGTCCACTGGGTGAAAAATATTTGACCACAATTCATAAACTGCCTCCTGAGACATGGAAGGGCTACTGTAAGAAGCTCCCACATTGATTAAATACCAAATCAAAGTAATGAAGACAAAACAAACTTTTAAAACAACTGCAACTTGGTTTTGGAATTAAATGCCAGCCTAGGCTATGGTTACATCTAAATCCGGTTTACAGACAAAGAGAGAACAAGCCATGAGGGTCATCCTAGGCCAAGTTTAACTTGTTTACTGATGTCCACTGAACCTCTGAGACTTCCTAGTCACACATACCATTTAAACTAGCATAAATAAATTTATATTCCTTCCTCCCAGGGCACTGTCCCCCAATCTTTAGTTAGAATATAAGCTCATTTTGAGGAGGAATCATTTCATTCTTTGTACTAATAAACCCATCACCTAGCTTAATGTCTGGCTTATAGCAGATGGCACTTAATAAATGATTATTGTTGTTTTGGGAACCCTCTGATTCTTCTACCCAGTTTCATAAAGTTGGAATATATATGTGTATGTGTATGTGTATGTGTGTTTATGTATGTCAAGCATTTTCATCAGTGACTTAGATGAAGACAGAGAAACCACTGCTTGTCAAATTCGTAGAGGATACAACACTAGAAGACACACACACACACACACACACACACACACCTACATATATATATGTGTGTATATATATATATACATGTGTATGTATGTATGTATGTATATCACCATAGTGCTGATGAGCTAGTTGAAATCCATGAAATGTTCTTTAGCTCCTCTCTCCAAACTGACTGCCCCAGCTTGGGTGGCCAGATCCAGCTCATTGTTACCTGTTAAGTTCATACCTCTCACCAGGGTTCAGAGCTCAGGAAAGGAGTGAAGAAGTGAGCAGCCAAAGATATATCTCAAAATGCATCAGATTGAAACACTGAGTCAGTAACATCCATGAGGTAAGAGGTAAGAATTCTTTCTGGAGGCCACAGTAACTCTCAGTGCTTGGTCCTGCTGGCACAGGAGTCACAACTGAGAGCAGTCATTGTCACATATGAGGTATGATAGGGAAAGAGAAACTCTGGACTCTTTTTTTAAGTATTAATTTTCCGTTGTCTCTTTTCTCTTTCCTCTTGACCTTGCTAGTCAATAAACATTTATTAAACACTTCCTATGTGCCAGGCACTGTGCCAAGGGCTGAACCTTGGTGCCTGTTGTCATTTATAATGACCTCATTTCCTGTGGGAGATTCTCTAAATTCCTCATTTGCATATTCTACCAATGAAAATTAAGCCCAAATTCTACATTTCAAAGCAAATATTTCCTCAATCACTATTGGGAGTGTCAGGTACCATATTCTGCCCTTTTATTTCCCCACCTCCCTTTCTAAGAAAGCACAATTCTTTTTTTTTTTTTAATTACACAGAACCATACAATCTCAAAGCAGTAAGGGACGTCAGGTCATATTGTCCAACCCCTGCCTCAAACATCAATCCCTCTACAACATCCCCAACTAGAAGTCACCTAGCCTCCAAGTGAAGATCTCCAGGAACAGGGAAATCACTATTTAAATCATCTCAGCCTACAAGCCAAAACCTACCTGCCTCCTGTTTTCCGTAGTGCCCAAGACCTAAAAGTTGTTTTTGCATTTTTAAATACCATAAAACTTTATTTTAAAATATAAAAAACATTCTTAGCTCACATAAAAATAAGAGGTGTACCAGATTTGGCCCATGACTATACAGTTTGCTAACCTCTCTGGTCTATTTTTTAATAGCTCTAATTTTCAGGAAGTTTTTCAAAATCGTGAGCTAAAAACCTACTTTTCTATAGCTTTCTCCCATTGCTCCTAGTTCTTGCCTCTGGAATTAGATAGAATAAATTTAATCTTTCTGCCAAGAAAGCATCCTTTGCTGTTTTTAACCCATTTTTATTTTCTTTGCCATGGTAGCCAGGATCAGGAAAGGTGCTAGATGTAGTATATATGGATTTTGTCAAGGGTTTTTTTGACAAAGTCTCTTGTGCACAGAATGAAAAGGTAAGGATCTATTGATAAAGACCCACTAGAGCTAAGTGGATTTGCAATGAGTCAAGTGACCACATAAAAAGGATAATAATTAATGGATCAATGTTAGCCTGGGGGGAAGCTTCAGTGATGGCTGAAGAGCTGTCTTGAGGCCTAGCCTCTTAAGCATTTTCTTCAAGGACTTAAATGAAGACAGAGAAACCATTGCTTATCAAATTCATAGAGGATACAACACTAGAAGGGATAGCTAATATACTAGATGATGAAATTGACTTCCAAAAAGATGACAAACCAGGATGTTGGGGCTGAAGTAAGATGAAATGTAATAGTAATAAATACAAAGTCCCATCTTTGGGATCAAAAAACAAACAAAAAAACTGTACAAATATCGGATGGGGAAAACAAATGTTCATATGAATAAAAGATTTGAGGTTTGTCATGGACTGCAAGCTGACTGGAATTAACCAAATGGTCTAATTGTCAAAAAGACTAGTATGATCTTGGTACGTATCAGAAGCCAGGCCTATAATGAGGGAGATCACAGCGCTGCTGGTACTCTGCTCTAATTAGAACACATCAAGAATGTTGTATACTGATCTGGGCACCACATTTTAGGAAGGATATTGGTAAAAAGTAGTGTATCCAGAGGGTAACCAGAATAGTGAAGTGAAACTATGCCAGATGGGAAATGGTTAGCCTAAAGAAGACTTAAGAAGAACATCATCGATGTCTTCAAGTATTTAAAGAGCTGTCACAAAGAAGTGGGATTAGTCTTGTTTTCCTTGATGCTAGAGGATAGTGCTAAAAGAAGTGAGGAAAAACTTCAGAGAAATAAATTACAGCATGGCATTGGGAAGAACCTACTACCAATCAGAACAGCCCCAAAACAGAATGATTCCTCTGGGAATTAGTGGGATGCCATCACTGGAGGTTTTCCAGGAGAGGCCAGATGACCAAGTATAGGAGCTGTTGCAGAAGGAATACAGGGTTTAGCTTAGGGCTTCAGCTAGAAGACCTCTGAGGGTTCTTTCAGCTTAGAGACTGTCTGAACATTTTTTTTGTTTGGTTGGTTTTTTTT
>CM053622.1:294497332-294516864 GCA_028646595.1 Phalanger gymnotis | reverse complement strand
AAAAAAAAATATAAACATTTGTGGTTTCCTGAGTCCATATGCAGCTCAGAAGGGATTCTTAAATAGACTTTAGAAGCCCCTGTTTCTGAGAATGAAACCACTGTTGTAGGTGACTCTCTGAGACTGTAAATTGCCGAGAAGGAGCTGCCCTGCATGGGTAGGGGGAAGGCACCCTCCCAAGTCCATTCCCTCTCATTTTGTCTTTTATTCAACAGAGGTTTTTATTAGTGAGCTTAGAAAGTTTAATTTCTCTTATAGAGACAAAGGCCTTTTCAAAACCAACCCTTCCTAATCATCCCTTCTCCCACCTCTTTCTTACTGGGTTTGGAACTCGCCCATTTTCATGCCCAGAACTGTAGCACTCAGTAAGACACATTGAATCTCCTAATACACGTATTATGAGCCATAATGTGCCTCTATGGCTCTTTCCCTCATATCTGTCCAAATCAACCCAAGAGATGGAATATGGAGGAGAAGGTAGAGAGACTCTGAGAATTCCTCTCTCCAGCTTCTCCAGGCCTAGACTATTTTGGCTTTTATTCCAAAGGGAAAGAGTTTTCCCTTTCCCCCAAACTGAGCTTTTCTTCCACCAGAAATTTTGCATGATAACAACTGTAGAGTTCTTAAAGTTCATCATATAGGAAGAAGGGCTTCCATTTTTAGGAACTATTCCATGTAGAGGTCATCAGGTGACCAAGTTTCACCCTGAAGCTTTTAGAAATAAATTCCTAGTTTTGTTTATTTCTCTCAACCACTTTCCTTTGCATTTTTTCCTACAGTCCCTTGAAAAGTCCCCTGAGAACTCTGGACCTGTCTAACTGCTCCCTGAACTATGCAGATATGGCCTACTTAGCAAACTGTCTCCATGCCCCTCATCTGGAAGTGCTCGACCTCAGCGGACACAATGTGGTCAACCTGTACCCATCAACCTTCTTCAAACTGCTCAGCCAAGCCTCCTGTACCCTGAAGGTCCTGATACTGGAAGAATGCAACATTGAAGACAGAAACCTTAACATGATGATTGTGGGCTTGACCCCCTGCCGGAAACTGCAAGTCTTCAAATTTCTTGGGAACCCACTTTCCTCACAAGCACTGAAATGCCTGTTCAATGTTTTTTGTCAGCTCCCCAAGATGAAATCCATTGAATTCCCAGTGCCAAGGGACTGCTATCCAGATGGTGTCAACTACCCATTGGATGATGCCACCCTCTCCAAATTTGATCACCAGAAATATGAGAAGATTACCGAAGAACTTCATACAATCCTACTTCAGGCCAATCGGGAAGACATCAAGGCTTCTACACCTCTCTTTGGAAGCTATGACCCAGACATTCAAGAAACAAGCAATGAGCTTGGAGCCTTCTTGCTTCAATCTTTCAGAGATGCCCTAGAAAACTTTACCACAGCACTAAAAAAAATGAATTAAGTGCCTTAAAAGAAGTCCATGAAACTAAATCACAGTGAGAAGTTCTTGCATCAACTTTCCTTGTCCCTCTGGAGATCACTCCTGGGTTGGGGATGGAACCAAGATGAAGTATCATTATCATTATCATGACCACCAGCATCATCACCACTACCATCATCATTAAGCATTCATTACATGCCTGTTTATGCATGGCACTGGGCTAGGCACCATATAAAGCAGAATACCTAGTACTGTTCCTGCCCTCTTGGAGTTCACACTCAAAATACACCTGAATGCTCTTTTTTTACTCTTCACAGTTGGTTCTGAGAGTCTGGGTTGAAGTTAACAGGAAGAAGGGAAAATGCCTGAGATCTTCAGAGAAGTTGCTTTGTGCAGTCCAGCACATTCTGAAGAAAAGATGTTACAGTCAGGCAATCTGCTCTGGAGGACTGCTACAGACAAAGCAAACTTCCTTGGTGCTAGGTGTGGGAAAAGACCACACCATAGAAATGGGGAAAGGCAGTAGGTGATTGGAGGAGGTGATGATTGTAGCAGACACCAAGTCAACAGAGGTGTAATGAGATAGGGTGAGAAGGAAATGGGCGATAAAAAATTAGGGAGAAAGAGATACAAGAAAATACAAGGAGTGAGTTAGTCACTAAGCTGATGAACTTAACTAAGGAATAGAAAGAAGAAAGATGAGAAAAGCAAACCAGACTTTCATTCTTAGCAACAAATTCTCTATAGAACTGGTTCTCAAGATATGATCTATAATATAGATGGTTTGCAAGTCCTCCAAATGGTTCACAAGTATGTTTTTTGCAGTACTCATGCAGTACTTTTGCAGTACAATATGACAATGTTTATACTTTTATTTCTAAACCAAATTAATAATCTACTAATTCTGTCCCTCATTGTTCTCTTAAAACACAGTGGTGGGGTTTTGCTTGTTTGTTTGGTTTGTTTTTGCAGTGATTAGAAGCAGGAATGGAGTCAGTAGTCCAAAGAGAAGCCATAATAAGGTAGAATTCAAATCAATTTAAGGAAAAACTGCTCTCCAATTAGAATCTTCTAATACTGGAACAGGTACCTTGTTTGGGGGAGATGGGATGATAACAGGTTCCCCCTCACGAAAAGTCTTCAAGCATAGATGACCATTTCTCAGGGATGTTGGGATTCATGGTCAAGAACAGGTTGGACTACATGGCCTCTGAGGTCCCTGCACCTCTGAGATTCTGCAATTCTGACTGATACTTCTATGTTCCAACACTCCTAATTAGCCAAGGATCCAACACCATTGTTTGAGGACCATACCTTAAAGTTTGGTACCTTCCCTGAGTTTTAGTCCTTCAGAAAATCCCTTTCATCTGAGCATTTCCAGGATTCGTTCGAGAAGCCCTAAACTCTAGAGTAGTTGGTTCCAATGAGGGGGAGTACATCAATTTCAAGTAGACCCAACCCATTCACCACTACCACGCATCATCACCACCACCACCACCAGTTCTTCATTCAATTATTTGTTACAGTTGGCTAGATTTTCCATTATTTTCTGCATATGAAGAACAGTATACTGAGGCCAAATGAAGTGTGTCCATGGTATATTATTTAGATCATGTGAACTTAAGAGGGAGGGTATATGGTCATCACATGTAACAAAATAAAAGGACTACTCCCATGAACTCAACTCACAAGGATTCAGTTTGTATCAAGGTCTGAGTGACAAAAAATAACCTGCCTGGAAATAAACCATAAGTGTGCTCTGATATCACGTGGTTTTTTTTCTTTATTTTAGTATAATTCAGAATGAAAAACATCTGAGGTCCTGAAATTTTATTTGTTTGTATATTTATTTTTGTATGAGCAGAAAGGCATCCATGTTTCAGGTAAAGGTTAGGCCAGATCATCTGTAAGGTGTTATCCAACTCTGAGATTTTAGGATCCTATTATTTGCTAGAGCAATTGCCTATTGTCTCCATGATTAATTCTCAAAGTCCTAAGTACTGAATTGAGAACCCCGTGAAAAAAAACTGGAGTAAACAACTCAAAATGGGCCTTCAACTTTGCGATTCATGATATGGGACTGGAACAAGAAGTAATTAGGGCAGAATCAGTTGAGTGGGATGTGGAATTGGTTACTATTAGCATGTCACAAAGGGATGTTACTAATAGTAGCTTCCTATTTTACTAAACCTTCTTGCTAAGTGTATGCAGTAAACTGTCATTCTCCATCAGTCCCCTAGGGCAGCGCCCTGGTTCCCCTTTCCAGTAAGTGTCATTGTTCTAAATTTCTAGATTCACATCACTTCGGTTGGATTTTTTTTTCAAACACTTTCTCTCCAATATAGTGTTTGTTTTCCAAATGTGTCGATGCTCTGACCCTTTCTGGTCAAGGCTGCAGAAAGTCTTCCCCATGAAAGCTGTTGAAGAGTGGAGCTGACAGTTGAAGGTTATGGAATCTCCCCACTCCCTCACCCTCACCCTCACTCCCCACATCCAATCAGTTTGTAGATCTCCAAGATCTCCAACTTTTACTCAGAAATATCTCTTACAAATGTCTCCTTCTTTCCTGTCAGTGACTATCTCTACTGGAATTACCCTAATTCATTAAAGTCCACTTTAATAGTGGGTAGATAGCAATCTACCAGGAAAAGATTTGGGAACTGAGTTGCCTACAAGTTCAACAGTTTGCTATTGCAACCAAAAATATCAAATGTGAGCTTAGATGGCATTAAGAAAGGAATGTTCAGTCGTGTCCAAATCTTCTTGACCGTATTTGGGGTTTTCTTGGCAAAGATGCTGGAGAAGTTTGCCATTTCCTTCTCTAGATCATTTTACAGATGAGGAAACTGAGGCAAAAAGGGTTAAGTGACTTGCCCAGGGCTACACAGCTAGTAAATGAGAGCAGATTTGAACTCAGGAAAATTAGTCTTCCTAACTTCAGGAGAGGCACTCTACTCTCTGCCCCACCTGCCCAAGAAAGGAATAGTACAGTAAGACCACATTTGTGAAATATCATGTTCAGTTCAGAATGTCACATCTTAGGAAGGATATTGATAAGCTGAAGAGTATCCAAAGGAGCTTAATCAGGATGTAAAGGCCGATGGATGATGCAGTGCATAGAGAGACCCAGGCCTGTAGTCAAGAAGATATGAGTTCAAATAAGGTTCTTTCAAGCTCACTCCAGGGCATCTCTGAAGTGGGAAATCCTTTTGACAAGGAGAAAAATCTCCTAATATTCCAGTTTTTCATTCTGGCCCCAAATTTCTATTTTGCTGCTCAGATTTTCTTAAGGTGGGATCTACCTATACATGGACTATGAAAATATAATCTTTTTAAAAGTTATTGTCAATTTTCAGCTGCTTTGGTATGTCTTGGAGTGGAAGGCAAAAGGCCATAGGCATTCTATTATTAGAAAAGAAAAAAATTAAAGATAAAGATGGGAAGAAAGAAGCAATAATTCTGTAGATCTTTCAATATTAATGATTAATATATCAAAAAGTATTTATTAGCACCTTCTATGTGCCAGGCACTGTACTAAGCTGATTAAAGCAGATAGAATAAGTAAATATATGAATACTCAATTCATGTATTATATGTATGTATTCATGTATAGTATGTATGTATATACACACGCATGTTATAGTAAACTCTTGATTGTCTGGGTTGCTAATGAGAGTCAGGACATGACCAATCCAGAAGAAAACATATAACAAACTAAAAGGCATTCATATTTAACTTTGGACTTAAGGATGAATAGGCAGATAAGTAGATACACAGAGAGAGAAAGAGAGAGAGAGAGAGAGAGAGAGAGAGAGAGAGAGAGAGCAGAAAATTATCTTCTTAGTCATGTTTTGCCTTGGAGGTTCAAAAGACCTGTGATTTCATAATCAGCTCTCTACTACATATGTTACAAACTCCTCCATGCTTCTGTACAGTTTTCAGGGTCATAAATATTCATCACTTGGCGCCTAAATCTCTGACAAAGAGCCTATTTACACTTGGCTAGGCCGATCCCAGATGACAGACACAAAGTCCATTGCCCAGCTCATCACATTTGATATTTTTGGTTGCAATAGCAAACTGTTGAACTTGTAGGTGACTCAGTACCCAAATCTTTTCCTGGTAGATTGCTATCTACCCACTATTAAAGTGGACTTTAATGAATTAGGGTAATTCCAGTAGAGATAGTCACTGTACATATATGATCATAGATGTAGAATTGGCAGAGATCCCCAGAGAGGTCCTTGAGTCCACTCACTTCAATTTATAGATGAAAGTGAGGCCAAGAGAGGTTAAGTGTCTTGCTTAGGGTCAAACAGCTATGAAGGATCTGAGGTAGAATTTAAACTAGGGTCCCACTCACCCCCACCCTGGTGCTCCCATGCTATACTATGCTGGCTCTCAACCCTTGCACTGCATTAGCAGTCATATGCGAACCCAACTTTATCTCCTTGTCATTATGTGGAGTCAGAGGAGGAGTTAAGTGGAGGAATTACATTTTATATAAGTTAATCTAAAAATTGGTTTTCATTCCCTGGATTACACATACACACACACACATAATCCACACAATGATTGATTAGAGTTGACTACCCTGTATTTTGGATGTGACTGGATTTTTTGATTTTTTATTTGTTTCCGGGCAAATTTGTAGATGAAAAAATGAAAACTGCCTGAGATGACTGAATTTCATCACCATTCTGCTTATCCTTAGGAGCCATATTGAAGTTGGGTCTTTATGGTGCATAGCATACCAGTAAACCCTGACTGTCAATTATGGCATTTCCTTTTCAAAATAATTTTTGTTGACATCATTTGATTATACATTTCTAGAATTGTTCCCAGTTTCTCTCATACTCCTCCTCCCAAATGGCTGTCCCATATGGCAAATATTTTTAAAGGACAAAAAATGAAAAAGAGGAAGAGAAAAAAAAATCAGCAAATCAATTGGTACATTGAAAAAGTCTGAAGATACAGGCAATGTTCCACACCTATGGACCTCCCACCAAAGGAGTGAGGAAGGAATGTCTTTTTATATCTTTTCTTTGGGGCCCTATTTATTCGTTATAATTTTACAACATACACTTTTGTGAGTTTTTTCTATTTACCTTATTGTCATTGGTTATGTGGTTTTCTAGGCATTATGTAAGCTTTCCTGTGTTTCTCTGTAATAATGTTTTTTTTTTCTTACAGCATAATAATGTTACATTACATTCATGTACCACAGTTCTTTTAGTCATTCCCCAGTAGACGGGTATCTGCTTCCACTTCTTCCTTCCACTTCCACTTCCACTTCTTAGCTAACACAAAAAAGTGCTGGATACAAATATTTCAGTGTATATGAGGTCTTTCTTTTTATCAATGACTTCCTTGGGGTATATTCCAACCAATGGAATCTCTAGATTAAAAAGATGAGTGTCACTTTGTGTGCATAATTTCAAATTACCTTCCAAAATGGTTGTACAATAATGATATATTCGTTATGGATTTCAAGGGCTCTTCTGAATTTAAACCTTTAGTCATATAGAACCAGAAAAGTAGAGCATACTCAACTTTTAGAAAAGGCTTTTATTAAATGAGCAAACACACATCAAGAAAAGGCAAACTAATTCTGTTTAAAAATTGAAAAACAAGTTACAATCAACATATTTCAGTTTTTATATATGTAAACTACCAGTGAAAGGATCTATTGATTTTTTCTGTGAAAACCTGTCAACTAGAAAAATAATTATTTTGACCACTTGGTGGCAATCAGAGCCAAAAAATGATTCTGCAAACGTAAGTTCCTGACATTGGAAGAGACTATAAGAACCATCTAATCCAGCTCCTTCACTTTTGCAGATGAGAAGCCCAGTCTCAGAGAGGCTAAGCAATGCACTCAGGGCCTGTAAGGCATAGGATTTGAACCCAAGTTCTCTGACTCCAGAGTCAATGCTTTTTCCATTGAACCCCATTCTATCAAAATAGCAAAGATATGAAAATGCAGGAATTGTTTAGCACTGACTTAGAATTTTTTTTTTCTTCTGGTCAACCTAGGTTTTTCTTGAAATAAATTGTAGAAGGAAGATTCTGGGAAGATAGTGGAGCGGGTCAGAAAACTTTTGGCTTTCCAAATTTCCTCCACAAAAAGACAGAACATCTCAGAGCAGCAGAAATAAACACAGGGCAAAGCAATCATCCTAAGACAATTTGAGAAGACACCAGGGAAGACCTGACCTCCAGGGGTGGAGGTTTGGCCTGATTGAAGTGCAAACAACTTCAAGCTGACTCTGCAGAATCAGAAGAAGCCCTGGGAGCAGCTGGGTTGAGAGGTAGCCTCAGTCTTAGAAACTTTCATCTCACTGACAGTGTGGGGATCGACTGTGAGTAAGAAAAGATTGAAGGACTTTCCACTGTCAAGGGACACCAAGCACAGTTGTGCTGACCAAACCCGTTCCGGGCTGTGGCAGCAGGGAGAAGAAGCTAGCACACAGCTGGTGAGTGCAATAGCAAAAGGCAGCGACCCTGTTGACTGTGGGCACTTGAAGGAGAACAGAGTCCCTGGTTTCAGTTCTGGGAAGATGACAGTGGTAGTTTGCAGCTACTGGAGGGACTGCAGAGAGCAAGATAATTTGTGGGACAGTGTGGCTAGAGTCTTAGGAGTGGAGAGGAGAACCCAAGGTTGGGCCCCAAGATAGACCTCAGAAAATAATAGTAAGGACCTGAAGCTTGGGACATCATTCCCCATACCTCAGGACTACAACATGATTACACTAATAGCTGCTGAAAAACAAAATAAAACAAAAAATAGATAAATAAAAATGAGTAAGCAAAGGAGAAAGAACTCAACCATAGATAGTTACTATGGGGATAGAGAAGATCTGGGTTCATAATCAGAGCAAGATGATGGAGCTTAAAAAGCTACTCTTTTTTCAATGAGAAATGTCAAATGATCACAAGCACAAAAAGTTCTTGGAAAAACTTAAAAAGGACTTTAAAAATCAAATAAGAAAAATTAAGGAAAAATTCCAAAAAAAAAAAAAAATAAGAGCAACCTAAGAAAATCAAGAAAATTATGAAAAAGTCAACCAACTGGAAAAAGAGAATCAAAGACTTACAGAAGAAATAATTCCTTGAAAACTAGAATTGGGCAAGGAGAAGCTAATGAAGTTCTAAGACACCAAGAAATCATAAAACAAAAATGAAACAAATGAAAAAATAGAAGAGAAAGTGAAACATCTCATCAGAAAAACAACCAATCTAGAGAACAGATGGAGGAGAAATAAGAATAATTGTACTACCTGAAAATTATGATTAAAAAAAGAGTCTTGATACAATATTATAAGAAATCATAAGGAAAATTTCCCTGAAGTTCTTGAACAAGAAGGCAAAATAGAAAAAATAACCACCACCTGAAATAGATCTCAAGAGGAAAACCTACAGGAACATCATAGCCAAGTTTCAAAGCTCCCAGGTAAAGGAGAAAATATTGGCAGCAAAAAGAAATAAATATCATGGAGCTACAATAAGGATTACACAAGACCTAGCAGTTATTATGTTGAAGGACCATAGGTCTTGGAATATTATATTCCCTAGAGCAAAAGAGCTGCAGTTACAACCAAAGGTAACTTATCCAGCAGAGTTAAGTATAATCCTGAATGGGGGAAAAACAGACATTTAACAAATTCAAAGACTTTTGGTGTTTTGTGACAAAAACCCCAGAACTTAAGGGAAAATTCAGCATACGACGTCCAGGAGAAATATGAGACAAGCATTAATGATGAATTATAGGGACTCAATAAGGTCAAATCATTTATTTCATGTGTGTGAAAATATTAGCAGTACTTATATGATTGTCATAATTATTTGGATAGTTTGAAAGAAAGGTGTGGGATGAGCTGAAGATGATGTGGTAATTCTAAATAAATAAATGAATGAATGAATGAATGAATAAATGAATGAATGAATGAATAAAATAAAACTGTATAGGGAGAGACAAAAAGCAGTAATTATCTCATACAAATGAGGCATAAAAGGAAAAATTGATAAAGAAGAAGCTAGTGGGGAGGGTGGGTAGTTCTGGAACCTTACTCTCATCAGGAATAGGCTAAAGAGGGAACAACATATATATCTAGAAGGGTATAAGAGTCTTCTAAATTCAGAAAGAAATAAAAGGGCAAGAGAATAGGGTGGGGGGAGAAGATAAGGGAAGGACTCTTAGAGGGGTGGGTAGGTTAAGGAATAGGAGGGCGAAGTAGCAAGTAGAAGTAAAGCGGAGGAGAGAGGAAGGTAAATAGAGTGAGAAGGATAGTGAGGAACAATAGAAAGAAGGAAAATACACAAGTAATTGTAGCTTAGAATGTGAATGGGACAAATTTACCCATAAAATGGAAATAGATAGCAGATTAAAAATTTGAATTCAACAACATGTTGCTTTCAGGAAACATTATAAAAATGAGAGATACACACAAAGATAAAATAAAGGGCAGGAGTAGAATTTAGTATGTATAAAAAAAAAGCAGGGGTAGTAATCATGATCTCAGAAAAAGTTAAAATAGATTTCATCAAAAGTGAAAAATAGAGAAACTATACTATGAGTCAGCAATATTATTCAATATCATTTTAGACCATTTAAAATATCTAGACAGTATAAAATACCTGAGCATCTCCCTGTCAAGACAGATATAGGAATTATATGAACATAAACATTCAACATTTTTCATACAAATAAACTCACATCTAAATACTTTAAGTAATATTTATTGTTTCTGGGTAGGCAACGCCAATATAATTTTTAAAATGACAATTTTACCTAATCTATTTATTCAATGTCATCTCAATTAAATTACTAAAAAAACCATTTTACTAAGTTATGAAAAATAACAAAATCCATTTGGAAGAACAAAAGGTCAGGAACTTTAAAGGAACCAGGGGGAAAAGATATAAAGGAAGCAGATTCAGCAGTATCAGACCTTAAATTATATGATAAGGTGAGAGCATTGTTGAAGTATAAAAAGGATAATTTTGTTTATTTTAAACTAAAATTTTCTCATATAAATAAAACTTATGTGTCCAAGAATAAAAGGAATGCAGAAAATTGGAGGAAAAAAACTTTCATAGACAATCTCTCAGATAAGATGTGATTGGAATATTGCTGCTGAAATGAAGAGCTGATTGATTCAGAAAAATATGGAAAGACTGGACTCATAAAGGAAGATGCTATCCACCATCAGAGAAACCAATGATAGGAGAAAATAAGCATAACATGGGCTTAGATACCTATGAGTGTATATGTGTATGTTTATAGATCTATATATATCCATGCTTAATAGCAGCCTTCTTTAAGGTGGGGGGGAGGCAGGGAACAAAGTAAAAAGTACACAACAGAGAACAAAAGAAAACCAACAGGGAAGCAAAGAAAAGCTGAACAGCTTTGGAAATAATATGTAGCATTTATTATATAGGAGGTCTTGCAATGGAAATTTATTGTTTTATATTGAATCCTCCCTTGTTGTCTGCTATGTACATAGCAGTGGGTTTTTTTTTCTTTTCTCTCCCCCTGCTTTTCTTCCCCCTACTCTGATTGCAGCAGCCTCAGAGGAACAGTTGGATGGGAGGGAGAAAGAAAGAGAAAAATACCTTATTATTTGGGTTAAATGAATGATAAAGGCAAGTAGAGAAAGGTAAGAGAAGTATAAGATCAGAATTAGAAAGAAATAAGATATGTGCAGTTTTAAAGGGGCTTTAATCAAAGTCCACCAAAGGGATAAGTAGAAAAAAGGAAAGGCAAGAAAGTTCAAGCATGTAGGAATGAGAAGAGCATGTATAGAAAGAAAGGCATAATCTATTTGCATGAACAATGCGAACGGAGAGTTTGAGAGTAAACGATTTGGAAATTTTGGGAATGAAAAAAGTTGTTGGAAAGTTTTTGTGTGCCAGGACACAACCAAAAGATAGTTGAAATCATTCTGGTCTCATTTTAAGTGAAATATGTCTCTCCTAATTTGGTGCTTAAGATAAATGAGAATTTATCACACTATTCAGCACTAAGACAAACAGGAAAATGCACAGATCTGAAATTTGTTAATTGAATGACTTTAAGCAAACTATTATTATTAGTTCCTTAATTAGATGTGACTAGTATACAATGCCAATGGTGATGAGATGCCCAATTTTCTGTGTAATTTGGAAATGTATTCAATATGACTGAAGTCACCTGATTGGTAATGGGTTTGTTTCAAGTTTCAAATACATAATATTGTTTCAACTTTGCAAATTTTTGTATATTCTCCAGAAAGTGGTTTATATCAGTCCAGAAGAAGAAAATATCACTGGGTGGGCAGGAAGGGGGCATCAGGGTCCCTTGTTGATTCTCCTTATTTTATAAACTTGCTAAGGTCTCTGAAAACCATCTGTGTGGTCAAGGTCATCAGCCCGGGGGAAAAGAGCTTGTTTGGGTTATAAAGTTTCTAAACAACGAACTTGGCTTCCTGAGAATTTGCAAGTTTATATAAATGATCCCTAATGATTGGCTTTTACACCAGGACAAATTTAAACTTGAAAGAGAAAGAAAAACAAGTGAAAGATGTTAAGTGAAATCTCCTATGTATGTGAGTCCTGGTAAATTTTTATTGCTTATTGCAATTCCATGAGAGTAAGAATAATTGTATGTGGCCCTAAGCTGTGATTAGTGAAACTTGCTCTTTGAGATAAAAGCTTTTGTGACTGTAATGGACTTTGTTTTGAATATTAAATTTGGGCATAGTTGTCTTCATTAAATTAGTATCTGAGAGAAATGCCACAAACTACTCAGAGGAAACATGATTCTGGACTGTTAACAGGTGGAGATTTGTATCTGGGAAAAAGCCAAGAAGATAACCTTGGCATGAATTTAGGGTGGGACCCTCCTGGATTAGTTTCCCTATTGTGTTCCTTTGAAAAAGAATGTTTCCCACCTGGCTATTCCTGAGTCTGGCTATGAGGTGGAATTGATACTGCTTAGTTGGAGAACTGTGATTCTTATCTGAATCAAAATAGAGCTAAGTATGTTTGTTCCTGTCATATTTGGTATAATCATGTCTCTGCTTTTTTCCTTTTATAGCCAATTTTTATAATCAGAACAAGTGGTCAGTAAAAGATATGAGCACAGTTTAAGTATGTAAGATTTTGCTGTTTTGATATGAATTTGTAGTTATTCCATGGCCTAAACAAGAGTTAAATTAATGTTTGAACTTACCATATGTGAAAAATTCAATTCCTGAGGATCTCATTCTTTCAGAGTGAATATAATTAAAGAAGGATAAATAAGCTTATGAAACAAGGATGCGAATCTATTAAGTTGTGAGGTTAAAGTCAGGAACCTCTTTTGTTTAAGGAATAGGATGTCTGTGCAGTTATGTTAGTGAAGAGTTATAACTTATGAGCTATCTCGTGTTATGGTTGAAATGTAAAGGAGAGTTGAGTAGTCTGAGTAATGGGTTCAAAAGATTTAGAAAGATAAATAAAGGCTTGATTGAAAATATGGAAGGAGGATAAGAAGATTTGGGGACAAATGGGAAACATCCAACCCCTTCCTGACCCTGGAAAGTTGCTCTGGGTACCCTTGTGCCAGCTTCAGATGGTTTAAGTATGTTGAGAGGTTGTGAGAAAGTTTGATTTTATCTTGAGGAGAAAGGTTGAGAATGAAAATTATGTAATTTGATCCAAAAGTTAATAGCTCAAATTTCAGACAGT
This sequence comes from Phalanger gymnotis, assembly GCA_028646595.1. Lineage (NCBI taxonomy): Eukaryota > Metazoa > Chordata > Mammalia > Diprotodontia > Phalangeridae > Phalanger > Phalanger gymnotis. The sequence goes on along the minus strand of CM053622.1, from coordinate 294,503,748 downwards.
CCTCTTAAATGATACCAGCCCATACTTAACCCACTGCTGGTCATTTTCCTTCTACTCCTTTTTGGCCCTTGTTTACTTAACCTCCTCACCAGATTTATCTCCTCTAGACTCTAGGCCACTCACTTCCAGATGATTGAGCAATCTCTGTACCAACCCTTGTCCAAGTCAAAGATCCACTGGATATGGCATCAGCTGAATAGCAGTTAAGGATCCAGCCCCTTGAATTGGACCCCATGAGGTAGGGACAGCTCTACGTCCAATCTCAGCACAAAGCATTTTCAGAAGTTGAGAAAGAATAAGACAGAAAGATAGAAAGAGATATAAAAAGAAGGAGAGGGAGACAGAGACAGAGAGAGAGATGGAGAGAAAAAGAGAGTCAGAGAAAGATGGAGATAAGGAGAGAGAGAAAAGAGACAGACAAAAACAGAGACATGAGACAGACAGAGATAGGCAGACAGCAGAGATAAAGACAGAGACAGAGTGGCTATCAAAAAGTTTGTTCTTCCATCCTTACATTTCTAATAGTGTTCTAAGAAAGTCACTGCTGCTTCCCTGGAAGCCTCTGTCAATGCCCAAATCAGCCGATAACAACCTCAAAGAGCTCAGGCCTAAAGAATAACAAAATTAATTTCAAAGAGATGTGGCAGAGGTGCTCCTTTTGGGAAAGTAGGGGAGCCAGCACCAACTACTGTTGAAGACCAAAGTTTGGAAGACAATCCTGCTGAAATACACTAAATATGAATTGGAAGATCACAGTCAACATCCTGCCACACATTAAGAGGACGGGATGGATTTTGAAAAGCAGCTCTGGAGAGCTCTGAAAAGAGCAAAATCAGGCATCTAACAGAATATCAAAAAGGTTGTCGAAGGAAGATAGTTACAGCAAGATTCCCATTGGGTATATTTCTTCTTGGGGCAGGTTGATGGTCCTCAGAGGGGAGAAATGGAGCTTAAGACTTGCTTAGTAGACTATGCATTCCAGGATATGTCACTTAAATTGTGTAAATGAACTTTATATTCGCATTGTTGTTGTTCAGTCGTTTCAGTCATGTCCGACTCTTCATGACCCCATTTAGGGTTTTCTTGGAAAAGAAACTGGAATGGTTTGCCATTTCCTTCTGCAGCTTATTTTACAGATAAAGAAACTGAAGCAAACAGGGTTAAGTAACTTGCCCAGGGACAGACAGCTAGTATCTAAAGACAGATTTAAACTCAGGCAGAAGAGTCCTCCTGGCTTCAGGGCCTCTATCCACTGGGCCACCTAGATGCCCCTATATTCACATTAATACTTAGTAATAGACAATTCTTATAGATTTTACAAAGTTCTTTTTATATATTGAGATGTGAGACTTTTACCTGAGAAACTGTCTATATAAAATTTTTTCCCAATTTTTTGCTTTCCTTCTGACCTTCACAATATTTGTTTTATTTATACATAATCTTTATAATTTAATGTAATAAAGATTATCCATTTTATACCTCACTCTGCTCTTTATCTTGTGTTTATTAATAAATTGTTCATTTATCCATAAATCTCATAAGTAATATGTTCCATGTTCTTCAAATTTTCTTGTAATTTTTTGTAATTCTTTACATCTATGTCATGTACCCATTTTGACCTTATCTTGGTAAATTATGTAAGACAAGTCTATTCCCAATTTCTGCGATACTGCCTTTCACTTTTCTCAATATTTTTTACCAAATAGTAAATCTTATTCCTAAATTTTGTCTTTACATTTATCAAATACAAGGTTACTATATTTATTTGCCTCTGTAAATTGTATATCTACTCTGTTCCATTGATCTACCTTTCTATTTCTTAGTCAATACCAGGTAGTTTTGATAATTACTTCTTTTTTTAATATAGTTTAAGACCTGGTACTGCTAAACCTCCTTCCTTTACATTTTTCCATTATTTCCTTTGATATTCTTGACTTTTAGTTTTCCTAAATGAGTTTTTTTTCTAATTCGATAAAATAATTTTTGATAACTTAATTGGGATGGCATGGAATATATAAATTAGTTTAGGTAAAATTGTTATTTTTATGACATTGGCCTTGCTTATTCATGAACAATTAATATTTTATCCAATTTTTAAAATCTGATATTATTTGTATAAAAAGGGGTTTTTTGTATAATTTTGGTTATATAGTTCCTGAGTTTGTTTTGGCAGGTGTACGCCCAGGTATTTCATCTGTTTAGCATTACTTTAAATGGAGTATTTCTTACCATCTCTTCTTGCAGGGTTTTGTTTGACATATATAGGAATGCTAATAATTCATATGGATTTAATTTATATCCTGTTACTTTGCAAAAAATTATTAATTGTTTCAACTAACTTTTTAGTTCAGTCTTTGGAATTTTCTATCATCATATCATCTATAAAAAGACACAGTTTTCTACTTTATTTCCTACTCTGCTTCTATTTCTTTTTCTTCTCTTATTGCTATTGCTAGGATTTCTAATGTAATAAGGGTAGGAAAGGAAAGGATGTATGATAGATATGCTGTAGAGGGGGAAAAAATGACAAGATTTGGTAACTGGCTATATTTGTAATCTGATCAAGAGAGAAATTGAGAATGCTACCAACAATGCAAACTTTGATGAACCTAGAAGTAGATTAAACTTTTCTGTACTTACCGCTAGATGCATGTTAATATAATTTCTCTCCAATCACTGATTTCACCATATTGCAAACCAACTTTTTTTCCCTCATGTGTATTCCTCATGCCTTTACCATGAGAATCATTTACATTAATTACATTTCAAGTAGAAGTGCCTAATTTCTTCTGGGAGGTAGTTTTCATAACATACATGAATTTCTGGGGGGTAACCCAGGTCTAGCCTTTTTCCAACAAGCTTCCACTTTCCTAGATATATCCTCTCCCAGACCTTCTTCTGGAATTCCCTACATCTGAAAACTTCCACCTTCCCAGCTTCCCAACACCTTCTAGCCTGTGACATCAGGTGTAGAATAATAATCAAATTCACATAAGCAAAATCCTACTACTACTTATAAAACACTTATGCTTCTTCCACGTACGGGCCAAAATTACCCCGCTATATGTCAAATAGTTAAGGTGTCCCTTACTAAAGTACTGGAGAAGTGACTGAGAGTATGAACTAGCTTAGATGACAAGGCAGAAGAGAGCCTCTTACCTATATCATTGACTTATATGGTGTAGGCTCTATTCAGCAGAATGTTTATTCAGGAGTCTCTTTACTAGACCATATTGCTAAGGCCATGGGTTACTTTGGAGAAAAAAGTTTTCTTTCCCTTAAGGAAAAAAAAAATGAATAAGACTGCTGGTGGCAATCTTTACAATGTGCCTTAAATAATCTCATTTGATCTTTCTAGCAACTGAGACAGAGGCAGCCTCAAAGCAAGGAAGATTTGGGTTCAAGTCCTGCTTCCGAATCATACTGGCTGTGTGATCCTGAATAAGTCACTTAACTTCTCAATACCGTAAAAAAATTCTCCAAAACTAGAAGCTGCCAAGAAAGTATTGACCCTGAATCCACCACACCAAAGCAATGGCAGATCCAACCTCCAACCCTCTCTGCCTAACCACACTAGGAGGAGGGTATTATAGGTATTCCTACCTTCACATAAAAGATGAGGAAACTGAGGGCTGGAGAGATTGCATGACTTAATGAATATCACATAGAATAAGGGAGAGGACTAGAATTTGCACCTTGGCCTCCTGGCTCCAATTCCAATGCCAGTTCTATTGCCTCCATGATTTCCTGGAATAGTCACTTAACTAATAACCTCCCTATCATTTCTAGACCTTGCTGCTTCTACTCTGACCATTCTCAACTCTCCTCCACTGGGACCACTGAGGCCCTGCACCTGGAACCTTCCACTGAGAGGTGACCTTTCACTTCATCTTTCCCAGAACTAGGCCTCCATGGCCCTTCCTAGTCATTTTCAAGCCATGCTGCCTGTACCCTGTTTTCCTCGTCTTCCTCATCCCCCTCCCATTCATAGACTGAGTACTGAGACGTGAGCTTTTACTTTATCTTGACTAGAACCAAGGCTCCAGGTCACTTTCCAGCTATTTTAGATCATATTTCCTTATGTCCTCTCCCCACCCCACTCTGTTTGTAGTGTCTTTTCCCATTATTATTTCCTATTATTATTATCATCTTGAAGGTAGAGATTGCCTGGCTTGCTTGTATCTGTATCCTCAGGACTTAGCATAGTGCCTGGCAAACAGTGAGAACTTAAAAAAGCTCCTTCGTTCATACAAGTGTCAGAAGCAGGAAAAACAGCAAAGTTGTTCCCAACTCTAAGCAGATCCAAAACCAGGAGTAATTTTACCTGGGTCAGAAACAGTTGAGGGGTTATAGAGGGAGTGCGAATAATGGCAGAGAAGAGAGTCCAATGGCAGGTATACTCATGACCCACTCCTATAAGGGTTTGGTAGAAAGAGGCAGGGCCATACTAGATATACCATGGCAATGGGATTCTGAGTGAGTTTGCTCAGGGGGATTCTATGGTCTAAGCTAGAGGAAGACTGATTACCAAGAGATAATCATTGCTGTGGGGAAGAATTGTACTCCAACATGGAAACATCCGGGGGCATAAACTCCATGTGCCCCATATTAGTTACATCTCTCACTTCAAGTTAAAACTTCTTACTCTCATACCATGAGGCCCCTGCTCACTGAAAAACCTAAAATAGCACAGCCATTATCTTTAATGAAGTCAAAATCTTAAGGGCAGGGATGAGCAGCTATTTTGAGTTATTAACAGTATTTTTGTTTGTTTTCTGCAAAGCCTACACTAAGCCAAGCCAGTATAGTACCACATGTACATTCAAATTGTCCTGGTCTGAACCAGTTTAAACTAGTTTAGGCAGGTTTAAACTGGTGTAAACTTTTTTTTTTTGCCATTTCATACCAGTTTTTTGTTGTTTTAAAATGGTTTAAACTGGTTTTAGCTATTTTAAACTGGTTTTAACTAGGTTGGGGCATTTAAACTGGTTTGAGGTAGTCTAAACTGGTTTGGCTGGTTCAAACTGGTTTGGGCCATTTTAAACTGGTTTAAACTGTTTTTGGCCATTTTAAACTGTTTTTGGCCATTTTGTATTGGTTTTGGCTGTTTTAAACTGGTTTTGGCCAGTTTAATCTTACTGAATAAGTTTATACTGGTTTTTTCCTGTCTGAATCATTTGAAAATACTTTTAGCTAGTCTGAACTGGCTTACACTAGTTTTAGCCAGTCTGAACTGGCCTGAACCTGTTTAAATTGGTTTTAACCAGTTGGAACCTGTTTAAATTGGTCAGAGAAAAGTCCTTCTAAGGGCAGTTAACTGAAATTTCACCAGATTTACACCACAAGTTCCTTGTTCACAGTAGTCCCAGCTAGTGTTTTGGGAATGAACGAAGGGTGAAAGAGAAGTACATTTCAAGTTCTACAAATATCCTGGCCTATGACATATATTTCTTCCTTGACTTTCATTTTTTTCCTATAATTTTTCTTGAATTTGTTCCTTCAAAAGGAACAACTGGTAACAAAGGGATTTTTTTTTTGCCTAATGAAGATGAAGAAAAGTGATATTTCTCATCTTGAAAATGGCAATTTGACCATTCCCGGAAGCCTCTGGGCCATGTTCCACCTGCGGAGGTGCTGGGGGACTCTGGTGGCCTCCGCGTCGAGGCTCTTGCCCCAAGTAGAGGTATGTGCATCTTTGGCTACTGGGCCCAGACAATATGATAGGAAGTTCTATGAATTTCGTACTTATATCATACAACCAGGAAAGATGAATGAATTCCTGGAAAACACTCATAAACATATTCGCCTTCGTACAGCTCACTCTGAATTAGTTGGATATTGGAAACAAGAGTTTGGAGGTGTGATGAATAAAGTCTTTCATATTTGGAAATATGATAATTTTGTTCATCGAGCTAAAGCTTGGGAAGCCATAGCCAAGGATAAAGAATGGCAAGAAAAATATATTTCCCCAAACCTACCATTTGTGGTCCAACAGAGGAACGAGATAACTTATCTAGTGCCATGGTGGAGGGAGTCTATGAACTTGCTACCTCTTAGATGAAGCCTGATGGGCCAGCTCTGTGGGGTGAACACTTTCAAACAGCAGTGAACACCCATATCCAAGTAGGCTATTCCAGGCTGATTGGAGTTTTCCACACAGAATATGGAACACTTAATACAGTTCATGTTCTTTGGTGGACTGAAACACCAGACAGTCGCGCAGCCAGAAGACACAGATCCCATGAAGATGCCCCTGTGGTGGCAGCTGTTCGGGAGAGTTGCAACCACCTGAAATCTCATGAAAATATGCTTCTCATTCCAACACCATTTTCACCACTAAAGTAATTTTCTGCAGAAATACGAAGACACTTAGTGGCTGCATTATACCAACAGTTTCTAATAAACTTCCTTAAATT
>CM053622.1:294466882-294496832 GCA_028646595.1 Phalanger gymnotis | reverse complement strand
ATTTGTAATTCAAACGCCTGTGAAAATCAATGCTGAAAACCAAACATGTCAAAAATAAATTAAAAAAAAAAAGAAGAGGGTATAGTTTGAATGTAGCTTAAAAGGAAAAGTCAACTAGGAATATATCTTTGCCACAAATTTCTCTGATAAAAATCTAATTTCCAAGACAACACATAAAAATAGATAGACATGTACACACATATGGAACGCACTCAAATTTATAAAAATAAGAGGCATTTCCCAATTGATAAACTGTCAAAACATATGAAAAGGCAGTTTCAAAGGCAGAAATCCACTCTACCAAGAGCAATATGAAAAAAATCCTCCAAAACACTAAGAAAAATGCAAATTAAAATAACTGTTTCTACCTAGAAATACCTGAGATTGGCAAAACTGACAAAAAATAAAATGACAAATGTTGGAGGGATTGGAGGAAAATAGGTATACTAGCGTACTGTGAATTGGTCCGGCCATGCTGGAAAGCAATGTTGGAACTGCCCCAGAAGTTACTAAACTATGCCTATCCTCTGATACAGCAATACCTCTACTAGGCCTATACTTCCAAGACCAAAGAGGAAAAGAACACACATGTGTACAAAAACATTTATAGCGGCTTAATGTACAGACCAAGAACTGGAAACTGAAGAGGTACTGTCAATTAGGGAACGGCTGAATAAATTATGCCATATGAATTAATAGAGTAAGAAACCTGGGAAAAGTTATTGAAAGTGATACAGTATGAAGTGAACAGAACCAGAGTCATTTATACAACATAATAATATTGTAAAGTAACTTATAACAATAACAGTGACTTACAACAACAATATTGCAAAGACAATTTTGAAATACTGAAGAGTTCTGGTCAATGTAATGACCAACCATAATTCTAGGAGATGAGCAAATGAAGAATGCTAACTATATCACTACAGGGAGGTGACGGATTCAAGATGAAGAGGAAGGCATATTTATATAACCATTATAAAATATTTTCCTTGATTATGAATCTTTCTTTCAAGTTATTTTCTTTTCAAATGGGACTGGGGAGAGAAAATGAATGCTGAATTACAAATATACATATATACATACATACATGTGTACACATATACACGTATATTTTAAAGACTCTGGTGAAAGTGAATAGCTATATAGTGCCTTAAGGTTTATAAAGAGCTTTATAAATATTGCCTCATTTTATTCTCACAACAATCCAGAGATTTTAGTATCTCCATTTTACAGATAAAGGAACTGAGACAGAGGTTAAAACATTCACCCAGGGTCACATTGCTAGTAGGAATAACTCAGGTCATCTGGACTCCAGGTCCAGTAGTTTATCCATTTAGCTAACCAGACTTTTTCCTCTTACCAGTCCACCCAAGGCAGTCAATGAGCTTATGGAAGGCCTTTATTGTTAAACAGCAGGATAAGTAGGCAAGGTACTTAAGGTTGGACAATGCATAGCTAAACTGGTTTTGTAGAGCCAAGAGAAAGGGAAGAAAGTGAGTCCAGCCAGGGCAACAGACTGGGGAGAACAGGGAAGGATGGAAGGACCAGAAAAACGGTGAAGCTGAAGAATATCTTTAGAAGGCAGGAAGAAAGGTAGAAGGAAAGATTATGATCAGAGAGAAGAATTTCAGAGTTCAAAGTCATGGAATTGGCACTGTTCTGTATGATGGTTACATCCAAGTTAGAATTAACCTTGTGAGCAGCTGAGGTTAAGTACAGGTATAGGATGTGCATTTTTTAACTGAGAGGCAGGAAGTCCAGTTAGGAAATTACTATAATAATCCAGGCAAAAAATAATGAGAAACTGAATTATGGTAATGGTAGCAGCAGTATTGAGGAGAAGGTGGCAGATTCAAGAGCCATTTATCATACGTGTAAATTCCAAAGCAATGTCAATCAAAATATTTATACAGAGCTGGAAAAACACTCTTCCCTTGACCTTGCTTTTCAACTTATTATATTAGATTATCTTAGAACTACTAAGCAATCAAATAAAAAAGCAAACACAGAAAATATTTGGCAAAGAATAAAGATAACAGACACATGTTTTAATTAGTCACACTTCTTTAAGAAGGAAAATACAAGTTCTCTTTAAGACTATTAACAAATGTTTTTATGAGTATTTTCCCCTACAGTATGTGACATCAGAGTGTATATTTGCAGTTTTTCCACTTCTTTGGAGTTTTAATTGAAACACTGTATTTACCATTCCTGACAAGGAATTTGGGGAAAAAAAAAAACCAATTCAAGGACGAAAATGTCATTTAGGGGGAAAAACATATCACTCACTCTACAGAATCATCATCTACTTTTATTTTTGCAAATAGCAAGAGGTTAGTCCTGATGCTCACCCCTTTTACATCACAAAAACACCCTGAAATGGGCACTTTCACAATGGGAAAGTTATAACAATCTGAATCACAAAGAAACACACCATCACCCTATACATATATAATATACCCCCAAACCTTGTGACTTAAAAATTACCAAATGTCACATGCTATGATATCGAGTTCCCTCTCTCCTTCCTATGCTCCTTTTGATAATTAATTTTCCTTTCTGTAGCACGCCAGCAGCACTTCCATCTCAAGTCTTGAGCAATCCCTGGTGCCAATCCCCGCCCCCCCCTCCCCCCCCCCACCGCACTACAAGAAGGCTGTCTGTATAGTCTGCTCAATTTCTCTATATTCTACTTCACCCATCTCAATTCTCAGGATCAAATTCACCAAAGTTTTAATATATAGCCCTTATTATTGCCATTTAGTTTTGCAAAAAAAGACTACAAAAGTAGTATTTTGGTTCACTAGTATTTTCTTCTTTACTAATGAAAATGTTCATATCATATACTCTTATTTTTATTGGATCATATAGATATCTCATTCATTACAGATGTTCTTTGCAGAAGGTCAGTAAAACGATGTCAACTCTCAATCAAGTTAGGGCAGCAGGGGCAAGGAAAATCCAAGTTATTTCTACCTGACTCCGGAAGACACTACTGAAATTTTTTGTGTAGAAGTACACAGTCATATTAATTCCTAGTTAATTTTATTCTTGATTTTGTTTTATTTGGGCTCATATATAAATTAGTTTGCACTCCATGAGCACAGCTAGATTTTGGGAAGGAAACAACTGAAGGAATAAAGCACACAATTAAAAAATCACCCTGGATCATCTAACAAAAAGAAAAACTAAAAGCTGACTAATTTTCTTGACTTATTGAAGAGTGAGGATGAATTCATAAGATAGAATTAACTAGATTACCCTTAGGGTACCTTCCAAACCAAAGAGTCTGGGATTCTAATTGACTTGATTAAGGTTAAATGGCTAATCAATGGAATTACTGACTAGAGAATCTCAGATACAAAACTTTAGAGAATACAGAAGGTTACAGTGAACTTCTTGGGTGATATCTACCCAGATATCATTTTCATACTCACTCTTATGCTAAGTGATGGTACAGTGATCCAACTCTGTAGACAAGTGAGACTATGAGCACCCAGGGAAACAAAAAGCACTAAGCCATTTGGAAAGCTATTTTTTTCTAAAGCAAACTTGAATGCAATGCTTACCCAGAGTTCTATATGCCACTCTAGAAATGTGCATAAAGAAAAACTTTCATAATCTTATTTTTCTCCCCTTGTGCTAAACTTGATACTTTGCCCTTTCTAAAAACAAAACAAAAATGATGCACTCAGAGGAAGCTGGTAATAACAGTTCAATTTGATTCTGATACTGAACACCAAGAATACCAAGTCAAACCAAGTCATTCTATGATCAGGTCACAGTTGTAGAACACATGTTAATAGTCCTCTTGTTGCTCTTAAGCATTACCCTAAACATAAATTTAAATAATAAAATTCATAATTATTAGTCTCTTTTATTTACCCCTATTTGGATAGGAAACATGCTTGAGTAAAAGAGTACCGACTGGGTCTCTGGCTCTGCCATTTACTAACTACGCTATTTGAGATTCAATAACCTTTCAGAGTCTATATCTGTCCTCATGGAGTTGTTGTGGGGATGTTACATAAACATGAGAAAAATGTTTCATAAATCACAAAGTGCTCTATGTATAGAGTATGATTAATATTCTTAAGGGACTATTTGTTGATAGTGCATGCTAATATTAACTTTCATATAACACTAAAGACATAACTAAAATCTGAATACAAACAACCCAAATCTCATTTAATATTGCATAAATTTGGATACAGGAAACATTGGAAAGTTTAAGTAATCTGATAGAGCTGTGTTAATATGATAAATAGCACTATTTTGCACTGACAAGTACAGTACCATTTTGCATATAATCTGACAATATTTAGATTCCATTTTGGGGAAAAAAATATGCTATGAGATTAAATGGTTTGAGGGAAACCATAATTTTTAAGGGAACGACAAAAATGGACTATAATCCTTTCCCAAAGCTAATTTGGTGGTAGGACAAAATTAAGGTGTTCTGTTATTTAAAATATCAGTGGCACAGGAGAAGCTTCAGAGAGTCTGTATCTTTTTAAACTGCCGCAAGCCAGGTATATAGTAGGGAGTTAACCTATTGCCTCCTCAGGAAAGGAAAGGTAAATTACAACTATTTTTAAAAGTTGGCAAACTTTAGAAGCATGCCAGCTAATCCACAGCTAGGGAGACATTCTGTTTAATGGCAGTATATATGGTAACAGCAGCAGTGAAAAAAGAAAAGATATTGGGAAAATCAGTACCCCAGAATGTCAGTCTGGTCTTACTCCATTCATAGTCAATAAGAGAAGCCTTCCTATTCCATGTTTTTCTTATTTTTCTAATATGGATTTCTCCACTCTCTTAAATTTGTTCAATTCGACAGTTAATTCCCAGTATTTGAGATAAAGCCACATGAGTCTCCCATTCTGACGTTTGTTGGAATTCCACATATCTCCACAAAATGTGTCGTGCTTAAATATATCTGTTAAACCAGACACCATCTCTAGATCAGCAGCAACTGGATCAATGGATGCTCGAACTAACAAGCTTTTCTCGATTTCTAGGCGCTTGGTCCGAGGAAGAACCAGACTACAGTAGATATTCTGTCGCTCTATAAGTGCTTCTTCAAATTCTTTCAACAAAAGGACAGCCCTTTTTTGCCAATTTTCTTCTTTTTCCAAGCAGTGTTGATACACACTTTTCAAAGGTTGTAGCTGCTGCTTTTCTTGCATTACCTGTGCACGTTCCTGTTCCAGAAGTTTCCTTTCTTCTACTAACTTTCGACCCTGAGAGATGAGGGCTTCACGATAGCTAGTTGTTCTATTATGTTCCTTTTCAAGCTCCACAGACAAATGAGCCACTGCACGACGATTTTCTGAGATAATATCACGGTATTTAGCTTCAAGATCCTGTTGGAAAGCAATTGTTTTCTGTTGGTAGGCTTTTCTTTCTTTTTCTATTTCTTTTTGAGACTCTCTGGACCAAATCCAACCTACGATTTAAAAAAAAAAGCAAAAATGACAAAAAAAAATGATAGGTTAGAGCTAAAGTCCTGAATATTTTTCTTAAAGAAAATAACATTCATCAAAAAGCAGAACCTAACATGATGGTATTTCAACAAAAGCTGAAGATTTTAGGTGTTAGTATAAAAAAGGGATTTGCATTAAATTGTAACATACAGAATATTTATTTTCTATACGATGCAAACAGAGGCTCTCTGCCCTTCATGACAATGACATGACAATGTAGAAAGGCATATTTCCTATTAGTCTACCTAAGAAGCTTGTTTATCTGGTTTTGGGGTTTTTGGTTTTGTTTTTGTATTGCGGGAAGAAATATAAATGGAATTTAGCTGTTTGCCTCTGTTTACTTTTGCTCTAGATCCTACTACCTCTTAGTTACATTGGCTCCAACATAAAACAGACAAGACATTAAAACACAACATGGCCAGGCTATTACTGATTTCTGTTCATGGTCAGCTGAATATTACCTAAATGCAAATTCATCCTAATCCAATCAACCCAGCCATGTCCACTGAAGCCAAAGCAAAGTTCTGGAAGACTGGGCTCTGAGAGGAGACTATGTCATAGAACCAAATGATAATACAGATCTAGAGTTAAAGTGGACTTGAGAAACCATCTAGACCTCAGAGACCATCTAGTACAACCTCCTCCTTTTACAGATGAAACCGCTAAGGCCCAAAGAAGTTATGTGACTTGCCTGATACACATCACACAGGTAATTAAACATCAGAGGAAGGACTTGGACCTAAACTCTGTGACTCCAGAGCCACAAACTCTACCACAAAACATTATTACCTGCAAGGTAATTATTACCTTCATTTCTCCCTTTTATAAATACTATGGCAAGAGGGAATAATTCTACCAATTATTGGCTTTATTTAGTTATCCCAGGAGAAACACAAATTATCGTAAGAATAACAGCAAAGAGCACTGGTTTGAATTGAAAGAACCTGAGTTCAAACATCGACTCTGCTACTTATTAGTTACCTTACTGCCCAAGTGGTTTTGGACATGCCACCACCTCTCTGGGCCTCCTTTTCTTCATCTATAAAATGAAGGAGTTGGACTAATTGACATCTAATGTCCTTCTAGCTCTAAATCTTAGGGATCCTATGACTGTACAACTTAGGACACCATTAGTCACACTAATTTCATGACTCTAGTTTTTCCTAGACTTAACACGCTGAGGAAATAACAGAAATGTAGCTTCTATAAATGCACCTACAGAGAAGATGAGAATTTTACCTATTAGATAAAAATGTAGTTCATTTTTCCTCTGCTCAAACAACAAGCTCTCTCCCTATCTTAACCACAACAGGAGATCCAAAAGGAATTACGGTTCACATTTTCAGTGCTGAGTGTCCAAGGTCCTCAAACTCAACACGCTAAACTTGTTTTCTTTCTACAAAAAACTACTTATACAATACCTCTTATAGCTAGCTGTCTCTTCCTTTCTATACCCACTGCCACCCCCTTACTACAGATGCTTATTACCACTCACCAAGAATATGACAAGTGACTCTACCATCCCTTCTCAAACCACCTTCGATAATAATTTTCCTCAGGCATAGTTCTGGTCATACTGCTAGTCTGCTCAAAAATCTTCAGTGGTTCCATAATGCTCACCAAATAAAGCTTCAACTCCTTTGTAACATGCCCCTCATAAAGTTTCCAGTCTTAATTTTATTACTTGTAAGCTCTTTGCTTTAGTCAAACTGGATTATTCTCTAATTCCCAAAAAAGCACTGTATATTCCCACATTTGCTCATATGGTTCCCTATGCTTGGAATATCCTCCCTTCCCTCTTCACTTAGTGAATTTCTACACATCCTTTAAATCCAAATAAAATGCCACTTCCACCATCAAGGCCTCCCTGATCAATAAAAAAAAAAAATCTTCTACAAAATTCCCACAGCACGTGCAATTATGGTCACCTATATTTGTATCTTATTCCCCTATTATAAACTCCTGGAAGGCAAAAACACATCTTAGTTATTTTTTCATCATCTAAAATGGTGCTTTACAGAAAGCAGTTACTTAATGAATGTTTGCTGAACTAATGAGTTAATGAATAAACCAAGTCAACAAGCATGATGACAGGGAATGACAGGGTAGTTGAAGTTTGGTGATGAATAAATTTTTGAAAATTAGAAGCCCATGTCCAGGTCTGTATCTCTCTCTCTCCCTCCCCTCTCTCCCTCTTTTTTGCTTTGTGGCAGGGCAATTGGGGTTATGTGACTTGCCCAAGGTCACACAGCTAGTGCATGTGTCAAGTGTCTGAGGCCGCTTTTGAACTCAAATCCTCCTGACACCAGGGCTGGTGCTCTACTCACTGAACCACTTAGCTGCCCCTGTATCTTTTTCTCTTGATTTCACATTGTCTTATTTGGCAGCTTTCCCAGTATCAGAACGACATTGTTTTGTAAATAGTAAGAATATTATTATAAATAATATTAATGTTATTACTAAGGCTTAATGTTTATTGAGCTGAATCACTGAATGGTAAGACAAGGTAGAATGTAATAAGCATTTAAGAATGGGACAAAGTATTCTTAGGAACTATTCCTAAATGAGGGAACCATCTTCTTTCAAGTTTCTCTAAATTACAACCTCCGAGTAAACTCAAGTCTTCCTCCTCCCTCATGGCTCACAATCAATCAGTTATTAAGTGATGTCATGTTTACAGCTGTCCCCTTCTGGTATATATACTCTTTCTTGTTCAGGCCCTTGTGACCTCTTGAGGACTATTGCTGAAGTAGTTCCAGTGTTTAAAGTCATAGGTTTGGCTTAAAGTCCTTAATAATGTCCTTCAATATAAAGTCCTTTTCATTTTTAATTTTTAAAATTTTATCTCTTAAAATGTTTCACTGATTTTTTTTACCACCATACTGTAACTTCTCATCTGTACCATAGAACTCTCTCTTGTAACAATTAAGTACAATCAAGCAAAATAAATCAACACATTGACCATGTCTACAAACACACACCTCATTCTGAACCAAGTCTGCTACCTCTGCCAAGGGGTATGCTTTGCAATCTGTCCTCTGAAGTCACAATTCAGCCTGACTTTCTAGGTTTATTGCTTATTACTATTCCAGCCAACCTGGCTTGCTTACACTACCCCATATATTATAGCCTATCTTTTGTCTTTGAGCCTTTACAAAGGGCTGACACTACTCCTGGTGGTGTCCTTCCTCTTCACCTTTGCTTCACAGAATTCAATTCCTTCAAAGCTCAATTCAAGTGCTACCTTCTCAAGAGGTCTATTCTGATTCCCTAGTTGCTAGTGTCCTCCCCTGGGGAATTGTCCTTGTGTATATTTTGTATTTACTTTTCTGTGTATGTGTTTTTCCTCCCAATAGAATGTAAACTCTTTGAAGAAAAGAATTGTTTCATGAGGCAGCTACCTGTAGTTAAGTTGTCAAAGATCAGATTTCCCAAATAGTAAACATTAAATATTCAAGGGTTCATGGTCCATGTATTTGTCTTCCCTGTCAATGTCACTCACTTTTACTTTAGGACCAAAGAGGAGATCAAAACCAAAATAATTCTCACTGAAGCATTGCACAAAACTTTCAGTCCAGAAAATCCAAAAACCATAAAAATATTACTTACGAAAAGCTGCCAATCCCAGCATGGGAACCAGTAGAGCATAATTCCATCTGCTTCCATCACCACCCTCTGCCCTGGAATTAGGCCGGATATTCCAATGTGGAGGGTCATTTAAATTATTCATGGAGATAAACCTTTAAAAAGATAACATTTTATAAGAAGGAATCACAGAATTTCATAGTTAGAAGGGACCTCACTGATTATCTAGTCCAATCTTTATATGAACAAAAACCTGTCTACAATATCACTGTCAAGTGATCATTCAGACTTTGCTTAAATATTTCCAATGGTGAGGAATCCTTTTTCTCTTGAGGTATCTGTTCTACTTTTGAATAAATACTTTTCTAGTGGTTGAATATTTTTTTCCTTTTACCAAATCTAAATTATGCAATTCCCATCCATTGTTCACAGTTCTACCTTCTGGTGATGAATCACAAAAGTCTAATTCCTTTTCCACATGATGGCCCTTCAAATACTTAAAGACACTTATCATGGCCCCCATGTCTTCTCTTCTCTGGGATAACCATTCCTAATTCCTCCTCTAAAAACCAGTCAAAATATTCCCATGCTAGAAGAAGAAAGAAAAAAGATAATGCATCTCCCTGTCCTAATACCCTCTGAGGAAGCTAGATGCCTTGTAGAGCAGGGGAAGGCCCTTTTCCTAGAGAAGAGACCTGATCTTCTCTTCAAGGACTCCAACAGGACTGATCTGTCCCCTTGGGCTAGCCTTCCTCTTAGTTGTCCCCAAACTAGGAGTTTGGAATAGGCTGGTTTTGACCAGACTCAGAGAACCTAGAGGGTTCTCCTGATGCTCTTGACTTGCAGATATAAAGCAGAAAGATACTGTAGGATTCCCTGGAAGTCGGTGTGAAAAGGAAGACGGCTTCTTACCTGGTATTAGTGCCTCATCCTTTTCTTCTAAATCATGTGCCTGCCCTTTTTCCACATTTTTCCTATTTTTTCATTTCAAAGAAGTTCTTACATCAACTGGAAGCATTATCTCAGTTGCTAGATTCAATTTCCTGGCAAATATTATTATAATACATTCTTAGCTCTAACCTGAACATCCACCTCACTCTCTAGGTGAGAAGACCCTCTTACTACAAAACCTCCCTACTCCTTTTAGGGTCTCAAACAATCAAACATTCATTAAGTATTTACTCTGAAAAAAAAAAAGTATTGACTCTGTCAAGGAGATACAAATACAAAAGTGAAAGTCTCTTCCTTTGAGGAATTTATCTTCTATTGGTGATACAGGGGTTAACAAGGAAATGGGATACAACATATTCACAGATAAGACAGGATATGTTTCCCAATCCCCCTTAATCCTAGGACATTCTCTCTATTGAATATTTCCAATTATCCTCTATATAGCTTATCTGTACAGTTGTTTGCATGTAGTCTCCCTCATTAAACTGTTAGCTCCTTGACTATCTTTAACCTTCTTTTTTATGCCTAGTGTTTACTTAGCACATTGCCTGGCACATACTACATGCTAAACAAATGTTTATTGACTGACTACACGAAACACATACAAAGTGATGAGGAGTGGGGCAGAAATAACTGAGGGAATCAATAAAGGCCTCCTTGAGGAACCTGAGCTGAGTCTTAAAGGGAGCTAAGGGTTCCCTAATAGAAATGAAGGTGAGCATTCAAAGCATGAGAGGAAAGCCAATAAAAAGGTATACAAACACAGACTGGAGACAGAATGTCATCTAAGGAAAATATAAATTAGGCTAGTTTGGATGGGACAAAGAGCCCAAGGGGCAAAAATCATTTGTTGTGGTTGTTCAGTGATGTCCAGCCTTTCTGTGACCCTATTTGGGGTTTTCTTGGCAATGACACCAGAATGATTTGTATTTCCTTCTCCAGCTCATTTTACAGATGAGAAAACTGAGGCAAACAGGATTAAGTGACTTGCTCAGGGTCACACAGCTAGTAAGCATCTGAGGCCAGATTTGAATTCAGGAAGAGTCTTCCTGATTCCAGGCTTGGTACTGTATCCAACTCGCCACCTAGCTGCCTAGGGGCTATTCTAGCCCATGGCAAATGATGACCCAACTCATAGATGAAGAAACGTTCTAAGATATAAAGTACTGAACAAATGCTCTGTTGTTTCCAATTCTTCATGATCCCATTTGGCGTTTTCTTGGCAAAGATACCAAAGTGGTTTGCCATGTTTTTCTAGTATATAAAGTACCAAATAAAAGGCCCTGAGTGAAGTTAACTTATTCACTGTATTTATGTTTTATGGTCTGGAGACTTTATGGCTCAGGAAAGTTAAATCACAAATTCAGGCTAAGAACAAACTGGCAATTTTATTTTCTGTATGAGTTCATGACCACTTGTACAACAGTTTCTCAGAGTCCAGCCAAGACCATAAACTACAGTTTCTTTTTTCTGAGTACAAATTCAAAGGCAGTGATGATTCTCTCTCCTCTTCCCTTGCATCCTCTTTCACCCTTTCAACTAAAGACAATGCTCTGAGGTCCCTAAACACAGACATAGGATTCCAGGAAACAGTTAACACATAGCTTCCCCACTAATAGCAGATCGCTCAAATTCAAAGGAATATCCTCATCATACACCAAAAATAAATTTTTCTGAGCAAAAGGAAAAAGTTGGGAAGTCATCTTAAATGGGTTGCTCTGAATGTGTCCCTCAAATTGCACTGGGCGAAGACTTTATGACTGGCAGCATATCTTGTAACCTCCATCAGCTATAAAGAATGCCATTCAATAATTCTCATTTGGGTACATAGATCTTCTGTGTAAGGTTCTTCCTCTTCCTTTACTAGTATGTGCACTACACAATTTGAAGATGCATTTGCCATCAAATACAGGACTGAAAACAAATGGGAGAACTTGACCAATTGCTCCTTCTGATTATAACAAAAGCCTTGCAAACTCACAGAAATAGCACATTTTAAATTAATGGAGCCTTTTCAATTGGGCTAATTCAGGTAGTCTAGTATGAGTGAAAAGAAGATGGATGAGATGGACTTTGAGGATAAAGAATCAATATATTTTGGTAACATGACGAGGCAGATGGGAAAATTATGGTAAATAAAAGTGAAAATTCCAGAGTTGCCAAATTAGGTGACAAAAAGAATGGCAGTGTCCTGGACAGAAATAAGGAAGTTGGGAGAAAGGGCATATTTAGGGGAAAAAAATAATAAATTGTTTTGGACATTGTAAGGTTGAGACTCCCATAAGCTGCTTGAGTAGTAATGGCTACCAGAGATGCAGAACTAGAGCTCAAGAGAGAGCTAAGAGTTAGAAATGTAGATTTAGGAGTCATCTACATAGAAGACAATTCCATCTATGGAGCTGTGAGATAACCAAGAGTACAAAGACAGATGTGGCGAAGGCCTCAGGAAGAATCCTGGGTTATACTAAGAAACTGAAAGATGGTGGGGAAGAAAGGACTATGGATGAGGACCTTGTAAAGGGTACTGGAGGAGATGATTAGAGAACCAGGATAAAGTAGTATCATGAAAACCCAGGGAGAAGTCCAAAACAGAAATCATAATCTCTCCTCCCACCAAATTCTCCCTTCTTTTACTATGAAAGATACCATTATTCTCCCAGTCACTAGAGCCCACAACTTCAGTGTCATCCTCAGAATCCAATCCATCACCAAACCATGTCATTTTTACCTTCACAACATCTCACTCTCTCTTTCACACACACACACACACACACACACACACACACACACACACACACACAGACTCTGCTCCCACAACTGCCACCCTAGTGTTCAGGCCCTCATCACCTTTCCTGTGGACTACTGTAATCGCTTTCTAATGGGTCTTCTTGCCTCAAGTCTCTCTCCTTTCCAATCTATTCTGTACCCATATGCTAAGGGAATGTTCTCAAAATATAAGTCTGACCATGTCACTCCCTTACTGAATAAATTCTAGTGGTTTTCTATTACTTCCAGGACCAAGTGTAAAGTCCTCTCTTTGGCATTTAAAGCTCTTCACAACCTAACCCTTTCCAACCTTTCCAATATTCCTCCACTTTACTTCCTTTACATACTCCATGATCCAGCTACACTGGATCTTCACACAATGTACTCCATTTCTTGTTTCTGTGCCTTTTCACTGGCTGTCCCCCATGCCTGGAATGTTGTTCCTCCTCATCCTTGCCTCTCAGTTTTCCTGGATTCCTTCAAGACGCGGCCCAAATCTCATCTACTTTGCCACAGTACCCCATAGATCTAAAACTCAAATGTCCAAAAGAGAACTCACTTCTCTTCTCCCTAAGACCCATCCCTCTCCCTAACTTTCCTATTACTGTTAAGGGTATCATCACCCTGCCATCAGCCAGGTTTGCAAACTTGGAGACATCTTCAACTCTGAATACCATTAGGATCCAATATCTAACCAGCTGCTAAATCTTGTTAATTCTATATCTACAACTACTCTAAAATCCATCCCCTTCTCTCTACTCATATAGCCCTCTGTTTCAACAATTCAGTTAGCAGCTGCTGTGGGGTGAAAGACAGGCCCAACAACAAGAACTCTACCAGCACAGAGTCTTTTGATCTTTTGATCTAAGGAAGGCAACGTTAAGAGGTTAACAATCTTATTTCTATCCAACATACAAATATCATTCACTTAGTTCAGGGGAAAAAGCCTGAGCTTCAGAGCAAATACAAACAAATGACAAACATACATGACAAACAGACCAAATACAATTCAGTTACCAAGAAACCATCAACATCCCGGTTGCCAGAAGGGTCTTACAGGGGCTGCCCAGAGTCCCACACCAACACCTCTCCAGGAGTGAGAGCCTCAAGGAAGAACACCAACCATATTGTTCAGGGTCAAAGGTGAGTCATACATGCGACCCACCCACCTGACCTAAAAGTGTCACAAAAATGCAACTTAAACCCACGTGGTCTAAAAGCCTCTCATGTCACAAACTCGGTCACTCAAATCCATGTAAATTAGGCTTTCCCTTGGGGCAAGGAGGTCATAAAGGACTCCTAATTTAATCAAGTAAACAAAAGCCAAACACTTCAAGGGCACTTGATTTAAATAAATGCTAAATGTCCTCCTTAATTACCAATACACCCTCATTACCTCTTTTCTACACTAATGAAATAGTCTCCTAGGTTTTAATTCATCTTCCACAAATCAAAGAACTAGGTATGTTTTTGCCTTTCGTTGTATTTTCAGCACTCGGCGCAGTGCCTGACATAGTGACTGATAAATGCTCGTGGACTGACTTTTTCCATAAAAGCCTGTCCTTTAAAAAGAACTATTCTCCTGGTGATGCTATGTGACTACTGACCACAGTTTAGGCTGATACATGGTACAATGAAAAAGCAAGCGATTAGACATTAGAAGGCCCAGGTTCAAAACCTTACTCTGCCACTTGCGTGTGACCTTGGGCAAGTCACTTAGTCTGGCTGGAATTGTATAAACGGTATGGTCCCTTCCTGCTCTAAATCCTGACTATAATTTCTGAAGAATCTCCCATTATTCCACCCATATTAAAGTCTCAGCAAACCGTACCTCCCTCCAGTTGTCCTCCCGGAACACTGGCTGGGTGTCTTTATTTATTGCCCTTCTCTAAACCTAGAATGCTTTTCAGTTTCCTGCTTTTCTTTGCATCTTCCCTTCAAAGCCCAGACCACCTCCTTCCATGACTTCATTAACATTTCACAGACAGAAGTGATCTATCCACACACTTTCACTGTCTGTACCACCCTGCTTATATCATCCATTGAAACCCTGGGCGACAGGCAGAATATGGTGGTGTGGGTAGCAATATTCTTGATAACTTTAGGTTTGACTCCTCCAGTAAGAGAATTTTTGTAAAATTTATTACACACCTGCAGGCCAGGTAAAAAATATCGAATACAAGCTCTTCTCCAGTGAGTCAGGCTCGTAACCATAAGCATTGATTATTGCTCAACGATTCCCTCTGGGCTTACTGTGCGGCTAGACAAGGAATAGAGTAACTTTCATTACCCAGAAAACTGACTCACTCACGCGGCACAGTTAGGACGCCCCAAAGGCACGGAAGATCGGGTAGGGTGGTTTCACCTCGCCCCCACCCACCGGCCCCACTCGTGCCCAGCCAGGGGCTCTGCCTCACTCCGGGCTCAATGTTAGGCACCAAGTAAAGACTAGTGAATTTAAATGACTGTTGAAATGAACTGGCACAAACAAGGGATAAGGTGTGAGGCCACGTGAATGACAAGAGATGTAAAAATTCTCCGCCTAAAGACAGGATGAGGTGCCGTGAATCCCTGTTTAATCCCTCAAATTCGCGCCTGAGGCAGCAGCACGTGGGTCAGTCATCCGGACCGGAAGCCTGCCCCGGCTTCCCCGCTCCCCGCGGGGCAGGGCCTAGGCCAGCCCGGCGGCTTTGGAGGTCAGGACAGCCTGGGCAGAGGGAGGAGGGAGAGCGGAGCTGCCCGGGCTGCGGGGGGACTCACCCGGGCAGCGAGGATCCCGGATCGCGGCCCCTAGCTCGCCACCGCCGCCGGGGCAGCCCGCACCTCTGAGGAAGATCGCGAGCTAAACAGTCCCCGGCGGGGTCCTGGCGGCCGCTGACTAGAGGGACGCGAACGACTCTCGCGAACAAAAACCGCGAGACTTAGGCTCCTGTCAGCCCCTTATCTTCCGCCTCCCGCGGGTTTGTCCTCTATGTCCCGGTGGCAGAGCTCCGGTGGGCGCAGCCTCGGGCCTGCTCCTCCCTCCCTGAAGGCGGGGCCTTGGCGCGCAGCCGCACTGGCGAGCGGTGGTGGGCAGGTGTTCCCACTCGGGCTGTCCGCTGCAGTGTAGAGCAGACATGTCGGCGATTAGCGTAGCAGCTCGGCTCCTTGGCCGGCGGCTGGCTCTGACGCGAGCGGTAAGTCCGCGGTGAGGCCCCCGGGTACAGAAGGCGACCGGCTGGGTCCAGCACTGCAGGGGGCTTACAGTCCTGGCCGCCCCAGAGCCACTGGGATGGAGCCGGCATGGCCTCCAGCCCCTTATGAGAAACATACCGAGGGCCGGCTGGGAGCAGGGAAGGGGATGCCCGGTCGGGGGGGGTCGGGCGGGAGTCGGACCCAGCGGCGCTGAGGGGGCGGCGGCGGGGGAGGCCCAGAGGCCCGAGGCCGAAGTCCTGATGAAGGTCACGGCGGGCGGGCCAGACGCCTCCTCCAAGGGAGGTAGGGCCTGGCGCTGGGAGGGGACGTCCGGAGTCGGGGAAGGACCTCTCGGATGAGCGCCGCCTGGGTGCCGACTCCTACCCAGCACAGGGCTAAAGGGGGCTGGATCCCCCGCTGGCCACCCTTGACCCCCAATCCTGAAGGGTTAGGGCGGCATGGACGTGTTGAACGGCAGTAGCCTCCGTCTGGGACCGAGGGCATCCTTGTGGACATGCCCCTGCCCCCGTGGCCAGCCACCCCGAGCCCATGCAGCCTGCGTGGGGAGAGCGGCTCCAGGCTTCCAGATTGGGGTGCCTGCTTCCCCACTTCTTGATGGCCTCAGGTTTTCTGCAGCTCCTGGGGAAACTGCAGTTATCATCTTTGGAAATAAAGTAAGCCTTTCTGAGAGTGCTTGCCTTAATTAAGTGATCTTAACAAGGTAACGGATAAACTGTGTCCCAGAAGTCTTAGCACAGTTCTAAGCTTAAATGGCCTAAAGTGGCGCGAAGACTTTTGGAATACCTTACATATTTAGTAAGCATTTATTATTTATTAAGTGTCACCTGTAACAAGAGGGAAACTAGGTGTGTGCTGGGCCTGGAGTTGGGAAGACTCGTCTTCCTGACTTCAAATCTTGCCTCAGATGCTCACTAGCTATGTGACTGAGGGCAAGTCACTTAGCCCTGTTTGCCTCAATTCTTCATCTGTAAAAAGAGCTGGAGAAGGAAATGGCAAACCACTCCAATATCTGCCAAGAAAACCCCAAATGGGGTCCCTTAACAAGATATAAAACACAAGCAGTTTTAAGCTATAATAGCCTAAAGTTGAACAAAGATTTTTGGAATACTCTGCATAGTCAGTAAGTATTTATTATTTATTAAGTTGTCTGCTTCGATCCAAGAACGGTTTTAAGAACTGGGGATACAAACAAAAGCAAAACAAAACAGTCCCTATTCAAAAAGAGCTCACAATCTAATGAAATATATTACTGTAATATATATATATATATGTATGTATATATATACACATATATGTGTAGATATAAATGGTGGTATTTAAATTGTGAAAGGTATATCAAATTCAGGATTGTTGCATTTTTGTTGAAAAGCTGGAGAGACATAGATTAGAAATTAGTGCATTTAGATGGATTTGGAATTGATTGAATGACTAGACCCCCAAAGTAGTCTCTAAATGGGTGAAGATAACTTGGAGGAAGAAGGTCTTCAGTGAAGTACCCCCGGGATCTCTCTCATGTTTTAATATTTTTCTTATCATGACTTGGATAAAGGTATCCTTGCTGTATTTATAGATGATACAGTGTTGGAAGGGGCAGTTAACACCCTGGGTGGCAGAGTAAGATTCCAAAAAGAGGTTGGCAAACTACAACTGTGGGCCTAATCTACCAAGATGAATTTTAATAGGGATATGTGTTAAATCTTTAACGTGGGTTACAAAAATACCAAATTTGAATCTGCAAGATTAGGGAGTGTAGTTAGCCAGCAATTCATTTGAAAATGATCCAGGTGCTTTAAATGGATTGCAATATCATTATGAGATAATACGTAATCTTGTTAGGGTTCATTACGGGAGGTATAGTTCCAAGTCTAGAGAAGTGACTGGCCCCGTTGTACTCTGGTCAGGCCTAATATCCAGACAGCGCATGTTAGGAAGGACATTGATAAACCGGAGATAAACTGTTCAGAGATAGACAATAAGGATGAACTATTACCAAGCATTTAACCAAGCAGTCAAAGGTGCTGGAAATACAAAGACAAAAATAAAAAACTACCTGGCTTCGTGGAGCTTACAGTCTGTAGGGAGAGACACTTTGTACACATATGTGTGCATAAAATATATGGCAATTTTTTGGAAAGATGGAGAGGTATCAGCAACTGAGAGGATCAGGAAAGACCTCATGTATGAGTTGGTATTTGACGTGGTGATGAGAAGGGAATGTATTCCAAGCATGAGGGACAGCCTGTACAAAAGCTATAATGTTTGGGAGGAATGGCAAGGCCAGTTTGGCTGGCAGGATGAGTGCATGAAGGGGAGTAATGTATTATATAATAAGGCTGTAAAGACTGGTTGGAGCCAGATATTGAAGGACTTTTAAATATCAAACAGAGTAATTTATGTTTGATCCCATAGGTGATGGGGAGCCAATGAAATCTATTGAGCAGGAGTGTGACATTAGGAATATCCTTTTGGTAGCTAGGTGGCAATGGGGGCTCAGGAGTTCGTACCATTTAAGGAGTGGTTGAAGAAAGATAGCCCAATATGGTAGAGACATAACGCAGAACATCTTGACTCCTCTCACCAAGTCTTTGGCTGTCACCTGGAAGGATTACTAGCTTGTTTTGTTTGACTCGAGCTCAGAACTAGTTGAAAAGGATTCAAGTTACAAGGAGGTGAATTTGGACTAGATTCAAGGAAAGATTTACTAAGAATTACAGCTACATAAAAGAAAAATGACCTACTTGTTATAGGGGAGATTATTGTTCAGGTACAGATTAAACTGAATGGTGCTGAGATTCACTTCTATTCAACAAACATTTATTAAGCGCCTACTATGTGTAAAGTACTGTGTCAAATGCTGAAGATAAAAACAAGAAAAAGAAAAGACAGTTTCTGCCCACAAGATGCTTACAATCTAATAGGGGAAGATAATACAAAAAAGGACGCTGGAAGTGGGGAGAGACACCCACTGAAGGAGCATCTTGTTCTGTGGAATTGAAGCCAATTAGAGCTGCAGTGCAAAGTGGAATGAATTGAATAAAGTTCTCTCCAACTCTCAAATTGTATGGTCCTAAAATAGTTTTTGGAGGTAGAGGATTCCTGGTAGTTAGTGTGATTTAGGGGAGTCTTTTTAGGGCTATCATTGTGCTATTTTGAAGAAAGGTAATGGATGGAGAAGGAGAAAATGAAGGTCTTTGATTAAGCATCCCTCAGAGCCAGAGAGCTAGTAGTTGTAGAGCAGTAAACAGTTTGGTAGATTTTAGTGAAGAGTAAATCATGACATAAGGATTTTAGACTTTTAGAGCAATGTGACCGTGCTTGAAAGACTGGATTCAATGTGGAGCATGCTCTCTTGGTGATGGCAACAAGGATAAGTTTGTTAGGAGAGCAGGACTAAAAGTGAGGATCCTAATGATGAGATATAGACCAAGTGAGAGGAGAAGAGCCTGAATTAAGGCCATAGCCATTACAGCTTTTGGAAGTTTGCTTATTGGAGCTGTAGCTTAATGTGATCACAAGAAGAACACATATTTTTAAAGCTGCTGCTAAGGACAGCTAGGTGGCACAGTGGATAGAGCACCAGCCCTAGAGTCAGGAGGCCCTGAGTTCAAACCAGCCTCAGATATTTGATACTTGTTAGCTTTGTGACCCTGGGCAAGTCACTTAACCCTGATTACCTTGCTGCTGGTCCCCACCTTCCCCCCAAATAAAAAAAACTGCTGCTCACCTACATGCTGCCTATGCACTCAAGTGTTCAGACTCAAGTTATGGAAAAGGGGGGATGTAAGGACTTTGCAATTAATTCAATATGTGGGGTAAGGAAAGGGAAGATTTCAAGCTAACTCCAAGAAAAAGTCTAGGTGCAGGAAGACCACTGGCACACCATCTGAAATACAGAATATTATGGGGATTGTCTGGAGGATTGGGAAGGAGTTCAGTTGTTCATGTCAACAGTGGTTGGAAATAACAGGACTATAACTCCAGATTTAGGTTGGGAATGGTCTACAGGTGTTAATTGGAACCATGAATGTGGATGAACTCATTAAGAAAGATAATACAGAGAAAACCAAGTACAAAATTTGGGAGGATACCCATATACATTAAGTTGGAGATAAATGATGCACTAGCAAAGGGGAGCAGAGAAATAGGAAAAACAAGTTATCATTATGTTAGAATAAGATCCAGTTGTACCATATCATGCTAAATTAAATTAATTGTTTGATTGAAAATTATTTTTTTCTACAGTGCAAAAATTTAAATTGAACCTACACATAATGTGAGGCTTGGCTTATATTTGAACTAATAAGATTAGACTAGCACTTACTGCCTATGTGACCTTGGACAAATCAGCCTCAGTTTTCTCATCTCTAAAAAGAGGAGGTTGGTACCTTTGAAGGTATCTTTCAGATCTAAGTCTATATAAGCTGTGGAGACCAATGTTAAAATACACATTGAATTACATTTTGAATATCCAAAGGATGATTTTGTCTTTGAAATTCCTGGCTCTGCCATGCAAATTTACTCTACAAGCCATAGACTTGCAACATTTTTTTATAATAGCACTACAAATGTATACACTTTTAGGGAGGCCATGTGGGGGCAAAGCCTACTTGATTAAGAGTCAGACTACCTAGGTTTTATTCCCACCTTGCCCTGCAGCTTACTAGTTCAGTGTCATTGGATTTGTGATTTTTGGTCAGTCAGCTTTTGTTTCTCTTTTTCATAAGAAAAGTGAAAATTATAATTCCTTACACTACAGAGTTATGATGTAATGAGAAAATGTATAAAGTCTTTATATAAGCTGTTTATAACAAATATAAGATGGCATCATTATCCCCAAAAAGAATTTTCCAAATGAGAGTTCTTGACTGGCTTTTTGCTTTAAAGAATAGATTTTTAAAAAATGTTGCTCTAGACACTATAAAATATTTGGGAGTCTACCTGCCAAGACAAACCCAGGACCTATATGAACACAATTACAAAACGCTTTTCACACAAATAAAGTCAGATCTCAGTAAATGGAAAAACATCAGTTGCTCACGGTTAGGCCAAAATAGTATAATAAAATGACAATTTTACCTAAATTAATTTACTTATTTAGTGCCATACTGATCAAACTACCAAAAATTATTTTATAGAGCGATATTAAATAATAACAAAATTCGTCTGGAAAAACAAAAGGTCAAGAATTAATGAAAAGAAATGCTAAGGAAGGTGGCCTAGCCATACCAGATTATTAAACTGTATTATAAAGCAGCAATCATCAAAACTGCTTGGTACTGGCTAAAAAAATAGAGTGGTGAATCAGTGGACTAGGTTAGGTACACAAGATGCAGTAGTCAATGATTATAGCAATCTACTCTTTGATAAACCCAAAGAATCCAGCTTCTGGGTTAAAAACTCACTATTCCACAAAAACTTCTGGGAAAACTGGAAAATAGTGTGGCAGAAACTGGGCAAAGACCAATATCTTACACTGTATACCAAAATAAAGTCAAAGTGGGTTTACAATTTAGGTATAAAGGCTGATACTATAAGCAGTTTGGGAGAGCAAGGAATAGTTTACCTGTCAGATTTATGGAGAAGGGAAGAATTTATGACCAAACACGAGAGAGAGAGAGTGTTATAAATGCAAAATAGATAATTTTGATTATGTTAAAATGAAAAGTTTTTGTACAAACAAAGCCAATGCAACTAAGATTAAGAGAGAAGCAGAAAATTGAGAAAGAATTTTTACAGCCAGTGTCTCTGATAAAGGCCTCATTTCTAAAACATAGAGAACTGGGTCAAATTTACAAGAACACAAGTCATTCCCCAATTGATAGTCAAAGGATATGAACAGGGAGTTTTCAGCGGAAGAAATTAAATATATCTATAGTCATATGAAAAAATGCTCCAAATCACTATTGATTACAAAAATGCAAATCAAAACAACCCTTAGGTACCACATCTCTCCTCTCAGATTGACTAACATGACAGAACAGGAAAATGATAAATGCTGGAGAGAATATGGGAAAATAGGAACACTGTTACATTGTTGGTGGAGTTATGAACTGATCCAGCCATTCTGGAGAGCAATTTGGAACTGTGCCCAAAGGGCTATAAAAATGTGCTTACCCTTTGACCCAGCAATACCACTTCTAGGGCTGTATCCCAAAGAGATCACCCAACTGGGAAAAGGACCCATATGTACAAAAATATTTATAGCAGCTCTTTTTGTGGTGGCAAAGAATTAGAAATCAAGGGGATGCCCATCAGTTGTGCAATGGCTGAACAAGTTGTGGTATATGAATGCAATAGAATACTCTTGTGCTATAAGAAATGAGGAGCCGATGGGCTTCATAATAACCTAGAAAAACTTACAGGATCTGATTCTGAGTGAGGGGAGCAGAAGCAGGAGAACATTATACATGATTACAGACACACAGTATCTATGATGACTAACTTTGATAGGTTTGGCTCTTCTCAGCAATGCAAGGTTCTAAGACAACACCAAAAGATTCATGATGGGAAAAGCGATTCACATCCAGAGAAAGAATTACAGAACTGAGTGCAGATTGAAGCAAACTATTTGCTCTCTCTCTTTTTTGTTTCTGCTTTCTCATGGCTCGTTCTATTGGTTATAATTCTTCTTTACAACTTGACTATTGTGTAAATAAGTTTAATGTGAAGGTATGTGTAGAGCCTATATCACATTACATGCAGTCTTGCGGGGGAGGGGGAGAAAATTTGGAACTCAAAAACTTGTGGAACTGAGTGTTGTAAACTAAAAATGAATTTTAAAAAATGCATGAAAGTGAGAGAGGGAGTAGAAGGAACACTTGGGATAACTATGATGATGTAAGAAATAAAAGATATCAATAAAGATTTACTTAAAATGTATGAAGGATGGTAACAGAATTGGATTTTCACACAGTTAAAAAGAGCCTAGATATAGCCACCTTGCAGATCTATCTGGTAAATAAATGGTAGCCTATTGTACTACGAGAAACCAGAAGCCTTAGTTTCTCATCCCACTGCTCTCGCTAACTAGCTGTATAATCTCGAGAAAGTTACTCGGTTTCTCTAGCCTTTTTTCTTCCGGTAAAGTAGGCCACATCAGATTATATCTAAACTTAACATATTTTTATTATTCCTTGGGAAGACATGGGCAATTGAAATGCGCCGATAGTGCCAATTCCTTATATTAATGAATACCATAGTTTTAAAATGTGTTTTCAACATTTTTCTGCAGTTACTTTCATGTAACATAATTAACTGGTCTCAGTTAATGTCCACTCACATCTTTTCCTAAGGAATTTATTTGATACCTGATAAAATCTAAAAGATTAACTTCATGTTTTATTTTATGTAGTTTATTTTTTTTCAGCACATATCCTCTGTTCCTGTTCACCCCACTCCAGTCCCACTTCCTTACTGGATTGCTCTCTCCTAGATATGTTTTAATGACACTCTTGGTTCTCCTGCCTTAACTTTCTGGGCACTCAATTTTACTAATCATTATTTATGCCTCACCCCTTCACTGGGAGTGTCCTGAGGCTCTTCTCTCCTGACACACCCTTTCTTAGTGGTCTCCTCAACTCCTATAGGTCCAGCTGCCATTTTTTATAAAGATAACTCCCAGATGTGACCTTCCATCTTTGAACTCCAGTCCTACCTCTCCAACATAGGAATCAAATGTCATATGTCTGAAACAGAACTAGGAGACATCCTCAATCTTTGTATTTACTCAATTGCCAAGTCTTTTCAATTCCACCTTTTACAACATCTCTTGTCTCTCCTCTCTTTACTCACAAAGCCACCGTCCTACTTCAGGCTGTCATCACTTGCCTGGACAAATGCAGTAACTTTCTGATTGAGAAATTTTCCTCCTTAGCATCTACTGCAAAGAAGTTAGCATCAAAAAGAAAGGCCCTGAGTGCTGAGGAGGGAAATCACATGCATGACTGCTGAACCACAGAGACAAAGACTATAACCCTCACCTTCCCCCTCCTCCCTTTTCCTCACCAGTCGTGGACTCTGCTCACTGTTGTGTGCACTACCTCACCCTGTGCCTGTTTTGGCCCTGTATTTTGCTCCAGCCTGCCTGCCTACTGATGCTACCTTGAAGCTCACAGATGGCAACTTCCAGTTATAATGGCTGATATAGGAAATGCCAGCCTTAGGCTGGTGGAGTTCTTTGTGCCCTAGTGTGGACATTGTAAGAGGCTTGACCCAGAATGTGAAGTTGCAGCAGCCAGGCCAAAAGAACAGTCCCTTTAGCAGAGTTGACTGTACTGCCAGCTCAAACCCCTCTAATAATTATGGAGTCAGTGGCTATGTCACCATGAAGATATTTAGGAGTGATGATGAATCAGATATCTCTGCTGGTTCTTGGACTGCTGGTGAAATTTTGAGATATCTGAAGGAGCAGTCAGGACCTGCCTCTGTTCCTCTCATGACTAGAAGAATTAGTGAAGTTCATGAGTGACAAAGCTACTTCCATGGTGGGTTTCTTCAAAGACTTTTATTTCAGTGAATCTCATTCAGAGTTCCTAAAAGCGGCTACAGACCGGAGGGAAAACAACCACTTTGTGCACACCGATATTGATGCTCTGGTGATGTATGAGCCTGATGGAGAGGGTATTGCTTTGATCTTGTCTCCCCATGTGACATATGGGTTTGAGGAAAACACCGTGAAGTACACAGAGGAAAAGATAATCAAAGGAACAATGAAAAAAGTATCCAAGAGAACATTTTTGGCATGTCTTCACCTGACTGAGGCTTAATCCAGGGCTTGATACAGGGCAAAGATCTACTTGTAGCTTACTCTGATGCAGACTATGAGATGAATACTTAAAGGGTTCACCTATTAGAGGAAGCAGAGTAACGATGGTGGCACAGAAATTCCTGAAACCTGGACAGAAATTCAATTTCGCCACTGCTAATCAAAACTTTAAACCATGAACTCTGAACTTGTCTTAAAAAGAACCTTTGGAGAGGTTCCTGGTACTGCTATAAAACTGAAAGGAGAGAAATATGTTATACCAGAGGATTTCTGTGATGGGAAGGCCCTTGAGTGATTCCTCCAAAGTAATTCTCACTTTGATAGTAACTTGAGGTACCTAAAACCTAAGCCTTTCCCAGGTAGTAGTAAAAGTAGTAGTAGCTGAAAACTTTTAATGTAATTGTGAGTTCTGACAAAGAACTTCCATTAGAATTTTTTGCCCCCTGGTGTGGCCACCTGCACAAACTTTGGAGCTCAGGTACAAAGAGTTGAAAGAGAAGTTCAGCAAAGACCACGATATTGACAGAGCCACCACACATGCTACACCTGATAATGTGCCTTCTTCATGTGGAGTCAGAGGGCTTCTCTATCATCTACAAAAAAGGATAAGTTGAAATCCTTGGAATTAGGAAGGTGGCTGTGAAGGTAGCGACTTTTATAAGCTACCTACAAGAGGAACCTGCAAATCCCCCTGTAATCAAAAAGACATCCAAGAAGAAAGAAGATCACTGAAGGAGCAGCCAATACAAACCACTTTGTGTAAGTTCTCCTTTGCCAATGATGGAGCAACAAGTGCCTCAGGGATGAGCGTTCAGCGTGGATCTTTAAGGTGTTTCTTTAAGTGCGCCGTTCATAGAAACATCGGGGACAGTTGATACTGGTGGAAATCATATTTATTTGGAAATCATTTGTTTTGAGGAAATATTGTAGTGTTGGAGTGAGTTGAGTTGGAGATAATTTTCTAATGTTTTTATACATTTGGGGTAGTGACAATAAATGAACATCCCCTCCTATTTAAAGACCATCAGAAGCGCTTTATTTATATGTGTATATATGTGTGTGTCTATATATACACATATATGTATATGGTAGCACTCATAGTAACAAATAACTGGTAACAAAGTAAATGATAGTGGGGTATGTTTTTCCTTTTTAACCTATAAGGAAAAGTCAATAAGGAATGAAAATAAAAGCCTTCTTTGTTTCTTTGATCCATAAAACTTGACTAGGCAGTAGTCATGTAGTATTTCAGGTATCTTTCAGAGACAAAATAACAGGAGATTTCACTCACTTCTCAGGGAATGTCCTAGAGGAAAATAAGGCTAACCACAATGAGAACTTTTCTCAGCAGTGGCAACAGAGAGTAGGAAAATAAGATGTAGGTTACTTGAGTTTTTGTTTCCTTTGGCCCTTTTAAGTGACTTCAGAGATCAAACCCTGCTACTCTTAAGTCTCCTAAGTGTTCAAAGTTATAAGAAGAACAAAGTACTAGAGGACAATGAGTGAGAACTAAGTGGAGAAGTTAGCTCATAGGCTTAAAGTAGACAATCTGGGGTAATTTCAGATTTTCTTCTGTAGCTTTTAAAATGTATAATTTATTAATGATACCTGTTCCTTCAGAGCTCTTAGTATTTTCACATTTGTGTTTCAGCAGTGGCCAGCAACTTTCCAGTCCAGCACTCGAAATTTTCACTTTACTGTCAATGGAGGAAAAAGGTCATCAGCTAAGGTTTCAAGTTCAGTAAGTTCACATATTTTTGTATTGTTGATGTATTGTAACATTGCCCTGAAATTAGGTTTTATCATAGTATTGATTGTATTGGTGCATATGCGAATTTGGCAGGGCACTGCTGGTGCCCTGGCCAAAAACTGAAAGATCACGGAAATAACGAATGAAGATAATTATGTAAAACTTCTTAGAGCTGGTTTTACTTTGAAGATTCAGATTTTTGCTTGCTTAAAAGTGTATTGCATTTAATGTTTTCAAGTGCCTCAAAGGATGGGTGTTAAATTATTTCATAGTTACATACAAATATCACTAATTTCTACACTGTTATAATGCATGGCTTCAGATGATTAAAAATTCTCAATTGTTTGGCAGAATTGGTGCCTCAAGAGTTGATTATTAGTCATCTCTGGGTATTATTAAAAGTATACTAGTACAACTTGAGAGTAAATCATTTAGTAGACTCTAAGACATATTGGACACTGTGCAGTTTCGTTGTACCTCCCTCAGACATGATTGGATTTTGTCATAATTAGAATAAGAGTCAGTTTAAGAATAGTTTTGTTGATAGTTCTCTTGTGGGGAGAAGGGATGATAACAAAACAGTCATTGGGATGGTAGCAGATACTAGGTGAGAGTATGTTAAATTGCTTTAAGTTAATACTTTATGCACAGTTATCCCACAAAAATTAAAATCCTAAGGTTAAATTTCTTCTATAAAAATTTTAGATTACTCTGGTTGAGAGCATATGCAGTATTTTGAAACTTCAGCTCCTGAATATTGCCTGGTTCCCTAGTACACGCATTTTCCCAGGGAGAGAGAGAGGGTAGTGGTCTCTTTTGGGGGGGATTATTTTTCATGCCCAAAATACATATCGTATCTTTTGTTATCCTGAAAATATTTAGGATGTTTACTGAATTTGGCGATTATTAATAACAACAGCTCAAATTTATGTCACAGTTTAATACAATTTGTTCACATCAGTCCTATTCAAGTAGTGTATAAAATTCACAGGGTGTTTTTTTTTTTGTTTTGTTTCTTAAAGGCTTTTAATTCAGACAGCCACTGAAATGCAGTAATAATTAAAATCTTAACAGCATAATGAATCTAACATTTAATAGGTTCACTTTTCTTTTCTAGATTTCCGCAGAGTATCCTGTAGTAGACCATGAATTTGATGCAGTGGTAGTGGGTGCTGGAGGAGCAGGTTTACGAGCTGCTTTTGGACTTTCTGAAGCTGGATTCAATACTGCATGTGTTACAAAGCTTTTCCCCACCAGGTCACATACTGTTGCAGCACAGGTAAAGGAAATTAGATATCTAAACTTTAAAACCTTAATTTAATGGAATGAGTTTGAAACTTAAAAATCATTTTTCACTGGAAAAACTGTAAGGGAAGACCAGTACAGCACTGTAACCAGCTAGGTGTTCATTTTTATGATTACATGGTATTAACTGTACTTAATTCATATATTCCTTAGTTGATGTTCATGTAAACAGTAGACTCATTATACCATAAGGAGTATTTTGCCATAAACTGACAAAAATATGCATGATATCAGGAAGAATATCTATTAATATCATAAAAGTGAATTTTTGGATTTTAAAAATTAAGTTTCTATTTGGAAGAATAAAAGGATATCCCAGTAAAATTGGATTGATGGATATTGTGGATGACTTTTAAGAAAATTTTCTTTGTTTTCAGGGAGGAATCAATGCTGCTTTGGGGAATATGGAAGAAGACAACTGGAGGTGGCATTTCTATGACACTGTGAAAGGTTCTGATTGGTTAGGTGATCAGGATGCAATTCATTACATGACAGAGCAAGCACCTGCTTCAGTAGTTGAGGTGGGACAAAAGCTCATTATTTTATACTGTTATCTTATTTTGTTATTACTACATACTATTATCATACAGTATACTATTAAGTCCCATTGATTTAAAACAGAAGGATATTTAAAGTATAGAAAGATGATTAGTCAGGGAAGAAATAATGCATTGATTCAACAAAGAAATATTTTCTCTATTATTGACTTCACAATTTATCTTGAATAAGAAAATTGTTCTCTTCCCCCTTCGTTGTCTTTCCTTGGCATCCCCCTGAATATTGACTAAAACGTTAACATTGGAATGATTTATCTACTCTTTTCCTGAATTTCTACTTAAGTTGCTTAGATTTGTTTCTATTACAAATTATGGATTTTGTTGAATTATAAACCTGAAGATAATGTTTTTGAAAACATTTTTTGCATTTAACAGTTGGAAAATTATGGCATGCCATTTAGTAGAACAGAAGAAGGAAAGATTTATCAGCGAGCATTTGGTGGACAGAGCCTAAAGTTCGGGAAAGGAGGACAGGCTCATCGATGCTGTTGTGTGGCAGACAGGACAGGCCATTCCTTGTTGCACACTCTGTATGGAAGGGTAAGAGAATTCCTGAAACTTGAGCCAGCCATCCCACAAATGAAGGAGTCCATAGACTTCACCAGACCACAAAAGGGGTCCACTATCTATGATACAAAAAAAGGTTGAGAATCCTTATATTAGTGACATAAGGGGGCCTGGGTAAAAATATATGGGTGATTTAGTATAACACTGCAAAAAACTACTAGAAACATAAAACAGTTCATTAACCTTACGAAGTGATTTCCAAAAATTTTTGGTGAAATAACTTTAAAAATGTTTTGAGCTCGTATCCTTAGTATATATTTATGAATTAAATACATGTACCATTCCACTAATATGTACATTACAAAACAGATG
This sequence comes from Phalanger gymnotis, assembly GCA_028646595.1. NCBI lineage: Eukaryota > Metazoa > Chordata > Mammalia > Diprotodontia > Phalangeridae > Phalanger > Phalanger gymnotis. Next base: position 294,467,591 of record CM053622.1, on the reverse strand, counting down.
CAAAAATAGAAATTAAAAAGAATCAGATAAAAAAATTATTGTTTTATTAACAGCGCAAACATCTTTGATCTCACTACAATACTATTATTGGTATGTTTATTGAGCTCAGTGTGATCAAATATGCTTCATTATTTTTTAAAACCTTGATTTAATATTTTGTAATACAATGATCCAATGGTCTGCTTCTAAGTTCAGTTTATTTTGATACTTAATGGTTATCAGCTGAGAAAATATACTTAGATTTGAAATAAAAGTCATGCTTTGTTAGCTCTGCCTACTAATACTAATCTTTCAGCCCCCTTTACTGGTCATGCAATTGAAAACTTGTGAATATCTATCATCCCTTATGTTAACCAGGCAAGCTTAATGCTAGAAGTTTGTCGTTAAAAATTATTCAGAAGTTCTCATTTTTTTTTAATAGTTGGGTTTGAAACCTACTGAAACTTCATTTGAAAGAATTTTTAATTTTTTTTAATAGATTAGAAAATTCTGGTTTTCATGAATGTGTGTGTTGTACACATGTATAGATACATATATATATATACACATATACTTTAAAGAGTGTGTGTAGGGGGCGGAGCCAAGATGGCAGCTGGAAAGCAGGGACTAGCGTGAGTTCTCCCTCCAAAAACCTATAAAAAATGGCTCTAAACCAATTCTAGAACTGCAGAACCCACAAAACAGCAGAGGGAAGCAGGGCTTCAGCCCA
>CM053622.1:294417019-294466382 GCA_028646595.1 Phalanger gymnotis | reverse complement strand
CAAGGGAGAAAATTCAATAAAGGGGGGATTAGTTAGGAAGAAGCAAAATATAGTCTTTCACAACATGAGTATTGTGGAAGGGTTATACATAATGATACACATGTGGCCCATGTTGAATTGCTTGACTTCTTAGGGAGGGAAGGTGGGTGGGAAGGGAAGAGGGGAGAGAATTTGGAACTCAAAGTTTTAAAAACAGATGTTCAAAAACAAAAAAAAGGTTTTTTGCATTCAACTATAAAATAAGATACACAGGCAATGGGGCATAGAAATTTATCTCGCCCTACAAGAAAGGAAGGGAAAAAGGGACAGGAGGGGAGTGGGGTGACAGAAGTTAGGGCAGACTGGGGAACAAGGCAACCAGAGTGTACGCCATCTTGGAGTGGGGGGGTAGAAATGGGGAGAAAATTTGTAATTCAAACTCTTGTGAAAATCAGTGCTGAAAACTAAATATATTAAATAATAAACTGAAAAAAAAAGAAAAAAAATAAAGACATTGGACTAGGAAAAAAAAAGATTGTGTGTGTATACGTATGTAAGTACGTACGCATACACACAGTCTATCCGTGATGTACTTTGTTTTTTGACAGCAACAATTTAGTTTTTAAATCTCTTGCTAATTGAGATAGCTTCATATTATTATTAGCTAATATCTCAAGGCACAATACACACGGGGCAAAATTAATCATTAATAACAATGGATGTACCCCCATATTTCACATAATTTTGGACATTTTGAATGTGTCTGGATGACTTCTTATCGTATTTCGTTACATCATCATGGCCTTTTCCTTATAATCCTTCTGCCAAGACCTAATACTAAGAGTAAGAGAAGAAGCATCAGCTTTGCCATTTTATTGTTCAGTTCTCAGTTGAGTGTTTACTGTGTGCCAGGTACTTTGCTAAGCTTCTTTTCATGTCAGAAGCATTATCTGTGGTCTGCAGTGTCTTTACAAGCATCTTTTTTAGCCACTTTTCCATTTTATGAAGATTAGTTTCGTTAAAACTAGATAATATAATCCAATAATGCTCTTAATTGGCCAGATATAAATTATATTGGACTACGCTGAAAGTGAACAAATGAGTGACAATGCTATTGCCACCCCTCCATGCTGTGAATATCCCACTCCTTCCTCAGAAATGCATGTATCAAGCAAGCAATAAAAATATATTAATCACCTGCTACGTCCCTGGCACTATGCTAATGTAACAAAACTCACTAGGCTGACATGCAGACCAAGTGAGATAAATCTATGTATTAAAAATAGTCTAGCTTAATTTTTTATTCTTTTTATAAAAATATAAATGTAAGTTCTAATATTTTCTTCTCATACCTGTTAATACCTGCAAATACTTATATTAGCTCTCATTAACTACCTTTTATTTAATGACTTTATTTTATATGTACTTATATGTATTTTGTTTTTCCTGATAGAATATAATTTCTTTAAAAACAGATTTTTTTTTTCTTTTTTGTCTTTGAATCACCAGCACCTAGAACAGTGCTTAGCACATAATAGGAACTTAATAATGTTTGTTGATTGATTGTCTAGTAAGCCCCACTTTGGAGACCATTGTTAGACAGTTCTCATACTGTGAAAAGTTACATTCAAGCAACAGTGTTTTGTTGATTCATGAGTTTTTCTTAGCACAAGTTTTTTTTTTTTATTTTAATCGGTAAAAATTAAGATTGGAAAATGTATTTAAAGATTATTCTACTCTCATCATCTAAATTGACTTGTATGGCAGCATACTTTTTTTTAAATCTAAAGCTTTATAGATTGTAGAAAAACTGAGTCATCTGGGTTCAGTTTAATTTTTATCAATCCATTGTACCTTTTTGAGGTCAGATAATGAGGTAAAGGGCTTGAAATTTTCAGTTTTTACTAAATGGCCAACTACAAATTTCACTCTGCCACTTGAGTACTCCAGCTGCATGCTTTGATAATGTCTGTAACATACTTTTTGGTCATTCCCTCTTACCAGTCAGGTGGTGGTCCTGTACCAGCAGTAGGAACCTTGGCCAAAGGTATTAAGCTAAGTTTGCTTGTTAGTGACATTTGACTGTATCTGGATTCTGGATCCACTATAACTCCTTAGCATTTCCAGGAATACTTTTTGATTCTGGCTCAAATTTTTGGCCCTCCTGAAGTTATGAGAAGGAAACAAGAGAACAAGGTTGGAGGGGAAAAGGGAGAGTGTATGCTAATACTGTGTTGTTGACATGAAAGAGTCTTATGAGAACAACAAATCTAAAAATATCTTCAAGCAGAGTAGACAGATGCCTCTTTAATGTAGAAATAATTAACCTTCAACAGTCTAGGAGACTCCAAAGTAGTGCTTTTCTTTCTCTTAAGAATCTGTCTGTAGTTCGTAAGATTGAAAATAGTATTTTTCTGCTACCTAATATTGTTATCATTTTTAATGAGTCTTACTCAATATACCTCTATTTTGAAAGAATTCCTACCACATGTCCCTTATCTAGCCATATTGTTCCCATATGTATCTTCCCTAATTGTAATACTGCCATATTAAAATTATGCTGGAAAAATTCAGTAGAAGGGCCTAAATTTAATTACTGCCTCAACTGATCCAAATGAGATGTAGGGTAGTACTAGTAACATTTTTAATACATTTAAAGCTCAATTGAAAATATTTTAATAATATTTTTCATTTTTAGTCTCTGAGGTATGATACCAGTTACTTTGTGGAGTATTTTGCCTTGGATCTCTTGATGGAAGATGGGGAGTGCCGAGGAGTGATTGCATTGTGCTTAGAAGATGGCTCCATACATCGTATAAGAGCAAAGAATACAGTTATTGCAACTGGGTAAGAATGTGAAAACTGCTTCATGTAGAGAAAGAGATTTTGTAACTTCACTCATCGTCGTAGAGCTCAGAAGCACGCCTAGAAATCTAGTTCAACTCTCTGTTTCTGTAGGTAAAGATCACACAGTTATGTACCATTTAGGTTAAGTACTACAATACCCTCTGTTACTTGCTTACACTACTAAGAAATATTATCTGTTCTGTATGTTAAGTCTCTTCCTAATATCTCCTCCATATGTTTCCCAGGGGTTACGGGCGGACCTATTTCAGCTGTACTTCTGCTCATACAAGCACAGGAGATGGCACGGCTATGGTTACGCGAGCAGGCCTTCCTTGTCAAGACTTAGAGTTTGTACAGTTCCATCCCACAGGTATGAAATGACTAATTTGATCAAATGTAAAGGTTAGTCACACTTAATACAAGCTTTTTACAAGACCAATTAATAGACATTAACTTAATATAAATTAAGAAAGATTAGCTCCAAGTCTTAGGGGTTTGTGAACTCATAAAGACCTTTTTTCTAGCGTTGGAATTTAAAAAGAAATATTCTAATATAATTTATGCATCATCATTAGATAAATAAAGATTTCCACATAAGAGAATTTTCAGAATAATGCAAGTTTTAGCCAATTAAATGCCAAAACATTTGATGGGAAACGCTAAAATGTTTTATAATTTCCTGTCCTGTTAAACATTGCATGTTGATCCATGATGAACATATAATTGAAACTCTTTTGGATAAGTTAGGGTCATCGTGGGTATAAATTATGCCCTCCCATAATAGTGATTCACTTCAGGAGCTGTTGAGATATGTAAGGCTATTTGCCACTTCAGGCAAATGGCCTCAGATTAAAATCTTTTTTCGGATTCTTGTGTTTACTTTTTATGATTGCTCCGTTTCCCTAAGTATCAGGCTGTAATTTTTTCATTGCTGTTAGTATGCCTTTCTCCTAATGGTGACATGTGTAATTTTCATAGCTTTTAGAGCTGGAAGGGACCTTAGAGATTATTTAAAGATTTGGTGAAGTGAATTGAATCCAATCAAATCAACATATTTGATTACTTACTATGTTAAAAGCAGTGTGGGATATACAAAGAAATGGGTTTTTTTTAAGTCCTTGTCTCAGGGAGTTTACATTCTAGTTGTTTCTTGAACAGTGTTGATAATCCTTAACTATTGACCAGACCACACTGGCCTCTAACCTGTGGGTGCCCAGAGCAGAATAGAGCAGGCTAGAGACAGAAGAATTGGGAATAAAACAGAAGTTTAGTTTCAAAGGCTTGCAAGCCAAGGAGGCAGATTAGACACATGTTCCAGAGGCCTGCCCCCTGGCGGGGTGGACTTGCTTTAGAGTGGCCAAATCTCAATACTTATACCAATGTCAGTGCAGCGAGCTGTAGCCCTGACAGTGAGGGGTAATAGCAACAATGTGACAAATTTGATTCATATAAGGGCTTCATGACCGGAACATGAATACCCCAGGTGCTTGTTGGAGCTCAGAGAACACATGGTACTGGTCAAAACAATACAATAATTATATGAAACAATTCTGGGATTTTGCTGTGGCTGAAGTCATTCCGAGGGTGAGCGCAAAATGTTGTTATGCCAAGCTCAGGGTACAGCTTGCTTGCTGAACCTTCGCTCTGGAAAACAGGGTGTCTCCTGATAATTTGGTACTTTAATATCCTTAGTAACTAAAGCAAGTTCCTCCTTTTTTTTGTTCTTTTGTCAAGTAAATAGTAAACTTTTGTTCACATTTTTAAACATTTAGAAAATTAGTTGATTTGGGCTATTTTTTTATCTACTAAGATAGAAGTTAAACTTCTAAATTCTCCCTATAATATGTCAGAGCTTGATTCTAACACAACTTTTGAGTTTTTAGAATATGAATCAGTGTTGAAAAACACTTTAAATTAGGAATTCTAAAAAAGGGAGTACATTAAAAGTAGACAAGTTTCTTTTTTGTTTTAAAGGATATGCTAGTAATAAGGTTGCCAAAGAAAAAGAAGAGATAAAGCATTTTTTAAATACATAAACGAGAACAGAAAGAAAACCAGAAAAAAAACATAGAAAAGCAGAACAGCTTCGAAAGTTCCTGTTTCACAGATGACACACAGGAGGCACTAGAGTTTGTGGACTCCAGCCTCTTTTAACAGGTTCGCTCTTGATCTGATCAGACAGAAAGACAGCTTCAGAGGGGTTAATAATCTTACTCTATTCTAGTCTAGTCTTCTCAAGAAGTTGTTGCTGATAATGGGAGCACCAGCGCTCCTACAGCATTCCCTAATCACCCTCCTCACAGGGGTGGGCGAGAAGGGGTGGCAACTACCCCTGCATCTCGATGGGGTCAGTAGATACGGGCACAGCATTCCAGCTTGGGCACTTCTCTAAATTCCCTCAAAACTCAGTGGGGGCTGGTTGAGACAGGTACATGCATTCTTCTTGATGGGGGCCAGCCAAGGCACACACAGATTCCCTTGTGATTTCCTCATTCACTGACCAGTGCCCACTTGCTTTATAGGACAACAAAGAAGGCACCTTGCCAACATTAAGCTCACAGGTTAACTTTAGCAATATCGTCATTCTGCGCAAGCATAGTGAGAATCACATTATGTCACCCCTTATTTCGCAGTACAACATCAGTAGAACTGCTTATTACTATGATTCTAGGAATTACTATCTAGGATCCTTGGGGCTATTCTGGGAATTATATCTAACACCTGGAAACTAGACATTGCCATGGCCGTGGATCCTGAGAAATTAAACAAAAAAAAGGATAACAAAATCCTCCTTACATACAGTTTCATATTGAATTTATTATAAACTTTAAAGGAGAAGTTCTTTTTCTGCTCTACTTTGCATATGGAAATGCTCATTTTATTTGGTATTTACTAAGTTCAGAATTTTTAAAATAAATATATGCTAACCATCCAATTGACTGTTGGAGTTTTAAGTTTTTTTTACTTGCACTTCTAATATTTTTCTTTCCTCTCTGGCGTTAGGAGGCATGGAGAAGACTTTTAATGTCTTTATTAAGTCATATGTATCATTCTCATGACAAGTTGCTGTAATCTTTTTGCTAATATTTTATTTAAAATTTTTGCATCAGTATTCATTAGGGAAATTGGTCTCTAATTTTTCTCTGTTTTGACTTCTGGTTTAGGTATTAGTGCCAGAAAAAGATTTTGGTAGGACTCCGTCCCCTATTTTCTCAAATAGTCTATAAAGTATAGGAATTAATTATTCTTTAAATGTTTGATAAAATTCAGTTGTAAATCCATGTGGCCCTGGAGATTTTTTCCTAGGGAGTTCATTGATGGCTTACTCAATTTCTTTTTCTGAGATGGGGTTATTTGGGTATTTTACTTTCTCTTCTGTTAATCTGGGCAATTTATATTTTTGTAAATATTCATCCATTTCCCTAAGATTATAAAATCTATGGGCATACAATTGGGCAAAATAATTCCTAATTATTGTTTTAATTTCCTCTTTATTGGAAGTGAATTCACCCTTTTAATTTTGGTACTGGTAATTTGGTTTTCTTCTTTTTTTAACCAAATTGATCGAAGGTTTATCAATTTTATTGGTTTTTTTTTTTCATAAAACCAGCTCTTTTATTTAAGTTCAATAGTTTTCTTGATTTCAATTTTCTTAATCTCTCCTTTGGTTTTCACTGTTTCTGATTTGGTATTTAGTATCAGGATTTTCAGTTTGTTCATTTTCTAGCTTTTTCAGTTGTGTGCCCAATTCATTGATCTCCTTTTTCCTCTATTTTATTCATGTAAGTATTCAGAGATATAAAACTTCCCCTAAGAACTGCTTTCGCTGCATCTCATAAGTTTTGGTATATTGTCTCATTATTGTTATTCTCTTGAATGAAGTTATTGACCGTTTCTATGATTTGTTCTTTGAACCATTCATTCTTTAGAATTAGATTATTTAGTTTCCAATTAATTCTCACTCTATTTTTCCAAGATCCTTTATTACAAATAACTTTTATTGCATCATGATCTGAAAAGGATGCATTGACTATTTTCGCCTTTCTGCACTGGACTGTAAGGTTTTTATGCCCTAGTACACGGTTGAGTTTTGTGTATGTGCCATGGACCACTGAGAAAAAAGTATATTCCTTTCTATCCCTCTTCAGTTTTCTCCAGAGCTCTATCATCTACCTTTTCTAAAATTCTATTAACCTCCTTAACTTCTTTCTTGTTTATTTTGAGTTTAAATTTATCAGGTTCAGAGAGGGGGAGGTTAAAGTCCCCCACTAATACAGTTTTGCTGTCTATTTCTTCCTGTAACGAATTCTCTTAACTTCTCCTCTAAGAATTTGGATGCTATACCACTTGGTGCATATATGTTAAATGATATTACTTCATTGTCTGTGTTGCCTTTTAGCAGGATATAGTTTCCTTCCTTGTCTCTCTTAATTAGATCTGTCTCTGCTTTTGCTTTGTCTTATATTAGGATTGGTGCCCCTGCTTTTTTTTACTTTAGCTGATCATAACCAGCCTTTTACCTTTCCCCTGTGTGTATCCCCCTGTTATCAAATGTGTTTCTTGCAAACAACAATGTAGGATTTTTGGTTTTAATCCCTTCTGCTATCTGCCTCCGTTTTATGGGAGAATTCATCCCATTCACATTCACAGTTACGATTACTATCTATCTTTTTTTCCATCCTATTCCCCCCCCTCCCGTTTATGTTTTCATTTCTCCCTTCTCCACCTCAAAAGAGTTTTGCTTTTGACCACTGCCTCCCTCCATATTCCTTCCCTTTCAGCTCCGCTCCTTATCTTACCCTTTTCCCCTTGCTACTTCTTCTCTGCCTTTTAACCACCACCCCCCACCCCTTTTCTTTCCCCTTTCTGCTCCTACTGCTTGTGGGGCTAGTTTGATTTCTATACTTAACAGAGCATGTTATTCCCTCCTTGAACCAAATCCCATGAGAGTAAAGCTCCAACAATGCTCTTCTTCTTCCCTTCTTTCCCTCTAGTATAATGTTTTTATGCCTCTTCATGTGATGTGATTTACCCTTTTCTGCCTCCTCCTTACCTCTTCTCACATTACAACCCCTTTTCATCCCTTAATTTTTTTATCAACACATCAGTTAATTTATACCCACACCTTCTGTCTATGCATATCCCTTTTAGATGTCGTACTAATACCATTCTCAAAATTAGTAAATATCCTCCCATATAGGGATGTAAACAATTTGCCCTTGTTGAATAACAAGTTTTTTTCTTTTTTTTCCCCTGTTTACCTTTTTATGCCTCTCTTGAGTCGAGAGTCTTGTATTTGAAGATCAAATTTTCTATTGAGCTCTGGCCTTTTCATCAGGAAGGTCTAGAATTCCCTTATTTCATTGAATGTCCATCTCCTTGCCTGAAATACTATGTTCATTTTGCTGGATAGTTGATCCTTGGTTGTAGTCCAAGCTCCTTTGCCTTTCAGAATATCATTCTAATTCCTCCGATCTTTTAATGTAGACACTGCAAGGTCCTGTGTGATCCTGACTGTACTTGCACAATATCTGAATTGTTTCTTTCTGGCTGCTTGCAGTATTTTCTCCTTGACCTAATAATTATGGAATTTGGCTACAATATTCCTTGGAGTTTTCCATTTGGGATCTCTTTCAGGGGGTCATTGGAGGATTCTTTCAATGGCTATTTTACCCTCTGGTTCTAGGACCTCGGGGTAGTTTTCCTTGATGATTTCTTGGAAGATACTGCCCAGGCTCTTTTTTTCATCGTGGCTTTCCAGAAGACCAATAATTCTTAGATTATCTCTCCTGGATCTGTTTTCCAGTTCAGTTGTTTTTTTCAATGAGATATTATATTTTCTTCTATTTTTTCATTCTTTAGATTTTGTTTGACTGATTCTTGATGCTTAGACTCTACTTGCCCAATTCTCATTTTTAACAAAATATTTTGTTCAGATAGTTTCTACATCTCTTTCCATTTGGCCAATTTTACTTTTCAAGGATTCATTTTCTCCTGTTAGATTCTATACTTTTTCTTTTACCTCTCTACTTTGGCTTTTCAAATCCTCCTTGAGCTCTTCCAGGAATGCTTTTTGGGCTTGAGACTAGATCATCTTCCCTTTTGAGGTTTCAGATGTGAGTATAGTGTCAATACTATCCTCTTCTGAATTCGTGTTTTGATATTCTCAGTCCCCATGATATGATTCAATGGTCTTTTTTACTTTTCCAGCTTACTTCTTCGTGGTGGTTGCCGTTTTCCTGGCTTTTAAAGTGTATCTCTGCTTCTGGGGCCCAGCGGGCTGTATCCCAAGCTTCTTGTGTTGGGAGCTAGGGGCCTGCTTACTAGCTTTGTGTGTTGTGGCTTCTGGTTTTGTCAACTAGAGCTACATACTGCTACAGCTCATCTGGTGCTGAATTGGATCTGGCTGGTGTGTGCTAAGGATCGAGGCCCAATGAAGTCTTTCTTAGTTTCCCCAGGGTTACACTGAAGCTTACAGTGTGAGGTGTGGGAGAAGAGTGCTCTGGCTCCTGGAAGGCTCCTCTTTCCCTAGGGCTGTGCTATATAGCAGGGGTAGTCTCAGCTGTTGGTCTGCACTGGTGTCTGCCAATTCCTCTGGTTGTATGAAGACATGCCTGAGGTCCTGGTGTTGGTGCTTACTGGCTCCACCCCCTGGGGCTCAGGAACTCCCGCTGGTGTGCTAAGATGGGGCTTTCTGGGATGCATCTCTTCTTGCACTGGTCTCCTTCCATCACTGCAAGAGGGGGTCTCCCTAGCTTCCCGAGCTAAAAGACTACTCAACCCCCATTTCTGGCACCTTTGTTCCAGGGTTTCTCCTAGTGCAGTGTTCTTTGGGTTATTCAAGGTGGGGATGAGCGCTCTTAGAGTTTACTCAGTCATTATCCTCCCAGAAGTTCAAGAAAGTGAGTTTCAAACCTTTGGACTGTGGGCTGATAGCTCCAGGAGTAGCTGCTCCAGGCTCTGTGCTTCTCTCTCACCTAGCTCTGACAGATTTTCATCCTGTGGCCTGGAGATTGCCACCACAGCCCATGGGCTCCTGTTCCCGTATGGTGCTCTGGTATGGTGGGGTATAGTTCCTCATGCCCAGTGCTCTCCCAGCCCAGTGCAACAGATCCCTCTCTTTCTGGACTCTCCTGGCTTTTAAATCTGCCACACTCTGTCTCCTTGTGGATTCTACCTCTCTCAAATCTGTTCAGATTCACTTCTCAAGAGGTATCTGAAAGAATTTGTGAGAGAGCTCAGGCATGTCCCTTCTTTCACTCTGCCATCTTGGCTCTGCCCCCCATGATTCTTTCATTGCAAATGTGTTCATGTATTTTTGTTTTGCAGGCATATATGGTGCTGGCTGTCTTATCACAGAAGGATGTCGTGGTGAAGGAGGCATTCTTATTAATAGTCAAGGTGAAAGATTTATGGAAAGATATGCACCTGTTGCAAAGGATCTGGCCTCTAGGGATGTTGTATCTCGTTCTATGACCATTGAAATCCGTGAAGGAAGGTTTGTTTAATTTTCAGAGATGTCTGAATATATTTCTGATCAGTACTTGAAATGCATAGAAGGAATGAATTTGATCCTACATAGTATCACTTAATATTTGCAGAATTAAACTTTGTTCTTGCTATTACTATGTATAATCACAAAGAAATGTCTTCTATTTGGTTCTTCTCTGTCTAATGCAGGGGTGGGGAACCTGTGGCCTTGAGGCCACATGTGGCCCTCTGGGTCCTCAAGTGCAGACGTCACAGAACACTGTTCAAAGGGCCATACTTGAAGGAGGGCCACATGTGGCCTCGAAGCTGCAGGTCCCCACTCCTGTTGTAATGTGTGCTAGCTTTCTGTACTTCTTATTCTTTGTATGCTTGTATTTAGTTGGCATTTTCATTGAATAAGGTCTTCTACATAGGTGAATTTTCCATACCATTTTCCATTCCATTCCAAAGCCTATTTTTTCAGTGCTCAAACTGTAAAATAAAATTTGGCCATTTTAATGCAAATAGTTCTGAACTATATTATATGCAGAGCATATTCAACCTAATATAACAGTTTCTGTAGGACTCTGCTGTGATACAGCAGTGGCCTTGGAGGGAGGTATTTGTTCCCTCTATAAATGGCCCAGGTCTGCTGAATTCTTCTCTCAGCTAGCTTTTTGTCATTCTTTGATCTTCTCTCAAGGAATCCAGTAGGATCTTTAAATCAGCCTGTCTTGAATCCGAAAATTCTCAAAAAGACCCAAGTAGGCTGCATCTTAGTCTTATGGAAATCCTTATTATCTCCTTTAAATAACTGGTCAAACCTGAAGTCTTCCTTTCCTACTTTGGAGGTCTATAGCATCTCCACACAGGTTTCTATACAGACCCAACACATTTCTAAATCTGACTTATTTAGTTAATATTCTAATACAATAAAAGAACTTTGGCAATCCCTTAGAATTTGATTGGAATATAAGATTTATTCGTTTAAGTTGTTATTAATATTAATACCTGTTTTGTTCAGAACACTGTTTTTGACACTGGTAAAGAGATAATTTGAATAAGACATTGCTCTTGCCCTCATAGGGCTTACAATAAGTTAGAAAACAAAGTGTTATTTGAAATCTGAAAGGAAAGGTTATTACTGACCAGGAAATCAGAGAAGACTTTATTTTAGGAGTTAGCATTTAAGTAGAGCTTCAAAGGATGAATAGCAATTGAGCAGGTAGAGGGAAGAATGTGAATAAAGATATGGTAGCATGTGGACAAAAAGGATTGTTTGAAGACAGAAAATACCAATTGGTTGGAAACTAGGGTACATGGAAAGGGAGTAGTATGAGATAAGGCTCTAAAAGTAATGTGAAGGACTTTGAACACTGAGCGAAGTAATTTTACTTGGGAAGCAGTAGGGAGCCACTGAAGATTTTGGAACATAAGAGTGACCAGATTTGTGGAAAATAAAGTTATTCCAATAGCAATATGAAAGATGAATTGGAGAGTTGAGAATGGAAACAGGAAGCCCTCTTAAGAGGCTTTTGAAGTAGTCTAGTTAGTTGTAATGAGGGCCTATATTAGCACATTGTGGCAGTGGATCTGAAGACAGAAATGAGAAACATTTACAGGTTGAATTAATTGAATAGTAATTTACTGAATGGGGGAAGGGGAGGAAAAGGGATTGGTTAAAGATAACCCCCAAATTGTAAACTTGGGAGACTGGCATGTGTGGCCATACAAAAATTTATCTTTTATTTTTATTTTGAAAGATGAATTAATTCTTTCCTTTGTTTAGAGGCTGTGGTCCTGAAAAAGACCATGTCTATCTACAGTTACACCACCTACCACCTGAGCAGCTGTCAACTCGCCTGCCTGGAATATCAGAAACAGCAATGATATTTGCTGGTGTGGATGTCACCAAAGAACCAATTCCTGTACTCCCTACTGTGCATTATAATATGGGAGGCATTCCTACAAACTATAAGGGGCAGGTAAAGATTTAAAGTTAAGAACAGAACCTATTACGGAAAAGTATTTGACTTAAAAATTTTTTTTTGAAAAATTGATGACAAGGTCAATTTATAATTTTATTTCATTAAAAATTCTTTTATTTATTTAGATGAGTTTGGATATTTATTCTACCAACTTTTATGTGTTCAGAGATCACTACCCTAAATTGCTGTAAGTCAGACTTTTTAAGGTTCCTGGATTTGATTTTCATTTTTTAACTTCAATTAATCAGTAGATATTGTAGCAACCATGTTCATCACATAAAAGGGTGTGTAATTTAGATCGAGAATGTAAGTTCTTTGATAGCAAGTACTGCTTTTCATTTTGTTTTTGTGCTGAACACAGTACCGTACACATAGTAGGCACTTAATAAATGCTTGTTTTTATTGTTGGCTGTACTTTAAAGCTTTTGCAAAAACAATTATTTAATTCTTATTGAAAGCCATAGCTACTTCTTAAGAAATAGTAATAAATGACTTTCCTTTTTAAATTTATATTCTGTAATGTTTAGTTTTGAATATTTTTATATTATCACAAGAGTAAAATCCCAAGAGAAAATTGTAATAAATAAAGTCAGCATATTAAATGTTGAGTAAAACAGATTGCTAATAAAAATAAGAAATACAGTCATTTTGGAGGCATTGTAAGTGCTGTGTGTCTCAGTGGTATTTCACTTCCTAGTGACTTTGATAATAAGTATGCCTAGCATAGGTTCTCAAAGTGGGTGATACCTATTAGGGGGCACTGGAACGATCCAGGGGGGTGGTAGTAGCCTTGGATGCAATTGGATGGCCTTGAATAAAAACAAGGATTAACCTAATCTGACCCCCCAGGAGAGGGGATGCTGAGTAATTTCTTTTCTTTTTTGAAAAGGGGTCAGTAGGCCAAATAAGTTTGGGAACCTCTGGGGTAGGAAAACACAATGCAGGGATACAAAATAATTTTTGACTGTGTTTGTGCGCACATGTGTGCACGCACATATGCAGTATATATGCACATATATTAAATCTTTTTTAAAAATATAAAGTAATAGTTTAAATCAATTATTCTGTTATTTGAACAGGTTCTTAAACACGTGAATGGTGAAGATCAAATTGTGCCTGGTCTTTATGCTTGTGGCGAAGCAGCCTCTGCATCAGTACATGGTGCTAATCGACTGGGAGCAAACTCTCTTCTGGATTTGGTTGTTTTCGGTCGTGCTTGTGCCCTGAGTATTGCAGAAACATGCAAACCTGGTACGCGTTTTGGTACAATCATAAACTCATAGATTTAGAGCTGGAAGGCAGCTTTAAAACTGTCTAGTCCAACCCCCTCATTTTTACAGGTTAAGGTATTTCAGAATGTAAACAATTATAGAATTTTAGTATATTAGAATAAGAAAGTACATTGGAGATCATCTAGTTCAATCTCCTTCATTTCAGGAATGAAGAAAGTGTGGCCCAACAAACTTTAGTTTCATATTGATTATACATAATTTAAAGGTAGAAAAAATATTTTAGATTGTATTAAATTTAAAGTCAATAAGTATTTTCTGGCCCTAACTTTTTTTAAACTCCTGTGAGTCCATGTCTTTGAATAGAGAAAAGATTTCCTTGTGTTTATTTACCTCTTTTGAGGCAGGAAGCTGAATCATGTCGTCTTTTGAGATTCCTCTATTTTTACGATTTTCTGAATAGTGAAAATATAAAGAGGTGCTCTTTAAGCTGCAAGCTGATTTTTTTTCCCTGAGTGCTAGATACTTTAATGCCTTTTTCTCCAAAATTTTGTTAATGTCTATATTTCAAAGGTTAAAACCAGATTTTTTTTAATAGGTGATAAAATCCCTCAAATTAAATCAAATGCTGGGGAAGAATCTGTTGCAAATCTTGACAAATTAAGATTTGCTTCTGGAGACATAAGAACATCAGAACTGAGGCTCAACATGCAAAAGGTAAGAGCCATCACACTGTGGTGGTTAGCTGCTCAGTGAATCCAGTAAAAGTATTTGCTGAGTACATATTACCTGCAGTATGGTAGTAGTAGTAGTAGAGAAGAAGTATTTTTCATTTACATCATTTACCTGTAATCTATTGATTAGCTATATGTACAGTCATTACTATGCATAAATATGAGGAATGGAACAAAGGAATTAAATGGGCTAGAAGAGGGTGGAGGAGAGAGGCCTACAATAATCACTCCGAGGACTGGGGAATAGAATTAATAGTAGAAATATTCTTGAGCATCAGAGGTCAGCTGATATCATACCCCTTAAATTGATGGCTATTCAGATTAACTCATTTTCTTCATTTCCTGTAAATTGCATCCAGTTGCCCAGAAGTAGGAGCAGCCAACTCAGTGATAGAGGTTATTGAAGAGTGAAGATTAGCAGTGCAAAGACAATAAAACAGCTTTAGGGAAGGGAGAGGGGACAGAAGGTGAGAGATTTTAAGGTACTGGCTAGTTAACCATTGAAGTGTTAGGCCATTAGGACAAGATTAGATAAGGCAGCAAATGAAGTGATAATTGGGTAGATATCAGGAGACAATAGTGAAGGGTCCCCAAGGAGCACATTTAGTGAGAAACCGATAGAAGTGAACAGCTAAAAGGTAGTGATTAGAGAGTTGAATTTTAAAGTTTGGGTTCTGAAAGGTAGGCACCTACAGTTTCAGTATTAGAAGGATCATCAACATGAATATTGATGATGGTGGCAACATATGAGCTATAGAGAAGACCCACAAAATATTGAAGAAGGTGGGATAGTGACCTGGGGCTGAGCAGTTGGTAGTGACAAAGCTGGGGGAAGAATGGTATGAACACATCTCATGGGTTTTTGGTTTTTTTTTTAGTAATAAGGGTTTTTAGACATGGTGGAAGAGGAAAGGTCAGGAAAGGCTGAGTGTTGAAAATAATTTGAGAAAAGTGAACAAAGTAATGGAAAATACTTAAATGTAGTTCACAGGTATCACAGTGTCAGGAATAAATTAAACCTTGTGGTCATGTCAATCCTTCTTCCTGGTCCTGTAAGTTAGAGGAAGGAATGGGCACCATTGGAGACAGTTATGAGGGACATGGTATCCTCAGGACAAAACCAGCTTTTCGTTAAAGCAAAGAGATGCTGTCTAGTGTAGAGTACCAGACTTGGAATCCAAAAAGCTAGGTTCTAGTTCTGATTTGCCATTTGCTAGCTGTATTGGCCTTGCACACTTAGCCTTTCTCAGCCTCAGTTTCTTTCACCTATTAAATGAAGAGATTTGGTAAGAGAATTTCCGATATGGTTTTAGGCATAATAGTCTGTGGAGTAAAAAGATATAGGTCATTTTGTTGAGAGTAGAGTCAGGGTGCAAAGAGAATAATGGAATGGGCTAGGAGAGAGGCCAGCCAGTCTGGACTTCCCCAGTTGGGGAATATTGAGGCTGCTCTGAATAAAGTCGACTATTTAAGAAGAGGTAGCAGGGCGCGTAGCTTACGTCTAAAGCATATATGGCCATTTTGTTGTTGTTATTCAGGCATTTGAATCTCGTCCAATTCTCCATGACCCTATTTGGGGTTTTCTTGGCAGAGATACTGGAGTGGTTTGCCATTTCCTTTTCTAGCTCATTTTACAGACGAGGACACTGAGGCAAACAGGGTTAAATGACTTTCCCAGGATCACACAGCTATTAAGTGTTAGAAACCAGATTCAGATTCATGAAAGATGTGTCTTCCTGATTCCAAGCCCAGTGCTCTATCCACTGCCCCACCTGGCTGCATATACGTAGCCGTCCTGGGTTGATATATAAGATATGACTATAAAATCGTGAGTTTGGTTTTCTGTTAAACACATGTGAAAATCAGTTTCTCATTTTATAGTCATGTAATGTATATGGCAGAAGGGCTAACAACACTAATACCAACAAAATAAGCACCCAGTTGTTTCTAAATACTTCTGCTGTTACAGTTCTCCAACAACCTACACACACACACACACACACCCTCCTGAAAGGCAAGTCATTATACATAGAAACTTCATGTGGACACTATATTTTTATGACTTGATGAACATTTAGAAATTTTTAAAAAAACCTAAAACATATATTTTCTTTTAGTTGAGAAGACATACCCGTGGGCACCCTGACTGCCTAGTAATTTTGTATTTAGTACAGGTAGAGGTTTCTACAACAAGAAAAGACAAACTTCTGATTGAGGAAAAAGCTATAGGATGTGTGATGATTTCTTGTAGGAAACCTCCTTCATCCCCACTATGGATGTTAGGATGTTTTGGGGTATTTAACAGTAGTATTCCTTTGGTCCACAGTCCATGCAGAGTCACGCCGCTGTGTTCCGTGTGGGAAGTATATTACAGGAAGGCTGTCAGAAATTAAGCCAGCTCTACAGTGACTTAAAGGACCTGAAGACATTTGACAGAGGTAAGGGGTTTTAAGTTCCTATTTCACAAGATCTAGACTGCTTACATCACAAAGAGGACTGACTTAATGGAGATCATTGTTTATATCATCTTAAAATATTCTGGATGTTCTTGTGTTTGTGTTTATCACATGAAAAAAATGTGACTGACTCTTGAGTATAGTAGTAATAAATGGTACTTTTCTACCTTACTGTAAAATAAGTAGTGTATGAAGCTGCTTCTAGCTGGCCACACACTGTTGAATCATATTGTCCATCTACTACTTGTAGGCTATCAAGTATACTAGCCCAAATGGTGGAGGAGCCATAGTGTTTTATTGCCTAAATCTGAAATAGAGCAAAATTTTCTGAAGATATTTGCTTTTTGTCTCCCATGTTAGATTGTGGGTTCCTTGAGGACAGAGACTTTTGCCTCTTTTTTTTTTTTATCCCTAAGCTCTTAGCACAGTGCCAGTACATAGTAGGCACTTAATAAATATTTATTGACTGATGAAAATAGAATGTTTTTCTGAAATCCCATTGTGGCTTTTAGGAATGGTGTGGAATACTGATTTGGTGGAGACTTTGGAATTGCAGAATCTAATGTTGTGTGCTCTGCAAACTATTTATGGTGCTGAGGCCCGTAAAGAGTCACGTGGAGCTCATGCTAGAGAAGACTACAAGGTATGATTTATTTCTCTTATTTTAAGTGATCTGCAAATTACATTTACATGTCTATTTTCCCTTTTCTCTTTCTCTCCCTCTTTCAACAGCTCAGTTTTCTTTGAAATTCCATGCCAACACCTACTGCCATTTTTTCTGCTTTGAAGTAGCAGTTGCTTTTTTTTAAAATTTAGTTTTAGTTTTCAACATTCATCTCCACAAGAGTACAAGATTTTGAGTTACAAATTTTTTCCCCATCACTACCCTCCCCCCACAACCCCAAGATGGCATGTATTCAGTTGTGTTTTTTCAGTAAAATCTAGCATAACTCACTTTACCATTACCCACTTTACCCCACCTCCCTTAGAAGAAGCTAAATAGCAGTTTACTAGACCTGGACTCAGGAACTCCAGTCTCAGAAACTTAATAACTGTGTGAATATGGACACTTAATTCTGTCTGCTTCAGTTCCCTTGACTGTAAAATGGGGATAATAATAACATCTACTCCCAGGTTTGTTTTGAGGATTACATGAGAGAATGTTTGTAAAAGCACTTAGCATAACACATGGAGCGTAATAGGCCCTTAATACATACTTATTTCCTTGTGCCTGTACTTCCTATCTTCCTTCCTTTCTACCTGCCCTAGTAGAAATTAAAGGTACAGCCGGCTCATTTCTTTTCGTCCTGGCCAGTGGCAGTAAAGTGCCCTAAGGATGATAAGAGATCAAGATCCAAGTAATCATGTAGCATCCCTCCTCCTTATTGCATATAAATTAGAGAGCAAAATACCATTTTTATGAAATGCAGACTTAAAGACAGAACACCTGGTTTTGAATCCTGGCTCTTGTACTACTTGTGTGACTGAATTTGTAGAAGATGGCTAAATGCATCTAAGGCCTCAGTTTCCTCATCTGTAAAAACCGAAGCCACTGGGTTATGTAATATCTAATATAAGGAATTTATAGCTAGAAGGGACCTAGCAACAAAAATTCTAGTTTTACAAAGTGCCCAAGACAACTAAACTTTCAGGACTGTGTCCTGGTGGTGGTGGCAACTCTCAGTGCTTCAGTAACTTTCCGCTAGTTAAAATGTGCCATAAACTACAAAAGTCTTTTGTGCTCTATATAAGTTTTCTAATGAATAATATTATAACATGTATATTATAGTGGGAAATCCTGTTCTGATGTAAATTGAAGTGGTTGACTTCTGAGGTCTCATCCAAGTCATGAAATTCAGTGATTTCTTGTGATTAACTATGATAAGTACATCCTAGCCAACTGTATTGCTAGTATATATTCTCTTCATTTGTAACTGTAGTGGATATGTGAGTTCCTGTCCACATAGCAGTCTTGGCTTATAGGACTTTTTGGTTTAGTATTTATATATGATAACTCTTTAAATACTTGTACAGTGCTAAATGAATTAAAACAAAGTTTATTTTTCCAAATATGTTGGTGATTTGAGAAATTTGATTTTTGTTTGCTGTCTGTTTCCTGAGCTACAGGTTGCCATGAATTACTTTGGAGGGAAGGGGAAGGTAGCAAGACCTGGAGGCTTTTGGATAAGGAGACTAGACTTCCTGATTTGTTGGTATCATGGCAGTTTTAAGATTCATTGAAAGCCTTCACCTTCCACCTTTTAATATTTTGTGGATGCCAGTGCAACGAAAAGTACTGGACAGTACAAATTGTTAATGTACAGTGAAGCGAGCAGAACCAGGAGAACAAGTTATACAAGGACAATAAAATTATAAAGGAAAAAAAAAACTTCGAAAGACTTAATAATTCTAATCAAAGCAAATAACCAAATATCTTGAGGGGACCTATGATAAAAGCAAGTTACTCAATTCTTGATAGAGGTGGAGGACCCAAGGTGCAGGAAGAAACATATGGTTTTAACTGGGGAGGATTTTTAGAGGAGGGGAAGGATTGGTACTAGTGATACTTAAAAAGGCCATTGAAACATTTTGTTTAAATGTATGGAAGACAGAAGGAGGCACAAGCAAGCAGGACAATTTGGAAAGTTAATACATTGAATTTAGCATATACTTTTGCTCATTTTTTTCATATTTAAGTTCATAAAAGTAAAATTACATTTTAAAAAGAATAGTTTACGCACATATTAGGCATACTTTATAAAAACATGAGCGGGCAACAGGTAGACTGAGACAATTTTTCAACAAGCATTTATGAAGTACCTCATATGTGCCAGGCTCAGTGCTAGGAATGGGGAAAACAGACACAATAAACAGTTCTATTGTGCCCTCGAAGAGCACAGTAAAGGGCCTATCTTCAAAGCAGCACAATCAAGATGTATAAGAAATACAACAAGATCCTATGATGTGTAA
Source organism: Phalanger gymnotis (assembly GCA_028646595.1). NCBI lineage: Eukaryota > Metazoa > Chordata > Mammalia > Diprotodontia > Phalangeridae > Phalanger > Phalanger gymnotis. Next base: position 294,446,709 of record CM053622.1, on the reverse strand, counting down.
TTTTCGTTGATTAGCAAATTAAAAAAAAAACAAACGTTTACTGTGGTAGAGAAAGGCATAGGGCTAAAGCCCTCTACCATGAATAAGCTGTGGTCATGCAAGGTTCCTTGATAGCAGCAACTAGTGTTCCGATTGACATGGAGCAAGGTATAAAATGAGGAGACATGCTCAAAGGTGTTAACGGGTATAGTAGATGTGTCTTGCACAGAATCTCTACAGATTGGGGGTTTATAACTTCGGGTCCGTGGACTTTAAAAAAAAAACTACTTTTTGATACATTTTTCTAAGAAAGAGTCTGTAGGCTTCACCAGACAGCCAAAGGGGACCAAGACATGAAAAATGTTAAAGAACCTGTACCACAGATGGATGGTGATGTTTTCTAGGAATTTGTGTTTGCATGTGGCATTATGCTGATTGCATTATGTCTCAACACTATGGGGCCTCCTCAATAAGAAGTTCACCCAAGGGAAATTGGCTTAAAAATCCATTCAGGAAAAATCTATTCAGGATGAAGAATGTGTATTACTTAGATTAGGACATTCATTTGGATCTTGTGTTCCTTGTAATCTCAATTTTGCCACTATGAAATATTTGATGTTCTCTTTGAGGGCACAATAGAACTGTTTATTTTGTCTGTTTTCCCAGTTCCCAGAGCCTGGCACGTATGAGGTACTTCATAAATGCTTGTTGAAAAATTGTCTCAGAAAGTCCACCTGTTCTCTGCTCATGTTTTTATAAAGTATGCCTAATATGTGTGTAAACTATTCTTTTTTAAACGTAATTACATCTCAAAAAATGTTTCAATGGCCTTTTTAAGTATCACTAGTACTGATCCTACCCCTCCTCTAAAAATCCTTCCCAGTCAAAACTGTATGTTTCTTCTTGCACCTTGAGTCCACCACCTCTGTCAAGACTTTATTATCATAGGTCCTCTCAAAATAATTTGGTTGTTTGCTTTGATTAGCATTATTAAGTCTTTTAAAGTTTTTTTCTTCATAATTTTATTGTCCTTGTATAACTTGTTCTCCTGGTTCTGCTTGCTTCACTGTACATCAATTTGTACTTCCTAGGATTTTTTTGTAATTATCTCTTTTACCATTTTTTACATTTCATTGCATTCATATGCCACAACTTGCTAAGCTATTACTCAATTCTTGGTCATCACCTTTTCAATTTTTTTTTTAACCTTTTAATCCTTGCTTTGAGATCAGGAAATTTGTTTTGCTTTCACTCACTCCCTCCCTCCCTCCCTATGTCATCCCCAATTTCTCTACTAAGGCTGATGTATCTTTCAAACTCTGTATGTATGTTTTCAAGCCTTCTTGATTTGGTTCAGATAAGAGTGAGATTTATCTGATGCCCACTGCCCTCCATCCCTTCCTCCATGTTTGTATACTTGCAACTTATAGGCAAAGCAAGTTCCATTTCTTTCCTCTTTTCTATACATGTTCCTTTTATCCCGCCGTTCTCTTCTTAAAGCTGTCAGAACAGAACCTCCCAGGTCCGTCTTCCTCCCAATTTAATTCTCTCAGTATTCTCTGAAAATATTAAGGTTCTGAATGTTCACTTGTTTCCCCTCTTCCTATTATAATAATAGTAATATCATTATACAGTCTCTTCCATCCCCCCAAATCTAGGTTTCTTATGACCCTTGCGTTTTTATTTCCTTTTTTATTTTCACATTTTCAGATCAATCAACAGTCTCTCCTCTCATTCAGTAGAATCTGCCAGATCTTCTATTATTCTTGATATTTGGATCCTGGATGTTTGCATTGTTATTTTCTTTGATGTGGAAACTTTGGATTTTGAATCTTAACATTCCTGGGACTTTTTCTTTTTTTTATTTTTCCCTAAAAGTTATCAGTGGGTTCTATCTTCATTTTGCCCTGTGGCTATACATTAAATCTGGACAGATTTTATTTATGATTTCTTGAAATAAAGCGTCCAGGCTGTTTCTTTAATCATAGTTATTATGGTGTCCAGTGATTCTTCTTTTTTTTAAAAAAAAAATGAGTTTTTCATGTTATCTTCCATTTCTTATATCATCATCATTATCCCAAATATCATTCCTCTCTTCCCTTCCAGAGAACCATTCCATGTACCAAAAAATATTTTTAGAGGAAAAATATCAGCGCTACTAATCAATACATTGAAAAAGTCCAAAAACATGTGCTTGTGTAATATCCGTGAACCTGTTTTTGAGGGTCTGATTTAGGTGGATTTCTTGCAAAGCTTTGGTGGGTTTTTTTAAGTGATGTTGCTTATAAACTTCTACTATCATCCTCAGTAATATGTGGCAGATGAGTCTGTATTCTGTACCCTGACTGTCATATTTCTCTGCTTGGCAAGGAGACCAAGTTAATTTCCTGGGGAAAGTGGTTTAGGACATGTCTTAGCCCCTTCTCTTTGTGACAACTAATTTAATGTGTTAATAAGTTTCTCAAGGACTTGGGAGTTGATGCTGTAACTCGCATTTATTTTATACTTCCAAGCACCCTGTAGATAATTATTACAAATACTTTACATATGGGGAAATTGAAAATTCTGGGAGTTTAAGTGATTTGCCCATGATCTCAAAGCTAGTGTAATGAGGCAGAATTTGAACCCAGGTCTCCTAATTTGATATCTGCTCAGTTGCCTTTCAGTCATCATCAGGGATAAAGAAGGTGACACCTAATCTTAAGAAGAATTTGGTATAGGATAAGTCTCGAGACCTACATTTGACATCAGCATCCTGGGACTGGAAGTGTTCCCATAGGCTGAGATTTGCTTTCGTTATTCATCAGTCTTTCTTTTCAAATCCTTCAGTCAGTTAATGTCTTTATTTTGGTTTTTTTCCTATTCAATACCAACAGCTTGTTTAAAATGTTTGAGCCAACAGTATCTTCCCATTTGTATCATTTTAATTTGGTGTTAAATTTGACCTTTGCAAAAATAGCTGATTCTGAAGATACATATAAATAATCATTTCCTGTTACAGTATGGACATTTTCAGGTTTTGTATTGATGTTAATGCTCACCATGTTCCAGGGCCTTTTGACTTTTCTCGAAGGTGTTTTTTATAATGTGCAAACTTGAAATAGCTGAATTTTCTGCCAGCCATTGGCTTCTTTCTTTATTAATTTTGCACCACACTTTCCAGTGTCCTTCCATGTGCCAACTCTCATGTTGAAATCACCACATATTAAGGTATATGTTGACTTGATTGGAGGAGTTGTTTAATTCTTTGTAGAAATGTTTCTGCTTCTTCATCTCTTCTACCCAATGTTGGTTCAGAAGCTACAGTTATCTTTAAGTTGGTCTCTTTGCTTGTGTCTGTCATGTGCATAGCCGGGCAAGATGAACAGATATCCCATTAAATGCTATTTTTTTTTGTTTCCTTTTGTTTCTCTCTGAAAGGAATTTATGGGCTGCCTTTCCATTTAGCTGCAACTTCTTAGGTTTTTTGTTTCCTTTATAATAAAAACATCAATATTGAAATGATTCCGTTCATCATTAATGTATCAGCCTGTTAACAAACATCTCACACTTAGGGGACCAATAAAAACTGATTCTCAGTAATCTCTTCACCTTATTTTGCCATTCCTCCACTATCATGATAGAGACAGAAGGGGACCAAAGAACTAAGGGCCATTTTGTATTTTTTCCTCTTTCATCCTTTGCTATGATTAGCCTTCTGGTGATGAGCACTTTTGTTTGACCTATACTTGAAACCCTTCTAGACTGATAAAACTTGTCTGGAGTTTGTCCTCTGATAGCATAGACTTTAAAATTAAGTGTCAAGTTTATATACAGCCATGAGGCTGTACCGAAGAAGTACTTCTCTAAAGAATGTCAAGTTCCTTGAATAGATGAGTTGATTTAGGACATTGTTTCTCTTCTTTACACCTGTCCCACAACATTGTTAGAACAAAGATCAGAAAAGAAGGAAACAAAGATTTATTAAGTCCTTATTTCATGTCAGGCACTGTGCTAAGTGCCAGAGATACAAACAAAGCAAAAAGAAAGACAGTCTGCCCTCAGGAAGCTTATATTTTATGGGGGAAGACAGCACATAAAAGGGAGCTGAAAAGGGCAGGGCCACGGGATAATTGAAATCCAAAAAGTGAGGAAGGGGGTTTGGAAGAAAATGAAGGCAGTCCAGCCTGGACCCTTACACAGAATGAGGTCTCCTGAAGGAACTCACCAATGGGAAAATGGGCTGGAGGCAGGCCTTACAGAGATATTCCAGGGTGAGCAGGCAAGAGGAAATGATGACAGACTAAGAAAACAGAACTTAGCGGATTTGGTTACATTCAAGTATTGCCTCAGAAGAGTTAAGATTATGTGAGGCATATACACACACACACAATTCCATCAAAAAGTAAAGTACAAGCAAACAAATCTTTATGTATATGTATATACACACACTTCTATTTAGTTATTTTGTTTGCATTTGTATTCCTTTTATTTCCTATAAGTATTTATATGTGTGTATGTATGTATGTGTGTATACACACACACACACACACACACACACACACACACACACACACACACACACACACACACACACACACACACACACACACACACGTCCCCTTGCCTTGGCAGTAATAGTTGTTTCATCCATTATATTTGTAGTCCCAGTGACTAGTAGAGCCTGGCAATATAGTAGGTGCTTAATACATGCTGAGACAGGGAGAAGGATGGACTACTATGGAAACATTTTATCCATTGGGACATATCAGTAGGTCCTGTTGCTGCCAATTTTTGTTGTTCATCTTGACTGAACTCTAAACATCTAATAGAATATTACTATAATCTCCCCTACCTGTAATGCCTCTAATTTCTGCTGCTATAAGAAAGATCCCCCAAACCTTTGATGGTAACAGCAAAGGAAAGAATCCTGCCGGGTGCTGTTATACTTTCAAATTTTATAATGTGTAAGTAGATAAAACATGATAATTTGGATTGGCTAATAATAATAATAGCATTTATAAAGAACTTTAAAGTTTTACAAAGAGCTTTACAGATATCTATTTGTTCCTTATAACATCCCTGCAAAGTAGATACTGTTGTTATTCCTATTTTACAGTGATGCTACATATATTTTTGTTTATAAGGGTCCTTTCTATCTTTGACCTAGTTGAAATATATACTTAGTTATGGGATCTTTGGGCTACAGGCTATGAACCTTTTTGCATAATTCCAAGTTGTTTTTTATAACTCCACTTTTTATTTATTTATTTACTTATTGTTAGTTTATGACACTCAGTTCCACAAGTTTTTGAGTTCCAAATTTTTTCCCCCTTCCCCCCAAGACTGCATATAATCTGATATAGGTTTTCCATGTACCTTCACATTAAACATGTTTTCACAATAGTCAAGTTGTAAAGAAGAATTATAACCAAGGGAATGAACCATGAGAAAGAAGAAATAAAACCAAAAAAAGAGAGAGAACAAATAGTTTGCTTCAGTCTGTACTCAAACTCTGTAATTCTTTCTCGGCATGTGGATAGCTTTTTCCATCATGAGTCTTTTGGAGTTGTCTTAGAACCTTGCACTGCTGAGAAGAGCCAAGTCTATCAAAGTTAGTCATCACAGATACTGTGTGTCTGTAATTGTGTATAATGTTCTCCTAGTTCTGCTCCCCTCACTCAGCATCAGATCATGTAAGTCCGGGTTGTTATGAAATCCATCTGCTCCTCATTTCTTACAGCACAATAATATTCCATTACATTCTTATACCACCATTTGTTTAGCCATTCTCAATTGAAGGGCATCCCCTTGATTTCCAATTCTTTGCCACCACAAAAAGAGCTGTTATAAATATTTTTGTACATGTGGGTCCTTTTCCCACTTGGGTGATCTCTTTGTGATATAGCCCTAGAAGTGATATTGCTGGGTAAAAGGGTATGCACATTTTTATAGCCCTTTGGGCATAGTTCCAAACTGCGATCCAGAATAGTTGGATCAGTTCACAACTCCACCAGCAATGCAATAGTATTCCAATTTGCCCATATCTTTTCCAGCATTTATCATTTTTCTGCCTTGTCATGTTAGCCAATCTGACAGGTGAGATGTGGTACCTAAGAGTTGTTTTGATTTGCATTTCTCTAATCAATAGTGATTTAGAGCATTTTTTCATATAACTAGATATCTTTAATTTCTTCCTCTGAAAACAGCCTATTCATATCCTTTAACCATTTATCAATTGGGGGATGACTTGTATTCTTATAAATTTGACTCAGTTCTCTATATATTTTAGAAATGAGGCCTTTATCAGACACACTGGTTATAAAAATTCCCAATTTTCTGCTTCCCTCCTAATCTTTGTTGCATTGGCTTTCTTTGTACAAAAACTTTTCAATTTATCATAATCATAATTAACCATTTTGCATTTTGTCATGCTCTCTATCTCTTGTTTGGTCATAAATTCTTCCCTTCTCCATAAATCTGACAGGTAAACTATTCCTTGCTCTCTTAAATTGCTTGTAGTATCAGCCTTTATATCTAAACCGCGAACCCATTTTGACTTTATTTTGGTATATAGTGTAAGGTATGTCCAGTTTCTGCCATGCTATTTTCCAGTTTTCCCAGCAGTTTTTGTGAAATAGTGAATTCTTAACCCAGAAGCAGGACTCTTCGGGCTTATGAAAGAGTAGCTTGTTATGGTCATTGACTACTGCATCTTGTGTAGCTAACTATTCCACTGATCTACCACTCTGTTTCTTAGCCAGTACCAAGTAGTTTTGATGATTGCTGCTTTATAATACAGCTTAATATCTGGCATGGCTAGGCCACCTTCCCTAGCATTTCTTTTCATTAATTCCCTTGATATTCTGGACCTTTTATCTTTCCAGATGAATTTGGTTATTATTTTATCTAGCTCTATAAAATAATTTGGTAGTTTGATTGGTATGGTACTAAATAAGTAAATTAATTTAGGTAAAATGGTCATTTTTATTATATTAGGTTGACCTATCCATGAGCAACTGATGTTTTTCCTTTTGTTTAGATTTGACTCTATTTGTGTGAAAACTGTTTTGTAATTGCGTTCATATAGGTCCTGGGTTTGTCTTGGCAGGTAGGCTCCCAAATATTTTATAGTGTCTACAGTAACTTTAAATGGAAATAACTTCACTTTAAAATATAATTTTATACATTTATACAAAAAATCAGATTATCTTTCCTCCTTAAATTTGGCTAGTTTCACTTCCATCCTCCCTTCATCTTCTTTTCTCTGAAGTGCTATGTGTGCTGCAGCATAGCCTATTACTACTCTTGTTGGCCAGCTCTCATGTGGAACCATCAACAGAAGAAGCCAGGTTATGGTGTCATATCTGCTAAGTAGAATTAAAATGGATTCAGTTCTACAATAAAAACTCATTAATTCAGTCTCCATTTACTGAGAATTAATGATCATTAGAAAGTGGCTATCCATTAAAAGATGGATAGACTAAAATTATCTTTTCAGTCATTTATAAAGAATATTCCAGATACAAACGATTGCAAGAAGTGTTTTGTTTAAAAGTAAGGTTAACTTTTGGTTTAGTGCAAGTAATAGAAGATTAATGACATAAAAGGGCAGACCAATTCCAACTGTGGGTTTCAGACTCTTTCATTAACATTTCAAGATTTGTAGGACTAAATGAAACCGTTGCAACTCAGTCCTACCCCCAGAATGTACCTTGCCCACCCCTACACACAAACTACATTATTATAGGAAGGGAGACTTCTAATAATGCCTCATAATGTCATAGTGGAAGCATTCATAAGAGTTTCTTACATCACTCAGAGTGGCTATCATACAACATAAAATTTAGAGTTGAAAGAGTCCTTGGGCGTCATCTACTTTACCATCGCATCCATGTCATCATTTCTGTAGCATTTAGAGCAGGTAGTCAGCTTCTGCTTGAATATATTAAGTAACCATCAGTTCACTACATACTAAGGCAGCCTTTTTTATTTTACATTCATCTAATAGCCATTTATTTAAGCCCTTAATTGCAAAGCACTATGCTGAGTGCTGAGGAGAGTGAGGTGCAGGGGATGGGGCTCAGAGAGAGAAGACATAAAGAGAATTAAGATTTGGTACCTACTTTAATAGTTTTCTAAATATGTTTAGATTTGCCAAGAGAAAACTAAAGGGAAACATGGTAAATGTCATAAACATTTGGACTCTTTTGAAAGCAAACTTGTTCTGTGTTGTTTCAAAAGCAGGACTTTTTCCCCATTCACTATTAAAGCCTGTCTGAAGTTTGACTTTTGTACAGAGCTCCTGCCCATCTTTCCTGTATCTGAACACCTATAGCACCAGTCTTGGACATAATCTAGCTCCCTGTTAACATTCCACATTTGCTGATTCCATTCACCACAGAACAGATACCAAATGTCTTGTACCATGCCGAAATTTATAATATAGTGGAAGAGCACTGATTTTAGTGTTTATGAGTTTGTGAGTTTGAATTCTGCTCTGACAGTTAAAAAAAGCAGGACTGGGAACGGCTTCTCGAAGAAGCTGAGACTTGAAAGAAGCCAGAAAAGCCAGGAGGTGGAGCTGATGAGGGAGGAGAGTTCCAGGCATGGGAGACAGCCAGGGAAAATACTCAAGACTCCAGAGAGTGGAGAGTCTTGTGCCTAAAACAGCAAGAAGGCCAGTGTCTCAGAGTCACAGAGACTTTCATACTTGGCTTTCTTTTTTATAATGGGACTAAAGGTAAGCCTTGTTAGTTATTTGGAAATAAACTAATTATTTAAATGCCTTCTGAGAAAGTAAGTCTCAGTATCATGTTTTTATTTTGAATATGGATAAGACAGATTCTCAAATACAGTAGAACTTTTAAATATTTATGTATTCTAAGTATAGATTGCACCCCTAAAATCAAATTTCTTTGATAGGGAAAAATAGTTATACGATGAAAAATAAATGAAATGATCACGTTTAGATGGATTTGTGATCTCATTTTGAGTTATTCCTCTATCAGTGCAGCTTGTAAGCCACCCACTCCACTGTTCCATGCCTTCTTATGCTTTTATATTTGCCCATGTATTTCACTTTTTAAGTTATACACACAATTCACTGGATGCTACCCCCTGGTTCTTTGAAAACAGATATTCTTAACCCTGTTTTTAAATATTTAAACAACTGTGTCTCAATTTAGTTGTTTTCCTTTGTAATCCTGTGGATTTTATTGTATATATTTAAAAACATTCTGAGAAGAACACTGTAGGTTTCATCACACTACTCATGGGATCTATGACACACACACACAAAAAAACCGTTAAAGTATTTTAATATTTTATGAATGTTAGCCCTCGGGTTTGAAATATGTGTTATGCCTCATTCTCACTATCTGGCTACCCCATCTCTTTTTTCAGTCACAGATTTCCTTAATGATGTATTTTATGCCACTTCTAGTATACAGGTTAACAGAAGTAACAAATTAACACAACTAGAACCAACTCATATATGCCATGTGTCTTTGTGCTTTGGATTACCAGGAACTTGTTTCCTGAAAACAGTGGTATCCCATGATTGATGGGTGTATAGGAATACTGAGAGAATATTGATATTTAAATTTAGGGTCACTGAAAGTGCTTCAGTATTTTCCAGTACAAACCAGAAATACGATGTGGGGTGCATTTATTTATATGATAGTTTTCATGGTGATCTATCAACAGCAGTTATTAAGCACCTACTGTATGTCCTATACTATGCTAACATGGGGCATTCTGTGACAATTACAATATTTAAAAATTTACTGACGTTTTTTACCTTTCAGTTCAAATAAGATTTTATGCATTTCTATCATCACTGTTCTCAACCTTAAAATTTTCATTGTTCTCTTTTTCCTCAAGTGTCCCACACAATATGTCATCTTTACTACCATCCATTAATACTGAGAACATAAACTCCTTTTGAGGTTTTGTACAGCAAGTCAGTTGTGAGGGGAAAGCATGACATAAATTCAAATTAACATCTTGTATATTATTTTCTTAGTTTTATCAGGCTTATTATTTGTTAATTTTTCCAAAGAAAGAAGAATACAAAATTGGCTTATGGTAAATGATGATATTTTCTAGAAATATGTATTTTTTTATCTTTAGTTAAGGATTGACGAGTATGATTATTCTAAGCCACTTGAGGGACAACAAAAGAAACCATTTGAAGAACATTGGAGAAAGCACACACTTTCTTATGTGGATATCAAGACTGGAAAGGTATGTGATAATTTACTCTGTTAATGTCCCTTTCCCCTTAGGACTTTTGAGTAATTTTCCATTCCCATTCTCTAACATCAAATGTAGGGAGGCATCTAATAAATGTTAATGTGTCACAGTTGGCAAAAATTTGGAATATAATTTGTAGTTCTTTAAAAAAAAATAGCTGCCTATCTTCCAGTTCTACTTGAGGGAGAAATAAAAGTATTTTGAGTTGTATTACAAAGTTTTGCTACAGAAAACAGCTTGCATACTTGGTTCTATAGAATTGTATTTACAATCAAAAGCACTAAAGAACAAATAGCTACAGTTTCTATCAGCCTTGTAGTCTCTCTAATTAGCTTTCTGTATCTGAGTGAAAGACTTTCTTCCTAATTTTCTGTACAGGTTGGAATTTTTATAATTAAGTCATACTTGGTTAGTTTGATTTAAATCCTTTTGAAAATGTTTTGTGCTCTCCAGTATTAATATGTGTTGGCAAGTAATTATGCTGTGTGAAGGAAAACAACTATGCTAGCCCCAAGTGGTTGCGATATAACTTATTCACTGTATAGATTAAAATACTTTTACAATTTTGAAGGAAAAAAATGGAGAATGAATTCCTATCACAAAGATAACTACTACTATTCACATTTACCTAATACTGAAGTTTGCCAAATGTTTCCTTATAATCACCCTGTGGGGTCTATTGGACCAGTGTTATCTGGTGAGGAACCTTAGGCCTAGAGGTTTTAAGTGATACACTCCGTCATATGTCTAGCTGGGGGCTGAATCCCAGAGCCTGTGATCCATTGCCCTTCAGATCCTAATGGGCTAGGGATAACAAGACACAATTGAAAAATTTACTTGTGGATTGATTGTTGGGCAGTATGGTATAACAGTGGAGAGCATGGTATTCAGGTCCTGGGCCTCCCACTAACTAGCTATGGGACCCTAAAGGTCACTTTTGCATTTGGGAATGCCATTTTTTTCACATGTACAATGAGGGACTAGATGACCTTGGATCCCTTGTAGTTTCATTATTCTAAATATTTAGAATAAGATATTTTACGTTAAGGGAACTTTTAGCTTTGTTTTCTTATATTGTGATTATACATACACATGCACATACATGTAATGAAAATTGCCTTAGAAAGGTATCTCTAGTCCTGCTAACAATACCTGGTACATAATCATTGCTTAATAGATATTTATTGATTGCATGTGATCAACAGTATATCTTATCTGTTAAGCTTGTATTAAGTTAGATTTTTTATCCTCTGCCAACAATTTAAGTAAGAAGATTAAAGCTCAGTTACATTTCAGTGTCTTTGGGTATAACTTGCCAGAATTTAAAATTGCTTCATTACTTCAGATGTTCTCCACACCCATGCAGATCAAAGCGCCTCCATTCTTCGGTAAATGGCCCTCATGAGTTGCCTTGTCCAAAAATGTCCATCACTTGGTGGCCAACTTTCTAGGGAAGAGATTCTCCAAACATTGATGGGCTGTTGTTAGTGCAGGCCCATTTCTGGTCTTTTTTCACAAGTCTTTCCAACTCTGTTCAATTTGCCAGAACTTGAGATTTGCTAACCTTGATTTCATGAACCTGAGGTCATCTCCACCATGGTGAAGGTATAAGTGAGGGCTTCAAGAGAAGAATTTCATATGGAATAGATTTTAAAAATCAAACATTCAGCAAAAATAGTGACAAGAGAATGCTATTGAGCGATGTCCTTACAGGATATCATTACTTCTGACTCCTGTAACATATAGTTCAACTAATAGCAATTAAATACAGAAAAAAACTGAGTATTGAAGAGTAGTTGTAGGGGAAATTTTCATTATATAGATAAACAGTCTGTGAGAGCTGAATGGAATTTCTTCATTATTGGTCCATCAACATATATTTATTGGACACCTTTTGCATTCCATATAATTGACTGATAATTCTGTTAATACTTGTCAGAATTGATAATGAAGGTAAGAATTGTTTGGCAATTAGTAACTGGAAGACAGACCTCTTTTTAAAAACATTTCTTTAAATTTTGAATGAAATAGATATTTGGTTTGGAGTATATAAGCTGATGTCTCATTCTCCTTTTTTTAGGTGTCTTTGGAATATAGGCCTGTAATCGACAAAACTTTAAATGAAGCTGACTGTGCCACGGTTCCACCTGCTATTCGCTCTTATTGAGTTCACTAGCTTTATAGATCATTTTGTGTAATTATGTATAATAATGCTTCATTAAGGCTGGTATATGTATGTAGCATAATAGTCTTTTTAAAAAATTCTGTTAATTTGTCGGATAAAAAACAGTACTCAATTATCATCTGTCTAATGGCTAGTGACTCATCTGTAAACTGAAACTAGGAAATAGTAAGTTTTCCTATGCTTTATTTTTTGAAGTGATAAAACCAGGCATGTTTCTTAAATAAACTATATTAAAGTGTCCTTGCATTCTTTAATCTTTCAGAGGCTGCTTAAAGTAATCTTGCATGTCTCCTGTTAGGCATATCTTTCTGTTCAATAGATAGTGACAGTATGGTAACTTTGTGATTATTATATCACATTGAAATTCAGAAATGCAGTAATGTTAAATTTTAAATAAAAGTGAATTTTGGTTCCTTCCTGCAGATGAAAAATAACTGCAAGCTTCAGTATTTTTTATACCAAGCAAATTGTTTTGTTAAAGGTAAAGGCAAGTGTCCCAAGTCAATAAGCTCGGGGGTACTTGAGGACAGCTGCCAATTCTTGGCACTTGGGCTTAGAGAATTATTTCTAAGATTGCCTTCTTTCACAAGCTGCTACTTTAGTCATTCCCCACAGGATCCAGCTCCATCCCTCTGAGAAAGCTAACAGAGTATCTATGTTGAGAATACAAAAACTTCTCTGACTTTTGCATTTTTCCTCCAGTTCAAAGGAGGTAACTTTACTCTTAAGGAAGAGAAGAAACATCTCCCTTGCCAAGAAATTTTCCCAGCCATACCTTCTGGCTAGATGTTACTTGAAATCCTAAGAGCCGGGGTTTCTCAACTTAGTATCTCCAAAGCTTGGCATTCACTTGAGTGTATTGGGCTGGGGTAGGGAATATGACACGGGGAGGAGCACTAAGCTCAACGAAGGCAGGTATGTTGACAGTCATAGAGAAGGGAATGAGGGGCCTGCTTACAAGTGCTCCCCAAAGATTATCCAGATACCAAAAGCTCGAAACACAGTATCTACTGACTGCAGTTTAAAAGCCTTAAATTGTAAGAGGGGATTGTTCTACTTCATGTTAGTACTGGAAGGAGCACTAGATTTGGAGAGGATCTCAGTTTGGGTCTTGGCTCTCCTGCTTACTACTGCGAGACTGTTGGCAAGTCACTAAATACAACAGTCACTAAATACTTAGCCTCTGTTTTCTTGCCTCTAATATGAAGAAGTCCTTATTAATCTAATTAATAATTAGTTGTGAAGATAATGTTTTGTAAATGTTCAAGTGGCACGTAGGTATTAAAAGTGTGTTCTATACCAAGTACATTATGAACAATACTCAGCATTAAATTGAAAAGCAAGATCACCAACAATGAAGTCCGGGATACAGCCAATCTATCAGCATAGTAGCTGTACTTACTGTAACATAATTCCCTTGGGTTAGACCTTTGCAAAGGATGGATATCAGCTGAGCCCTCTGGGAGCAACACAGTGTGGTGAGCCTAAATTGTGAAGATAGCAAGTAGAAGGACCCTGAAGATTCACTCAAACACAGCTCCTAATGATGAAAAATGCCAATACAGACCAGCTAGCCATGCCAAAGTCAGCTATCCAACGGCCATGGTTCGTTTTTAGCAAAACTGTCAGGCAGCCTGAAAGAAAAGGTATAAATGGCAAGTGGAGAGTAACTACGAACAGTAGTTACTCCACAGTGTGGGGAGCACTGCTCCCATAAGACATATCCACACCCAATCAACAAGCTTTTATTAAGTGTCTTCTTCAAACCTTAAAGATATATGTAGGGGCAGGTCCATTTGAAAAATTGCATATTAGGTACTCTTAAGTGAAAAAAGGAACAAGAAAATACTTACATCCTGCTTAGTTCTTAAAATCACAGAATTCTACAGAGAGATCTTGAAGATCTTCTAGCCCATCCTCTGACACAATGCAGACTTTTCCCCCCCATATCAACTGTGCCACTTGGCCATCTTTACTGTTTTTGGACTAGATTGTACCCACAAGCTAACCTAGACATTAAAAGAAGGGTTACATTTTTTTAAACTTCCCAAGAAGCAGCTTTTGAACTAGTGGTGAGGTGATACCCATAAGAGAAAGGCAATCCTAAATGATGAAACCCCTATTTCCAGTAAAGAGTAACTCTACCATCACTCCTCTTTTGGCACTAATAGCTATGAGTCATCACTTTATCTGGAAAATGTGCCTCAGGGAATTGTGGTGCCATTGCCCAAAGATAAAGGCACTGGATTTGGAGTCGAGTACCTGGATTTGAATCCTAGGTCTCCCATTTAACCCCACTAATGTGACCTTGGGCAAGTCACTTGGGAAGGTCAGAATAGATGAGCTCTCCAAGCTTTTCTCCTGCAAGAAATTCTTTGACCCTGTAAGAATGGGGGTTTCAAGAAGTGTCATTTCCATATTATTTTGTTTGGTCTGCATTTGTATGCCTATTAAAGCACCCTCTTCCCCACTCCCTTCATTTTCACCTTTAATCTTTCAGAGGCTGCTAAAAATCATCTTGCATTATCTAGGCATATCTTTGAAATCTGAATTCGTTTTTTTAAAATAAATTTTAAAGTTTGCTTTTTAATCTTTATCTGATAACTTTGTTTTTATATCACCTTTATTTCCCTGGATATCCCAACCCCAAGCTATGCCACAAGACCATAAAAGCGATAAAAGATTAATTAAAACTGGCCAACACATTGATGACACTATATGCAGTCCTTTACACCTATCATCCTCCCATCTTTGAGAATTTTCCTCAGCACTTAAGCAGAGCTGGGTTCTAAGGCATAGTTTTAACAGGGCATTCTGCACAACCAGGACAAATGACTTGGAACTGCTGTGCAGTATGGTGGAATAAGAGATTACATTAACATTGCACTTTAAGGTTTGCAATTTATTCATTTAATTTGGTTCTACATCTGCATTTCAGGGAATAAGAACTAATTTCATTTAATTGGATACTCCTTAATACTGCTTAATGCAGGTTGACTTCTCCACAAGTTCCAGTCTTAGATTCTGAGGGCATTGAGAGGTCAGGCTTATTCAAGGTCACACATCCAGGAAGTGTCAGAGGCACGACTTGAATCCACCTCTAACTGGAAATTTCGGCTGCCCCTGCCTTTTACAGTTGAGTAGGTACACTGGCCCCTCGGGGCAAAAGATTCAAAAGACTGCTAAGCAGGTGTGCGAGTTGGGTGGATTGGTGGACAAGAATTCAAAAACTGCTTCCTGGGAGTCAGAAGACTGGTTCTAGCTTGGGTAAGTCACTTGACCTCCATTTCAGGTTTCTCCCCCTTACATTACAGGGCAACCTGCCAGGCTGGGCATCAAAAGAACTACCCCAGTGAGAAAACATGAGTAAGGGCCTGGCGGCGGAGTTACTTAACCAGAGCTGGGGGTAGTGGCTACAACACCCACCCGCTGGTTGGGGGCCACCATGGATGAACACGTGGCTCTTACAGCTCCTCAATCGTTTTTCTAGAAGCCAGAGAGGTGGGCTTCTAAACGTGGGGGCTTCCGGCGGGTGAAGGTCAGGGCTGCCCAGAGCCTTTGAGATCACCCAAAGTCCAGGGCTAATTAAACTTGCACTCCTGACCCCTTCAGTGCTTCTTCAACTGTGGGTCGTTACCCCCCCATCCTGCCTTCTGTAACCGACCAGGAAACTGAGTCTCGGGGAAGGGAGGATCCGCTCTGTCTCGGGTGGCAGATGAGGAAAGCGAGGCCCGGGGAAGGGAAAGCCAAGTCGGAACTGGATCCTGGGGCGTCTGACTCCAGACTCGGATCTCAGGGACTTGAAAAAAGCAGTCTTTCATAGAGCAAAATACGCCCAGCCCAGCCCACCCGGGGCCAGGGAGTCCCAGGACGCAAGGCCCTGGCTGGGCGGCTTCCCCAGCCCAGCGCCCTTCCGTTGCCAGGCAACGCGGCCCTCGTGAGGGGACTGGTGATTCTCAGCCACGTGACGCCCTTTCCCCCTCCCCTCTTCCAAGAGGTCGCTCTTAGCCCGGAAGTGGCTTTCCTTTCTTCCGCCTCCTCCGCCCCCGTTGAAGAAAGCGGAAGTGGAGGAACCCCGCTGAGCCATTCTCTCCCGTCCGCGCTTCGCAGCTTGTCGTCTCACCCTTGTTTTGACCGGCCCATGGCCACCTACCACTATCGGACGGCGGCCGGGGGCAGCTCTGGCCCCGGGCCTGCCGCTGCCGCGTCTCTCCCGGACCAGAGTTTCCTGTGGAACGTCTTTCAGCGGTGAGGATGCGCTGGCCCCTACCCTGGGTTTCCCCTCTTCCCACCAGGGTCCGCTCCCACCCCGGAGAGGGGGCTGGCCGAGGGTCCGGCCCCCGGCGTGTCGCTGCACCGCTTCTCTGCCCCGGTTCCCCACCACCCACCTGAGGCACGGGAGCCTAGAGGGTGTCCCATGACTCCGTCCTCCTATAAACATACAGTATAAGGGACATCGTGTTACAGATGAGGAAACTGAGCCCCAGAGAGGCGGGCGCACAGCTTGAGCGGCAGCCCTCCGGGCTCCCCCGCACCAGACTAGGCTGCTCCTAGCTTTCCTATTGCGGCGCGGGCACGAATCGGAGCCTCATCCGAACTTTGTGTCTCTCCTCCCCCGGACCTCCGCGTGTGACTGCTTTACACGTAATACACGCGTGCCATCTAGGAGAGAGCGCGATCCTCGAATCCCTTGGCATCGTATCTTTCCCTGCCCCCGGCCTTACACGTCTCCCCTCTCTCGACTTTCGAGAGTCCATCCAGTGCCCATGGGCCGTAGTGTCCTAGGTTAAGAGATGCAAGTGACCTTTGAGGCCCGCTGATCCAACCCCCTCCTTTTACAGGTGAGGAAGCCGAGGCTCAGAGCAGCCCCCAAGGTCCCTAATGCTGCACGTTTTAATTCAGGTCCTCTAAACTCTTAAGTTTGCCTCCAAGTATCGATTGCCCAGAGATCTGTGATCTCAACCCCAAGTCTTCAGGTGCCGTGGTATTTCCAGATCGTTGGATAATTGGGTGTAGAGCTGGAATGCGTTTTAGGGATGATCTAATCTGACCGCCCCTAATTTGATAGATGAGGAATCTAAAGCCCTCGGAGGTGGTGGCTTGCCCGAGGTCACAAAGGTAGTTTAAAAGGCAGTCAGGATTTATTCACATCCACTCACTTCAGATTTTTCCACTGTACTTTTCCCCTTCCTCTTTTCTCAGTTGTGTGTAACTTGGCTGAGTCAATGCAGAACCAGGAGAATGCTAAATTGTGAAGAGGAAAACTTTCCTTTTCTGTAATGATTAGAACTATATGCCTAAGATCTAAGAAAGAAATAGAGAAACAGGTTAGGTTGGTGCCTTTCATCATTTTCAAATTTCTTGGTGTAGGGAATGCTGCTTCTTATCTTCAGGGGAACTCTTCAGGGAGTGGTTGTCACTGAATGATTCCATGGCTGGAAGTGAGGATTTTTTAAATTAATGAGAGTTTGGAAAAGGAGATTCTGGTAGGTGTGAAGCGGTCTACAAAGAAGAAGGTAGAGAGCCAGGAGTCTGAAAAAAGGAACAAAGAAGGTAATCTGCCAACACATACGGGCAGAATGAAGAGGTTGGGAAAAAGTTGAAATCAGTGAACATGATTCACTCCTAGATCTAGAATTGTGATTTAGAAAGTATGATGACTAGAAACAATAAAAGAACTTCAAATATAGTATTCTCTCCTCCCTCCCTGCCTTTCTCCCCCCTCTCCCTCCTTTTTATTTAAAGACTGGGTCCAGCTCATGCTGGAGTAAAGGGACTACTCCCTAGATGATCCCAGGACTCATCCAGCATAGTGATCTTTGACCTTCTTTTCTTGCCTGGGCCTCTTGTTAGTGACTTGGTGTAGACACCTGATCTGCCTAGTCTGCTGCAGCTCAGAACTCCTGAGTTTAAGAGACCCACCTCCTGGTAGCTGGGATTGTAGGGCCTGTGCCACCACATCTGATTGAAATTTTTATTTACCTGTGTGTATAGATATACAGATATAGTTATATATTTTTGCTTCTGAAGTAGGCAAAAAGAATATAGGCTTCTTTTGAGAAATGTTAGCTGAAACTAGGACAGAGTGGAAAAGATAGAAGAAGGTAGTTGATAAATAATTTGAAGCAGGAAAGCTAAATAAACTCTAGTGGGAATGTGCTCGAATTAAAGACTTGAACTTACATTCTGAAGAAAAATAAACTTTTATAACTCAAGAGCTTAATTGTCTTTGGCAGTATATAGCAATTCTGTTACATTTCTTTAATTTTTAGTCACCGTTGTAATGTATTTCAATTATTTCATAGGGTTGATAAAGACAGGAGTGGAGTGATATCTGACAGTGAACTTCAACAAGCGTTATCCAATGGTAAGTGTGACTTAGTGAGATTTTAAAATGCAAGTTAACTTTTCCTCTGGCTTTTTTCCTTATTATTATTTTCTAAGTGAAAAGGAGTTGAGAAAACCAAAGCATATTGTGCAGATAATTATGAGATGGACTAGAATTGGTATGTGGTATGATAGAAACTAATTTTTGCTTATTTTTTTTAGACAGTTTACTCATTACTGTAGTGGTCTCCATTTTGAGATACTTTATTTGTGTCATTTATGTAATGCCTATAGGCATTGTCTTCCACTTTTAGAGTGTGAACTACTCAAGAACAGGGATTGTCTTATTTTTCTGTATTTTTCTCCATTGTCAACAGTGCTTGACATATAGTAAATATACTTAGTAAATACAGTTGTAGTCTGTTCACTTAGTTAAGTACTAGATGTACAAAAATTAGGAGGTGTTTGGAAAAATTGTTGGTGCATTTGAATGTCAAGAGAAAAGAAAGGAATCTAACTGCAGAAGCAAATCTTAGAGCCAAGAAGATCATTTAGGCCTTGATGTTTAGGGACTCTTAGAGATCCTGATCAGGTCACAGAAGGAACCAATGGGATTCTCAAGTAACGCCGATGGAGCAAGTTAAGAGTTTTGGAGGACATCCATGTGGCACCTATAAGGGAACTTGGTTGCTATAGAAACTGCTGAAGCTCCAGGGTTAAGTTGCTGCAGAAATGATTGAGGATAGCAGATGACACTAATAGAGCACTTTACTGTAGAGTGGGGTCCTAATCAGGTACAGTCATTTTGGAGACTATTATTAATCTAGGATAAGATGAATGAAACTACTGTTGAGGTTTCCTCATTTAATTCAATCTTATAGGTCCTACTTTGCCTTCTTATTTTCATTATGAGGTTCCAGCTTCTCATTCTGAGTTTCTCCAAGAACAGTGGTTATTAATCAGGTAGCAGTTACATTCCTAAGTATAAAGTCTAGTTGGAGAAATTTTATTTCACTAGCTAACCAGTCTCTTATATGTGTGTTTTGACCTATTCGCTCTTACTGTGGAAGCCATTGAATTGAAGGTGTGCCAGTTAAGCTTTGATTCAGTTTGAAGTTTAGAAAAGAGTTGAAGGATTGTTCTTTTGATGATAAGTGACTGGCAACTTGTATTAACATAGTAGTTACAGTGGTGGTCCTCATAACATCTTTATTTCTATTAAAGGTAGGAGAACTACCAGATGTGTGATTCTTTTTTAATTTAAAAAATTACTGAAAACATTTCGTTTTTACATCGCTTTTATTTCCAAACATATTTTTTCTCCTTTCGCTTTTCAAAAAACCATTCCTTGTTGCAAAAAATAGAAAAGAAAGCAGGGGGAAAGCAATTCACCAAAATTAACCAAAGTATTAGCCTAGTCTTGCAGTATATTCAATATTACCCAACCTTAGTCCTCTACCTCAGTAAAGAAAGGAGGAAAGTATATTTCCTCTCTTCTTCAAGGCCACTTATATATAGTCATATGTCATTCCACGGTAATATTTCGTTCTTTTGTTTTTTCTTTCCATGTACTTTGTGTTTTCCCAGTTCTACATACTTTGCATCAGCACATGTAAGTCTTTCCATGCTTCGTTTCATTCTTCATATTCATTGTTAATCACAGTGCAAGAGTATTCCATCACATTCATGCACCACTCTTTGTTTAGACATTGTCCAATTAATGGGCTTCTACTTTGATTTCAAAGTAGCTAGGTGGTGAAGTAAGTAGAGTACTGGTCCTAGAGTCAGGAATATTCATCTTCCTGAATTCAACAATATCTGCGTGACGCTGGGCAAATCACTTAACTCTGTTTGCCTCAGTTTCTTCATCTGTAAAGATGGAGAATAAAATGGCAAACCACTCTAGTATCTTTGCCAAGAAAACCCCAAATGGGGTCACGAAGAATCGAACAGCAAAACACTTTGATTGAAATTCTTTGTTACTACAGAAAATAATGCTATGAATATTTTGGTGTATATCAGATTCTTTCTATTTTTTTACCTCTTGGAGGGTTATGATAGTGGGATCCTTCCATCAGAAGGTATGGACATTTTAGTTACTTAACATAATTCCAAATTGCCAAAATGAACAGTTAGACCAATTAGACCTCTACCTACATTTTCACCAGCCCTGCAACATGAATGAAAAATTTAAGGGGAAAAGTACTCTTTGTTAGAACTTAACATGGATCAGGCATTGTGTTACATATTAGGGAATATAAATACAAGCAAGCAATAGAGTCTCCATCCTGAAGG
Source organism: Phalanger gymnotis (assembly GCA_028646595.1). Taxonomy (NCBI): domain Eukaryota; kingdom Metazoa; phylum Chordata; class Mammalia; order Diprotodontia; family Phalangeridae; genus Phalanger; species Phalanger gymnotis. Next base: position 294,425,687 of record CM053622.1, on the reverse strand, counting down.
AACCTACTTTCTGACGGGGGAAGGAAGAATATAGGCAATGTCAAGGACATGGTTTAAGGGGAATGACTAGGAAGAGCCAGGAAGACCAGGTTCCAGAAAACATAAGACAGAAGCTCATCAGAGTGCAGGGTCCCAGGGGCAGTGTCTTAGTGATTCTGATGGAAGCGGGTTAAAGAGGATGGCCTGAGTGGAGATGTAAACAGGACAGCACGGTCTGGAAATGGCGTAAAAGAGACTTGGATGTCTGATTGTCATTTTTGCCTGATTACTGGTTACAGAGTTGTTTTCCTTTGCATGATTCTAGTGCATTAGTGATATAGAACAGTCTTTCATATGGCTGTTATTTTGCAGTTTTTCTTTTGGGAGCTATTTGTTCATATCCTTTGACCATTTATTCTTTAGGGAATGGCTCTTGGTCTCATATTTTCATGTCAGTTCTTAGAAAATCAACTTGTGCATAACTTGTGCCTATGGAAGGTTTTTTTTTTTTCCAAGTTAAAATTCTATAACTGATCCCCAGATCCCCAAATTGATTCTTTTTCTTTGTTCCTCATGACCCACTTATCATTAATTCTGGTGCATTTTGCTTAAAGTATAACTTATCAGTAGTTATGGGAAAAGTAAGTGACAATAAGAGTACAAAAAAATTGATACTGACATTTTGGAAATGATCTTTACGTTACCTAAAATTCAAAGCAAAGGGGGATCATTTTTCAGTATCATCTGGTGTGTGTTTGGTAAGATGGCAAGCTAGCCCTGGTTCCTATGCGTAATAGATCTAGATATTATGCAGTCAATGCCTATACATAGGTGATGTCCCTAGGGACCTTTATACTGAGAGACTTTTACAGTATTTGTGATTTTGGGGGCTTGAATTTATTCAGTGGAAACCTGTATTTTAAAAGTAACATAACTCAGTTATGCTCTTCCACTGTTATTAAGTGTGTGGGACTGTATGTACCTCCCTGTTAAATCTGGTTATAGCAATCCTGAATAATTTATGTGAACTCATACTAATATACACTGGGTCCTTTTATAAGACTTGTTTCCATAGAAAAGTTTACTAAAAATGACTGTGAGGAAAGATGAGGTCAGTCGGTGTACAGAAAGACAAAAGAAGACTGTTCACTTGCTTTCCATTTAAAATGATTTATTGTACTCTATTCCAAGAGTTTAGGAATTCTTACTTAACCCTGTTTAATTCACTAACTTTTCTTTGTATTTAACATTATTATAATGAGGAATTCAACATTAACATGAAGAAAAATGATTGTTTTAAACTGATTTTTTTTTTCTGATCACCCTATGGCTTTCCATAATAGTAAACAGAACACATCATTTTAGGGGGTATTTTGGTGATTTGCTACCTAAATTTTTAAAAATTGCTATTTAACTTTATTGATTACTTGCAGATGTGCACATTGTGTTTTATATTAAGAGATGGTTTCTCCCCTTCAGGAAGTCCCATCATAAAAAGAAATGGATGAAACCTGGGGCATGTGTAGAACCTATTTTTCTCAGCATATTCTTATATAGTCTTGCATTCATTCCATCCAGTCCACATTTTTATACCATTTGTCACTTTACATTATTGCTTGTGGTCCCCATACTATGTAGTAGTGTAAGGCTTACTTCTAAAGGCTAAATTTTAATAGAGGGAAATTCAGAGTTCATAAGTTACGTATTAATGAGAGTTTATTATCTTCTCCCATTTGAAGACTCATAATGCCACCTTCTCCTTAATAATAGATGCAAAGAAAAGACTAGGATTTAGCTTAACTTTATTGCTAATGGAATTAGGCCTCTATTCTGGTCTGACTCTGGTGCTCTGTTGTGGAACTGTTTTCAGAGGCTCTGCCAGAAGATCATAAGCCCCGGCAAGATTCTGAAGTTGGAATAGCTTCCAGTGTGGATCTGGCAGTATTTGTTTTCGAGGACCAGCCTAGCTATGTTTGGAGAGGATCAGAATGATAGAATTTTTTAGTTATACTAATTTGTGAAAACAAAGTCTTGAACTAAAGATGCAGAGAAAATTCATGATTTACAAAGCCTTCCTCTTTAGTCAGTCCATCTTGCTTCCCATAAAATGGAAGATTAAGTAATCAATATTCAAATCTGGAATCCCAACCATGTAATGAGAAAATGCAACATTGTATTGATTAGAAGGGGGTAGGGAGCTTTATGAGCTTAGCAATGTCTATGCAGATTGTTTGGGGCAAGAAACATTAACATGCCAAATTCCTGATTTTGAATTAGGTTGTTTATGTGACTGAAGGAAAGAGAAGTAAGCAGCTAAATAAAAGGTAATGCCTTTGAGATTGGTTTCCATTTCTGGAAAGGAAAACATTCAAACTTGGGAGACTGTAACCATATAGCCAGTGAAATATGGGGAATTTGTCATTTTTGCTGTAGTTGAGAGGCACATCATGACCAGGCAAATTCTATTTTTTAAAAATGGAGATGTTTATCTCATTCATTCCTGATTCTTAAAGGTATATTTTTAAATTCATGTGTCAGTTTAGATACAGTTTAGATTAATAGAAGTACATAAACATGATTAGTTCCATTGAATACCATAATAACTTTGAAAGGGATCACAAGTAATCTTTTGCTTATGCCTGCATTCTAGTTGAATTTTTCTTTAAAATCCGTTTATTACAGTATAATGAAATCTTCAGCAGCAAAAATAGAAATTTCCAGCATATGTGGATATTTACATGAGTGTCACCTCTGATAAGGAAAATATTTAACACTTGCCAATCTCCAGGGTTTTTCTCCTTTGAAAATGAAGTATACAGCAAGGACTTATTTTAGGTAAGAATTAAAATAGTTTTTAAAAATAAATTCTAGTTGTAAAAAATAGATAAACATTGGCTAGCTTAAATTTTTCTTTTTAAATTTTTTTTCTTTTTTCTCCCATTTACATGTAAGGTAACTTTTTTCACATTCTTTAAAAAAAAAAAATAGGAGTTCCAAATTTTTTCCCTCTCTCCTCCTCCCTGAAATGGTAAGCAATTTGATATAACTTATACATGTGGAACCATGCAAAACATTTCCATATTAGTCATGTTGTGAAAGAATAGACCAAAAGAAAAAAAAAATGAAGAAAGTCAAAAATAGTATACTTCCCTCTGCATTCAGAATCCATAGCTGAAATTTTTCAAAGAAGGACTCCATGGACTTGTAAGTCATTATCATGTCTGTAGGGGGGAAAAAAGTCTTTTCAGCCCAGCATTTTTAGAAAAACATAATATAATGATTTATATTCAAAGGATGCCATTTCTTTTTTTACTCTAGTCCCTTGGGATGACGTTGAGACTAGATGAATAGTCTGAAGAAATTGATTTGCGTGTATTTTTATCTAACCATTAATTGTGCTCCCAAAGTTTGTTTATAAGTAATTATATTATGGGTAGCAAGTATCTGTTAAAGAAGATGTGGAAGAAGAGAAATTTTATGAAAAATTTAGATGAAATCAATATTTGATGGCTTCAATGCAAAAGTAGCATAGAGGATGCTGAGAAATATGATGGAAAATATGACCTGTGATTAAGAAATTTCAAAAAGCTCAATGCTTATGGGCTACACAGATGCCTCATACCTACATAATATGAATATTTTTGTCAGAAGAAAGTGGAAAATGTAAGATGGCTTGCACAAATAAACATCAGAAAAAAATGAAAACAATCATGGCTGTATCAACGAAAAACTGCTATTGTTGATGTGGCAGTTATCAGTTGACTGTACCGGCAGACCATCACCTCGTTTGATCACTTTTCAAAATATTTACTAAATTAGAAAAAAAATAATAAATATGAGACCCATTATAAGGTCCTTGTAGGAGAAGGAGTTAGATACCGAAGACGCAGCTGCATGTGTACCATAAGTGTTCACAAGTACGAATCAGAAGTAAGGATCAGAAGAAAAGATGAGTAATAGTGGTTAGTGAATCCCCTGCTGAGAGTATACTAGTACACCAATTTGTTGGCTTCATACGAGTAATAAAGAGTTTGCTGTCTTCTGGGTTATGTATCCAAGATGTTCAAGAGAATCTCTCAAGGTTTGTCAAACTAGATCACTATTGCCATCCTTTTATTGAAAATGACATTGAAGAAGACATGTTGCCATCTACTTAAGGACTGGAAGTACTTTCTACTGTCTCGAAACTGAAAGCTTCCCTATCTGTTCTCTCCCTCATCAGAAAGTGAGCTCCTTGAGAGCAGGGACTGTCTTTAATATCTGTATCCAGACTGCTTTGTACATGGAAGCATTTTAAAAATATTTTCCGCATTCATTCATACTGACTTCTGGTGAGTCACATAGGAACAAATGATGCTGTCAAAAAGAACCTAGATGGCATTGCTATAGAGATTGGAAACTGAAGCCCTCAACATACAGGCTGTGTTTTTATCACTGCGCCCCACCGAAGAAAAGACTTCAGAAGGGAGAAGATAATGGGGGAATTGACCACCTGGGTGAGAAGGTTGTATCAGAGAATGAGCTTTGTATGTGTAAACTATAACTGAAAACATGGGAATGACATATTCTTTGTCAGAGAAAAAGGCCACCTAAAATAAGGGTGTTATGGATGGATTTGTCTGGAGGAAAATAATTTTTTTTAGAGTAGGCAGGAAGAGAAGCAGAAAACTGCCACCAAGGTACCATAGAAAATATCTACCATATACTTGGAATAGTAGAGATTCCCAGAAGTTAATAGGAAGAAAAAATAGCAGGAGTCAGTAATAAAAACCCATGACTTAAGGTATTAATAAATAATTGCAAGAAATATGATCAAGCTAGAGGAGCCAAACATCCCAACTCAAGCAAATATGATGTCACAGGTATCACTTGGAATTGCTGAGCTGAAATCTCTGCCTGGAATTTGGCTCTGGAAGTCTATATGCCCATATTCAAAAGAAAAAAGGATAGGTAAAAAAAAGAACAGAGTAGCATTGTACACTAGGAAGATAATATGCAGATAAGGAAATCCAAAAGGCATAGTGTGAGAAACAAAGTGGAAAAAGCATTTAGGTGTGATGCTCAGTGGAGGTAAAAACGGAAACAGTGTGGTTATTGGGGTATGCTACAGACCAACTAGAGAGAAAGAAGAAATGGATGAGTTTGAAAATGAGATTACAAGATTATGGTGGATCATGCTATGGTTACAATGGAAGATCTCCCACTTTCTAGACATCTTTTAAAGCTGTGTTGCTGCCCAAAGCAGAGCTGCTAATAATAATTTCCCTTAATGACAGTGACCTTCAGAAGGTTGAGGAATCAACTAGGGGAAAGTATGTTCTGGATCTGAGAGGAAAATATAATCTGACATTCATTTTTAAATTTTAAGGACCAGATTTCAAGACATTCAGAATGGGTTTAGGGAAGATTGCATAGACTAAAATTATTTGGGGGAATTAATTATAAAGGGATGAAAAGCATTCTGTAATGAAATTCTAAAGACACAAATAATTCCAAGGAGGAAGAAAGGGGGAGTTGCCTAAAGAAACTCTTGTGGAAATATAAAAGAAACTCAGCAACCAACTTGAATTTCGTTTTTTTATGCTCACATTCATTTTTTCAACAAATATTTATTAAGAATCTGAAACATAGGATCATAGCTTCTACATGGAAAAAATCCTGGAGGCCATCTAGTCCAAATGCATCATTTTTTGATGCCCAGAGAACCCAACTTTGACCATGCCTTCCTTGGTACCCTGATCCATGGCCATAGAGCAATACCAGTAGAAATGTTCCCCGTGCCCTTCGCCATGCCAACAGCAATGCCCACTCAAGAGGAAATAGCAGTTTTAGATGCTAGCAGAACCATGAAACTAGGAGCTTGAGCATCCCTGTGGAGGCTCAGGCTCCCTCACCCTCTCTCTGCTCCTTCATACTTCTCTACCCTTCATCTGCCCTGAATAGGATGAAATCCTGGGAGAAATACTGAAACTGCAGTCCTAGAAACAAGACCTCCAACTAACTCCCATCTCCCACCTCCATATCCAAACCTGGATGAAAGACAGCAGAGGAAGCACTAATCTCCATGCAAGGCTTCATAGAACCTTCAATGGAAGAACAACCCTGAGAAACCAGACTGCCTGATTCTGTTCACTAAGTGATCTCTGTGCTGTAACCAGGTGGTGACTTCCATCCCCTTGGGATATTGTATCACTCCACTTCTACTACCTCCAATAAAGCTTTTGTTTCATAGTGAGGAAGAAGAGGGAAAAAAAAGAAATGAATAAGAGGTAGAAGAAAAAGCCAGTACCAAAGGATAAAGACAAAATTGTGTCATTCCTATTTGCATAATATTAGAAAAGCCAAGGATAACAGAGGGTTTTTTTTTATTTTTATTTATTTTTTTTAATTTATTTTTAATATGTTTAGTTTTCAGCATTGATTTTCACATGCATTTGAATTACAGATTTTCTCCCCATTTCCACCCCCCCCCCCCACTCCAAGATGGCGTACACTCTGGTTGCCCTGTTCCCCAGTCTGCCCTCCCCTCCGTCCCCCCATTCCCCTCCCATCCCCCTTTCCCTTACTTTCTTGTAGGGCACGGTAGATCTCCATGCCCCATTGCGACAGAGGGTTTTTAAAAAAAATCTATTTGGACAAAAGTATCGAAGAAGGAATCAGACTGCTGCCTGAGGTAGCTAGGGCAGTGATGAAGGATAGAGAAAAACCTTGGATGTTGAACTCTTACTTTGTTTCATTTTTTTCTGCCAAAGAATAATCTTAGGACTGGAAAGGGGAAAAGTAACTTCTGATAGAGAGCTGAGATCCCGGATAAGTAGAGATTTAATAAGAAATCACCCAGCTGCTTTTGGTGGGCTTGCCTCACTAGGCCCAAATGAACTACAGCCTCACATACTGAAGTAACTGCCCATTTGATTACTAAGTCGCTGTGAAACTTTGAAAGATTGTGAACAATGCTGAGGGGACCAGATTGGGGAACAGGTGGGCAGACGTCCTGATGGGCGCATGAGGTGAAGCATCAGAGCTGCCTCAATTTGTATTGCTGTAATTATTAGTGATTTAGATTATTTTTCCCCACGTTTTCAGAAGGACTGCCTGTTCACACAAATCCTCTGACCCCTTATCAGTTGAGGAGCGGTTCTTATTCTTCGCTTTCTTATATATCTTGGAAATGAGATCTTTATTGGAGAAAATTGCTGTGAAGATTTTTTTTCTGACCATTTAACTGTTAACCTGATAATTTGAACTATATTGATTTTGTTTATGCAAAATCTTCTAAAATTTTATGTTATCGTAACCGTCCATTTTACCTTCTGTGATCTGTTATCTTGTTTGGTCATGAACTTTGACCATTTATGAAAAGTAGTTTTTTCCTTGTTCCTCTAATTTCTACTGTGGCTATTTATGTCTGAGTCAAGACAAAAGGAAAGAATTTAAAGTATCCTAAAAGGAATTATGAACTAAATTAGAGTTAAGTGAGCATATCATTTTGGTATATGATTTTGAGATACTGATCGATACCTATATTCTGCCAACTTGCTTCTCATTGACTTTTGTCAAATAGTGAGTTCTTACTCCTGTAGCTGTAGTCCTTGGGTTTACCAAACACTGGATTAATAGATTCACTTGCTTCTTTATGTTGTTTTTCCTAATCTGTTCCATTGATCAATCTCTGTTTTTAAACGATTTAACCAAATTGTTTTCATTCCTATTTTGTGCTATTATTTAAGATCTGTTACTACTAGGCTTCCTTCCCACTTTGTTTTTCTATTTCTGTTGAGATTCTTGATCTTTCGTTTTTCCAGATGAATTTTATTTAATGTTTGCTTTGTTTTTCTAGCTCTATAAAATGAGTATTTGATAATTTGAGTATAGCACTAAATAGTAAATTAATTTATGTAGTATTGTTATTGTCCTTTTATTATGTTGACTCAGCCACAAGCAATTAATATTTCTCCAATTATTTTTGTCTTTGTTTTGTAAACACTGTTTTATAATTATATTCTTGTAATTCTTCTGTGTGTGCTGATAGGATGGACCCCCAAGTATTTTGTACATTCTGTAGTTATTTTAAATAGAATTTCTCTTTCTATCTCTTCCTCTTAGATTTTGTTAGTAAGTTACAGAAAGGCTGGTATTTTATGTGGATTTATTTTATATCTTGCAACTTTGCTGAAATTATTATTAATAATTAATTATTATTACTTTTAATATTTAATTTTAATTTTTAATATTTATATAAATTATATATAAATTATAAATTTTAGTATTTAGTATTAATAATATTAAAATATTAATTAATAAATATAATTAATTAATTAATTTTTCGTTGACTCTGGCTTCTAAGTAAACACCATATCTTATTCTTTACCTATGCTTATTCTCTTGATTCTTCTTTTTTTTATATAAGTTTTATTTAATATATTTAGTTTTCAGCGTTGATTTTCACAGGAGTTTGAATTACAAATTTCCTCCCCATTTCTACCCTCCCCCCCACTCCAAGATGGCATATATTCTGGTTGTCCTGTTCCCCAGTCTGCCCTCCCATCTGTCACCCCGCTATGCTCCCATCCCCTTTTCCCTTTCTTGTAGGGCAAGATAAATTTCTATGCCCCATTGCCTGTGTATCTTATATTCTTGTTGCCTCCAAAAACTTTTTTGTTTTTGTTTTTGAACATCTATTTTTTAA
>CM053622.1:294396246-294410106 GCA_028646595.1 Phalanger gymnotis | reverse complement strand
TTTTCTATATAGTCTTGGGCCATTTTATAATGCTCTGCACACATGGCCATAGAGAGTATGGATGAGAGTGGTATGTCTCTGTAGGATATCTGCAGAAGCTGATCTAGGAGCAGAAGAGGGACTTCTTCTAATGAGAACTATATCTTACATTTGAGTTTGGTGGTATTAACATCCTTCTAGAAGGACATGAATGTTGAGTCAGTTAACAACCATTTAAGCACCTACTATGTGCCAGGCACTGTGCTAAGCAGTGAGAATGCAAAGAAAAGCAAAAGACAGTCTCTGCCCTCAAGGAGCTCCTCCAAGAGGTTGTGGAAGTAGCGTGTGTATCCTTAGCCATGTATGTTTGTTCATTGATTCTTGTAACGGGTGGAAGTTTGGGCCTGTAGCCAGGAAACACAGTTTTTCTTCTATGCAGAGAAACCAGCCTATTTAGGAATCGAGCACATAACCTCAACTTCTTAAGTACCCTTTTCTTTTGCTAGCAGAACAAAGACATAGTCATACCTTAACATATCTCTCTCCCCCTGAAAGATTGGTTTTAGAACACTGAAATTGTTGGTAATCATGAGCTTCCCTTTTAGGCTGATCTTAACACAACCTAACTTCATCTGTTGCAGTATGAACATGTTCTGGTATGATGTTTATTAATATATTGTTGTGGTTTTTTTCCCTTGTGGTTTAGCGATGTTTGACCGAGAGAACAAAGCAGGAGTAAACTTTAGTGAATTCACTGGAGTTTGGAAGTATATCACAGATTGGCAGAATGTCTTCCGGACATATGATAGAGACAACTCTGGAATGATTGACAAAAATGAACTAAAGCTAGCGTTATCAGGTTTCGGTAATTCATTTACTCTTATTGTATAGCATATTTCATTTTGGAATCTAGGTAGCATTTTTGTTTTTAATTTTTGGTTAGCTTTGGGGCTTTAATATCAAATTCATTAAAAATTTTTGTTTATTTACATTCCAGACGTTATCTTGAGATGAGACATAAATTATTGTCATACAGTTTTGTCCAAAATGAGATAAGGGCTATGCAAGGTTTTCACTTGTTGTAAAGTTGAGTGATTTAAATGAAATTGAGAATGGTGGCTTTGTAAACAATTTGAAATGAAGGAATGGAATGGAAAAAAAACCATAGGCAACTGATCTGAGGTGAATTGGTAATCTAATTTTGTGGTGCCATTTAAAATATTGTACTGGAAAAGTAACTAGGTAAAACTTTTCTTGTCAGGGCTTACTTTTTAGTAAATAAAATTATTTTTTAAAATATTAAAAATAAGAAATAAGGAACTTTTGTTCTTCCCCATTCTCAAAAAAACAGCTTGCTTATACATACATGCATACATACATACATAAGTATGTGTGTGTGTTTGTGTATATATGTATGTCAACCCTGAGTGTCTTAAAAGAATTTTGGTTTTGAATTGCTTTGAGAAAAATACTTATATAGTACCTTTCCTGGGTGATTCAAAGTGCTTTATAAGCTTTAAGCAGTTTCATACATCTGTGAGTTAACTAAGGAAGAGGTGGAGTTTTTTGGATGAAGAAACCAAGGTGTTAAATGACTTGCCCAAAGTTTTTTAGTAATCATGCCAGCAAGATAGCATACCTCATTTTGCTTTTAGTGAATGTAAAAAATTTACAAGGATGCAATTTGTAATCTAATGCTCAGTTTGTCATGTTCTATGTTAGGAAAATCTTCAATAGTTTAAAAGCTTCTCACATAAGTTTTCTAGAAAAATAGTAAAGATGAGTTCAGGTAAAATTAAATATTCTAGCTACTAGGCATATATTGCTAGGCAAATATTCTAGCTATAGGCATACAGCATTAATATTTATTGGCTTATACAAAACTTAAATATTTTGTTATATTGTAGATGCATAGACTAGATGATGCTAGGTTCTGGTGTCTTATTTTCTCTACACTCACTCTAGTTTCTCATTTCCTCTTCATTTCTTGTTTTGTTCCTTCTTATATGTACATTGAAACAAAGTGGTTAATGAGAAAGAGAGGTTGGGGTGAGAGGGTCCAACTGTCCTAAACTAGCCTGGTGCATACATGTCTCAGTTGGAGGGAGGGGTATTTTTCATGTCATTTCATGTCAGCCACAGCATCTCTACATCAGAATCAGGGGCCTTAAAATGGAACTAGCCTTGTCTGGTGGGAACTTGAAGAGAAAGAGAGTACTTGGAAGTACTTGGCCAACCAGGCTGGTATGACCTACAAAACAAAAGTTAGGTTCTTTGAATGCAAGCTTTTCAAGGGCATGTCTTATCTCTATATCCCCACTCTCATTAGGTGCCTTCAAAGTAGTAAGCCTTTGATCAATGACCTTTTGAGTCATCCTGAATTAGTCTAGGGAATAGAAAGGGCTGGAGCCTTTAGGGAGAGTGTCCTGGCCTGGAAAGAACTTTAGCAAAAGCAGCAGTGATTCATTCCCATGTTGATCAGGAGAAGCAAGCAGAAAGAACTCAGGTTTGTGAGGAGAAGCACACTGCTGGAGAACATGATGCTCTGAGAAAGTTGAGAAAAGTGGTAGGTCAGCAGTCCATAGTGTGAATGTTATTTGAGAGGCAGCTCCAGACTAAAGTCTTACCTGAATTATTAATGCACCACGTCAGTCATCCTTGTTCATCCTTCTGGCCACACTGAGTGTTTCCCTGCGTGCTACAAAGTTAGGGATATTGCTGAAAATTTTATGTATAGATGACTAACCAGACAGAGTGTGCTTGTTAAGTTCTCTTGGTCACCAGGTTGCAGGTAGGCCTGGTTCATGTTGTAGGAATCTTAGAGTTGGTAGTTTTCATTGAAAACTAAATTCCTATGTACTTTTTTGCTTTAAAAAAAATTTGTTTGAACCTTTCTTTGGCTGTTCTAAGTCTGTTCTTCCCCATTTCCTATTCTTTCCCCCCAAATATAGAAAGCATTTTTAGAAACTAAGAAGTTTCAGTAATCTCCCCATTTTTTTTTAAAAGAGTTCCTATTATTTTACCTTTCACATTTGAATTCTTTAGAAACTATATGATTTTTTGTATTTGGAAGGAAATGGAAATTCTTAGTTATAAGCATTTTTATTTAACTTTGGCTCCTAAGAAAAATTAGTTGCTCTGTCTATAAATAAAGAAAACTGCTTATTAGAAGCCTTTTTTGATTTTATTATAGCAAGAAACCTAAATTAAACAAGGGTTAGTCAACAAGCATTTATTAAGCACCTGTTGTGTGCCAGGCATCATGCTTAAGTGTTAGGTATACAAAGAAAGGCAAAAGCAGCCCTGGCTCCCCAGGAACTCCTCTTAGGGTATGTATTTTATATCAGCCTTGACAATATCTCCCATTTTTATGTAGTGCTTTAAAGTATACAGAGTGCTTTCCCCATAATAATCCTGTCAGGTAGAGAATACAAATCTCATTATCTGTATTCTTTGGAGGGATAAGCTGAGAAGACACCAACTTCATCTGCAGCCTGCCCCGTTTTCTTCCTTTCTTTTTAACTATCTCTCCCTCTCGCTCTTTCCCTCCTTCTCTTCCCCCCTTTCCTTTTTTCTCTCCCTCCCTCCCTCTCCCCCCTTCTGTCCACATAGGGTATCATACCCTTACCTACAGGTGCTCTGCCCAAAGGAATGTAAATTTTGATTGCTGAAACCTTGCAAGATATCTTAGAGTTTATAGGCTAGATAGCTTTCTTAAGGACTATGCTTTAAAACGAAATCACTATGGCTTTCATTGACTGGCCAACAGTAGGCCAAGCCCCACATGGTCATTGTTTGGGTCCTGATTGTCTCAGACTGAGTATAAATAGCAGTTGTTTCTGTTTTGGCCAGAAACTCTGAGGGTCTTCCCCTCCCAGATTGATTTTTTTTTTTTAACTAGTTGAAAGAGGCCTTTCTTTGCCTCATTTCTTACTTAACCTTAATCACTGATTGGGCATTGCCTCAGTCAGACTGAAACCTCTTAAAGACCTTGGCCAAGTCCAAGAACCCCGCTGATTCATATCTGGCTGATGAGGCTGGTGACTCGCACAGCCCTCCCTCACTTAAATCCAATTCGCTCGCATGTCATGGCATTACCTCCCCGATGTCAAGCAAACAACAACCCCTGCTGGTACAGCTTAAGGGAAATAATTTGACTACGAATCCAGCACTTCTGATTCCATGATGGAAGTCTCAAGTACAGATCTTTCAGATTTCTGTCATTAGTTATTACATAACCAAATTCTGTGCATTTCCTCAATAGCTTATATTTTGTGTTCCTAATTTATTTTCCTAACTTCTAGTTTGAAAACAATCTATCTTTCTGTTTCTCAGCATTCATACTGGAAGGAAGAACAAAGTGGGAACAGTCTAGAGATATTTTAATAGGACTAAGCTGAAGCACTTCAATGTCGCTTTCCCTTCCTTGTTCAGGATAAAATATAACTACATAGATAGATGGAGACTGGGAGAGATACTTATAATATAGGATAAGGAAAGACTTCTTGTAGGATACTGATTGAAGAAATTTGGAAATTCTAAGAGTGCATTCCAGGTCTGGGAGACGGCCTGGTTAAAGGCTTGGAAGCAAGACATAGACTAATATGCATGAGGAACGGAAGAGAGGGCCAGTCTTACTAGAACGTAACTTGAAGAAAAGGAATAATGTGAAAAGTCAGTTTAGAAAGGTAAGTGGGCGCCAGATTGTACAGGACTTTATATGCCGGAGTTTTTCTTTTGTTTAGAGTTGCTAGGGAGCTATAAGAGCTTCGTGAGCATAGGAATGGCATGGTCAGGGCTGTAGTTTAGCTATATGGATTTGATATCTGAAGATGTTGAGTTGGAGAGGGATCTTTATTTCTCCAAGTTAGCAAGTGGTACTGCCTAAGCAGGAAGTATGTAGGAAAATATGATGAGGCTGTTCTCTGATTTCTCTGTCTGGATGAACATGGGAGAAATCAGACTCATTCTCCTGCTTCTGTTATATGGTTTATGTGCCACATTTTTTTTGTATTTATGTTCTGATTTTGAAAGCATAGCATTAACATCTCTACCTACCTCATGGAAAAATGAGCAAGTTTCAAGATAAGTTGTTAGTCAACAGGTGTTCATTGAGTTCACATTATGTACAAGGCAGTAGCCAGACCTGCTATAGAAAATAGTAAAGTACTTTGAATTCCTGTGGAGGTACTATATAAACATTTTTCTTTGCATGTTTAATTCTTTATTAGTAAAGTAATTAAGCTAATCATGTAGGTAATTAACTGTGAAATTCACTCAGACAATAGGTGTAACTTATCCTTGCAAAGATTCCAACGAAGCTGAAAGTCAAATGCAAATATTTTGGCATCTGGAGCTTGTCTACTGAATAAGTAAGAGTACAGCGGTAAGGTACATAATGGAAATAAAAGTTTAAAAAAGAGAAAATAGGTAAGATACTTTTTCTGTCTTAAAGATGCAGCTCTCAAGCCTTTATCCAAGGTATGGCTGCAAGTATACTCATCCTTGATTGTTTTGAGAGCTGATTTTATAGTATCAGAAGATACATTCAGTGCATCTTAGCTTACATTCTAAGTTTCAGCCATAACTGACTGGTAAGTCTTGTCAAACCATGATTTTAAAAATCAGCAACAAAATCAGTGATTCTCAACTTCTTGTTTGTCACTGACAATTTTATTAATTTTATCTTTACTTTTTTGGGGGGAAGAATCCAATTGCTTTAACCAGATTTTACTTTGTAAAAATTTTTACTTTGTATTTGGTTTGTGCTTCATAAACTTTCAGAGCCTATTTTTAGTCATAATTATACTAGCTCAACCCCTGATTTGGTAGCTGCTTAAGTTATATTAAGCATATGTGTCTGGAGACTAAGGAGTATTTTTTTGGTGTGTATATTAAACAAGCAGTTTTTTTTATCTTTATTTCACCTTTTTCTGGCATTTGCTTTCCATCCAGTTCAGCTACTAATGCCTGTGCTTGGCTCTCACCCTTCCCCCCGCCCCTTTTTTTTTAAACCTACAATAGCACCATCTAGTGTCCAGGACAAGTAAATCCACATCAACAATTTGAGTGATATTCCCCTTGGCTTTCTACAGAGTATAATTCTGATTCATTTTTAACTGTTCTGGGAAGATTTTTTTTTTAAGCACTGACTTTTCCAGGATTTGAATTTGTGTCAGTGAGTTGCAGATTTGAAAAATAGAGAAGTAGCTTCAAGACCTCAAAGAGTTTGTATGATGATTTCGTTCATTAGTTTACCTTCTGCCCCCAGGCTTTATTCTAATGGTCATGTTTATATACACAAAAACAATTTTATCCTCTACCCAATTCAGCAAAACTTATGTCTTTTTATTTGTTCAAAGTGAGGTGTGGAGATTGATTTGATTGTGAGGTTTTTTGAGTTGGTTTGGGAGCTGTTTTTTTGTTTGCTTAGAGATATTCTTTTTTGAGTGTAGAAAATTAATGCTATTTTTAGAAAAGATTCACATATCTAATTTAAACTTTTCCTGCTACCCGATTTATTTTATTTTCTGTTCTTTAAGGTTATCGGTTATCTGACCAATTTCATGATATCCTTATCCGAAAATTTGACAGACAAGGAAGGGGACAGATTGCTTTTGATGATTTCATTCAAGGCTGCATTGTCTTACAGGTAATTAAGGAGAAACTTTACACATATATATACATAATACATACTTTCATACATAGACACAAATGAATTATAACTACCTTCATAGAAATGCGTAAGTGATAAAGTAAAAAGCATTAGTGAATTTTTATGCAATTTATAATATTTTGTTGATTACTTAGTATTGACTATAAAGTATTAAGACTTTTGCCACTAAGGCTGGTGTTAACTTTTTTGTGTGTCTGACTCCTTTGGCAATCTGTTGAAGTCTATGGACCTCTTAGAATATATTTTGTTTTTCAATCCTGGTTGAAGGAAATACTAAATTAGAGGTTAGTGAAAGTAAAGATTAATTTTTTTTTTCCCATCCGAAGTTCACAGGACCCTTGAAATCTGTTGTGACTGCTTGGGAGTCCATGGACCCCAGCTTAAAACCCCTGCACTAAGGTGAAAAGGTTTAACTTTCCTCATATTCTAGACTCTGGTTTGGGAGGCACCCGGAAGTTGGGAACTAATTACTTAGAACAGTTCTTAGATAACACACTACGTATGCACTGAATTATTCTTAAATATAATCTCATTATTTGGTTTTCTTTCAGATTCCCTGGCTTATGTTTTAGAGTTTTAGATAGGCATTTTCCCATTTTAAAAATTATATAGCCATCTTCTGAATGCTAATGTTAATCTGTGGACTAAAATAATCTCCAAAATTGCTTCCATCTTAGAAATTCTGTGAGTTAGAACCAGATTTTGAAGAGCATTGAATGCCAGACTTGAAAGTTTGTATTTATCCTAAAGAAATTAAGGAGTTTTAAAAAGTATTTGAGAAAGAAGTTTTAAAAGGTTTTTGAGAAAGGAAATGACTTAAATATAATAACATGGCACTGAATAGATTGAAGTGGAGAAACTAAAAAGCTCTCGAAATAATCCAGGCATGAGATAGGACCTGAACCCAAGATTTCTGTCAGACTAGTTTTTCTGCCCCCTATGCTTTTCACCTGGCAAAGCTGTCATACTATCCTGAAACATTCCCTACCAGAAGGAAATGGTGGGGGGGAAGCCTCAGAAATCTTAGCTTCTTTTCCCCAAAGGACTTTGACATATCATTCGCTTCCTAAGCTATTGTCAGTTCTTGGAAACAAATACCAAAACCCAAATAAAGATAATTATTAGACTGTTGGATCTAATGTAGGAAATATAATGAGCCTCTTCCCTAAGGAAGTGAAATGTAGGGTGAGAATGGGGACAAATAAATGTGGGGTTTGTTAGAATAAAATGTCAGTTTATTTCTGTGAGAACTGATATTGATAGTTTCAGAGACTATTAATAAGGTAAGAAATGCACATTGAAGACTTGAAAACTGTACTGAGATACTTGGAATTTAGGAAAGAAATGTAGACATAAAAGCCAGTTTTCGGATTTGAGCTTCAGTGGAAACAATTCATGGAAGATGGAACTTCTGTAGCTTACAGACTACTGTTCTACTGTGAAGTTTTCAGTTCTACAAATTACTTTTCTAAATAAAATGGTATATAGGCTCAAGCAGGCTACTATAGTGCTCATCTCCTCTGAGATTGTCATAAACCAATACAGCATAAGGTTTTTTAAATGTATTTTTCAGTATTAGTTGCATATTCTCACCTGAAATTGTGAGTTATTAAAACTGAAAACTTCCAGAATTGGCTAAAAAACTATACATGTATGTGTGTAAATAAGAATCAACTGTAGGAGTGAACACATATACATATATGAACACATATATACATAGTTGATTCTCATCATTTGCGAGAATTATGCTCTGTAAAGTCACCACAAACACTGAGTTAGCAAATACTGAACCATTGCTCCTAAGGGAAATACTGGGTTAGGTTCCTTTGAGCCTCTGGTTAAACTATGTTTGTTAGCACTCTCCGATGTGGCCTTCCATACAGATCAGTGAATTTCCTTTTCCTTTTTCTGGATATATGTATTGTTGATTCATTAACCATGAACTCATAGCACTATAACTCACACCTGCACAAAGATACTTCTCTGTAAGGGCATCACAGCCTTTTTGTGCTTAGGGATACTAGACAGCACTAAAGCACTACTTGTGGGGGCCACTTTGTATCACAAAATCACCAGCAATAAGGACAAAGAAGGAAAAAGCATGGCATTAAGTAGACCACAGAAAGACCACTTGTTTACAGAACCAGAGTTGAATCAAGAAATCAAGGCACTGAGCTTGTTTGACCTCAGCTGGGCAACTTACACTTCAGCATGTCCTTGAATAACTGAAAGTACTGCAAGTATTGATTTTGGGGTTACAAATAAATTTTAGCATGTGGACTAGTTTTTGAGCGCGGAATCCATGAATAATGAGAATCTATTGTATATCCAAGTACTTTATTAAATGAAATAATATTTGTAAAGCTTAGCACAGTGCCTGGCTCACAGTTAGTGTTTAATAAATGCTCATTACCTATCACCTCTCCATACTAAAAGTTAACACCTAAGGGGGAGGGGGGAAATAAACTCTAAAAAATAACCCCTTTTTGTTATTCTCTTAGTTGCTACCAGTGATCTGCCGTGGAATCAGAATTTTTTTTAAACTTCCCTTTCTCTGAGAAATGAAAATGAACTGACCTCTACCTGTTTTCTGTATCATAAGATTCTTACAATGTTGAATTACTGTTTCTTGAATGTGTTTTATGAGATGTGCTATAAAATGTCTTAGCAAAGAAAGTTGAATTATTTAAAAATGAGGTCATGTATTGTATTCTTAAGCTTCTCTGAGCACTTGACTAAGAATCATGTGATAGAGGAAGCTGTCTCTTATCCACTTATTTCTCACCTGTAAAAATAAAGTACAGATGTTCCTGACCACTTAGAGATCATGAGAGTACAGCTACTCTACCAACCCGGACCCCATTTGGGATTCCAAAGCTGCTTGTATCTGCTCTGTTGGATTCAGAGCAAATTAACTTAGCTAGACTTCCCTGACTCCAAAGTGTAGTCTTGGCCACCAGTTCATCTAGAAACTGACTAATCTTTTCCTGGAAGAATCTGCAAGGGCTATAGTCAGGTTGGGAGCCCATAGAAAAGTACAGTCAATGAGGATAATATCACATACATTTTAAAAGAATATATATACCTACATATGTATACATGCATATGCACACACGCACATATATTTTGACAGAGATAGAAATCTATCTAATCTATCAAAAGGGCACCCCTTTTTGAGAGACATAGAAAATACCACTCATCTTTCAGAATTAAAAATATGCACGTAAAGCTTTAGTTCACTAACCTAACCTATGTTATGGTCTGGTAAAAAGAGAGGGAGAGGAAATTAAGAGGTGAGAAAGAAGAGAGGGAAAAAGAAGCCCATAACCAGAGGTGGTTTTTGTGACCTAATGGGATATTGCTCGTGAAGCCTATTGTTTCTTTACTGCCTTTAGTGGATCTTTTATCTAATGTGGGCACTCCCTCCACTGATTATGAATTGGTGAAGATTGCAGCTCGTCCACGCCTTCTTGTCCATGTTCTTCTGTAAATTGTCCATAGACAACACCAGGACAAAAGAGTCCTTTTTCTAGTTTTGCTAGAAATATTTTGCTACCCAGAGAAAACCTTTGCCATGTCCACGATGATGTATGCTTCATGTCAACAATTCAGAAACTTTTTGGCATCAGGACCTCTTTACTCCCTTAAATATTGTTAAGGACTCCCAAATCTCCCCCTCCACCCAGAGAGCTTTTGTTCATGTGTTCTATCCATTCATGTTTACCATATTAGAATTTAAAACATCTTAATATTATGAAAATAGTTTTGACCTTGGGTGCCCTGGACCACACTTTGAGAGCTGCCGTCATATGTTATAGCCTTTTAGGTCACCTGTAATTAGGATTCTTCTGAAACCCTTGTTTCATAATTCAGAGGTATTTATTCTCATTATATAGTATCATTACAGTGGGCATAAATGAGAATATTTTTACTTCATACAGTTCTCCTGCTAACAGGATAAAATTCTTAAAGGCCAGAGATTTATTGACCCTAGGTTAGAGGATCCCTGACTAGCTGGGTTGATTTTCAAACCTCTCGTGTATTACTTGAGGCCTGAATGGACCCAAGTGTGTTGCAGTAGCGGCTGCTTAGGCCCATGATGAATGCTTTTCCATTCTTGTAGTGCTTTATGGATACATTATCTTATTTGATTTTCCTAACAACTCTGTGAGGCAACTAATGCAAGTATTTATTTTAATTTCCTACTAAAGAAGCTAAGACTTAAATTGAAAGATGCCTAAGCCAGCAGTAGAGCTGCTTCTTTGAACTGGGATCTTCTGATGCCCAAAGCCAGTGCTCTTTACGCTGTGCCCAGATCTCCTCAATTGGGTTAATAAATACCAAGATCTCATTATCTGTTTTCTCTTTCAGAGGTTGACAGATATATTTCGGCGCTATGATACCGATCAGGATGGCTGGATTCAAGTATCTTATGAACAGTATCTTTCCATGGTCTTCAGTATTGTATAACACTCACCTTCGGAAGCTATCAATGGGACTGTTATGGAAAAAAAAAGGACTGGAAATGCCAAATCCCTTATCTCGTCACGTCATGAAAAAGAACACTGATGCAACTCAACATTGTCTTCCCAGATTTTATACAATTGATATGTTTATGTTTCAGAATCCTAACTCTGTATATATGTGAAAAGGCTAATTAATATTTTACCATTGTAACTATAGCCATATAGCTTTCCACATGCAAAAATGGATTTAGTTTGTGGTCATTTGTGCCATGAAGTAGAATATGTGTAACTTTGCTTCAGGTATCCTGCATGAAAAATGCATCATATCTTTTGTAGATGTCTCCATTCCTCGTATCAGAATGCTTCTACTAATTAATCAGAATTTTAAAATCATATGGAACTTGCACATAAGGCTTTTCGTGTGCCTTACTTTTTTAAAGGGGTTTATTGTATCCATTTTAATATGTAATGTAAGCAATAAAGGAAATGGTAAAGACTAGTGTTTTACCACTGTTACCACACCTTTTGAATTGTAGAAAAGTTGGAAAAAAATATATAGGATCTCTGTCATATTGAATGACATCACTGCTTCAGAGATGCTGTTATGAACTTTCAGAGGTATAGCTTTGCACGGACAGAGGTTTCCTGGCAGGTTTGGTCAGGGCTGTTAGCCCCTACAACCAAGTTATATTCAATGATGAAAGCTGGGAGAGTAGAGATGGAGAACACTAGTATGATATGGACCATCAGGCTGTATAAATTCTTTGTAACCAGCGCAGCCTTTTTTTTAAAAAAATCACACTTCCGTATTTTTACCTGTGCTCTATGAAATAAATACAAGCTGTTGTTGACATGTGATTAGGGGATCCTATCAGCAAAGATGGTTTTAGCTGTATGATGAACCTGAGTTCTAGCAAAGGAACTCTGAGAACAGATGGAAATCTCCATGGCTCATGACCTAAATCTTTAGTCATTTCTGAAAATTCACAAAATTTGAAAATACATGGTTTTTTAAAAATCTCTTTAAAATGTTATTGGTGCCTTTTGTTTTAAAAAGACATTTGTAGATACCACCCACCTGCTACAGCTAGGAGGCGCAGTGGAGAGAACACTAGGCCTGGAGGAATCAGGAAGCCCTAAGGTCAAATTCAGCCTCAGACACTAGCTGTCTGATCCTGAGCAAGACGTTTAACCTGCGTCTGTCTTAGTTTACACAATCGTAAAGTGGAGATGATAATAGCACCTGCTTCCCAGAGCTATTGTGGGGATCAAATGAGATGATACTTGTAAAGCACTTAGTACTGTGCTTGTGGAGGTGGTATCACGAACAGAGCATCGGGCCTGGAGTTAGGAAGACTCGAATTCAAATTTGGCATCAAACACCAGCCGTGTGACCATAGGCATGTCACTTACATCCTCTTTACCTCAGTCTCTCCATCTGTAAAATGAGCTGGAGAAGAAAATGGCAAACCACTCTAGTATCTGCTAAGAAAACCCCGAAAAGGGCCAGAGTTAGACATAACTGAAACCTACACAACAAATGCTTTTGTTCCATTCTCCCTGCATGAGCCTCATTTAAAAAACATTTTAGTTTTCAACATTCACTTCCGTAAGATTTTTGGGTTCCAGATTTTCTCCCCCTCCCTTTCCCGCATCCCAAGATGGCATGCAGTCTGATACAGGTTGAGCCCTCATTTTTAACAGAAAAACCTAAGCAAAACCAGCCACAGTAATGACCTCACCTGCCAATGTCTGCAACAATCTTATCTACCAAAGGGAAGGAGCTACAGTTCATCATCTGCTCCCCAAAACCCAGGCTGATCTTTGTGTATGTCATCATCACTGGGTATATTGTTCTTCTGGTCCCTGAGTCTATCAGTTTATGCAAGTCTATGGCCATTTTCTAATTTCTCTTGGCATAACAATATTGTGTTAGCAATACAGATTGACAATTCAGCTATGCTCTGCTCAATAACCTGTTTTTTTTAGTTTTTTACAGTTTTTGCTTTTTTTAAACTACTAAAAGCATTGCTATGAATAGTTTGGGATATGTGGGGCTTTTTAAGATCTATATTTCAAATAAGTAATTCTTCATTTCACATTCATTCATACTCTCACTTTCCTCAGATTGTACATATTTTCTTTAACAGGATCTTTAGGCAGAAATGAACATCGGAAGGCTTCTCACCCAGATCATATCCCCCCCTACAAAATCCCTAACCAACCTCTGATTACTTAGACTTTTTGACAACACTCGAGTCCCTGGGAAATTGCTTCCTCATCAGATAGCTTTTTCCATTGTTGAATAACTGCTTATTGGGAAGTTCTCAAATTGAGCTAAAATCTGCCTTATGCCATGCCTGTGACCTAGTTCAGCCCTCTAGAGTGCCTTTCACAGAGCCTCCGTTGAAAGGGACCTAAGATGGGATTTTGTCCCTAGACAAAAATCTACAACGTGGCCACCAAAGCAGTCCATTCCACTTTGGGGCAGTTCTAATTGTTAGAAATTGTGCCTTATGTCAAGCCTCTGCCTATGTGTCCACCCATTGTTCTGTCATCTTGGACCAACCAAAATAAGTAATTTTTCAGACTGCCCTTCACCTACTTAAAGATGTCCACAATCCCTGCCAGGTCTTAACCTCTCCAAGCTAAATGTCCCCAGATCATTTAAGCACTGTTGATTTGTCATAAATTCCAGGCTCCTTACCAACTTGGTTACCTGCTCTTTTGGATGCCCTG
>CM053622.1:294372966-294395746 GCA_028646595.1 Phalanger gymnotis | reverse complement strand
TTTAAAGAGTCCCGGCTCGCTGTGTTTGGTAACTTGCCATGCCATATCCAGCTTGGTTAGGTATTACAGGAGCAGCTTGTCCTTGGGCAGGCTGAGCACCAAATCCACCCATCCAGGCTGCAGATGGAGATTGGTCAACTCCAAATCCTTGCTGATTCTATACTTGCCCATACATTCCACAGGATGGCACTTGCCATCCATTTGCCATATATTGTCCATACTGTTGTGGATTTCCATACACCTGGCTCCACTGGCCCCACTGACTATAGTCAATCTGTTGGAAGTTTTTAGTCATGCCAGGAGATTCTTTACCCCAATAACATTTAACTACATGTCCTTCAATTGTTGTACCATTTACTGAAACAATGGCATGGGCTGCACTTTCGTGTGTTGAAAATCTGACAAATGAATAACCTTTTTTCAGGAAAAACTCTTATTTCCATAATTTGTCCAAACGGTGAAAATGTCTGTCTCATGAGCTGATCTGTTAACCCAGAAGCAATTCCACAGTATACAGTACAATTTTTTGGACTTAACTGATTTACCACATCTTCAAATCTCAACTGTTTTGTGCTATTTTCTTGTGTACTTTTAGGAGCTGGTGGTTTACGTGTTGCCCAATTGGTCCAGATTTGACAACCTCCCAGCCACTAACCTCCCATATGTACAATTGCATTTTCTGCATCCAGTTTGTTATAAAATGATACAAAACCATAGCCTTTTGATTTTCTAGTTGCTATATCTTTAACTACCCGAGCATCCGATATTTTACCAAAAGGAGCAAATGCTGATTTGATATCTTCTGTTGTTATTTCTGGACTCAAATCCCCAACAAATACGTGGAAGTGATTAGAGGTATCTTTTTTCTGGCTACCTGGTGTTGTTGCCCAGTTTACTTTGACCTCTTTTCCCAAAATTTTTCTCCCATTCATAGCCGCTAATGCAGCAGCTGCATCTCTGTGTTCATAAAATTCCACAAAGCAATATGGGTCATTGCTTGTATGCTCTGTTAACATTTTACAGCTTTTACATGGTCCAATTTGACTGAATAACTGAAGAATAAGGACTTCTGTCACATCCCTGGAGAGATTTCCTACATAGCTTAGAGCACTATTTTCTCTTCTAAGGGCAGGAAAGGGTCCGGGGCTGCCCATCGCCCTCCATCGCGGTGGGTGAGATGGAGAGATCCCGCGACCAGGGGCCGGGGGGGAGAGGGCAGGATCGGGGGAGGGAACGGGGCGGGGTGGGAGCAGAGAGGGGCGACAGGCTCTGGCTGGGGCCAGAGGAGAAGGCCCCGAACCCTGTTCTTGGACTCTCACTCTCCCCCTACTACTACTCTTAATGGAACCTAATAGTACCTTAGCTTTTCTAGCAGCCATATCACCCTATTGAATCTTTGGACTAGGAGCCCACTAATGGCACCAGATGTTTTGAAGACAAACTTGTCTAGTCACCCTTCTGTTGAGGACATTTTTTAAAGATTCCAAATGTTTGACTATGTGCGTATATGCATGTATATGTATGTGTGTGTATATTCATTTTTTCTCAGATTCAAGCCAAAGTTGAAAGCCTGTCAATCCTTTTAAAATCTAATTAGGTCATCAAATTTGTTTAGCTATAATGTACTTCCCAGCGTCTTGTCATTTGCAGATTTGGGGGATGGAGTATAAGGCATTTGTAAAGGGTATTCCTACTCAGGTGTAGTTGAACTCTGGAAGGTCCTTACGAACAGATTTCATGAAAATCTTTTTTTTTCAATGACATAAATTTTGTTAGACCTGATTCTTGTGCTTGTGCAATTGGTTTTGTGAACTTAAGAGCGGGGCTTTACATCAATCACCTTGTTGTTTCTGACCCATTGTTCCATCTCACTGAGATCTTTTTAGGTGCTGTTTCTGTCATCCAATACCTTAGTAATTTGGTCAAGAATTGTCTTCCATTACCTTGCAGTGGTTCACCCATCTCCTTTCCAAAAATGGTGAGGGAAAAGAAGACCCGAAGAATAGACATTTCCAAAGGAAGGTGCTTATGTGGATGGATAGAAGAGGATCTCTGACCTGTAGCCAAAAAGAAAAAAAAATAAACCAAAATCCTTTACAGCATTTATTGTCTTCCATGTAATACTCAGTGACCTATGCTGAGAGGGTGAAAATGGAGGAAGTGGGGAGGGTCTTTTTGAAGAGATGCATCTAAGAAATGAACATTAGTCAATATAACTTATTGGTCAAAGGACAATTGAAAAGAAGTAGATGACAAGTTTTTCAGCTTTACACTATGCTATTTGAGAGGGGGATCCCTATCCTAGTGAGGTAGGCTTAAAATTGTGGACTCTAAGGGTGAAATCTTAAGAAAGTACAAGATAGGCTATTATTTAAAAAATGAAAATGATATCAAATAAATGAGAAACACAATGAATTTAATATGACTTTTAAAAATTTATTTGGGATAAGACATATGAAATGACATTAATTAACTGAGTCCTGGGGTAAAAGAATTGTTATAACACTACAAAGAAGAAATCACCCAGAAAAACACAATGAATCAGAGGCTGGATACCATAATCCAGATATTGACAAAGGAAAATTACTTGGAAGAATTGGAAACAGAGCAAGGCATAAACTGGTAGGCTCCACAAGATACAAGGTACAAAACAGAGGAAACTTGAGTTTAATTCTCCCTTCAAGTATCTACTCAACCCACATGTACACCGTTGGGTCTCCCTGTCGTGTCCAAATACTCCTATGGGGAAATAGAGTCTCCCAGGGCATTGCTACTTCACAGTAGGCTCTGACTCCCCCCTCCCACCTTACATCTCCCTATTGGGGGCCTTTGACCACCCACTGACCGCCCAAGATCTCTTGGGGGTCCCTGAACCTAGTGCCATACCAGCTAGCCCTAGTATCTTGCGAGCGGCACACAGATGAAGCGGGAGACATACAGGTGGTCAAAAGCTCCTTTTATTGTTACAGCAAGCAGGATATTTATGCAGTACTAGCCTTTGTTTCCGGGTGCAAGCATGCTCGTGCGTGATCTCTCTAAACCTATCAGGACCGTGTTTCCGTGCTCGTGGACAGTCTGTGCTCTGTACTTATTTGGAAAGGGTTATGGAGTCAGCTTGCGTGTTAAGGCAACAGTGGGGGGAACTGGATGTTCCATTTGCATCTGCTTATCTAACTTTGTACAGGCTGTTCTCATCTTAAGTTACAGTTTCACTCTGTTTTGGGGGCTTGGCCCCTCACATCTCCCCTTCCATTAACTACTGCCTGTTTTTTCAGCGTAACACAGGCGTGACAAAAGAAAAGACCACAGCCCCGACCACTCTCAACCCTAAGCCAGGTAGGAATGCGTCTCTGGATCGATCCTCTCTGTCTCCGCCCTCTAAATTTGCCAACCTAAAAAAGCTTCCTCTGCTGTCACAGCTGCTGTGGGGGTGAAAAACCACCATGAGCCCAACAAGAATGCTGCAAGCACAAGTTCTTTTGATCTGCTTTACTAAGGAAATCAACATTAAGGGGTTAACAATCTTACTTTAATCCAACATACAAATATCATTCACTCAGCGCAGGGGGAAAAGCCAGCACCCTGAGCTTCAGAGCAAATACAAACAGAGCAAATAAATGTGAATCAACAGACAGATTTCTGTCTGACAAAATCACTTCTCCAAAGCCGGGGAGCTCATAACAGAGTCACTCACCACTCCAGCTGTGGCTCAGAGCTCCAAAGGAGAAAGCCAGCCTCTGAGTTTATATATCTTGTTCAGGGTCAAAGGTGAGTCACACATGCGACTCACCCACATGACCTAAAAGTGTCACAAAAATGCAACTTAAATCCACGTGGTCTAAAAGCCTCTGATGTCACAAACATGTCACTCAAACCCATATAAACTAGGCTTCCCCTTGAGGCAAGGAGGTCATCAAGGACTCCTAATTTAATCGAGGAAATAAAGGCCAAACTCTTCAAGGGCACTTGGTTGAATAAGTGCTAAGAGCCCATCTTGATTGCCAATACAGATTGCCAACTCACTCATGAATCAACAGGGATTCTAGTCTGTGGGCCCAGGCCTGAGTCAGGAAGACCTGAGTTCAGATTTGACCTCAGACATTTACTACTACTATTTGACTAATGCAGATAACAATAGTGCCTACCTCCCAGGGTTATCGTGAGCATTAAATGAAATAATACTTGCATAAGCAGTTAACAAGTGCCTGCCACTTAGTTGTTCAGTTGTGTCTGACTCTTCATGACCCCATTTGGGGTTTTCTTGGGAAAGATACTGGAGTAGTTTGCCATTTCCTTCTCCAGCTCATTTTACAGAAAAGGAAACTGAGGCAAGCAGGGTTAAATGACTTGCTCAGGGTCATACAGGTAATAAGTCTCTGAGGCCACATCAGAACTCAGGTCTTCCTGACTCTAGGCTCAGCAATCTATCCACCACTAGCCATTTTGCTCCCCTTATCATTTAGGAGGCAATTAATAATAAATGCTTGTTTCTTCCTTTGAAGTCTGATGTTCTATAGACTCTCAAACAAAATGAAAGTTTTGAAAACCAATGATTATCTACCCCTAGAAGCATGTAAGCATATCTTATTTTTTTTAAAACAAGTTTGAATGTCAAATACCCTACTCCTATCTTGTTTTGCTTTTTTTTTTTAATGAAGAATACCGTTAGGTGTAAAGATTGGCCCTATGATTTTATTTTATGAATGTGCTGCAAGAAGTTAAGCAAAGACAAAGGCACTATATACAAAAAAATTGTTCATCATGGCCAAGTTGGGTTTATACCAGCAATGCAACATATAAACTTGTGCTTCCTAAAGACTACTGACCTTTCCATTTATCCTAAATTTCAACCATTTTATATGTATTGTCTTCTTCAATTAGAGTTTGAGTGCCCTAAGAGCAATGTTCATTTTCTGAAACATTTTAAGACATATTGTTAAAGGAATTTTTTTAACTAGAAAGGGAAACTTTATTAAGATTACTAAGAGTCAACATGGATTAATCAAAAATAAGTCAAGCTAGAATAAATTTATTTTGGTTTTGGAAAGGATTACTAGATTTTTAGAGTAAAGACTGTTTAGAGAAACACACTATCATTAATTACCAAAACAATACGATTACATCAAAAAATATACATAATTCTTTGAACAAAAGAGCACTCATTTTGTTACAAATACCAAAAACAAACAAAATTACAGGTGTAGTTATCATCTTTCCTATATGATCAAAGGTATTCATTAAGAACTAATAGCATTATTTGCATTGGGAAAACACTGGAAGCTTTTCCAATAATTTCAAAGGTGAAACAAAGATATCTTTTCCTTTCACTTTAATTTGACATCACACTAGAAATGTTACCTGTATCAAGATGAGAAATAAATTAAGGCAATAAACGGCAAAATTCAAGCTAATTTTTTTCAAGATGATATGATAGTTTACTTGGAAAACCTGAAAAATTTTTCTTTATGGGTGTCATATCTATTGATATGTACGATATTAGACATTAAAACATCTTAATATTATTATTAAGAACAGTTTTGGCTTTGCAGACCTCCTGAAAAGGGGCTCCTGGACCACACTTTTAGGACCTCTGCTCAAAACTAAGGGTTCTTAGCCTGGGAACCATGAATGGTTTTGGTTTGGTTTGGTTTTTTAACTATTTTGGTAACTATTTCAATGTAATTGGTTTCCTTTGTAATCTTATTTTATTTTGTACATTTAAAAAACATTATTCTGAGAAGGGGTCTGTAGGTTTCACCAGACTGCCAAAGGGGTCTAAGACACAAAGGTTAAGAACTCTTGCTCCAGATGGAGAATATCTAGATTTCAATAAAGCATTTAAGAAATATTTATATCACAGTCTTGAGGCCAAGATGGAGAGATGTCGTAGTTAGAGCTATTTGGAAGTGGTTTTGAATGGCTATACCCTACGAATTAATCAGTCACTAAGCATTTATTAAGTGCCTTAATAATAAATAGCTATACCTTTGGGCAGCTAGGTGGCACAGTGTATAGAGTGCCAGGCCTGAAGTCATGAAGACTCATCTTCCTGAGTTCAAATGTTGCCTCAGACACTTACTAGCTCTGTGACCCTGGGCAAGTCACTTAACTCTGTTTGCCTCAGCTCCTCATCTGTAAAATGATCTGGAGTAGGAATTGGCAAACCATTCCAACATCTTTGCCAAGAAAACCCCATATAAAGTCACGAAGAGGGAGACACAACTGAACAGCAACAACAAAGGCCATAAAAGAAAAAAAATCCCATGCTTCCTTCAAAAGTCACGAAAATTAAACAAACTTAGTTAAGCAAAATCATAATCTCATACATCCCCCTAGTTAAACAAATTCTATAAGTAAACTACATCAGGTTACAAATTAAACAGAGTTTGTAAAATCCAATACTTATAGGCTACATTTTTTTTTGAGGGGGAAGGCAGGGCAACTGGGGTTAAGCGACTTGCCTAAGGTCACACAGCTAGTAAGTTATAGGTTACATTTTAAAGAAGTCACAATGGGCTAATTGAGAGGAAAGGTCTTATATGTCATGAAGACTGACATCAGGGAAATCTTTAAATAAATAAAATATATTTGGGAAGTTTTGAAGATGCTGTGTTCCATTCTTCCTCTTATTTAGTTATCTCAGGAATGTCAGAAATATTCCCTTAACACTATTATTATTCCACAAATCAGGTTTTGATCAGATGAGATTAATATTAAGAGAAGACAGGCTTCCAGTTAACCAAAAGTGACAGAGGAATGGCCTGAGCTCTAGATAATAAAAATTAATAAAAGGAAATAATAAAAAAATTCCCATTACACCTTCTTTCACATTTTATTTCTGTAACAACTCTTGGGAACACAAATGCCAGAGGTTGTCTACTTTGTGTAGAGTAGCATAAGGGAAACAAGTTTTTCACTAGCTGGCCAAAATATGGCACCAAAATCCCCTTTCTTTTTGACCCCACTTCTGGACTAGAGATCAAAGTCTTATGTTAGAGATAACTACCTAACTTATGATCTGTCACTTTCATCTCCTCCCAAGATCTTCTGGGATTTAGCTGCAAATGAATTTAAGCCTGGACAAAAGGTGACCTAAGGAGGCAAAGTCAGCGTTTGCTACTCACCAGCCTATACCTCATTTAATACACTTATCTGTCAGCCCCAAAGCTTGATTGATTTGGTGCTATATTTTGGTCCGCGGAAAAAAAAAATATTCTCAGTCTCCCTACAATAGGATTTGACTTGTTTTAAATTCTCCTCTGAGAAAAATGACCATTTTCTTTTTATATTAATAACCAATTTTATACAGGACCCAATGATCCTCTTTTTGCTTTCTCATTCAAAGCCCAGTCTCTCAAGGACATTTCTGACCTTGCCCCAAAATTCACCCTACCCAGAGTGGAGCCATCTCCAGTCCTCCTGATCTATATGTTGCCACTGGACCCAGACAGCTCAGGAGGAGAAAGTGAGGCTTTGACCTTGCACAGCCCTCCCTCGCTTAAATCTAATTCACTTGCAAGATATAACATCACTCTCCTGGTGGTCGTCTTCAAGAATGAAGGACAAACAACAACACTACTGCCCTGCCCAGACCATCTAACCATCTTATCTTTAACTGTAACCCCATCATTATTCAGCTTAAATACACTGGGTGAAGAATAGATTCTTCTGTATAGATTGCTGGAGGCAGAATGATCGTGCAGGGCTGACATGATCAGTTGGGTCCTCAGCTCCTCATTAGAAAAAGTACACTTCTCATTATAATATTCATTCTCTCATTAATTGTTAACCAATCAGAAGTGTGTTTTCACCCATCAGGAACACCTCCTTTTCAAAAGGTGTTTAAACATTCAGTGACCTCCATGTGCAGTCTTTGGTTACAAGAGAAACCACTGACCTCAATTTATTGATTATTTACTAGCCTAATTAATAATTTGATTATCAGTTACCCAGAAACTCTGTCTCAGACTTTTCATTCATCACTGCTTTCAAATTACAAATATTGTCCTCCAGTTCTAATTATGAAGAGGATTAAAATCTGGACCTAACGGGCAGGAACAGAGGGCAAAAAATGTCAACAGCTCCCTGTCCCTTCCTTGGGGCTTGCCGAGGCTCCTGGGTAATTTTCATGGTGCTTGTGCTAGGTCCCAGAAACAGAGAGAAAAAAGCAGCTAAAGTGAGTGCGGCAGTAGGAAGGCACAACTGATTGCTAGGAGTAGGAACCTCGAGGTTTTCCACTGCCTTGCAATCTTAGGGGTATGAGTTTATGAGTTGTTTGTGGTGTGTTCCCTCTCACAATATGGGATTATACAACCCTAGGTTGGGGGCCTGGGCAGGGAGAAGAAGAGTATATTTCTTTTGATATTTATTTATTTGATATGCTATTTTACTTAATAATTTTGCTATTTGATTTTATTGTAGCTGAACTATTGGTAGAGAATGCACTAGAGAAAGGTGCTCCTTGATACTCCCAGTTATTTAACTCTGCAGACCTCCTGGAAGGGTCTTAGGGACCTTCAGGGGCTCCTGGACCACACTTTTAGAACCTCTGCTCTAAACAAAACCTGAGAACCACGAATGATTTTGTTTCTGTTTTACTATTTTGGTAACTATTTCAATATAATTAGTTTCTTTAATCTTATTTTATTTTGTGCATTTAAAAACATTCTGAGCAGGGGTCTGTAGGTTTCACCAGACTGCCAAAGGGGTCCATGACACAATAATGGTTGAGAATCCCTGCTCTAGACAGCAAATATGTAGATTTCAGTAAAGCATTTAAGAAATATTTATATCCTATTCTTGGAGCCAAGATGGAAAGATGTGGTAGTTAGATGTATTTGGAACTAATTAAATGACTAAACCCAATCAATCAGACAACAAGCATTGCAATATAGTTTTCCATACTTTGATGAATATCATCATGTTTGCCCTAAACCGTACCATTCCTTCACTTTATAGACTGATTTTATCGCCTCTCAGTTTTCTTTCCAAAGTGAAGAATCTTAGAGGAGAGTCAAGAGACCTGGATTTTAGTACTGATTCTGCCACTAACTTGCTGTGACCTGTTGGCAAGTCACTCAACCTTTCTGGAGCTCAATTTTCTCATATGTTAGGAATCATCTTTAAGATTTCCAACTCTAAGAATTTATGATTTCATGATGTTTTAGCATGTGTTGACTCTTTTACCCACTGAGTATTTCAGTGCCCTTTTTGCCCTTTCCCCTGCCCTAGCTAGAAGCAATCTCTCCTTCCTCAGATCTCTCCTGGCTCTTTGTGCTTTTCCTAAGTATTTGCCATATACTATTTCATATTTTAGTTGTACGTAAATCTCCAGAATTTATCTTGCCCTACTAGATTGTGTTATGGGAATTTTAAAATTTCCTTTTTTATCAATTTTTATTATTTGAGATGCAGGACCATTCCTTCTGCAACTTTCAGTTAACTAAAAGCACTTCTCTTAATATTAACCTCACTTGACCAAAACCTGACTCATGGAATAATAGTATTAAGGGAAGAGTGTTTGACATTTCTCTTATAAAAGTCATAGGGAAGTTTGAGCTCCTCAAAATGATTTGGTTATTTGTTAGCTCCCCTAGTTACTGTGTAAGAAAAGATTTCCCTGATGTCTCATTTTCTTGGTTATCTTGGGGATGTGTAAATCTTACCCCTCAATCAGCTTATTTGTGAGCCCTCTAAATTTAATTTAATCTATAATCTTACTTAGTTTTTCTATAGAGTCTGTCTAACTAGGTTTGTTTCTTAAGAGTATGAGATTATGACTTCACTTAACTAAGTTTGTTCAGCTTTTATGACACTGAAGGAAGCATGGAATTATTAATCTGTCTTTAAAAAAACTTTTTTGGCTTAAGAGAATGTATGAGATGGCAATATGTAAAGAATTTTTTCTTCTGTCACTCTGATATAATTTTATCTATTAGAATCCTAATTAGGGTTCAGGGATTATTTTTCTGCCTCTCTGAACATGTTTGATCATAATAAAGCCTAAATTTTTGCCTCTATAATTTTTGCGAACTATTTCAGCAGCTTTTACCTACCACATGAACTCAAAAAAGGAGATATTTCTCCCATCATCATTGTAAATACCTAGAGAGCAAGGAGTGAGACTCATTCATCTTAGCCTACTTTAAACTTAGCACAGTGCGTGGCACATAGTAGGTGCTTAATAAATATTTATTAATTGAAATGGAATTGCAGAATTGAAAGGAAGTTCACCCTCTCTTCCAAGTCACTTTTTAAACAAGAAAATAAATAATTAACACTACTCAACCCTACTTGAACTGATTGGTTATATAAAAAACCATGGTATTAAAATAGTAACCACAGTAATAAAAATCAGCTTTCTGTTCGATCTTCTTTTCTACTGTGAAGGATAACGCTACAAGGTCACATGTAGAAATTTTGTACTGAAGGGTGAGTGAGAACACAGAAATTGTGGCACCTGGGTGGGAGGGAAGTGGGTAAAGGCTGAAAAGGGTAAAGGGTAAAAGCTGAGTCCATTCGCCTCCATAAGGGGTAATGACTAGAGATGCCCCGGCGTTGAGTCAGCCCTGCGCTCACCTTTCTGGCTGTAACCTAGTACAGAACTCAAGCCAGTGGCTAAGGTTGCTTAAGGAAAACCTGGGCAGAAGTTGTTAATTAATTAAACCACCATTGCATGCAGATGAAACCACAGAACTCCAGCTGGGGGAAAAACAATGCCAGGAAGGAGCTTCTCCATTCCTTGGCTGCTGAGTAAGTAAAAAAACAGAAAAAAAGCTTCTCGCTGGCTAGGATTGAGCAGGTAAAGGATGTGTATGGTGAAAAGAGTGGGCTTTTTTTTTCTTCTATATGCCAGCCACAGTATTAAGCACTAGGCATACAAAGAAAGACAAAAATTAAAGTCCCTGCTTTCATGGAGTTCACAGTCTATATATTCATAAGCATCTCTGTGTGCAGAGGGAGGTTCGACAGCAGTTTCACCCTTGGTAAGTCACTTAACCTCTGTTTGCCTTAGTTTTCTCACCTGGAAAAGGGGGCTAATAATAGCACCTAGCCCCCAGGGTAGTTCTCCCTTTGCAAGGATCTGAGTTCTTCCTGAACTTTCACTTAGTTTCTCCTTGAAAAGGATGTTACAAGAACATTTCAGGCTAGGGTACGCTCTACCTGGCATACAATTAAGTAATTAAAAAAACAAAACAAAAGAACTTATTTCATTCAGGTGAGTCCAAAGGCTTCCTATTAGAATAATAAGAACATTGATTTCTTAATATTTCTAAAAGAGGGAGTGACGTGGGCAGGAGGCATTGAATATGCTTCCTCCACAATGTGCTACTCAGATTTTCAGATGACACAAACCTGAGTGGTAAAGTGGGAAAATAATACTAGATATCAGAGTCAGGATCCAAAAGGATCTCAGCAGTCTGGATTATTGGGATGAGTTTAGAGGTCCTACGGTGTAGTCCCTCCTTTCAATCCATCCTGTGTACTGCCACTTGAGAGATCTTAAACTCAGTTTCTACTCATCAGTTCCTGCTAAAAGAAAAACAAAGCACATTGCCAATCCAGTAAAGTCCAAATTCTTTATCCTGCTATTAAGTCTTTGACCCCAAACTGCCTTTCTGGTTTTATCTCTCCCTACTCAATCAGTCAATAAATATTTATTAAATACTTACTGAGTGCTGGGGCACTATCTACTGCACCACCTAGCTGTCCTCACACCTTATATACCCCTACATAATCTACAATCAGAGACACTGGCATCCTTACTGTTTCTTGAATACAGGCATTTTCACTCCCCGTCCCCCCCCCCCCGCCCCCTGCCCCCTTCCCCCTTCCCCTATGTCGAGAGACATAATTTCTGGGTAATTAATCATTTTATTAATAATGCTAGCATTTTATTAATAAAAGAGTTAGTGACACTCTTGAATGCCAAAGATCAATCATGGTGGTGGGCTCACAGTTTATATGCCCTTGGAAGAGTGAGGGTAGCAATCAACCCTGATTGGTTAACAAGCAATGAGAGAGGATGAATGTTACAATGAGAAGTGGATCTATTCTAATGAAGGGCTAGGGGATGTAACTTTGGTCACATCATTTACTTCCAAATCACCCCCAGCCTAGAGAAAATCTAGACAAGGAATCTATATCCCCCAATCAAATCTGAGCGGAAGACAATGGACTGGGAATTTCACTTTATATTAAATTCCTTGTAAGGTTGGGTGGAGTAACAATACCTAGATTGAGGAGAATGTTAATTCTATCTGTTATCGGTCTGGTTCTTCATAGGCTGAGCTTCAAAATGAGGACTTTAGAAAAAGGGGGAACTCTGGATCTCCCCAAATCATTCGTTATTAATAATCATTTTTCTCAGTGCCGTCTTCTGTGCTAAGTCCTGGGGATACAAAGAAAGGTAAAAGTTCGCTCTCAAGGAGTTCAAGATCTGATGGAGGAGATAGCATGAAAAGTTGAAGATCTGATGGAGGAGATAACATGAAAAATCTATGTACAAACCAGTTATATACAGGACAAATTGGAGAAAATCATCAGAGAAAAGGGATTGAGAAAGGCTTTTCACAAAAGATGGGATTTTATTTATTTTTTTAATTAATTTTTTGGTTATATTTTAAGTTTTGAACTTTCTCCCTCCTTCTGCACTCCAAACTAGAGAAGGCCACCATTTGATACAAATACATGCACACGAGCATGCATGCATTTGTGTGTGTGTGTGTTTGTGCATGTGTAAAACCATACTATGTATACTTCTATTTAGCAGATCTTTCTCTGTAGGTAGATAACATTTTCCTTCATAAGTCCTTCGTAGTTGATTTGAGGATTTATAATACTCAGAATAATTTAGCCATTCACAGCTATTCTTTGAACAATATTACTGTATAAAATGTTCTTTTGGTTCTGTTCATTGCACTCTTCATTATTTCATATGTCTTTCCATGTTTTTCTAAAATCAGAAGGTAGGATTTTAGCTGGGACTTGAAGGAAAACAAGGGAGCCAGGAGGCAGAGATGAGAAGGAAGAGTTGCAGGAACAGGGGCCAGTGAAAATACCTGTAGTTGGGAAAAAACAGCAAGGATGCCAGGGTCACTGATTGTAGACTACGTAGGGCTATATATAGTGGAAGGTGTATTGCCAATGCGATATGAACAACTGCTGTGATTATGTATATATATTTTAAGGATCGAATCACAAAGTATAATAAGCACTCTTCACTTAAAACTGAACCAGTATAACATTGGTTCCCTACATAAGACCAGACAAAACATTACTATGGAACATCTGAGCATCGCTATGCTCAACAAGGCAATGAAAATATTTATACACAAGTTACCAGCCAAGAGAGCACAGACATCTCAACTCACTTTCACAGCTGAGAGGCTCCTTGATAACAGTTACTTAAAGGGTCTTTAAGCTAAGCATCCTTCCCTTGGGAGGATCCCCCTCCAGAGTCTCCCTTCAGCTGATTCCTGCTGCCCAGGGAGTCGGTGCTGCCCCTCAACACTACTTTTCTCCACACTCCTTATATATATATATAGTTTTCAACTCCGTACCTAATTGGCTCAGCGCAGAAAGGCACGAAAACCCATGTGCGCGGCACTGAACAGCGTGAGAACCCATGTGCCTAACTGGCTCCATGTGACTTGGCATAGAATGTCTGCAAAAACATCTATGACTTGGTGATAGTCACATAGGCCTATCAAAGGACAGGGAAGATCTTCATATTCCATTAACCCTACAGAAAGACAGCTAGGTGGCACAGTAGATAGAGTGCCAGCCCTGGAGTCAGGAGGACCTGAGTTCAAATCCAGCCTCAGTCACTATCTGTGTGACCCTGGGCAAGTCACATAACTCTGATTGCCTCAGTTTCCTCATGTAGAAAATGAGGCAGGGGAGGAAATAGTAAACCGTTCCTCTATTTTTGCTAAAAAAAACCCCAAGTGGAGTGATGAAGAGTCAGACATGACTAGTCAACTAAACAACAACAGCAATATAAAAAAAAACAACAGCAGTAAACAACAGATGTAAGACTAGAAAGCCGGAAGAAGCTAGGGGGCAGGTGATGAATAGCTTTGAGTTCTAAACAGAGGATTGCTATTTGTTCCTGGAGGTGATAGGGAGCCATTGGACCATTGAGTAAGTGGTGGGTGACATTGTTAGACCTACCTTTAGGAAGATAACTTTGACAGTTTAGGATGGACTAGGGCGGGGAGGGAATTGCGGTAGTAACACCAGCCAGCAAAGTTATTGCAATAGTCCAGATGTAAGGAGATGAGGGCCCGTACCAAGGTGGTGGCAGCATCAGAGGAGAGAACAGGCACGTATGAGAGATGTTGTGAAGGTTAAACATCTGATAGGCCTTGGCAACAGATGTGGGGTCATGAAGTGAGAATGCGAGGAGTTAATGATACTAAGGCTGCTAGCCTAGGTGCCTGGGAGGATTTTATCAAGTTCAGTTCTGGACATATGGAGTTTAAGGTGTTGATGGGACATCTTGGGGATGTGAAACTAGAAGTCAGAAGAGAAGTTAGGGCTGGATAAATCATCAGTATAGTGATGGTAATTAAATCCATGGGACCCGATGAGATCACCAAGCGAAGTAGTGTACAGGGAGAAGAGAAGAGCCAAGACACAACTCTCAGGGACACCTACTGATCTGGATGACGATCCAGCAAAAAAGAATGAGGAGTGGTCCGAGAGAGAACCAGGAGAGAATGGTATCCTGAAAATCTAGAGAAAAGGGAAGATGCAAGAGAAGAGGCTGCAGAGTGGTTAAGGAAAATGAAGATTAGGAAAAGCACCTTAAATATGGCAATTAGGAGATCATTGGTAACCTTGGAGAGAGCAGTTTGGGTCAAACAATGAGACTGGAAACCAGATTGTAAAGTTAAGAAGAGACGGAGAGGTAAAGAAATGGAGATACCTACTGTAGGTGGACTTCTCAAGGACTTTTGCCATAAAAGAAAGAAGAGACAGGATAATAGCTAGCAGGGTGGATGGATCAAATGAGGGTGTTTTGTGGATTTGGGAGACATGGATATGTTTGTAGACAGGGAAGCAAACAGTAGACAGGAAGAAATTCCCTGACTTCTCCACCATGTGTTAGGAAGCGTATCACTGGGAAAACCTTATCATCCTTCAAGATGGAATCAGCCTTAGTACTCATACTCATCTCTTGTATTAATAACTAATTACCGAATCAAAACCAAAGTTTTTCCCTTCTTCTACTTCATCCAGAAATCAACCAGTATGGGAAATCTTGGGCAAAGACTTACCTAACCAGGCTGAGAGAAGTGGTGAATTCCTGTTCATTGTGTTTGGTATGACAAGTCTGGGGTAAAAGTGGATTTCCTCTTTGATATGTTTATTGTCAAGTCTCTTTGGCCAAGATTTAGGTAATCCAAGTTATGTACCCCTGCGACTCTCATTAGAATGAGCACACATCTCATTATAATATTCATTTTCTCATTAATTGCTAACCAATCAGAGTTGATTGCCACCCTCAGGTACACCTGCTCTTCCAAGAGCATATAAACTGTGAGCCCACTACCATGAGAGGTCTTTGACATTCAAAAATACTACTTACTTCTTTTATTAATAACATGCTAGCCTTACTAATAAAATGATTAAATTACCCAGAAATTATGTCTCTCAAACTTTTTAAATGTCACAATACCTCATCATTGCCTTCTGTTCCTTTGTTTAGAGGGTGGAATCTTGAACACCAAAACCCCAGCTGAAGGAGGGGGGCTCAGGATGGATATCTCCTCACTTCCCACCTGGTTGCACTACTTTGGGACTTCTCTGATTCCTCCCCCATGCTCACAGATTGAGTGCTTATCAACTTCTTTTTGTGTGTTGTCTTCTCTCATTAGATTGTGAGCTCCTTGAGGACAGTGGCTGTCTTTTTTCATATTGGTATCCCTGGTACTTAGTACAGTATCTGAAACAGAGTTGGAGCTTAACACATCTTTATTGACTTTATTATTGAGATTGAAGATAAGTTAGGGAACTGGGATAATGGGGGGAGCAATCTGAGGGGGAAGACAGGATGTAATGGTATCACTTGTGCACATAGAGGGGTTTGCCTTGATCAGGAGAAGGGTCTTCATGTGAGAGGTATGGTTGAAGGTGGTAACAGTGGCAGATGACATCAGGGGAACATGAGATGAGGAGAAATGGAAAAGAGGGAGCTCATGGTGAATGGCCTCAATTTTTTCAGTGAAATATGAGACAAGGTTCTCAGCTGAGAGGGTGGTGTAAAGGACAGCCATGGGAGGTCTAAGGAGAGAAGAAAAGGTTTGGAAAAGCCTCTGTGATGAGTGGGATAATGAGTTAATTAGAGAGGTATAAAAAAAACATTGCCTTGCTGCAGTGAGGGACCAGTTGAGATTATATAACATAAAGTTATAGTAGACTCAGCATAGGTTTATGACTTTTCCACCTTCCTTTCACTATTGCCCTTCATATATATCATACTTAAGCCACATGAGATTATCTGCCGTTCCCCAGACGCAAATCATACGCTTTTGTTTTGGTACCTTTGCTGACATCATTTTCTGACAACCCATCCCAATCTGCTTAAATCTAGTACACACTGCTAAGGCAATGACTCTAATGTTCATTGACTCAGAGATCTCACTTGTAGGCATTTACTCCCAAGAAGATTAATGGTTAAAGGAAAAGCCCTCTATACACGACAATATTTATAGCAGCCCTTTTTGTAGTAGCAAAGACTAGAAACAAAAAATATGCCCCTAGATTGGGGAATGGCTAAACAAGTCGCGATAATATTTATATAGTACTTACTATGTGCCAAGGACTATGCTAAATGTTTTATAATGATTACCTCATTTGATCCCCACAACAGACCTGGGAGGTGGGACCACTATTATGCCTATTTTGCAGATGATGAAACCAAGCCAAACAAGGGTTAAATGATTCACCTGGGGTCACACTGCTGGGAAGTGTCTGAATCCAGATTTGAACTCAGGCCTTCCTGATTCCAGTCCTGGCACTCTAACCACTGAGCCAGCTAGCTCATGGTCCCTGAGTGCAATGGAATATTACTGTTCTGAATGAATACAGAAAAGCAGGGGTAGACTTAATAGGATCAAAAGCAAAGTGAAGTAGGCGAAACCAAGAAAAGGATGGATAGATGACTACAACGACAAAACAATTTAATCTTAATACTGTGAAGTTACGACCAAGTCTGACCTCAGAGTAGACGCATGAGAAGACACTTGCCCCTTTCTTTGCATAGACTTAGGCCTAAGGTGATGAAATAACTCTCCCTTACTGGGAAGTAAGTGGCAGAGCTGGGATTCAAATATGGGTCTCCTGACTCCAAATTCAGCGTTCTTTCCAATTCCCCAAACTACCTCTTAACTTAAGCTGGCAGTGTGCCTCCAGAGGGTGGTCATGCATATGGCTACAAGGTAGCTGCTTTGTTGATGACAGCATCAGCCCTTTGGACATTTGACCTCCCCGACACGGGGTTCAGAGGATCAGGGTTGGGAACCCAGCTTCAGGAGAAGCCGAGGGGAAGGCAGCCGACCACGTGAGGATCTAACAGGGAATCTCCTAGGACTGGAGTTGGCCTACTGAGGATTCACCCTGAAACCGCACAGGATTTCTGAAACATAACTTTTTAAGGAGGAGAATGGTGATGATGTAATTTTCTCCTTTCCTCATGAGACTTTGAAAATGCTTCACAAGATGTCGTTTAGTCATTTCAGTTATATCCAAGTCTCTGGGACCTCATTTTGGGGTTTTCTTGGCAAAGATACTGGAGCAGTTTGCCATTTCCTTTTCATTTTTCAGATGAGGAAACTGAGGCAAACAGGGTTAAATGACTTGCCCAAAGTCGCACAGCTAATAGGTATCTGACGCTGAATTTGAACTTAGGTCCTCCTGACTCCAAGCCCAGCACTCTATGCAGTGTGCCACCTAGCTTCACTAAATAGGACTTCCATAAAAAGGGTAGGGGGAGATGGTAAAACAAAACAAAAACAAACAAACAAAAATCCAGACCTTATCTGGGGTAGCTGTGCTCAGTCACTTGGAAATTTTAAAATTTGTGCTTTTTTGAACTTTCATTTCACTGTAGCAAAATGTATATTAATCTATATGTGAGTGAATAGTAATTTCTAGGTCATCCTGATAAGGGAACGAAATTAAAATCTATGAATGGGGACAAAACAAGCCAAGAGAAGGAGGAATTTTGATGGTGTTAAATCATATCCTTCGATTAATTAAAAATCCATGTAGACAGTATAGCAGTAGAAGGACAGACTGGGAATTAGGAGGACTGGACAGGCCCCATTAATGCGTGCGTAAAAAGACTGAAAAAGTACTCAGGACTTAACCAAAAACTTGGAGTTCACTCTCATGCCAGCAGTTAAACAAATTGATAGCTTAGACTAGAAATTGGAGCACCACCTGGTGGCTTACCCAGATAAGGCAGCTGATTGCCAGTCCAGCAAACCTTTTAGGTGCTAATGGAAAAACAAGCACTCTTGTGGATGGTCACATATTCCCTTTACAATAACATAAAGAAATCATTTTCTTTTAGTACCTACTATGTGCAGGGCATTATTTAGGCGTCGTGGAGCATACCAGAAACTACAGACATTCTTTGCCTTCAAGGAACTTACAATGTTCATTGGTGGGATTCAAATGAAATAACAACCGGGTTCTCCATGGAACTGAGCTGCAGCCGCTGCTGACATAGTAGGCGCAGGCCCCACCCCTGCTAACAACTGGTTCCCAGAACTAAACTTAAAATTAGGTACTGCTTCTACCGAACCGGTGCAAACTGTCTGAATCCCACCACCAAATATAACTGGGAAAATGATGTATACACATGAAAAGATGTTGGTAGCAATAATAGTAGATGACATTTATAGCATGTATTAGTCTCTAAAGTACTTTACATCCGTAATCACGATCTGAGTGTCACAACAATCCTGTGGGTTAAGTGCTATTATGGAGGCAGCTAAGCAGAGTAGTAGATAAAGCGCTGGTCCTGGAGTCAGAAAGACCTGAGTTTAAATTTGGTCTTAAGACACTTACTTGCTGTGTGACCCTGGGCAAGTCACTTAACCCTATTTGCTTCAATTTCCTCATCTGTAAAATGAGCTAGAGGAGGAAAAGGAAAACCACTCCAACATCTTTGCCAAGAAAATCCCAAAATGGGGTCATGGAGACTTGGACACGACTGAAACCACTGAACAACACACCACCAAAGTAGACCACTTTCTACTCTAACAGTATCAGAGGACCTAGCTTCTTACTTTACTAGGAAAGTAGACACCATTGTTATAGGTTCTGCTTTCTCTTTTAATCTAAATCTAATTTAAAATCCCATCTTCCTTATCCCTGCCCCTCACCCTACCCCATCCCTTTCCCTTTCACTAGTTCTGATGAAAAAGTGGGGTCTACTGCCCAAAATCTCCTCTAGGAGTTTGCTCCTTTGATCATTCCCTTTCTTTCTGAATAATAATTGATATCAATAATAACATTTATATGGTGCTGATTATGTACCAAATAGTACTTTACAGTACTTACAATATAAATACAGTACTTACAGTACAAGTATAGTACTTACAGTACAAATAGGTTAAGTGCTTTAAAAATATCAACTCACTTGATCCACGTAACAACACTGAGAGGCAGGTACCATTATTATCTCTATTTTATAGTTGATGAAACAGAGATTAAGTGACTCACCCAGGGTCACACAGCTAGGAAGTATCTGAGGCCAGATTTGAATTTTGGTCTTCCTGACTTGAGGCCTGGTCTCTTACCATTACACCACCCAGCTTCCTCACTTCCAACTTTAGTCTCTCCTTATCCACCAGCTTCTTCATCCTATGCTACAGATATGTCCAGATCTCCCCCACCCATCCTTAAAAAATCTTCACCTGACTCTTCTGTTCCCCCACATTATTGTCCTAAAGCCAGTCTCTCCTTTACCATCAACCTCTATACTCCTTGCCTCCTACAGTCTGTTTCATTCTTTCCCATGTGGCTTCCAACCCTTCATTTGACTGAAACTGCTCCTTCTAAGATAACAATTATCTCTGAGCTACTAACTTCAATGGCCTTTTCTAAATCTTCATCCTTTCTGGCTTCTGTTTTGCCACTATTGACCACAATGGTTTCTTGGACACTGTCTTCCTTTGGCTCCTGTGATTTTATTCCTTCTAGCGTCTTCCTTAAGGCTCTGCTACTAGCCATTTTCTCTTTTCTCTCTACATTCTTGTCCTTGGTGATGTCATCAGCTGCCAGGGGTTCACTTTTCCTTTCCTACACCTACACATGTAGGTGACTTGACTGCTTCTGGGTCTCATGTACCTAATTTGTTCCACTGATCATCTTTCCTATTCTTTATCCCTACCAAACAGTTTTCACTATTACTGCTTTGTAGTCCATATTCATTGGAGTTATTGGTCTGTAGTTTACTTTCTTCTGCTTTGTTTCTTCCTGATTTAGGCATCAGTTTATTAGAAGTTTGGTGGGATCCCTTCTTTCCCTATTTTTTCAAATTACTTAATATTGGAATTAATTATTGATTGAAAGTTTGATAGAATATAACTATAAATCCATCTGGTGTGGATTTCTTTGGAAATTCCTTTATGGTTCATTCAATTTTTTTTCTGACTTTGTTATTTCCATTAAATTTTTTTGTTTTGTTAAAATGGGTAGTTTTTTAAAAAATAGTTGTCTTTTTAAAATGATTGGTTTTGTTATCATGCGATTAAGCAAAAACTTTTCATTCAATTTTATTTCCTGTTCTTTTTTGTGAATTCTTATATTTAACTTTTTAGATTGGCAATTTGCTTTTCCTCTTTTTTAAAAAAATTAGATTAGCTAATAGTTTCTCTATTTTTTTTCTGGGAAAAAAACAGCTTCCAGTTTTATTAATAAATTCAATTTTTATGTTTTTAATTTTCTTCTTTGATTTTTAGAATTTCCATTGCTGTGTTTAGTTGTTTTTTGATTTATCACTTTTCTAAATTTTTGCTTAATTTATCGATTCATTCTTTCCTCTTTTGTTGATGATAATGGGTAGAGATAAAAAATGTTTTTCCTCTAAGGAGTGTTTTAATTTTATCCCCCCAAATTTTGCAATGTTGTCTTGTTGTTGTCTTACATGAAATTATGTATTTCTTTTATGATTTGCTCCGTGAACCACCTATTCTTTTGGATTCTTCACTTAAGTTGGATTCCTTTCTTCAAAGACTTTAATTGATAAAAATTTGTATTGCTTTTAGGCAATAACTTAGCACTTGACCCTGTTTGCCTCAGTTCCTCATCTGTAAAAATGAGCCGGAGAAGGAAACAGCAAACCGCCCCACTATCTTTGCCAAGAAAACCTCGAATGGGGTCACAGAGAGTCGGACACAACTGAAAGCAACTATACAACAATACCAACACCATAGGCAATAAAGAATCTGTTTAACATTTCACATTTCACATTTCTACATTTCTTTTATGCCGCAGCACACAATTTTTGTCAAGATGTTATGCACACAAGACAGGCAACATGGTATAGTGAATGAAGAACAGATCCTGAAGCCAGGAACACCTTGTTTCCTGTCTTTCCTCTGACACAGACTGGCTTTGTGATTCTAGACTCAGTTTAGCTCTTAACTGTAGGCCTGTGATATCAAATTAAAATAGAAACAGGGACCACTGAATGGATGTAAGGATCGCCAAGGCTACACATTGACTTAGAAAATCATATATTAACATTATCAATGTTTTATTGTATTTTTGTTTACTTTGTTAAATATTTTCCAATTACTTTTTAAATTGGTTCAAGTTGTATTTGGAAGCGTAGGCAGCATGCATCCCCTGGACTTTATGTCTGACTCCTCTGCTCTAGACAACTCTCTAAGAATGTTAAGTTGCACAGAAGATGCAGATCTTCATTGATTAGAGTTTCCTCACTCAAGTGTTCTCTACGCTAAAGAAATCACACATCCAATATCTGTCCTTATTCTCTTGCCATGCAGGATTAAGATAGATAGCTAGATACAGATATGTGTGTGTGTACATATATACATATGTATATATGTATATGTGTATGTATGTAGATGATAGATAGAACTATAATTATTTGTTGTTGTGAAGTCATTTTCAGTTGTGTCTGACTTTTCATGACCCCATTTTCTTGGCAAAGATACTGTCATTTTTTTCTTCAGTTCATTTTTGCAGATGAGGAAACTGAAGCAAAGTGGTAAAGTGATTTGCCTAGGGTCACACAGCTAGTAAGAGTCTAAAGCTGAATTTGAACTCATGAAAATCAGTCTTCCTGACTCCAGGCCTGGTACTCTATCTTCTATGCTACCTAGCTACCCCTGTATATCTATATATCTTAGCTGTTCACGGACATAATATACAATACATTTATATCTCTATGATATGTAGATATACAGATATT
Organism: Phalanger gymnotis; assembly: GCA_028646595.1. Taxonomy (NCBI): domain Eukaryota; kingdom Metazoa; phylum Chordata; class Mammalia; order Diprotodontia; family Phalangeridae; genus Phalanger; species Phalanger gymnotis. The sequence goes on along the minus strand of CM053622.1, from coordinate 294,373,287 downwards.
GCCTTTAATTTTCTGTTCCACAGTCTCCAGTAATCTATCATATCCAACTTTATAAAACTTGTATTCAGGTCCTTTACCATCCTTTTAATTTATTTTTTGTTAGCTTTGTCTAGGTTTGAAAGGGACTCGTGGTTCTCATCTCTTCCAATTTAACTGACTATTTTGGTGATTTGAATAATTTTTCCTTCAATTACTTAAATACTATGGAGAATACATATACACGTATGTGTACATATATGCATGTATATTAAGTACTGTTGTCTATAGTGCCTTTAAGGATAATGAGGTTTCCTTGTTTATTTCTTTTAACCATAGTTATGC
>CM053622.1:294217002-294372466 GCA_028646595.1 Phalanger gymnotis | reverse complement strand
CCCCCCCCCCCCCCCCCCCCCCCCCCGCCTCTCTCATTTGTACGACCTGTGAATGGCCACAGGGGTGTCATCCTAAAGGAGATACGGCTGGAGAAGAGGGTACCCCAACGATGAGTCTGCCTGCACCAGGAGTGGGGAACCTGCGGCCTTGAGCCACGTGTGGCCCTCTAGGTTCTCAAGTTCGGCCCTTTGACTGAATCCAAACTTGACAGAACAAATCCCTGGACAATTATTCTTTGTTACAAGAAGGATGGGACACTTAAGGTGAATGCCTCTGTACCTCCTTTTTTTTTAGTCTTTGGCTAGCAGGGGTACGACTACAGGTGGTATCAGAAAAGAATGATAGCCTTTGGTCTGAACCCGCCAGCCTCTGGGATGTAGAATTCATCCTTTACTGCTCACCATTGTTCTTCTGGTGGATTTGAAGATACCTGGATCCAGGTTCATATCCCTAGGTCAGCTACGTGCTACCACTGTGACCTTGAGTAACTTGATTAACCTCTGGGGGCCTCCCCCCGAATTGGATTAAATGATATCGAAGGCCTCTGTGAGCTTCCAACTCTATGATCTTTTGACATAGTATTTCATTTTCTGTCATTAGAAATTCATTCCTTTGGGTTTATTATATAACAGTGTATGATGACAGGTTAACCTCTTAATCTCTGGGATTTCTAGGATTACAATCCTGCAGCCATTCACAGGTCATACAAATAAACATGTGAAATGATGTTAACAATACTTGGAGTTCATGCTCCACAGAGTTGTTGTGAGGAAAACATAATGTGTGATATTATTATTTAATAATTAACGCTTTCTGGTTAGAATGATGATGATTAGTATATTATTATTAATAGTGTTAGGGAGACTGGGGGAAGGTGGCAGTGGCAAGGTCAAAGACAAAGTAGGACCTAGGGTGGGCCCTGCCTTCTTCTTTGCACCTAGAGGCAGTATGGAATAATTGTATGATAGTGGCAAAAACTCTGGTCTTGGGACTCAGGAGATCTGTATTTGAGTATTATTTGATTTTATTTATATATATATAATAAATATATTATCTATATTTGATTATATATTTATATTATATTTGAGTATTAGCTGACACCATAGTACCAGTGGAAAGTGAAGTGAGAGGCCTGAGTTCAAATCCCTTCTTTGATGCTTTCTGCCTATGTGACCTTGAATAAGTCATTTAAATTTGATTTCCTAATTTGTAAAATATAAGGGGGTTGAACTGCCTGCCTCTATGGTCCCTACTAGCTCTAGGTCCACGATCCTCTGACTTTGGTGCTGTAGTTTTCTTAACAGTAAAATGAGAATTTTACGCTATCGACCTTACTGGTTCCTTCTCAGAAAAGGCTCTGTAAACCTTAAAATGCAAAACGTGATGTGGTATGACCAGGAAGATTGAATCTCGTTCCTTTCTGGATAGGAAAGGGAAAATGGGGGTGCTCAGGGGGGTTGTTCTCCTCTCTTCCTGGGAGAGCGTTTCCTAAGTGCTATGGGAGGAGGCTGGCATATACGTTCTCCTGTTCTCTTCAGGCACACAGCCTTCCTAGGTAACTGAGGGAGAGACTTTCTCTGCCCACATGTAGCCTGAGCTTCCTGCTTTCCCATTTTTCTGCCAAGTTCGTGAAGTAGGCTTCCTATGTAAGCTTTCCGATTTTGATAATAATAATAGCAAACAGGGGCCAGAGGACCTGAGTTTAAATCTGGCCTCAGGTACTTACTAGCTGTGTGACCCTGGGCAAATCACTTCACCCTGGCTGTCTCAGGTTCCTCATCTGTAAAATGAGCTGGAGAAGGAAATGGCAAACGACTCCAGTATCTTTGACAAGAAAACCCCAAATGGGGTCAGGAATAGTTGGACACGATTGAAGATGATTGAACGCAATAGCAGACATTTTAATAGCTAAGGTTTCCAAAGTGCCTTGCCTACGTTGAACCATTTTGTAGTCAAAACCACCCCATGGATGTGTGAACATTGAGAGTTGCCCTGAAAACAATTGCCGTGTGGAGAAAGATATCATTCTTCGTTTCTGCGTAAGAAATAAGGTGTGCCTGCTGTGAAAGCATGTCAGAAAAGAGTGTCTTGTCTTAAACAATGGGACTTGATGTTTTAGAGATACAGCTTAAAACAGGTCAGATAAATCCAAAGAGGATGCTATCCTTCCACACATTCCACAATCTGATGGGGTCTTGGACTTCTTAGGATGGCTCAGTGTTAAAATGGGTTTTTTTGTCTTTTTTTGGGGGGGGGCACACATATAATTTCCTATTGGTTTTAATGGGTCGTCAGTCCCGATGTTGTAGGAAAAGAAAATCTTGCACTCCACAGCAATTATATTCAAATCAGATAATTAGGAAACACATTGCAGATTTGGGAACAAAAAAAAAATATTGCGTCTTGGTTTAGAAGAGATCAAGCAGTTTGTTTTCTTTTGTGGCATGTGTACGGAGAATAGGGAATGAGGAAAATAGAAGAGGTAGAAGGCCTGTGCCACTCTGGCTGTGTGAATTACTTTCCAAGTTCGCTGTCCTGGGTTGCTCCCTGCCATACAGCCAATTAAAGTGGGGTCTTCTGGGTTCTATTTCCGCCAGGCCCTTATTAACATATTCATCCTCTGATGCTTTCTTTTAGGAGTTAGAGACTCTGTTTCCTCAGACCAAAGAAAAATAATAATGAGAATCCACGGTTTATTTTTATCTCTGTTTAGAAAAAAAATACACAAATGATATTTTCTCTTACTTGTACTCCACTCCATAGTTAAAACAGTTCCTTCAGATCTGATTTGTTAATGGCACCTGAAAAATAAAATTAGGAGTACTGTCATTGGTGTCAATTTCCACCACGAACTGAAAGGCATACTGTATATAAAGGGTGGCTCAAAAGTTTTAATATAGTTTTAAGCTATTATAGCTGTATGTGTGTATGTGTGTGTATATATGTATGTCTATATATATTTTTGCACAAACATATATGCACACTATAATGTGTATGTATGTATGTGTGTATATATATTTTTTATCTATAAGCACATACATATATTTGTTGTTTAGTCATTTTTCAGTTGTGTCCAACCCTTTGTGTCATTTTGGGGGTTTTCTTGGCAAAGATGCTGGAGTGGTTGGCCATTTCCTTCTCTAGCTCATTTTATAGATGATAAAATATGAGGCAAACAAGTCAAGTGATTTGCCCAGGGTCACACTGCTAATAAGTGTCTGAGGTCATATTTGAACTCAGGCCTTCCTGACTCCAGGCCCAGCACTATCCACTGTGCAACCTAGCTGCCCATACATACATGTATATGCATATGTATATAAATATGCATATATGGAATAAATATTATATATTTATGCATATATGTATATATGTATATACATATACACACACTTTCCTTTTGTACAAAGGTGGGTGAGTTACAAGCACACAGGAATTTAAAAGGGATGATTAAATTTAGTATTTCTTTGAAAGTTTGCCCTCAGTACCCAATTGATAGAGAATCAAACTTGTGTACTTGAAAAGCTTTCAGTGTGTTTGAATCAATTAGAAAAAATCATCTCCTGACTTCAGTTGTGATATTCTCAGCTGTTTTGAGTCTGGTGATAAGCCCAGTTGCATACAAAGCCTGTGATTGGGAGAGAGGGTTCAGGCCAACACAGAGGAATGCCTCTGAAGGTTTATGCGCTGGGTGGAGGAGGCCTTCTTTCAGCCAGCCTTGGACGGAGGGGAGGGAGACAGACATTCTGGGACGGCGAGCAGGTTAGGTTTTGTTTTTATCTTTGGCCAGAGCTGGGATTTCACCAGTGTAGGCTTAGCACCTGGCCTCTGCTCTGTCACTTAGAGTCTTAGAGAGAGATGGGGTTTTTTAACCTGGGGCCTGTGAACTTGTTTTTTTAAAAAAAAATTTATTAATATTTTGGCAACTGTATTTTAGTAGAATTTGTTTCCTTTGCAATCTTGTGTCATTTATTTTATGCCCAAAACACCCTTCTTAGAGGGGATCTAAAGGCTTTATTGGACTGCTGATGGGGGTCCTGGGCGCAGAAAAATGTTGAGAACTCTTGGTCTGGGCAGAGCATCATGGAGTGGGACTGTGCTGTTTACGTGTCTCTCCAGCTATGTGTGCTGTCTCATTTTGAGACATGGGGAGGTGAAGATGGAACAGCGTTTGGGTCCAGGTGTCTCTTTGAGGTAATGTCAGCCTAGATCGCTAGGATCTGTGCAGCTGGGCCCATTATCACCAGACTCAAAACAGCTGAAAACATCACACTTGAAGTTGACAAGATGATTTTTTTAATTGATGCAAACCCAGTGAAAACTTTCCAAGCGCACGTATTTCATTTTCCATTAATTTGGTATCAAATACAAACTTTCAAAGAAATACTAGCTTTTATTGTCCCTTTTTGGCGTGCTTAATAGAGATTCAACGTCCTTTTAATGTTAATGAATCCTGTGAATTTGACTGGAACTCAGTAGACAGGGTGGGTGACTTTTCCACAGGTGGGGAAAAAGTAGGAGTGATCTAGAGTTCAGTCTGCTTTCTGTTTAAATGAAGAGCCCTACAGCTTATCATTTATATGTTTTGTATGGAATTGTTTGCGTGTTATGTCCCCCGTTAGATTGTGAGCTTCTTGAGGACAGGGACTGGTTTTGCCTTCCATTGTAACCCTAGAGCCTGCTATGCTGTCTGCACTTAGTAAAGGCCCTCTATTTTGACTGGCAATTAAGGTTCAAAGACTTTTGCTCCTGAGCTTATTTCAAGCATGAGCCCGATATATGGGGGAAGGTCTTCCAGGCTATTCTAGGCATTTCTTCACTGTTTGCCATTAGGACGCCCATGAAGCCCTCCATCTCCCCACCAAGATGATGTATGTGTGGTAGGTAGTGGAAACAACATTTTGGAGCACAGAATTGAAAGGAAGTTCATGGTTTAATTGTTAATGAAAAATTTTACTCAACTTCAGCCCTTTGGGACATGACTAACAAGTTGTACGGGCATATTCTCCATCCAAAAAGTATTTTTTAAAAATAAACAGTGTGCTGCAGTTGAAATATTTGGACTCAAAGGCACTGGGTTTGACTTCTGGATCAGCTGTTTACTTATGTGAACATGGTAAGTTACTTCTCTGGTCTCGAATGTCCTTTCTAATTCCTTTTTTTTTTTTTGAGGCAATCAGGATTAAGTGACTTGCCCAGGGTCACACAGCTAGGAAGTGTCAAGTGTCTAAGGTCGTATTTGAACTAAGGTCCTCCTGACTCCAGGGCCGGTGCTCTATCCACTGCAAGACCTAGTTGCCCTTGGTCCCTTCTGATTCTGAATTTGAGCTGCTAACTGAAATCAAACTTTTTTTTAAAAAGAGAAGCATTTAAGGAATAGTGATGGGAACAAAAGACCATCAGCCCAGGAGAGACTTGAGTTGTAGTCTCAGCTCTGCCTTTAATTACCTATATTATTTACATATTCTAACTCTCAGTTTCCCATCTTTAAAATGAGGGAGTGAGGCAAGATCAGCGTTCTCCAGATTTCTGTGGAAATACATTATTCTATTCAATGTGAATTAGAGTTTCGTGAGAAAGTTTCCACTGTAGTTTTCTCTTTCAAAACATTAAATATGAATATGCATGTGGATCAGACATATTTCATTTAAGTGTAGAATATGAGATAATATTTGGGTGTGAAAATAAGCATTAATTTTCTCTGTTTTGCCCACAAATATCACTTCATTTATTCTGAGGATGAAAGACACCTTGGAAGAGTGAATTAAGGGCTGGCCTTGGAGTCTGAAAGAACTGGGCTGAAGCCCTACCTCTGACACACACTGGTTATGCAATCATGGGCACGTGGCTTAATGTCTCAGTGCCTCAGGTAATGCTCCAAGGATCCAAGTTACCCAAGTGTTGCAGCTGCATCAGGGAAAGGGAATTTCCACAGAGGGAGTTACCTATGTGGAAGAAATATTGCCTGGGCCAGCCCTGGAAAAAAAAATCCCAAGGGCATGTCATATACTGCCAGTCCAGGATTTTGGGCATCCATCCCTATGTTTTAAGCCTCTTTTTTGTGACCCTGTTAGTTTGGAAAAGACTAGCTGCTTTCTAAGGACTGTGAGAGCTCTAAAGTTTTGTGACTTATTTTTATGAGGACTGGTGTTAGGCTAGAGATGATGCTTCTAGATATATAAATACATATCCTCTTCTTGACGCTCTCATACTTTTCCAAATGGGTACAGAAAATTTGTGTCCCTCCATGACATCAAGTTAAAAAATTCAGAATAAATATCCTCATTGTTATAGTTTGTCCACTGGCATAATGACTGATTTGAAACATGCTGACATTTTTGGCACAGATGTAGCGCCATATCAGGCTTCCTTCACCCTCCCCCACCTCTGCCACAGTCAGATAAAGCCAAACTTGATCCTGAAGATAAATTGCCAGATTTTGATCAGAAAAGGTTCATAGTCCTCCGGTCTTCACAAACAGTGCATGAAGTTGTGAAGGAGAGGAAGGTGACTGGTGTCCTCTAGAGAAGCCACAAAGACCACAGCCTTGAGACATGACACGCAACACTTGACTCAAGACACTTGAATACATTCTTCTTTCTTGGGACAGACTCTAAAGTAGTACATTGGCAGCATTTGCCTTGCCTATAAAGTTATGGGGGTGGTGGTGGTGGTGGTGGTGGTGTGTGTGTGTGTGTGTGTGTGTATTTGTGTGTTAGTATAGTTTATATTTTGATTTTACGTTTAAGATGTTCATCTACTTCAAAAAAAAACTCCAGAACCAGCCTTACGGAGCAGAATGATTGAGTGTTTCACTTGAAAGCTTATGAAGGTGCGCGAGAGAGGAAGCCTGACATAGGGAAACCCTTTAAAATGAAAGTTTTGCAAATCGTGTGGGAACATGAAGTCCACTTATTGAAAGGAAGTGCTGTGGTTGTGTCCATTGTGATAGGAATGGTATAACTATAGAGATGTAAAAATGGCAACATGTCTATGTTAACATTGTATTGTCCCAGACAGAAAGCAAGTGGGCGCCTGCGTGTCCCAGCCGACTTTTCCTGGAATGTTTCCTTATGGAGTTGAACTCAGGTGTAGGTGAATTCATAGAGGCAGATATCATTCTCAGAAACCTCAGAGGTCATCTGAACAAGACAGAGAAAGCTTTCCGACTGTCCAGCAGGGGCGGCAGGGGAAAATGAGAAAAGGAGAGAATTACAATAACCATACGCTTACGTAACAAACACGTCATGGCTTGCAAAGAGCCTTATTCACAACACTTAGAGGTGGAGGGAAGGAGGGCAAGATTGTGAAGTGTAGGGAGGCTAGTCTCTAAAAAAAAAAGAAAAAAAAGCTGGAGCCTTTTTTTTTCTCCAAGATTTGTAGGAAGAAATGGCATAGTGGCCTCGATGGTTAAGGGTAGGATCAAAGATCTAGAGCTCCAAGGGACCTCAGAGATCATCTGCTCCAACCCCCTGAACTTTTCGGATGAGAAGGTTGTGACTTCCCCAGGGTCACACAGGTAGTCAGTACCAAGGGGCAGCATTTGAACCCAGGTCATCTAACACCAGAGCCAGAGTTCTTTCTGGCGAGCAAAATGCTGAATTGCCATGATTTTCTTGCTTTTGGTTGGTTTGTGAAGTTGTCGATGTTTCTCAAAGAGACTGGCTCATTTGTGCTTTTCTGTTCCAGGGACAAAGACAATGATTCCACCAGGAGAGTGTATGTATGCTGGGAGGAAAAGAAGAAAACCTATTCAGAAACAGTAAAGTATCATGTTTTCTGTTTTTTGGTGGTGGGTAAGAAAGTGATGAGGTTAGATAAAACAAAATTACAACCAGTTTTCTGGTATTTCTGGACAAATATTCAGATAGCTTCGAAGTTATATTGCTTAATGTCACACATTGAACCTTATTTCATGTTCGGGATACTTGTATTTATTCTTTGTGAAAGAAGCAAAGGAACCCCACTCTTGACAAAATCATACAAATCCTACGGGAAAGAAGCATTAGTCAAGAAAGACCATTATCATTCAAATAAGAAATGATTTCCAGATGCCCTAGCCAAGCCAGCTGAAGGAAATGGGCTTTCTCCTAATGACCTTGTATATCACTTCTGTTGTACCAAGTAATCGTGAAACCTAATGATTTCTTCTCTTTCAGGAAAATGTTTTAAATGAACAAATCGGTGCTTTAGTTTGCCTTCCTTTCAAAAGCATCACCCTGATCTGAGTTTCCTAAATGATGGAAAGGGTAAAAGACTACAGAATCAGTCAGAGAGCAAGTGTTTACTATGTATGGGTTTGCTATATGCCAAGTACTGTGTTCAGTGACCAAGATACAAAGTCAAAAAAAGAAATGGTTCTTTCCATCAACAAACTTAAATTTTGTTGGAGATGGCCCGTACTTGTAAAAGTAAATATAGAGTAAATATAATATCATTTTTGGGAGAGGGAAACTAGCACCCGGAGGGGTCAGCAGAGACCTCATAGCCAAGGTGGCCCTTGACCTGATCTTTGAAGGAAACTGGAGATTCCAAGAGATAGCAGTGAGGAACGGAGGGCATTCAAAGGCATGGAGGACATCCTTTGGAAAGGCATAGAGGTGGGAGATGGGTAGCCAGAACGATTGAGCTAGAAACCTGCTTTCCAAAGGATATTTCATCACCAACCTCTGCTTTTCCACTGTATTTTAATTTCCTTTTCTGTTAATAATAATGATAGCATTCATAAAAATGCTTTACGATTTGTATACTGCTTTACAAACATTATCTCACTTGATCCCCACAGCACCCTTGGGAGGTAGGTACAATTATTATCCTCATTTTGCAGATGAGTAAACTGAGGCAGATGAAGTTAAAATTCTTGGCCAGCATCACATAGCTAATAAGACTAGACTTGAACTTGGGTTTTCTTGACCCCACATCCAGCCCTAGCTGCCTCCTTTTGATTTACCTTCATATCTCTCACAGCTTCTGGGGAAAGTGGAGAAAAGGAGACAGAAGATATTATTAGAGGCCACTGTAGTTGCTACCCTGCCTTGCTCGTAACTTCTGGTGGCTTTTTGTGTTACTCTTCTTGGCATGGAGTATAACAGGAATTCTGCTAGGATCTGCATTCTCTGCTCTCTGTTGTCCAGCGAGCATTTGATGTAAAAGAATGCACAATGTGGATTGGTGGATCTCAAGCTTCCCACTGCTGACTTCTGGAATGATTTATCTCTCTTGGTCAGCTGTAAGCTCCATTACCTGTATGTTATTCTCTGCATTTCTTCCTGTCTGGACCTCAGCTTTTACATGTTCTGAATACATACCTGGTTTTACTCGGAGGCCGCCTTTTGGATCATCAGAAATGGGTCATCAGGCAAGACTCTGGTGAGCTCTGCTGGTGTGAGAGAGTAATGTTAGCTGTGGGATGTTGCCTGACACATAGCAGGTGCTTGACGAGTGCTGATTGACTGGATAAAGCCCAGGTAGTTTTAAAAATCTATACATTGTGGAGGTTCTGGTGATGCAAGACCACAATGTCTTTATGTCTCCAGAATTTAATCTTATCTTGCACCTGGCAGAGATTACATATTGCCAGACACCATTCCCATGGTAACATCTACCATTAACCAGGTTGTATATGCCTCTTTGTGTATATTTAAAGTGTGCTTTCCTCTTCTGTTGGAGCCCAGAATTCTGTGCCAGAAAGTCTGGTGTTCCATACACCCCCAAAACAATGGCAGGGAGGAAAAAAAATGTTTTGGTTTCCTTGGTCTTAAGGGTAGGTGTGGCCCTGGGGGCTAGAATTTAGAAATTGCAGTAGGATGGCCTGAATTGGCTTTACGTTGCTAGTAAGTCAGAGCTAGAGTGTCCATGTGCCAGACAGAGAGAAAAGCCTGGCACAGGCATGGAGGCTCAAGTGCCTGGTGGGGGAGGGGATAAAGGTCACAGCAGCAGAAAGTCATAGGCCTTTCCAGTCCCTCTGTCTCTGGTTGGGAGGTGCATATTTCCTGAGGGGAAGTTCAGTTCACTTAGTTTAACAAGCATTTACTGACTGCCTGCTGTATGCAAGATAGTGTACAGGGTGCTTGAGAGAGCAGTACTGGATTTTTCGCATTGGAGAATCTGGGTTCCCATCTTGGACCTGCCGTTTACTACCTATGTGACCTTGGGCAAATCCCAAATCTGGGTCTTCATTTTCTCATCTGTAAAATGTGGGAGATTGGGTTGGATAAGCTTTCAAGACTTCCAGCTCTAAATCTGTGCAACCACCCCTGCCATCAGAGAGCTTGTATTTTAGGGGGCGGAGGGAGAACACATGTAAATACAAAATAGTTTAGGGTAGGGGAAAATGCTAACAACTGGGGGGAGTCATGAAGGGCTTCAAAGATGGAAGCCATACTCTGTTTCAAGGGAAGGATTTTATAAGAAGGAGATGAAGAGAGAAAGCATTCAATTATTCAGTCAGTAAGTAAGCATTTATTAAGCTCCTACTATGTGCCAGGCACAGAGCTAAGCACTGGGGGTATAAAAAGAGGCAAAAAAGAGCCCTTGACCTCAAGGGCATTCTAATGGGGGGGGGCAACAAGCAAACAAATATTTAGTTGCAAGCCATATAAAGGATAGACAGAAAATAATTAATAGAAGGAAGGTACTTTAAGAGAGATTAGGAAAGGATTCTTTTTTTTTTTTTAAAGAAATCCGACCAGTTAATTCATTCCCTTCCCCCCTCCCATTTTTAATTTTTTTTGCATTTTTTTTCTTTTTTTAAAGTTAATTATTTTGTATTTTTTTTGGTTTACAACACTCAGTTCTACAAGTTTTTGAGTTCCAAATTTTCTCCCCCCCTCTCCCCCCACCCCAAGACAGCATGTGATCTGATATAGGTTCTACATATACCTTCACTAGGAAAGAATTCTTAGACAATTGAGATTTGAGTTGGGACTTAACAGAAGGCAGAGGTGAAGAAGGAGGGCATTTCAGGCATGGGGGACAGCCAGAGAAGATGCTGTGGTGTAACTGCCAGGAGGCCAGGGTCATTGGATCGAGGAATACCAGTTGGGGAGTAAGGTGTAAGAAGACTGGAAAGGTAGGAGGGGGGCAGATTATAAAGGACTTTAGATGCCATGCAAAGCAGTCTGGAGGCAATAGAGAGCCGTGGAGTTTAGAGTGTATGGAGCAGGGGAGGGTGGCATGGTCAGCATGGAAACCACCACCATTTGCAAAGGCATGGAAGCAAAAGATGGAGCAGAATGTTCTTTCAGCCCTATCTTGTTTTCTTTTCTGAATTTAAGCTGTCCTTTGGTTCTGGAAGATAACTAATTCCTTGGTATCTGACTATTTCTCAGAGACAAGCAGAGAAAAGGCACAAAAAGTTTCAAGGGACTATTGCAGAAAAAATGTCTTAGGTATGCTTACAACCAGAATCATGACTGAAGGTAGGCAGGATGAGTAGGCAGAGTAGCATGTTGCCTTGGGTGCAACTTCCAGGGGTGCTTTTAAAAATAACACTTTTAATAAATTTATTTTTATTTATTTCAGTAACTATATCTCAATTTCTAAATCCCCAAATTTAAAATAATTTTTGAAAATTTCGTTTCAAATTATCTCCCTTCCTCTCATTCCTCCTTGAGAAGGCAAGCGATTGGATATCAATTACACATGTGAAATCATGCAAATGTTGCTGTATTGCACAAGAAAACACAAAATAAAACAGACGGAATTATCATTAGCTCTACTTAGCTGGTTAGGAAACTGAGGAAGACAGGCTAAGTGACTTTTCCTGGAGTCACACTACTAGCGAGTATCTGAGGCACATTTTGAACTCGGGTCTTCCTGACTCCAGGTCCTGTGTAGAGGTGGTAAGCATCAGAGGCAAGTTTGAACCTTGGTCCTGTGACTCCCTGAGCTTTTTCTCTGTACCAGAGTCCATGAAGTGGTACTCCAAGAGAAGAAGGCCACGTTCTGCCTGGGGTTGAACGTCACAGAGTTAAAAAAAAATAGACTAGGTCTAAGATTCCTGAGAGGGGGTATAACCTCTTTGAGGGCATGGACTTTGTCTTTTTATTACTGAGATTGAAGGCAGTGCTTTGCACATAGATGGCATATAATAAATGTTGAATAGATGAGTGAATTTTCTGACATAAAGGTCTACTATACCTTTGGAACTCTCTCAAGGTGTGATGTGTGTCTTTGCAATCCAAGGACAGAGGCTGGATGGGAGATTTTAAAGGTTAGGTAACTGTTGGAAGGAGCCGGTAATTTTCCTTTTCTCCATCCATGGATTGAGAATGGGCGTAAGGTGGCTAGAGGAAAACCTTGATGTCTCCCTGTAGCGCTGCCCTAAGGATGGAAACTGTGTTTTGACGAGTAGGGATTTATTTTTGTAGGATCATTTTTAGAAACCTAAGCATCAAAAAACATTTTTTTTTGTCAATAAAATAATAAATCAAAATAGCACCATGGCACACAGACAACATTATGCTTCCCTTGATCTTGTATCTGGGTTGATGTGCAACAAAAGGAATGCTTTTGGTAGGTGCTTTAATTTGAAATTTCCTGGTAGTAATTTTGGCTGCAGTGCATGTTTTAAAGATTTTGTATTTGTGGGTAGGAGAAGGACCTGTAAAAACAATGTAAAGAAACTGGATGTTCATTAAATGTTCATAGATTTAAACAAACATATGAAGTGCATTCATTCAATAACTGCATATTCAAATAAATCAACTTAACAGTTCATTGATCCTCGATTTATTTTTGTTCTTTTGTATGTATGTAGCATCATACGGTGAAATAAACACTACTCTGCTTATTCAGAACCTAGTTACTGCCATTTAGTAAATGCAGCTGTGTTTATTTCTGTGAGGAGAGCTGCAGGTATGTGTATATGATTTCTGTAGGAACTCCTTTAGCTTTAAGCTCAAGGGAAATTTGGAAGTTAAAATAACTTGCTTTTGAGCTTCATTCTTGTGTAGATGTGGGCTGGTCCAGGCAGTAGCCCTTTCTTCCTACAGGGTGGGAGGAGGGGTGGTGGGGTGGTCGTGGAGCCCTGGCTGTGTGGCACATGTGGCTTTGATTTATAAAGTCCTACGGACTTGTGGCTTCAAGTGGGATGAAGGCCAGACAGGGGAGCACCTTTGCTCTGGATTCTCTAGGGTTTCTTCTTGGCCTGCCCCAGTCTGGACATTAATTTCCACAAGGTTAGTGTACTTGTGGATGGAGCACTGGCCTGTTAGGTAGAAGATAGTTGACCCCAATCAGGGGTCTCCTAGGAGGCAGCTTGGTGGTGTAGAGTGCTGGGTCTGGAGTCAGGAAGATCTGAGTTGAAATTCAGCTGTGTGAGACGCTGGGCAAGTCACTTAAGGGCTGTCTGCTTTAGTTTCCTCAGCTGTAATGTGGAGATAAGAGCACCTGGGTCGTTGGGACAATCAAATGAGGTAATATTTATAAAGTAGTAAACACATTTCCTGGAATATAGTAGGCATTTCATAAATGCTGGGCCCTTCTCCCCTCCCCCTCACCACTTGCTAGGGATATTTTAGAAGGGATGCCTATGTCAGGCAGGTGGGGGGGGGCCTGGCAATTTTGGAGGCTCCTTCAAACTTTAAGGTTCCGTGATTCTACGATGTGTCCTAGTACTCAACACCACCCCTGACAAATAATGATGTGACCTTGACAAAAGGCAATGCCATCGCTCTATGAGTAGAATATTGATGATAATAATTGTCCTTGCCTACCGTAGTAGGTGTAGGTGAGTGAAGATAATTCAATTCCATTTATTAAGTGCCTTGCCACAACATGGTACAGTAGAAAGAATCTGAAGACTCGGTTTCACATTACCCCTCTGATGTCCACTACCCTTGTGACCTTGGGCAAATCCTTAACTTTCCCTGGTCTCCTCATCTTTAAGGTGCAAGGACTGAACTAGATAGATAGCTTCTGAGGTTCTTTCTAGATCTGTGAACAAAAGTAAATACGAACTCATTTTGGGGGGAGGGGGAGGAGGAAAACACTACCAGGGTACCAGGAAAAGTCTCATGTAGAAGGTAGCACTGAACTTCAGAACCAGTTCCTTCCGTGCTCCTGGCACGCTGGGGCCAGGGCCATCTCCTCCTCCGTGGCTTTTTATTGAGACTTGTGGCCTCACCTGTGACAACAGGATGGGTTAATGTTTGGACTCGCTGTGTCTGCTTCTCTTTTAAAATGGTGCATGGGCTATTGTAAGCAGGAAGAACTATTTCCCATACTCAAACACGCACACACACACACACACACACACATAAATAAAAGCAAGTATGTGTTCATGCACACACACAGATACTGTATAGTAGGCCAGTCATTGGCCAAGGAGGATGTGACTTAGTGTGAACAGAGGAGAAGTGGATTGAGGGGAGGATGTGACTATGGAGACTTGGCACCCTTAATAACTCTTTTGGTTGGACAACATTTATTCCAGGAGCCAGCCAGATTTTTTTTGGGGGGGGGAAGCCTGGTTGGTGAAGCCCTCCACCCCTCAGAGTCAGGCAGTAGTGGAGACCTTAGCCATTCTCTTTGATTGGACTATGCGCCACTTTGACATTTTTAATGGGAAAAGTTGGCCACTTTGTATGTCACCATGTATTTGGCCATTTCCTCAAAATCATTACTGTCTGCTGAGCTCTGCTTCCTTAATTTTGATTGAGTTGAATTTGATTTGAGTTTAATTTTGATTGAGTTGAATTTGATTTGAGTTTGCATTCATGGACTGATTTCCACCCAAGACTGGGATATCTGAGAGGTCACTTTTCTTGGGGCTGGCTTCCGCAGTCAGTGTGCTCCATGCTGGAAGACTGTTGGTCTATCCTTGAAGACCTCCCTGTAGCAAGGGGGAAGATTAAAGGGCAACAACCGTGGATACTGGATTGCTTTCCCCTTCTTGTAGGGCTTGCCTTTCCTCATGCTGTTGAGTTCACTTTGAATCTTCTCTTGGTCTGCTGCTTCCCTGCGAACAGGGAAGATCCTTTATTGCATTTTCTCCCACCTTCTCTTCTGAAGTTTATGAACACCTCCAGTAGAGAATGACTCTCCCATAGCTATTGGCCACAAAGTTGTGAACTCCATCACTTATCTATGCTGTTCTTACACAGAAAAATGCCAGGGCTGGCGGTGAAGGCCATCAGTGGAAGAATACTTGAAAGGGTCACCCTGATCTTGGCTCCCATTCTGGGATGAAGTTGGAGTGAACAAGGAAGGTGCTCAAAGAAAATGTGGGAAAAAAGAAATATTTGCAAAATAATCTCAAATGCAAACTTTCAATTCAGTACATATTTATAAATTGCCTATGATGTGCCAGGCAATAGGGATACAAAGAAAAAAAATGAAACAATTTCTGCCTTAAGGAAGTTAATATTTTATTGTCTTAGATAGATGTGTATTCTTCCTGCCCAAGAAGGCAGAGAAGTAAAGTAAAGTAAGAGAAGTGAAAAATGGTTGACTAGAAAGAAAACAGGTATGGGAGTGAGGTGGGGAATGTCCCATAAAATAAAATCCAAAGTGAAATATCAGAGAGACAAGAAACTAAGTGAGTAAGGATTTGTTTTTTGAGGGCAAAACTACTAGTGAGTTTTGAGAAAGTGAGAATTTTGATGGCACTTCTTCAGGGATGATGAAGTAGAAAGTGAGACCTGTCTACACATCTCTGAAATTTTATGTCTTCATTTAAGATTGAATTACATAGTTTGTGTGACTGAATTTGTAACCCCTCTGGGGTAGAGCCTGTGTCTTTGTGTTGAAAATTGATTCCGCTGGTGTTAGTCAGATGAAAATAATAATATTGAATTGAGTAATGAATTAGTATTGGCATGTGACCCTTTTATTTAAATGTTTGTTATTTGCTATACTTGAAACTCAGATTGAGTGATCCGTTAGTTTAATATGGCATGAGTTCTGACTGTAAGGTCATGATTTTGTTGTTCATTCATTTTAGTTGTGTCCAACCCTCTGTAACCCCGTTTGGAGTTTTCTTGGCGAAGATACTGGACTGGTTTGCCATTTCCTTTAACAGTTCATTTTACAGATGAGGAAACTGAGGCAAACAGGGTTGAGTGACTTGCCTAGGGTCCTCCAGCAAGTTAACCATTA
This sequence comes from Phalanger gymnotis, assembly GCA_028646595.1. Classification (NCBI taxonomy): domain Eukaryota; kingdom Metazoa; phylum Chordata; class Mammalia; order Diprotodontia; family Phalangeridae; genus Phalanger; species Phalanger gymnotis. Next base: position 294,356,367 of record CM053622.1, on the reverse strand, counting down.
TTTATTAATTGCTTACTATGTGCCAAGCACTGTTAAGCACTGGAGCATACAAATATAAGCAGCTGTCAAAGGAACTTACATTCTATTGGGGAGAGACAACACAGAAAAGGAAGCTAGAAATGGAGGGAGAAAAATGAAAGGTGCCTGGTCTGGGCCCCTCCTCAGAATGGAGACTCACTAATGAGAGAAGGGTGCTTTGGGAGCAGAATCATGATACAAAGACCAGAGAATTTTGTCTCTGTAGTGTAGGGAAGAAAGGAATGAGAGAAGAGAAAGGTCTCATGGAAGTGAAACTTGGCCTGGGCCCTTAAGTAGCCTCAGTCAGGCATATATTCAGAGTGAACAGAAACTGAGTGAAGGTACAACTACCTTCCCACCATTGCTTTTGGCTTCTGTTATGTGGAGAACATCTCCTCCCTTGTGATATTCCCTGCTCCATTCAGGTACCATTTCCTGGATCTAACTAAAACTTTGTATTTTTGGTGAAGGTATATTTTTGACTCCTCTATTTTTTTAAAAAATATTTATTTTTAGTTTACAACATTAACTCCACAAGCTTTTGAGTTTTAAATTTTCTCCCCCTTCTTCCCTTCCCCCCTCCCCAAGACGGCGTGCAATCTATATACATCTAGATTAAACATATTTTCACATTAGTCATGTTGTAAAGATGAATTATAACCAATGGAATGAACCATGAGAAAGAAGAAACAGAACAAAAAAGAGAGAGAGCAAATAGTTTGCTTCGATCTGCATTCAGACTCCGTAATCCTTTCCCTGGATGTGACAGCATTTTCCATCGTGAGCCTTTTGGAGCTGTCTTAGAACCTTGCATTGCTGAGAGGAGCCGATCGACTTCTCTATTTAAAACGATCATTAAGTTCTGAACAATATGCAGTGAAGCTCCTTGTGTCAGATTAGGGGGTTTTGCTATGTAAAAAGACTTTTAGGTCTTTTCCAGCTCCATGATTCTCACTTCCTTAGTGTAAAACCAAACCAATGCATATCTCTCATAGGAGACAATTAGAATTTAAAAAGAGGAGAAATGTGAAGCATTAAAAAATAGGGGAGAAAATAGGAGTCATTCACTCTGAGGACACTGACAAAAAAGATAGGGATTTTATTTGCATGTCAAAGGGTTTGCAAAGGTGGAATTGGGAAGCCCTGAGATTTTTTTTTCCTCTTCCTTTTTCCCTTACTCTGTGCAGCCAGTGAATTTGCTTCCTCTCCTAACATCTCCTTAGCTTGTTACTTCTCTGAATTGTGGTACATCTTTAAAATCTAGTAAGTGCAAAGCAAATGTTTCCAACTCAGACAGTATTGTTTGGTACATGTGGAAAAACTCAATTTGGGAATAAAGCAAATTCGTTTATGTAATCAGCTCAGTTTACATGGTAAGTTTTGTGTTTGTGTTAAGATTTAGTACACTGAAAAATAGAAGAAAATATGTAGGTAGCCTTTTCCCAGAACCACAAAAGGTTATACCCCCATTTTGGAAAACAGTAGATTCTCTGAAAAATTTTGTCAGAGCAATTGAAGTTAGAATTTGGTGGGGGATGGGGGAACCTCTCCATGAACTTTCCAGATGTGAACTGGAATCTTGACTCTGCTACTTACTACCTGTATGATCTTGAATAAATCTTTTAACTTCTCCAGACTCAATTGCCTCTCTGTAAAATGGTACGGTTGTTTTAAATGACACCTCAGATTCCTTCCAGCTCTTGGCCTATGGTTCCATGCTAAGTTTAGTCAGATAAAACGTATTCTGGACTATTTAGGTTAATGGAGATCCTTCATTTATCTTGCATTGTTCAGGAATTCTAGTGTTCAGTAAATATTATGGATTACTAATATGATACCTTCAGTATTGAAACGTTAAAATGGTAACTGTCTTAAGAAAAATTTCTGTGAAAGATGTTTAAACATAGAAATAGGGACTAAATACTTGCCTTCATTGATATAGAGAACTCCTAGGTAAGGAAACTCCCTCTATCATTGAAGATTGGGACCTCCTTTTGAGTTGCTAGAACACCGAGAGGTGAGTGACTCTTACCCAGTCTCAACAGCTTATATGTGTCACAGGCAAGACCTGAACCTATGTAGTCCTTGTTCCAAAGCCCACATACTGTCAACTATGCCTTTCTATATTACTTTCTGCCTTTCTATATTACTAATGTGCCCTGGCCTGAATAGAATACACTGAAAATTATTTAACCTTTTCTTGATAATTCAGTCATCATTATGAGCATCATCGTTATTCTAGCACCATGCTGAAACTACAGTGTAGGATACAGGACTGGATAGATAGGTTTTGAAACCAAGGTGTTCTATAGAACTTGCTATCTATAAAAGGCCCATGGTGGTAACTAGTAAAATGTCAATACAGAGCATCATTTGCCTTCAACTATTTGATGATATTCCAAGGTCTCTCTGGCGATCTCAGAGAGTGTTGTGACATTTCCAAAAAGAAATCATTAAAACTCTCACTCATACATGTGTGGCATTCACTCCTTTTGGGGAAAAAAAAATAAGTCCCTGGTGTCATCTTCCATCCTGGTCATTAGCATTTTTTTTCTGAAAGGTGGAATCCCAGCCATTCAGTCTTATGACCTCCAGGGTAGTATAAAATAATTAACTTAGAAGCCATATAGTTTTCTCTTTATCAAATGATTTCCCCATTCTTTAGAAAATCCTTTTCTTTACTTTTGGTATTGGTGTCCTCTTGATTTTATCCTAGCATTTAGAAAAATTTGTTATTTATGTGTTATTAACACTTGTTATTCAATTGTTCAGTCATGTCTGACGCTTTGGGACCGCATGGACCATAGTTAGTACGCCAGGCCCTTCTAACCTCCACTATCTCTCAAAGTTTGTCTGAGTTCATGTATGTTGCTTCCATGACACTATCTATCCATCTCATCCTCTGCCGTCCCCTTTTCCTCTTGTGTTCAATCTTTCCTAACATCAGGGTCTGTTCCAGTGAATCCTGTCTTCTCGTTATGTGACCAGAGTATTTAAGCTTCAGCTTCAGTATTTGACCTTCCAGTGAATAGCCTGAGTCAGTTTCTTCAAGTATTGATTGATTTGATCTTCTCGCTGTCCAAGGGACTCTCAAAAGGCTTCTCCAGCACCGCAATTCAAGAGTGTCGATTATTAACACAGTGGACAAGAACTTCTTTGTAGTGGCAGCCCTGCTTTATGGCTTACTTATACTGTGTGTTGTGATAGAGCAGCATCCCTTTATCAGTTCAAGAATGTACTATGAGGTTTAGCTTAGATTGAGCTGCTTTCCTACCTTTGTTCTCTTTAATGCTATCTTCCCTTTAAGCCCAAGGGTAATAATGGCTCTATTGTCTTCAAACAAGATATAATTTATTAGAAAAATCTTTGTAGATTTTTTCTGTTTTTCTTTTTTTTTTTATTATCACCTGCCGATTTTCATTCACAAGCTCCTACTCTAATGACTCACCATCATATGGAGGTGACCCTGGGTTATTAAAGTCTGTGCCAGTTAAGTAGCCGTGCTAGGAAAGAGTGAGAGACAGGTTTTACTGTGGTAGAAAAGTTTCAGATACATTCTCAGTAATAGACAGAGTGTGCTTTCTAAGGATTAACCTACCTAAACATGGAAATGCTCTTGTTTCAACAGTTTGGCTAGCAGTTGCTGTGGGGGTGAAAAACCAACATGAGCCCAACAACAAGAATGCTACAAGCCCAGATTCTTTTGATCTGCTTTACTAAGGAAAGCAACATTAAGGGGTTAACAGTCTTACTTCAATCCAGCATACAAATATCATTCACTTAGTTCAGGGGGAAAAGTCAGCACCCTGAACTTCAGAGCAAATACAAACAAATTACAAACATCAGAAGACAGACCTTGTCTCATTCAAATCTCAATGCATAGTTACCAGAGTTTAACAAAGTCTGAACATCCGGATTTACAAGCTGGAAGGCTCTTAACTCCAGCTGCCCAGAGTCTCCCCAGCACTCTGCCAAGAGTGAGAGCCCTAAGCAAACAGCTCTGTTCTCTCTTTTTATGTACTCTTTAGCCATCATCAAACGTCATCTGAGCAACCAGAACTTAAGCTCTTACTATTATTGGCTTTGGTCTTAGCAACTCCCTTTAGGACCCTGAGGGCTTCATGCCCACATAGGCTTAACATCTAATAGGTAGGGATTTGGGCCTGGGGCTTAGCACCTAATAAGACTCAATCAAAGACATCTAGCTTAATTGATACTACTATGCCTCACCAAGAGGCTGCTTGATTCTTTGGCCGTGGTAGTCAATGCAAAATGACCCTCAGTCCTACTTTACCTCCACTTGCCTTTGCAGTGATGGCAGCAGAATGGAAGAGAAGGGACACATGGTGCTAAGAATCACATATTTTTTATACAATCTAGAAAATTTAACATAGCCCTCTACTCTAAATATGAAATCCAATGACCAGTGAGTGGTGAGAACCACCTCTGTTGTCTCAATCTTGACATTCTCAGTATAAAAAAGAAAAAAGGTTTGCATTTAAATGGAAGCATGGTTCATAGCGGCTCTTTGGAGGGGCAAATAAAGGAATGATGGAGTTAGTTCTATCATGCATTGAAAGGCAAATGAAACATCATTTTGGGTAAAATTTGGTTATCTAGTATTGTGGTGCTCATAATAATTATTTGCAAAAAGACCACCATGAAAATAATTGCAACTTTTGCACCAATATCCGTTGTAAATGATGGAGGAGGAGACTTCTATGAGGAACTTGATTAGACCCTCCCATTATATCAATATATACTTTGATATGGGGTGACTTGTGTGCACAGGTGGAAATAGTAAGGATGTTGAGAAAGGTACTAGGAAATATGGACCAGAAGTCAGGAAAGAGAGTTCAGAGACTTAAAAATGACAGAATCTCACATTGGTATATCATGAATTTTTTTTTTGAGAAAAGAATCTGTAGGCACTGGCTCTTCCGAGAACCAAATGATATAAAAAAATATAATTAATTATGTTTTAAGAGGTGTGTGTGTGTATAAACCTTATTACTAATATGAGAGTCATTCCAGAATCAGTTATCCATTTATAGACAGTCTACTGATATGTTATAACAAAGATCAAAATGAGTAAAAATAATAATATATGGCTTGCAGTGGAAACAATTCAATCTGGACATATTCCAAAAAGTTATTGATGGTAAAAAAAATGGCATATACATGGCAAAAATTGACCATAATAAGTTTATATGGAAATTTTATCAATATAATTGCCAACAAGTGAAAAAGAACTTTACAGAAGAAAAAAGAACTATTAAAAACTATAAAGAGCTATAAAAGAAGTTTTTCTTTTAAAAAAGCACCTTAGTTTGAAAAATATATGACTCGCCAAGTAGAGGGAAGTGGAAGCCAAAGGCAGCACCAGTTTAGAAGGCGAACACATGTGTAAAATCTTGCAGAGGCAGATGCAGAAAGGTGGTGAGCAGTATTGCCTCATAAAACATAGAAGCAGTGGAGAGTAAAACCAGTTTAAAGAGAGATGAGTGTGCTACCCAGCTAAGCAGAGTCATCTCAATCACATTTAAGGCTGAAAATTAAGGACTTGTTTCAAAGCCTGCAATTTCTTTATCATCATCATAATTATATTTGTAGAATTGTACAGCTTAGAAAGTACTCTTATAAATATCTCGGTTGATGATAATAATAACTTCGCATAGGGCTTTAAAGTTCACTTTCTTTCCTCACCCTCTCAGGTGAGTTGGACAAATAGGATCCCCATTTTATATATGAAGCTTTTAGAGTTTGAATGACTCACTCATGATTCCATAGCTAGTAAAGGTCTCAGTCAGAATTTGAAGTCGTCTCCTGATTTCAGGTTCCAGCACCTTAGCCACTATGACACAACGATATCAGGCAAGGAATATTACCCTTGTTTTTTGTAGTTGAGGGTAGTGGGCCTCAGAGAGGTTCAGTGACTTGCTAAATCATTACTGACAAATTATTATTTTTTATTTAATTGTTCTCATAACAACAGCTAGCATAGTTCCTACTATGTCCCAGCAGCAATGCTAATGTTATTTTGTACCAACCCTGGGAGGTAGGTCTATTATTACTCCCATTTCACAGTTGAAGAAACTGAGGCAAATAGAGGTTTTAATTGACTTGCCCAAGGTAACACAGCTAGGTAGTTTTTGAGGCTGCTTTGAACTCAGGTTTCCTTACTCCCAGCCCAACACTCTATCCTGTGTGCCACTTCCTGCCTCAAAGGTCAGAATATGGTTTTGAATCCCTACCTTCCTCTTCTTAGGCCAGTGTTCTTTCTGTTACTACCGGCTGCCCCATCGCCACTGAGAGATGATACTTTGGGCCTGACACCCAGATAGAATTTTCTACAAGCCCTCCTTAATATTTTACTCAATAGAATTTCAGGCTCAAGAAACATTTTTTAAAAGTTATGAAGAAATGGAAATCTCATCTGTAAAAGCATTTCATGTTCTGAATAACACCCTCGTTCACAGATTGAATCAGTGAGGTATTACCAGTTACCAAGTAAAAAAGATGGTAAATATTACTTTGCTGTTCTCAGATAAGTTCTGAAATGATGTTTTACTGAAGATAGAAAAAGAAAATACAGCCTAGCATAAAATAAACCATTCTATGATTGTGCATTTATTGTGTTGTCATCTGTAAGCCACAGATGAATGTGTGAAAGTTCCCAGATGCTGGCATTTTCCATTTACCAGAGACTGTATTTTTGTTATTCAATCACCAGGCATTCATTAACGGTACTGTGCTAGGTGATGGAGATACAAATGCATAAAAGGAAACCATCCCTGTCCTTTAAGGAGCTCACAACAATTAGCACAACTGAAAACAGCTAGCCTGCCCTTATTCTCTCAGATCCCCGGTTATTTGCTTCAACAAGCACCTAGCGGATGGAATCTAGCCAACTTCACCAGGAGAGATCAGTTTCATGAGCCTTGAACAACTGTGTAGAGGATGGATTATGTTCAGAAATAGACACAAAATTGTTCTGTGGCTTCCTGATTTAGTCATTGGCTTTCTCCAGCTCTATGCCGCATCCCCCTTTGAAACAGCAAAGACTCCAAGCAGAACATGCTGACCGCTCAGTTAATTGCATCTTCTGATACAGATCTTTGACTTTTTCTGATCAGCATCGGGGATTAAAGGCATTCTGCGATCTTTTCATTAGATGAAGTTTATGATCTACGCCGTTGGAAGGCTTCTAAAATACAGTTATTTTCACGATGCTGCTATGTAGGTGTTGTTATCATTGTTACTATTAATATGATAATTAAAATAAAATAAATTTATTAATCGGCAGTGTTATTGGCAATGTTAATAAATAATAAAAATAAAATAAAAACACTAATAATATTTATGTGGTACTTTAAGGTTTGCAAAACTCCCAACATATATTATCTCATTTGATTCTCAAAAGTACAGCTCTGTGAGGTAGGTGCCATTATTAACCCCCCATTTACAGAGGAAGAAACAGAGAGTGAGAGAAGTGATTTGCTTGAGATCACATAAGTATCAGCGTTCAAACTTAAGTCTTCCAGGCTCTTGGTCCAGTACCCTGTCTGGTGTGACATTGTGTAGTAAAAGGGAGATGTGGCTTTAGAGCAAGGGGGTATTTGAATTCAAATCCTGGATTTTGTTTTGGTGGTTTTGTTGTTTCTGTCATATCTGACTCTTAGTGACCTCTTTTGGGGTTTTCTTACAATGATACTGGAGTAGTTTGCCATTTACTTCTCCGGTTCATTTTACAGATGGAGAAACTGAGGCAAACAGGTATGTGACTTGCCCAGGGTCACACAGCCAGTGAGTGGCCAATACTGGATTGCAACTCAGGAAGATTTCAGAGCTGGAGCTCCATGCACTGTGGCACCACCTAGCTGCCAAATCCTGGCTCCGACACTTATTATCTGTGTGATTGTGGGCAAGTCGAAACCTCTTGGAGACTCAGTTTCCTGATACATGAATTCACGGGGTTGCTGTGAAGATCAAATTAGATAATAGAGGTGGAGTGCTAGATATATGGCACCGTTATCACAGTACAGCCTCATATAGTCACTTGTACTCAATAGAGATGTGTTGATTGATTCACTGTACAGGCTGGGATGCCGTGCTGTGTCATAGCTCAGCTTGCTGCTAAATTCTGGCCAACATGCCTTCAGATTTAGAATTAACAAGCATTTATTTTCTCTCCCTCCCACCTACTCCCCATTGTAAAAACAAAAACAAAAAACAAACCCTTGTAACACATATGAATAGTCAAGCAAAACAAATTTGCAAGGTGGCCACATACAAAAATGTGTATCTCATTGTGCCCTTGGAGCCCATCGCCTCTCTGCTGGGAGAGATCATCAGTCATTTGGAATTGTGGTTGGCCATTGCATCGATTAGAGTTCTTCCAGGTTTCAAAGTTGTTTGTCTTTATAGTGTTGCCGCTATTGTATAAATTGTTCACTAGGTTAATCTTCAGCATAATTTGACAGCTACTTTATCATTGTAATTCAGAGACTTTTCCTCTGTTCTCATAAGCGAGTTTTGTTTTTCTACCACATTTCTAGTTTGGAGGCTCTTCTCAGTGCTTGAGGTGACTGGAAGGCTGATAACTCAGAAGACTGAGTGGTGTTATACTTGGGTTAATGAGGATAGCTCACAAGGTACCAACAGAGTATATAGTTGGTCATTAGCTGTGGGGAATCAATCTGATGGAACAACAGAATGGTAATTAGGGGAGGGTGGGTCCTGACTTTGCTCCAGAGTACTACTTTTAGAGGCACCGACGATTCTCACAGCCCTTTAGCAGTACAGAAACAACAGAGCTCACCTAGTGTAGAGTTGGCCAGAATAATTAGCTAAAACAGGCAGCTACCAGATATGTGCCTGCAGTGAGCCTCCCTGCCTTCCGTCTTCTCCATGCGGCAGCCTCTCTAAGTACAACCCCTTACGCTAACTGAGGGTGTCTGTAGGATCGTAGACCTAAAGCTTGAATGGACCCCAGAGACCACCTCGATCAACCCTTTAATTTTACAGGTAAGAGAACGGAGGCGCAGGGATATTAAGCTACATGTACAAAGTCGCATCAGTAATGAGCATGAGAGGAGAGAATTTAACCCAGGTTTGAGGGCTTCTGAATGAGTAATATTTTCACTATTAGTTCATGCCGCTTGACCCAGATATAGTGATTCCTAGTTAAGGCTCTACAGACCAGACTTGTAGTCATTTATTAAATTGTTTGTTTCTTCATTTGTGCATTTATTTATTTACCCATTAATTCATTCATTCATCTATCTGTTTATCTAACCATCATCTTCCAAGAAGAGTTGAGGCAGATTACAAGTTAAAATGCTATGCAAAATAAGACATTTAAGGATAAAACAGAATAGAGTCACTTAAATGGAAAGAGATGCATTCAAGATGAATCACTTAATTCAACCGGATATGGAATCAAGTGCTTAGTCGGGGGTGGGGAGCCTGTGGTCTCGAGGCCACATATTGGCCCTCTAGGTACTCAAGCACAGTCCTTGGACTGAATCCAAACTCCACAGAATAAATCCTTTTATTAAGGGGATCTTAGAATCTAAGTTTTCTGGAAAAAGGGGAAATACATCAAATTATGTAATTTTCATTTTCTGAAAAGAGAAGTCTATAAAATAATTTTCAGACACACATTTTTCCTGAAACTAAACTCAAGAAATGTATCACATGAATCCTTTTAGAAAGGGACACCGAGTAACCTGATATACAGTAGCACGGACTGTGATTTGACAGAATACAAAAAAGAATGTTTGAGTAAACAATTATTGTATTCGTCCTTCACCAAGGAAGTGGGTGTAGCGTTAAATTGGTCAGTCAAGAAACATTTATTAACCTCCTATATATGCAGGGTACTATGCTTAGTGCTGGGAATTAAAAAAACAAATAGAAAAAAGGAAGACAAGCCCCTGCCCTCAACAAGCTTATGATCTAATGGGGGAAGACAGCAGGCCAAAGGAAACTGAAAAAGAGAAGGGGGAGATATCTAGCATGGATGGAGGGAGGAGGAGGATGGTAAAGGCCAGAGGAATGCAGCCAGATGGGAAATTAAGAGAGGGCTCACCAGGTTACCTTCCTCGAATGAAGTTTCTGAGAGGAGCTCTGCACCTCCATCCTTTCCTGTCAGAGAGGGGGTCCCAGGGGAAGGGATACTTATGAGGTGTGAGTGATCATGAAGGTTCCTGGGGGCATGAGGGGAAAATCATCATTGTAGTTCTGTGTTTTTCATTTTTGTTCATAGGTGCCTGGTCATAGTCATCAACTCATCTTAGGTGTGATTTTTTGTATCACCATTCCCCATTTCTGCCGGCTACCTGTGTTATAAAATTGGAGCTTTCTTTAAAGGATGAACTACTAAGACTAGGGTTTGGTTTTGTTTTGTTTTTTCCTATTGGGTTGATAAATATTAAACATACTTTTTCCTCTAGGGAAAAAAAAAAGACTTTGTAAATCATTATCTCATTACATTTGACCAGTTAATATCTGAATGCACGAGATGAAAGGGTTGACCACTGTTGCCTGGCCTGTATTCCCACAGAAGGCCGGCTGTGGGGAATGAAAAGTCCAATCCTTCCAAGAGGCACCGTGACCGTTTGAATGCCGAGCTGGATCATCTCGCCAGTCTGCTGCCTTTTCCGCCTGACATCATTTCCAAACTGGACAAGCTTTCGGTCTTACGTCTCAGCGTCAGCTATCTCAGGGTGAAAAGCTTCTTTCAAGGTAAGACTTGTATAGGTCTCTTTGCTTTTCCTGGAGGGGAAATATATTCCAAAAGCTGTAATAGTAGATCCAGGGAAAGAGAGATTGTGTCCCTAAAATGACCAGAAATGTTTTGGTGCGTTTTGGAAAACAAACAAACTGCCTAGGAAGATCTCTGCCATGGATAGGTAGCATCTGGATGACCGCTGCTCTTGTGGGTCAGTTCTGATACTTTTACCTTTCAGCATGGGGGTTGCCAAGGGCTTTGCCTTCTAGGGGTGGGGAACCTGTGGCCTCGAGGCCCCATGTGGCCCTCTAGGGCCCACAAGTGCATCCCTTTGACTGAATCCAAACTTCACAGAACAAATTCTCTTAATTCAAGGATTTGTTCTATAAAACTTGGACTCAGTCAAAAGGCTGCACCCAAGGACCTAGAGGGCCATATGTGACCTTGAGGCCGCAGGTTTCCCACCCCTGTTTGCTCTCTATGTTCCCTCTTGGTGATGTCGTGGGAGCTTGACTGCAGAGAGTTTTGAATGCCCAAATCAGGAATTTAAATGCCATTTTATAGGCAATGGAGACGTGACAGAAGGTTTTTGTATGGAGGAGTGACACGATCATGACAGTGCTTTAAGACAATTAAGAAAAGTGTTAGCTGTTGGCCTAAATAGGTTGAGCCAATTTCATCCACCATGTAACAGAAATCAAATGTGCATATAATAGCAGCATTTCTGTGTTTCGATATGTTTCCATTTCTAATACTCAAGACTCTCTGGCTCTGAAATAGTCTGCTAGCAGTAATTAAACTGGGAGGAAGGGGAACGGCATGGGGGAAGGGAAGGAGCATTTATTAGGTGCCTACTCTGTGCCAGGCACTGTGCTAAAGCTCACAACAACCCTGTGAAGAAGCCAATATTGTTATCCTCATTTTATAGTAGAGGAGACTGAAGCAGACTGTGGTTGAGTAACCTACCCAGGGTCACAGTGAGTATCTGAACCCAAGTTTGAATTCAGGTCATCCTGACTCTAGGACTAGTGCTCTAACCATTGTGCCACCTAGCTGGGGAAATTTGATTAAAAAAAAAAAGCATCAGTCTAGCAGCAGGCATAACTAAGACTTGCCTGTACTAATACCTGAGTGATCCTATTAAGCAAGTCACATAGGTCACTTAACCTTAGTCTCTTCCTCCGTAAAAAAGGAATAATAATACTTGTCCTGTTTTACCCCAAAGGGTTGTTATGAGGAATAAACAAGAGCATTTCTGTGAGAGCAAAATACAAATTTAATAGATTATTTTTAGGAAGTATTATGGCAAGCAGAAAACGTAGCTTTCTTATACCTGCTGGCTTCATGACCATCCTGTGATTACCTGGGTTGTGAAATCTGGGAAGAGGTTTGTAACGGAGAGGGTAGAGTTGCCTCCATGATAGCTGGGTGATTCCCAGAAGAGTTGGAACTTTCTGACAAGGTGGCTTCTTCTGAAAGGGCTGGGTGCTATGCCGACTACTGACTGTGCCTCACTCATCTTCCTGTATAGGTTGGTCCAAGCCAAGGTCACAGTCTACTCCTGCTTAGCTCAGAGCCCCCTCTTTTCTCTTGCCCCACTGTGCTGACAATTGACTAGCCTCACAAAGGCAACTGAAAGGAAGAATAAAGGTAGAATTGGAGACATCTTGGGGAAGTGCATAAAGCCCTGGAACTGGAGTCACAGAGATGAAGGTTCAAATCCTGCCTCACATATTTCAAATAGTTATGTGGTGTTGGGCAATGCATTTAATTTTTCTCAGACTCAATTTCTTCATCTTTAAGCTTCTCTTCCAGTTCAAAATTGATTATCCTATTAAGAAATAGGGTCCTGTTTTTATGCTTCCTAAGCTCATGAGGTGCTTATTAGCATCTCTGAGCTTCAGTTTCCTCATGTGATGGGTGAAATCTGAGTAACTGAGGAAACCAAGGTTTGAGCTTCTGAGGATAATGATTTATTAAGCAATGCATGCCAATTACAGAACAAGTCAGGACTAGGTCTCTTCATCTTGGCACCAGACCCCGACTACAGGGGAAGACAGACTTATTTGCATTATAAGTAAACAACAGAATCTAAACCAGGATACAAGATTACGTAGTATGATTTCTGATTGGAAGAAAGATGATGGATTTTCCAAGTTGGGTGGAAGAAAGAACGAGTTTCAGTTCATTTGGGAGGGGGAGAGTAGGTTTTGAGATCTTTCCCTTCCCAGAACTGGGAGATGCATCCACCCGTATTTATGAAACAATAGAGATCTTACCAGTGCTTCTTAAACTGTGGGTTGTGACCGCATGTGGGGTTGCGAAAAATTTGGCAACGGTAAAAGGTTTCTGAATGTACAACGACCAAAAGTTAATTAAAAATCAAACGTAATGAATGCAGCCTTGACTGTGAACACATAACCAGCATACTTTGCACTGTGCATGCCCTCAGGCCACCAGTGCCAATGAAAGCTGCTGGAAAGGGAAAAGGGGTTACAAGGAAGTTTAAGAAGCTCTGTTTTACTATCAAGTTTCCCATGGATGATTTACAGAAAAACAATATGGGCTTAAACCACGTGGCAGCACAAGATGGAGTTGGTGTTTATGGGACAGAATCCGATTGGTTCTCTCAATTCCCACACCAAGCCAATTCCATTTTGTAACTGGCCTTCCCTCTATCTCATCACTTATTTATAACATAAAGACATTCCTCACCTAGTTGTGAGATTTAAACGAAATCATGTATCTAAAATGTTTAGAAAACTTTAAAGCACTACACAAAAAATTTGCTATTATTATTATTAGGGCAATATAATATAGTGAATAGAGAAAACCTAAAACCAGGAAGTTTTGCTTTCATATACCCCCTTCCACTCCCATCCACCCATCCTGAAACATAGTGACTCTGTGGTCTTGGGTAAGTCACCTAACTTCTGAGGGCCCTAGGCTACTTCCTACAATTACATATTTCAGAGGAAGATATGACTTGCTTTGATAGGACTTCTCCACTGGGAGCTCCCTGCACTGATAAAATCATGCATCTAGTCCCCAATTCCTATGTGATTATTAGTAGGAATGACTAACCTGCTTATGAGAGGCTTAGAGACCAGTGTGTGGAGCTCTCCCTTGGTCTTCAACAGGCTTTCTTCTTTATCTTGCTTTCATATGTTTCAGTAACACACACTAAAGAGGAAAGTGGGCTTCCCAAAACTTTCCATGGCTAAATATTCTCAACCACTTACCTGCCATTGGACAGCTGCATTTTCCTTGGTTTTGTTCCTTTATGGTCCTGTATATAGTTGTATAGCTGTTTGCTTGTTGTCTATGTTGTTAGATTGTGAGCAACAAGAGGTCAGGGACTGTCTTTTGTTTTTCTTTGTATTCTCAGCCCTTAGCACAGTGCCTGGCGCATAGTAGGTGCTTAATAAATCCTTGTTGCCTTGTTATTATTCTCTTTTCCACTCCATATGTTCCTTAGTTCCTATGTCTACTCAATTTTAAGATTATTCCCCTTTAGATCCCTTAAAATTTTATTTAGATCATGTGAGATATACAGGGTGTCCCAAAAGACTTACTGCAGTTTTAAGCTTTAGTGGTTTAAGATGGAACTAAGACTTTTGGGATGCCTTGTACTTGAGTAAACATCAGTTCCCTAAGCTTAAATTTGTGTTTTTTTGAGTATTGTCTTGGTCATGATTCTTTTTAGCTCTCACTATGTGAAATTTAGTTTCAAATAAAGAAATTCAAGTCTAGTAAAGTTCATTCTTTGGTAGAGTGAAATGACGTCCCTTCACGTATCATTAAGTATCATATGTTTCACCTTTTCTCCCACAGAAATTTCATATTCAGGAGTAGGGTGATTTAGCTGTTATTCTGATCTCCTGATATACCACCTTTATAACAGGATTTTTGCTAAGCAATTTTTTTTAAAGTAAAAAGTAATTGAGTTACCTAAAACCATTTGTAAAATGAGAGGCTTAGATTAGGTGATCTCTGAGGGCTTTCAAGATTTCATAAACTGGGAGGTAGGGAATAGAAGAAAAGAAAAATAAAAAAGAGAATTTAAAACTACAGAGTTGGGGGTAGGATGGAAGGCAACTTAGGAAGAGGGCATTAGTCAGAGATTTTGGAACAATGTTAGGAAGAATAAAATGTCTGCTATTCTTGTGAGCAAATCTATGGGAATCCTTTGGGTCATTGGCATAATCTTTAGTGCTTGAATTTTCATACTAAGAAAAAAATTTGCCTTACTCTTCTCCTACCAAAGGCTATATCCCCATTCTTACTTTAAGATATATAATAATTGTACAAGTGTAGGCCTGGGTGTCACATGATTTGTAAGATGCCACGTAAGTACTTTAAGTTCTGGGATAAATTTGCTGGTTTGGATTTGTTCATTATGACTCTCGATATTCCTTCCACCCTTACCTCTCCAGAGCTGTCTCTTGTTTCTCCACAGCAGAGAGTTTGATTTTATTTTCTGGTTCAGCACTTGAAGCCTCCTGGTATCCTGAAATTCTCCCTTTGGGTATGGCATGAGTTGGGATCCATAAGTCCGGAGCAGGTCCAGTTGGTGAGGGATAAGAAGGCATGGGAATTGAGGATGCAGACAAGTCTTAGACATTTTAGCTAAAATATTTGCTTCTATGGTCTTTTGTTGGTCATGGTGGGTAGGATTTATTTTTATGAGAAGACTAAGTTGGCAATTTTTTATTCAAATCATCAAAGAGATGTCATGCTTTTCTAGGAGACTATCTGGGGGGTTAGAAGAACAGTCTTATTTGCCACAGTTGTGGTTAGGCCCAGGAATCCAAGGAAGTTTCCATATGAGTCTTTCGTGACATAAAATGTGCAGCTGCTGCATTGAGAGCCACCCTTTACCACTATGGCTGTGAGTGAAGTTCCTCAGTAAAATTTTCTTCATTTCATGGACTTAAAATTTTAGGTAAACATTTGATAGCTGTGATTTGCAGCTGGTGGTGGGTGTATTTCTCTTGTTGATCTGAAGGATGGGACAAGGAAGGCAATCTTCCAAGTAGATATAGCTAGTGTTTATTTCTTCATGTGAATTCACTAGATGTTAAATAGGCAAGGCCCATTAAACTTCTCCCCATGGAAAAGATGCAGGAAAAGATCATTTTAATAACAATATGAAAATTGCTTGGTTTTCCTTGCATAAACTATTCCTATATTTGGATATACATTCATCTTTCATCTAACTTCATTCTAGAAGTTTAGAGGATCTTAGGACTTAGAGATCATCTGGTCCAGCCAGGGCTTTCATCATACAGAAGAGAAAACCTCCCAGGAGAATGAATTTGTTCAGTTTTATACAAGTAGCGAAGGTGATAGCAGAGTAGATTGGAAAGCAGGACCTTGGACTCCAAATCTGAACAAAGTTTTAATTTCCTGACTAGAAAATGGAAATGAAGAAATCCAGATATGAAGGTAAAACAAGGGTGTAGTAGAAAGATCACTGAGCTTAGATGTCCCACTCTCATCTTCCAACTTTCTAGGATTGGGTGTTTATTGTTTAAACACTTTTTATATTCAGGTCCCTAGATGGTAGGAAAATCATAGAATGCTAGAGCTGAATGGGCCCTTAAAAACCATCTAGTCCAACCCTCTCATTTTATACTTGAAGGAGCCACGGTCTGGAAAATATAGGATGGCTTCCCCATGGCCACTCAATGGAGCTCTCATCACAGTTGAGTGTTTTTTGGTCTGTTCTCTGATGTACTGCCTATCCTACCGTTAGCACCCCTTTGATTTACTAGCACTTGGTTGAGACCACAGTTAGGAGACTGCCAGCCTAAGACAGCGAAGTATTGTTTATCTTACTCAAAATGTAGATTTGGTCATTGTGACCTGGGAGATCCAGTTCTCTGCCTGAAAGGCGTCATTGAGGCCCCTGTAGAACCTCATAGTACCACCTTCTGGCTTTCTTTGGTTTGGTAGGTCTGCAGATCTCTTTAGAGCCTTATGATTCTGCCAGTATTTCAGTCTCTGGTTCACCCTCAAATCCTTGATTTTGGAATGTTAGGGCCCTTTGCTTTGCACATGTGGTTAGGCCTAAAACTTTTTGCAAAGTGGTGTGCCCATCTTGGGATGGTATGTATGGGAATCATCCAAGCTTCCACATTTGTTCTATTATTGCTAAAGAAAGCTAAATGTCCAGACCTAGTAGATTTGTGCTACAATATTGTTAAGTGCAAAAACCACTTCCTGTTGAATAATCTTCAAAAGGCATGATGTCATACAATTCACAACCCCCACTCCCCATGCTACATTTCTTCCTACTGTGTGAACAGTAGAGTATATCCAGGTAATTTCAAACAGCCCAAGTATGGATTTATTTATCTTAGCATCATATTTGTTTTTTTTTTCTGAACAGTAGCATGTACTATATTACCTAGCCATAGTCAGAAAAAGTCACTGAACTCTCCGGCCCTCATGATCCTTGTCTGTCAGAATCCTCAAGGTGGGGAACCTAGGGCCTTGAGGCCACATGTAGCCCTCTAGATCCTCAAATGTGGCCCTTTGACTGAATCCAAGCTTCACAGAACAAATCCCCTTAATAAAAGGGTTTGTTCATTAACACTTGGACTCAGTCAAAAGGCCTGAGGATCTAGAAGGCCTCATGTGGCCTCAAGGCCACAGATTCCCCACTCCTGCTAAGATCTCATCTAGCTCTCGGACTATAAGCTTATGAACCTGAGGTTATTATCAAATTGTGACCTTTTTAAAATTTATCAGTGATATTTACACTTAACCAGCAAATGCAGATGATAATATCAAGAAGAAATCTGGGATGTTTTCAGTATTGAGTTCATTTTTACCTTCAACTTGTGAACTTTTAAGGCTTAATGTAATTAACTTAATTATAGAAATGAGAAGGGGTGGATGTTAATTGAAAAATTTTTTAAAAATTCAACTTATTTTTATTTCCAGCTCTGACTTCTTTGTCTCCCACCTCCTCTTCTCATTTAAAAAGCAAGAAGAACAAAGCCTATTACAAATGTGTTAATTGAATTTTATAGGAAAATGTATCAGAATGATGAATGTAGATGAAAAATGATGAATTAGATAGTCTTTCCTGTTGAACACTCTAAGAATAACAATCTGGAACTATTAATGTAAAAACAAAAAAACAACCCAAAGAAACCATTGGTTTAGACCTTAACAATCCACTGGTCTGATGAGCCTTACATACATAAACAGATGTCAGAAAGGAGTAGATGCAGACAAACCTCTTTACCACTAGGTGGCCTCTCAATGACTGATCTTTAATGTAATAATGCACTACGTTGTAATAATTATTAATATCTTAGTTTAAGATTTGCGTATGCATGTGGCACCTTCATCATTTCAGTAATGACCGGGAATGTAGTGTGTGAGAAGCTAGCTTCATAGATGATATAGGATTAGATATTTCTAGACCTACATAGCAGATTTTTTCAAGATTGTTAGTAGGGTTTCACAATGACTTTCCTTAGCATTGTTTTATGCAATATGATACGTCTTACTCTTGAGACCCTTAGCTTTCATCAGATTTATTTCTATTCTTTTCTGCATGACTCAACCTCTTGTCTGGCCTGCCTTTGTCTGCTACGAATGGTTTCCTCATGCAGTGAATACAGCCAGAAGCTTCATCTTATATACTATGGAGGGATTTACTTATTTGTGCTCTTTTTGTCTGTTGGTGAAGACAGAAGTGTAAGTGGCATACCCATGTTTCTCCCTTCTCTATGTCCATTTAAATTCTGTGCCAGGAAAACATCCACGGGGTATCGCAAGACCCTTCAGGACTGGTAGAGTTGGGTGAGTGGCAGCTCTACCTATCTGCTGGGTCACCTTTGCTTCTTCATACAATTCAAGGTAAGAAATTTCAATTTTCCTGCGGCCTATTAAGGTTTCAGAGTTCTAGAGATCTTGCTGATCATCTTCTATCATTTGTTTGCCCAAGTAGGAAATGCAGCCAAGTGGGTTATTGATGCTGGTAATTATTCAGATGAAGAAACTTTCCAAGTACCTGGTTGGAGTTTGCCTTTTTACTTGGTACAGTAGCTATTGTAGGATTTCCTTCAATGTAGGTCAGGCTCTGAGGTAGATGTTGGCATGACCAAATAGCAGTTTGGAACTAGATAGCTCTAATTTGTCTCTCCCATTAGAGTATTGAGGGTAGGGATTATCTTATTCTTTATACTTGTATCCTCAGTACCTAGCACAGGGCTTGGCACATAGTAGGTGTTTAATAAAATACTTATTCATTGATTTCCCTTCTCTGAGTTTTTCAGCCGCTCTTAAACTATGGGCTAGTGATAATACTGGAAATGTTTAGACTGAGGATCAAACACTTGATGGGGAACATGTAGATGGGATTCATGCTTGAGGTAAGAGAGACCTTTAATGCTCTAGAGAAATCGTAATTTGAATGAAGTGAGTGGATGAAGCCACTTTCTCAGTTTACCCTAATTTTATAGCCCACTTTTGCTGTTATTTCTGCCAGACAACTTTTTCCCCACTTAATAGTATTTTTTTCCAATTACATGTAAAGATAGTTTTAAACATTCACTTTCATAAGATTTTGAGTTCTAAATTTTTTTTTCCACTCCCTTTGTCCCCTCTTTCCTCCCCAAGATGGCAAGCAATCTGATATAGGTTATACATCTACAATCATATTAAGCATATTTCCACATTAGTCGTGTTGTTAAAGAAGAATCAGAACCAACGGGGAAAACCATGAGAAAGAAAAAAAGAGAAAATACTGTGCTTTGCTCTGCATTCATACTCCATAGTTCTTTCTCTGGAAGTGGACAGCATTTTCCATCATGAGCCTTTTGGAATTGTCTTAGATACTTGCATTGCTGAGAAGAGCTAAGTCTGTCAAAGTTAGTCATTGCACAGTGTGGTTTTTACTGTGTACAGTGTTCTCCTGGTTCTGCTCACTTCACTCAGCATCAGTTCATATAAGTCTTTCCAGGTTTTTCTTCAGTCCACCTGCTCATCATTTCTTATAGCACAATAGTATTACATTACATTCATATACTACAACTTGTTCAGCCATTCCCCAATTGATGGGCATCCCCTCAATTTCCATTTCTTTGCTACCACAAAAAGAGCCACTATAAATATTTTTGTACATGTGGGTCGTTTTCTCTTTTTCATGATCTCTTTGGGATACAGACCTCGTATCCACCAGACAACTTTACTTCTTGGGTCTCTGCAATCCCGTGAGGACTCCTCCTACCGCTTCCCTCACTTTGAGAAACCCTACAGTAACCATCAGCTCTCAGCTTAGTCTGTCCCTAATAGGAAAGCATCAAGTATGCTTGAAGCTGTGGCCTTCTGAGCGAGCGATAGCTGGTCCCCTTCCTTTCTGCAATGCTAGTTCCTTCCCACTGTTGATTATCTATAATTTATCCTGTTTAATTCTTGTTTGTACATAGTCGTGTTCATACTCCTTTCCCCATAAAGAGTATGACGAGTTCCTTAAGAGCAGAGGCTATCTTTTGTCTTTTTTTTTATCTCTAGCACTTAGTGTGCTGCCTGGCACGTAGTAGGAGCTTAATAAATGCTTACTGATTAACCGATTGGTGCAATATTTAATTAGCATCTTTTGTGGCATTATGCTGACAGCATGTCATCTTTGAGACAAACTAAAACTGATAAATAAGGCCAGAAGAGAGGCAAGAGTGTCTGTATTAAAAAAAAAAGGCAAATGGGGCATAGGGTGGAGAGAAGGCTGCATTGTAGCCATGATTACATTTTTTTTAACTTAATATTTTATTTTTTCCAATTACGTATAAAAATAGTTTTCAACATTCATTTTTGTAAAATTTTGAGTTCCAGATTTTTCTCCTTCCCTCCCTTCACTCCAAGACAGCAAGCAGTCTGATATAGGTTATACAGGTACCATGATTACATTTCTGTGTGAGACAGGCACCCTGATCCTCAGTTGCCACAATGGATCATCTGCTCTGGCATGTTATACTAGCAATGGGAGAAGACTTTTGGGCTGATCCATTTACATTCTCTTGCCTCTTTCCCTTTACAATCAGTAGATTGGGCTGGAACGACAGATTAA
Organism: Phalanger gymnotis; assembly: GCA_028646595.1. Classification (NCBI taxonomy): domain Eukaryota; kingdom Metazoa; phylum Chordata; class Mammalia; order Diprotodontia; family Phalangeridae; genus Phalanger; species Phalanger gymnotis. The sequence continues at coordinate 294,335,527 of CM053622.1, read as the reverse complement.
AGACGACACAGTGTGGTGGAAATAGCGCTGAATTTGGAGTCAGAAGACCTGGATTCAAATCCTGGTTCAACCACACACTACTTTTTGTGACCTTGGCCAGGCTACTTTGGGTCTTGGTTTTCTTTATCTGTTGAGGAAAAAAAAATTAAAAAAAGGTAGAGCAGACTAGATCTAGGGTTCTTAACCTGAGCTCTGAACTTTTTAAAAAATTAATATTTTAATAACTATTTCATTTCATGGTTGGTTTTCTTTGTAATCTTTGTATTCTGTGCATTTAAAATATTATTACATATTCTTCACCAGAATGTCAAAGATATCTATAGCACAAAAAAGGTAAAGAATTCATGGTCTGGATGATCAGCCCTTAGCACAGTGCATATTACATAGTAAGCCCTTGATAAATGCTTTCACTCATTGACTCATTCATTCAGATGTCCAGTCAGTCAGCCATTTCCCGGCATCTCTTCCAGCTCTCACATTCTGAGATTCTCAAAGTTTCCTAGAGTGAATTGATTGGCTTGAGTTTAGGGAGAAGTAGCCGAATTGGAGATTTGAAGATAGAAAGGGAAAAAGTTGAAGGAATTGATACAGGGACTTTGGGAAGGAAGAACCTGTATGCTATAGGATGGTCAGATAAAGTGTTGTCTGGAGGGAAATAGAGGCTTGCTTGAAAGACCCCTTGGTCTTTCTCCATGTGTGTGTGAGATGTCTCAGTTCCAGATTCAGTTTGACTCCAGTTTCTTTTACTGGAATCCCATTTGCCTTTACTTTTTCTAGGATTACTTTAGGGATCTAGCTGAAAATTTCCCGTTTTCATTGTTTGGCTTTGCTTCCAACCACATTGCCAGGCTTTCCTTTCAGCTGGAGTGGGTGTTGACGAGGTGGTGTTTCAGACGGGGAGGTGACTGAGTGTTGGGACGGGAGACAATCCTGACCCTGATTTTCAGTTGCTACGCGGGTGCAGCAAACAGAGATGTCTCTTCTCTCACGTTGCATCTTGTCATCTTGAGACAGCTCTTTTGAAGTTTTGCAGGCCAATTTCTTTTCTTTGGGCAGCCTGGAAGCCTCTGTGGTTTGGCCTATTTTTCTGATCTCCATTTCTCATAGTGACTTCCTTTTGACGATAAGGGAAAGAAAAGCGAGTGAGGCTTTCTTGTTATGACTCCTAGTTCCCTCAGATGTTTGCAAGGATTTTTTTTTTCTCATTGTAGTCTCCCTGTAGTAGCCTGTAGCTCAGTGCCCTGCTGTGCTGAAGGAAAATCTCAATACTTTTCTTCCTCTGGATTTGGATATCTTGGAACCTAGCTGCTGTGAGTTCTAGATGCCCAGAAGTTCGGTACAACGGAAAGAAACTTGGTTCTGGAGGGAGAGGCCCTGGGTTCAAATCCTGCTTCTGTTTACAACTGCTTACAATTTGTCTGACTCAGTTTTCCCATCTGTAATATGAGGGGTGGGACTAGAATGCCTCTGGGATGTGATCTAGATTTAGGGTCCTGCTTTCATTAAATCTTTCCATAATTAATAGGACTTTTGAGTTCTTCATTATTCAGTCTAATATCTTCACCAGAGATAATAATGTTCACTTTCATGTTTCTGGATGAAAAGCCCATGTAAGATGGTGAACAAATATTAGACTTTGTTAGGATACCTAAAGCCAAGTGCTTGCTTTTTAATGTACTAGTTGAATATGCCTGGTTACTTTCAGTCTCTAAAATATTGTTATTGTAATAATATTATTGCTTTGAGGAAAACACTTTGGTAAATGTAAATCATTATGCAAATGTGAGTTATTTTTATGGCTATGAAAAGGAAGAAGAGATGGTCACATTATCATCTTCTAACTGAAAGATTTCTTAGGATTTTTTATGTTCTCTTTACAAACCATCACCTTTTTCTTTGCAATGATCACCATTACCCAACGTTTATCACCTATTCCAGGAGTGGGGAACCTGCAGCCTTGAGGCCATATGTGGCCCTCTAGGTCCTCAAGTGTAGCCCTTTGACCAAATCCAAACTTCACAGAACAAATCCCCTTAATGAAAGGATTTGTTCTATAAAACTTAGACTCAGTCAAAAGGCCAAACCTAAGGACCAAGAAGGCCTCGAGGCTGCAGGTTCCTCACTCCTGAGCCCTATTCCCTAAGTGCCTGACATTGTTCTAGATGCTTGGGGTATTCAAAAGAACTAAGTTGCAGTGTTTGGAATGGTAAAGCCTAGAACAAGCCAAAGATGGCCAACACGAATACCAAGGTCAGGAACAGCTTTCTTCAGAGCCTCATTGGGAACAAGAAGAGGAACTGGGAAGGGTAGGCCCAATGCTAGTTACACACAGGATAGTATAAAAAGACAGCAGAGAAGGCAGAAGCATTGGATTACTAAATTTCTTCCATCTTCTCCATTAAGGGGAAAAACCTTCCAATTGTGAAGAGTAGAACAAGTGACATTCAGAGGGACTTGAAGCCTAAGATAGGTGAGAAGATACTAAAAGAATACCTCATGGTTTTAAAGTACCTCAAGTCTCTAGGGGTATATATATTACATTTCAGGCTACCTATGTATCTTATAGATGTAACACAGATCACTGCTGAGAATCTTTGAGAGGTCAAGGAGATTGGTGTCAGAGTTATGTAAATGTTGTGTGTGTGTGTGTGTGTGTTTGTGTGTATATATATGTATATATATATGCACATACGTGCATACATACATGTATACACACATAACGTGGGTATACACACATAGATATTTTAGATGAAAAGGTAGGTTCTGGAAGCTTTTGACTAGCAAGTTTAATAGCTATGATCTGGAAGATTCTAGAACACATTACCAAATAGATGGTTTATAAGCACTTTGAAAAGAGTTCACTTGAAACCAGCATGGGTTCCCTGGGGCAGGCCATTCCTAACGAACTTCATTTCTCTTTTGATATAGTTTATTAATTGACAAAAGGACAGCTAGGTGGTGCAGTGGATTGCGCGATGGGCTTGGAGTCAGATTCAAATTTGGCCTCAGACTTTCAGTAGTTGTGTGACTCTGGGCAAGGCACTTAACCCTGTTTGCCTCAGTTTCTTCATCCGTAAAATGATCTGGCAAACCACTCTAGTATCTCTGCCAAGAAAACCCTAATGGGGACGTGAAGAGTCAGATACAGTGGAAACCGACTGAACAACAAAACTGGTTGACAAAACAGAATGATTTTGATTCTTTTTGTGGGTTATCTCCAGTTTATTCTGTATAGATCTTATTTGTAGTTGTTTTCATATTGTCTTCCTCATTCGACTTGATTTCAGCATGGCAATTTACAGTGTTCTCAAAGGCTCTCATTATGCTCTTGTGGGTAGACTGTACAGACAGGAACTGGATAATAGTGCAGTTTGATGGGCATGGTTGAATGAACAGCTATATCCAAAACGTGTTGATTAATGAATAATAGCAACCTTGAGGGGGATTGCTAGTGTAATGCCAGAAGGTTTTTCCCATTGCCCTCTCACGCACAATACCACAGAATCCCAGAGTTGGAAGGGATTTCTGTACTCATGCATTTACTATGCTTGTCAACATATTTTTCCCCCCAAAAAACTTGGATAAAGGCATATAGAGCATGCTTATCAAATTTCTGAATCACACCATGCTGGGAAGAATATTTGATATATGGGATGACAGAATCAGGATTCAAAAAAGGGATGACAATTTGAAATCCTGGGCCAAAACTAACTGAGATAAACTGTAACAGAGAGATAAATAAAAAAGTTCTGCCTTTATGGTTTGTTTACTGGGTTGTTTCTTTGTTTTTAAACACATAGGTAAGGATGAGGGAGACTTGGCTGATAGTTGTTGGCGTGTGAAAAAGATCTGGGGGGAGGGCCAACAGTTACAATAAAAATGAACATACTTCAGGGCGTTTTCGTCGGCTGTCCTCCATTCCTCGAATGTTTTCTTGCCTCAACTTCACCTCCTGGCTTCCTTCAAGTCTTGTCTAAAATCCCACCTTCTACTGGAATCCTTTCCTGATTACTGCTCATCCGTTCTATCTCCAGTTTGTCCTGTCTGTAGCTTATTTGTGCCTACTTGTTTGCATGTTCTCTCCCTTGTTAGACGGTGAGCTTCTGGAGATCAGGGACTGTCTTTTACCTTTCTTTATGTCTTCAGCACTTAGTGCCTGGTGTATAGTAGGTGCTTAATAAGTTTACTGACTGACTAATAGAACTATAGTGATTCAATCAGAAGAACTCACAATTCTGCTGCCCTCTTTGAGTCAGAGCACTGTTAAAGTATTGTGTTCCATTTTAGGCATCACACTTTAAGAATATTAATGAACTAGAATGTGTTTAGAAGTGGGTGGCCAGAAGAATGAGATATCTGGAAACCATATCATATGAGGAATAGTTGGGAGAACCACTTGGAGAAGACATGAGGAAGGGGGACAGAGATTTCTTCAACTATTTCTGAAAGAGTAATTAGACTCAGAATGTCTCTAGCTCCAGAGGGCAGAACTAGCCTCCCCCCCTCCCCCGGGGTGGGAAGTTATAAGGAGATGGAGCTCTCTAACGAAGAGGAGGAAAACTTTCAATATTAGAGCTGTAGAACAACATGATAGACTACCCTGGGAATGTAGCCAGGCAGCAGCTGAATCTGTCCAGGATGCTGTAGGAGGGATTCCAGCATTTTCGGTGGGGGGCTTCTACAGTCCTGGAGAAGTCCCAGGGGTGTATGGTCACTGCCATCATGTATTTGAAGGACTGGCATGTCATGTGGGACAACAATATAATTGTTCTGTTTGGACCCAGAGAACAGATCTAAGAGCACCAGGGATAAAAATACAAAGAATGAAACAGTCGCATCTTGTAATGCACTTACGCTCTAATGTGAGGGACAGTAAGCATATATGAAAAACATACATGGTATAAAGTTAATAAATATATTTACACGTGAAATAGAAGACAGTTATTATGTGCTCATCAAATTTCCAAGTCTCTTTCCTCCTCTCTCTTCTTTTCTCCTCCCTTCCCCTTCTTCTCTCTCCTCTCCTCTCTTCCCCTCCCTCTCCCTTCTTCCTTCTTTCGCTGTCTCATCCACACTCGAAGTGTAGTGGCACTCATGGGCCCAATCCAGGTACTTATCAGCCTAGAAGATTTGACCTGTTCCATTTTCAGACCAGCCCTGGTTTACCCTTGGTCGTGCAGCTGGATGGATCTCCACTCACTGCATCGATTCTGTACTTAGGAAAGACGTTGGTTTTTAGTCCTTGAAGTGCTGTTTAGTCCTTTTTCAGTCGTGTCTGACTCTTCCTTGATCCTTTTTGGGGTTTTCTTGGCAAAGGTACTGGAGGGGTTTGCCGTTTCCTTTTCCAGCACACTTTTAGAGATGAGGAAACCAAAGCAAGCAGGGTTAAGTGGCTTGCTCAGGATCACATAGTAAGTGTTGAGGGCAGACTTGAACTCAAGATGAGTCTTCCAGATTCCAGGCCCAGTGCTGTATCTGCTGTACCACCTACCTGCCCATCTGTAACAGCAAGTACCCTGGCGTGCCCAGGATGGCCTGCTAGCACAGGCTCTTTGATATGCTTTTAAAGGGGTCAACAGTCTTACTTTAATCAAACATATATATCATTCACTTAATTCAGGGGCAAAGACGGCACCTGAACGTAGAGAAAATACAAACAGAGAAAATAGCACGATCAACAGACAACTGTCTGACCAAAAGCAATACATACATAGTTGCCAGAGAGAGAGAGAGAGAAGCACCAACATCTGGGTTTTCAAAGCAGGGGGGTGGCGGCGGCCCTCCTTAATGTCTACCCAGAGTCTCATCTGGCCAAATCACGGGAACATCTCCAGTGAGTGAGCCCCCAAAGCAAAACCTCACTTCAGAGTATATGTGCCCTTTCCAGAGCCAGAGGGCATCACAACCTGCCTGGCTCAGTGCCTAATTAGAAATTAGCAAAAGGTATGAGCCTTCCTACAACAAGCTTCCCCCTAAGGCAAGTCCCTGCCCCAGTGGGCTCCACTGTGAGGCCTATTAATGGGTGGGGAAGATCTTCAAATCCTATTAACATTCCACCATCCTACTTTAACTCAAAACTCCTGAGCTCAAGTGATCCGCCAGCTTCACTTTCCTGAAGCATGAGAGAATACAGGTGTGACTCTTCGTTCCTGACAAGGGGAAGACTTTGACAGAGTTATACAAAAAATGGAATGAGCTGTCTCTGGAAGTAGTAAATTCTCTATTGTTGGAGGCTTTCGAGCAGAGAAAATGGATAACCAACCACTTGTGGATGTTGTAGAGGGCATTCCTGTTGAGACACAATGTGGACTTAAAAAAGACTCTGAGGTTCCTTCTAAATCTGAGATCTTATTATTCTGTCAACTCTTTATACTTTGAAAAATTTAACTTTGATATAAATAGATCTTTGGTTTCATCATTGTGGGTGCTCCCTCCACTAACAGAGTCCTTCCATATCTTTCTGTCTTCCCCAGAAGATGTACCCAACTTGCTGAATACATTTATTTCTTTGTACTAAGGCCTTTTTTCCTGAGACTGTTTTAAGGTTCTGCCTTTTACCTACTTTTCATCCAAAGGGCTCCTTAAGGAGAATGGGCCAACTTCAGCCTTCATTATTTCTTCCCTTTGGGAAAAAAAGGATAGAAATAAAGGGAATATAAATTAAGTTGGACACTTGTACCATCCAAACATGGGTCTCTTCAGTGCTCTTTCCCACCATGGCTTATGTTATATTTACTCATCTATGGGTATGTTGTGTCCCTCAGTAGAATGTAAACTTCCTGAGGGCAGGGATAATACTTGTTTTTTTGTTCCTTTGTTTCTAGCACCTAGATCAATCCTTCACATATAGTAAGCACTCAATAAATATTTGTGAATTAAATTTTGAAAGGCAAGAATTGCACTCATTCTTATCTTTACAACATTTTAAATGCCCTTGTATATTAGGAGAAAAGCATAGCCTAATCCTTCAGGGAATTTAGAATAAGAAAATACTCCTTACATTCATAGACTTTAAAAGCACTTTGATTAATGGGCTCTTTCCCTTACTTACACACCTTCAACATAACTTCTCTGTGGTTTCTCATGCTAGCTCTAGCTGAGTAAATCTCACCCTCTCCTGTCTTCACATCATCATACATGTCGTACGTCATACGTCGTTTCTTTCTCCTGGAATACCTTACCCCTTGTCTGCCAAAATATGTCGTCCTCCTTCAAAATTTTGCTCACCAATTACTTCTTCCATGAAGCCTTTTTTAGATCAGCACCATCTGGGTTCAGTAAACCAGTCACCAGCATGATTGACTACTGAACTCTCTCTTTCCCCGGTTTTCCCCCAATTATTCCTTTCCAGCAGAAGTAAGAAAAGGGGCCCTGGAGAAAGGAAGACAATGGAATAAAAGTTAGGTGGAATAAAGCAAAGTTGGCAAAGAGAGAAAACAAAGAGGAGAAAGGAGGGGGAAAATGGGTGCTGTGGGAAGTGATGGTGAAGACTTGGAGCTCCTGGAGAGCAAAGACCGTCTTTTACCTCTCTTTGTATCCCCAGGGCTTGGCTCAGTGCCTGGAACATAGTAGGTGCTTAATAAATGTTGATTGACACTTTGAAACCAGAAATACATTGAAAAAGAACCTGAGTTGGTAGAATTTGTTATTTTTTGATAATTGTGCTAAGAAAAATGCCACGTGTGTGGAGTGTTAAGGGAAGTTTAGCACCTCTGGTGTGAGTGCTTGGTGAATTCTTTTCAGTGCGGCTCATCTACCTCTGGTGTCGTTCTGTACCCAACTCACCTGTGTCGTGCCCGGCGTCTACACCCCACTAAACCATCTTGGCAGGTGGGCTAAACCACACTGAGGGTAATAGGCCTCAAATCCGTCAGTGAGTTAGAGGGATGTCTACTCTAAGCACATGAAGGCTCCTCCCTGATGGAATGGACAGATGAGAACAGTTTGCTCCATTGACCACTGATGGTGGCTGAAACAGGTTCCATAGAGAGCTTAGGGCTTGGTCAGACATTGAAGGCACCAAGGTCAGCCACTGCATCCTGGGGCCATTGCCAGCCATCTTGACTTTTGTCTTGCCCCTGCACTTGGGTAACTGGAAGAGAGAGCGAAGCTGACAGCTTTGTGTAATTCTGCCTCACTTAAATCCAATTCACACGAAGTCAAGACGTCATCCAGTGATGTCATTAGTCCTTCTTGAAAACAAAGGACCGACAACAGCTTGTAGACATTACAAGTTTTGTTTTTTTTCTCGTATTTGAGAGACAGATTTCACTGTTCTCTGCCCAAGTAATTCTCAGAGCATCAGAATATAGAATATAAGGGACATGTTACTACCCCTCTAATAGATTGATATCTCATTAGAGAAATAAACAACCCATGCGACATTTGCTGCTTTGCATCGAAGTCTGCCCACCAGACGATTGCTGTGTTCTAATAAAAATAATAATAGCTAACGTTTACGTAGCACTTCAAGGTTTGTGGAGTGCTTTACAGATGACTCATTTGATTCTCACAACTACCAGGATGGATAGGTTTTATCAGTATTTTTCTTATTTTACAAATGGGAAAACTGAGACCAACAGAGAAATGGCATGCCCAGGATCATGCAGCTAGTAACAACTGAGAAAAAAGTGAACTTCTTCCTAACTCCAAGTGAATACAGAAATTAAGCGAATGAAACAGGTTCCTCAAATAATCTGAGTTCGTATATGGAAGGGGTCTAGTGACCCCATGTATGTTCAGTGTCAGAAGGGACCCTGAGAAGAAAAACTTAGGCAAAGGGTCTACCTAACCCCTAACCCATCTCTGTTTTCCCTTTATATGCAAGTAGTATACCTGGAAGAGGGGGACTAAGTGAGTTATAAATTCAGTAAGTCAATTGTGTGATATAGGAGCCAAAAAAGATCAGCTAGGTGTGGCAGTGCTCAGAGTGCTGGGCCCGAAGTCAGGAACACTCATCTTCCTGAATTCAACTAGTTGTATGACCCTAACCAAGTCACTTAACCCTGTTTGCCTCATTTTTCTCATCTGTAAAATGAGCTGAAGAAGGAAATGGCAAACTATTTGAGTGTCTCTGCCAAGAAAACTCCACGTGGGGTCATGAAGAGTTGAACACATCTGAAATGACTGAGCAACAACAAAGAAGCAGTCAAAAAAAATTAATGTGATTTTTTTTTTGGATTGTACCTGTGATTTCACCAGAACTCCCAGTGAGGAAACCCTTTCTACCAATATTATTGCAACACTTTGGCAAGGCTAAAATAAATATCACCTAATGTTCCAAGGTGACATACCAAGATTGATGTGGTAGAAGGAACATTGGACTAAGTGTTATAAGATGAGGTTCTAGTCTTGAGACTTAGTAGCTATGTGACCTTGGGAAGTCCACATGGCCTCCTTCTCTGCTCTGGGCCTCAGTTTCCTCATCTCTATAATAATAGGGTAGGTCTAAAGGATCTTTAAAGTTCCTTCTAGCTCAGATATTCTATGAACAGATATATACAATCCTCTGTTTATTATTGAAATCCCTCGACAACCTTCCCTTTCATCTTTTTACCTCCTGCTCCTATCCATTCATGCTAGGATCCAGCTACTGTGGCTTCTTTGCTGTGCTCCATATTACTGGCTGCCCCCATGCCTGCAATGTTCTCCCTGCTCACCTCTGCCTCTTAGCTTCTGATAGCATCCTTCAAGACTCTCCTTAAAAAAGAAAAAAAAAGGCTCTCCACAAGTGCCACCTTCTTCCCCCTCCCTCTTACCTTCTCTCTGAGATTTCCCTCTACCCTGTGTATGTCTCGTGTGTCCATAGTTATTTGCAAGTTGTCTTATCCATTAGAATGTAAGCTCCTATTTTCACTTTCTTTATTTTTTTGTGTGTGTGCTTTTTCCTCTTGTTCTGTTTCTTTTTTCACAATATGACTAATGTGGAAATATGTTTAACAAGATTGTGCTTATATTATAATCCATATCAGATTTCTTGCCATCTTGGAGAGGGTAGAGAAGGAGAAAAATTTGGAACTCAAAATCTTATAAAAATTGAATGTTGAAAATTGTTTTTACATGTAATTGGAAAAAATAAAATATTTACATTTAAAAAAGAAAGAAAAAAAAAGTGTAAGCTCCTTGAAGGCAGAAAGCACTTAGCATAGTATCTGGCACATAATAGGTCCTTAATAAATGTTTGATTATAGACTATTTTTGTTTGGTTTCGTTTATATGTTTTAAGCATAAAGTGCTCCTTTGACTACTGAATCTAATCCAAAATTGAATCAGGAGGGCCAGTCAAAACAACAAATCTCAGAAAGCCAATAAGTTGCAAGGAAGAGCTCCCCAACCAAAGAAGCTGCAAAACTCAACTTCTGCTATGATACATGTGCTAAGTCTGATTCCCTTGTGCTTTTGGTCTCTGTAAAATGATTAGAACGAGCGATTAGTTGCTACATAATTTGCAGATGGATAGACGAAGCAAGATGAGTCATGTGGTTAACCATTTCTTTGTATTAGTGTATTGCAGGGATTTCAAATTATGTATAAAGGTGAGGCTGCCAAATGCTGTTCTTTTGGGTTCTGGGTGGGGCATGGAAGTATTCAGATCTGGAGAGTGAGGAGTGCTGACAGATTCATTTCAATTCATCAGACCTCTGTGAAACAAAGATCTACTATGTGCAAAGCTCTGTGTATCTATTAAATGCCTACTATGTACCAGGCATTATGTATGCCAAGTACTGAGGATAAAATAAAAGGCAAAAAACCCAGTTCCTGCTCTCAAGGACTCAGTCTAATGGGGAGACAACATGCAAACAACAATGTGTAAACAAGTTATATATGTTTTATATATATATATATGTATCTATGTATGTACATAGATACATATATGATAAATTGGAGAAAATCAGCAGAGGGAAGTCACTATTGTTAAGACTGAGAAAGGTTTCTTTAGCTGAGACTTGAAGGAAGCCAGGAGGTGGAGATGAGGAGGGAGAGAATTCCAGGCATGGGGGACGGCCAGTGAAAATGTTTAGAATTGATGGAGTGCCTCCTGTGAGAAAGAGCAAGACCGGTGTCACTATATAGCAAAGAGGACAGTTAGGTGAAGACTGGGGATTGAGTTGTGAAGAGCTTAGAAAACCAAATAGAGGATTTTATATTTGATGTTGGAGGTATTAGGGAACCCCTGAAGTTTATCCAGTAAGGGAGTAATGTAGACCTGCATTTTAGGATGATCGGTTTGACAACAAAGTGGGAATGGATCAGTCAGGAAGGGGAGAGTCTTGAGGCAGGGAGACCACCAGCAGGCTATTACCCTTTGTCCAGGTGTGAAGTGGTGGAGGCAGCTACTGTGGTTGTAGTGTCAGAGGAGAGAAGGGATCATGTGGGAGAGATGTTGTGAAGGTAGAAATGACAGGATTTGACCGTCATTTACATATGAGGCGAGAAAGAGTGAGAAGTTGAGGAGGAAACAGAGGCAAGAGTCCTGGGTGACCGGGAGGATGGTAGTCTCCTCTATGCAGTATTTCTTAAAACTGTGGGTTGTGACTCCATATGGGGTCGCTAAAAATTTGGCAACAGCAGAAGGTTTCTGAATGTACAATGACCAAAAATGAATTAAAAATCAAATGCATAATGAGTCCAAGGGCAGAGCTTGCCCATGTTGTATTTGCAGCCTTCATTTTGAACACAAAGCATGCGCACTTTGCACTGTGCATACCCTCAGGCCATACAACAGGAACTGGAAAAAGGGTCACCAGTGGAAAAAGTTTAAGAAGCCCTGCTTTACAGTAATAGGAAAGTTAGAAAGAGGGAGGGTTTGGGGAAAAGATAAGAAATTCAGTTCTGAACATGTTGAGTTTGTTTTCTGTGGTGCATCTAAAAGTCAGAGATGTGAGACTAGAGGTCGGGAGAAAGGTTAGGGCTGGACAAGTAGACCTGAGAATCCTCACCATAGAGGTGATCATTTAATCCAGGGAAGCTGATGAGATCACCAAGTGTGAAACCACAGAGGGAGAAGAAGCCCTGGGGGACCCCTATAGTTGGTGTAATGTGGATGATGATCCAGCGGTGGCAGCAGAGAAGATACAAAGACAAAAATGGAACTTTCTTTTGTCTTGTAGAACTTATATTCAGTCTGTTATATTAGGACAGATTTCACTGGGAAGTAATTTCCTTAACCCACTGATTGCTTGAATGAGGCAATGAGGACTGGAGTACTTAGAAGGCATCCTGTCTGTAATGTACATGGCAGCCCAAAGACTTTCAGCTCCTTGAGAGTAAAGATCATCTGGTTTGGGTTTTTATATTCCCAGAACCTAGAGCGTACATTGGAAGTAGGAAGTGGGCTAGTATTGGTTGAGTTGAGTTAAATAAGGAATTTTCTTGATTCTGCTTGGTTTACTTTACTATATATACAAGTTATTTAGGCATCCCCAGGCCCTTGCTGGAACACAGAAAGACATACTTCAAATGTGAGTTGAGCCCATATATGCAGGAAGTCTGGTGACCTATGTTGAGAGTCAGAACGGATCCCTGGAAAAAAATTTGTGCAGAGGGTCCCATCCGTCTCTTCCTCATATTGATGTAGGTAATATACCTGGAAAAAGTCCTGGGGGATTAAGTGAGTTATAAATTTAGTAAGTCAATAGTATTACATAGTAGACAAAAAAAAAACCCTGTGATTTTTTTTCCTTTTTTTTGAACTGAACCTGTTATTTCATTGGCGTACATAACTCCTAATTAGGAAACTCCCTCTGTACCTGATCTGCAGTTTTACAAAAACCAAGAGCATTGGGTGGGAAGTTGCAGAGAAAAAGACTTATATTTGATGTCAGGAAAATTTTTCTAGTGCTTAGAGTTGTACAGTTATACAGTTCTCATTTATAGTTGGATAATCACTCACTGGGAATGTTATAGAGGAGATTTCTGTATAAGAGTTGTCCTAGATGGCCTGTGTGAAATCCTGACAAATCGGTGACTCAACATAAACCTCTCTGTAGAATGTAAGCCCTCTGAGACTTGTCTTTGGATCCCCATTACCTAGCATAATGCCTGGCACATTTATTGTTCAGTTGTGCCCGATTCTTCGCAACCCTAATTGGGGTAGTTGGCAAAGAGATTCGAGTGGTTTGCTGTTTCCTTCTCCAGCTCATTTTACAGATGAGGAAACTGAGGCAGACAGGGTTAAAAGTGACTTTCCCAGAGTCATACAGCTAATAAGTGTCTGAGGCCAGATTTGAACTCAGGAAGATGAATCTTCCTGCACTGCACTACCTAGCTGCTCAGGGTGGCACATAGTAGGTACTTAATAAATACTTGTTAATTGGTTAATAGGTTGTCAATCTGAAGCCTTCAGGAAACATTGCACTTACTTCTGCCCTAATAGTCAGATCCTCACAGGATCTACCAGGCAAATGCTGCTTTGTTTCTTTAGCACATTGACCTCATTTTAGTGGGTGATCTCATCAGCAACCGTGGTTTCAATTATCATCTCTATGCTAATGCCTCTCAGATCTGCTTATCCAGCCCTAACCTGTCTCCTAACTTCCAGACTTGCATTTCCAACTGCCTATTAGACATCTCAAACCGGATGTCTTGTAGACAGACTTCTTAAACTAAATACATCCCAAAGAACTCATTATCTTTTCCCTCAAGCCCTCCTTTCTTCCTAAATGCCCTGTTATTGTCAAGGACATCCTCTTCCTCTTAGTCACCTAGATTCACAACCTACCTGTCATCCTCAGCTTCTCACTCTCTCACCTCCTCTTATCCAATCTGTGACAAAGTCCTATTCCCTTCCTAACATCTCTTGCATACGTCCCCTTCTCTCTACTGACACTACCGTCTCCCTAGTGCTGGCTCTTAGAATCTCATGCCTTCTTGTTGTCATTTAGTCATTTTTCAGCTGTGTCAGATTTTACGTGACCTCATTTGGGGTTTTCTTGGCAAAGGTAATGGAGTGGCTTGCCATTTCCATCTTTATCCCATTTTACAGAAGAGGAAATTGAGGCAAACAGGGTTAAGTGACTTGCCTAGGGTCACACATTAAGTGTCTGAGGCTGGCACCTCATAACAATGGGTTGGTTGGTTTCTCCAACTCAGGTCTCTGCCCAATCCAGTCCTCCTTCTGCTCAGTTGTCAAATTAACCTTCCTAAAGCAGGACTGAACATATAATCCCCCTACTCAGTAAACCCCCGGTGGCTCCCTGCTACCTCCAGGATCAAATATAAAGTCCTCCGTTTGGCATTCAAAGCCTTTCACAAACTAGTTCCCTTCTACCTTTCCAACCTTGTTATACCTTACTCCATGGAGCCTGTGTTCTGGTGACACTGGCTTCTTGGCTGTTCCTCTCACAAGGCACGCCTGACTCTTTGCTTTTGCTGGTTGTTTCCCATGCTTGGAATGCACTCCCTCATCTCCGCCTCCTTGTTTCCTTCAAGTCTCCGTTAACATCCCATTTTCTGCAAAAAGCCTTCTTTGGTCTCCCTTAGTGCTAGTGCCTTCTCTCTGTTGATTATTTGCAAATTTATCTTGTATATATTTTATTTGTACGTGGTTACTTGTATGTCATCTCCCCCATTAGACGGTGAGAACCTTGAGAGCAATCTCTTACCACTCTCTGCATCCCCAGTGGTGCATGTAGTGCATTAGCACATAATAGGAACTTAAATGCTCACTGAGTGACTGACCTCATGGCCTTCATTGGACAATGCTGTTCTAGAGTTTGAGGTCTTGTCCCCTAAACTGCTCTTCTTTGAGACTCACTCACTTCCTTTTTTCTTCCTTCTACTTTCCTGTCTCATTTTCTCTTTCTGAGAATCATCATCATCATCATTATTGTTAATAGCTAGCACTGATCAAATACTGTGGAGTACCTTAGAAAAATGTCTCACATTGTGCTCAAAACAGCACTGGGAGGTAGGTCCTATTATCATCTCTATTTTAGAGATGAGGGAGAGAGAGGTTTCATGAACGATTTAACCAGGTTCACATGGCTGGTATGTGTGTGAGGCAGAATTTGAACCCAAGTCTTTCTGACTCTGGGTCTAGTACTCAGGGCGCTGGGACATCTGGCTGCCTTATATTTTATCTCACATTGACTGGGAAATTATACCGAGGTCTATTTGCCACTCCTGATCATTGCCCCCTTACTGGTCATATCCACCTAATCTCTGGATTTATCTATTTTTGCTAGGCTGGACTTGTTCTTTCTCTTTAACCCTAATCCCACTAATCTTATCTGTGGGTCATGCCCCTTCCTCCTACACACTGAAGCCAGGGCACAAGTGCCCTAGGTGTGCCCTCTGCCCTTCATTGATGTAGCACAAATCTGCCAGATTCCTGTATTTTCAACACCCACGTTTTCACTACAGAACCCCAAGCCATATTTTGTAATGAGGCCTCCCACCAGCCTACCACTCCCAGAAACACCCTTGCTGTATCCTCGGGGACCTCCCTAGTCATGGAAAAAGTTAATAGAAATGTCAACAAGAGTTAAAAGCAGACTTTAAAAGTCATTGGAATTGGATAAAAAAGTTATGTTCCCATTAGTCAAAAGCTATGCTGATTAAAGAGTAAGAAGGTATCTAGTTAAAAGTTCAAGTTTGTGAGGATTATTTCAAACACAGAAAGCTAGACTCATAGAATATTAGAACTGAGATCATCTTGCCCACCCCCTTCATTTTAATTACAATAATAATGATAGCCAACATTTCTATAGCACTTACTGTGTGCTTTGAGAAGTGAAGTGGGAAGAAGATCCTTCCCCTTTTCCTAATCAAGGCACCATACTGCCGTATCTTTGTTTGGTTTAGGGGATTTGCTAAAAAAATATTTTTAAGATCCTATTAAAACATGTTTTTGAGTTCCCAATTCTCTCCCTACCTCCCTCTGGACCTTCCCAACCCAGTGAGAAGGCAAGCGATATGATATTGATTATACACATGAAGTCAAGCAAAACGTATTTCCATATTAGCCATGTTGCCAAAACTCCCACAAATCCAACAATACAAAGCAAGAAACATAAAGAAGGTGAAAAAAGTGTGCTTCAATCTGCAGTCAGAATTCATCAGTTCTTCCTTTGGAGGTGGAGAGCATTGTTCATCATGGATCCTTTGGAACTGCCTTGGATCACCGTTGCCCAAAGTAGCTTAAGTCTTTCACAGCTGATCATTGGTGATAACATTGCTGTTACTGTGTACAGTGTTTTCCTTGTTCTGCTCACTTCACTTTGTATCAGTTCATAAAAGTTTTCCCAGGTTTTTCTAACACCCATCCTGCTCATCATTCGTACTGGGTATCTTTGTAGAGCTCTTCTAATTCTAAGTTTATGATCCTTTGCCCTTTCATGTATTTTTCAAAACTATTTGCTAATACGTATGTTAGTTCGTTATGTGAAGTACTTCATGGAAGTTCAAGCTTTGTCACTGTACCAGCAGAACTGTAGAGGAGATATGGGCATAGCCAAGGAAGACAAGACTGAACTGGGGGTGGGGCATGAAAAGGGAAGAGCAAAGAACAAAGACGTATGGCTATAGAGACTGAACCTATAGCAGCAGATTCAGCCTTATTATATAAATTAGTGATGGATCTGCACAGTTAGAGAGAAAATTCTCCCAATGAGTACATCAGCCATTCTATCAATAAGCATTTATTCAGCACTTACTACGTGTCAGACACTGCTAGAACGCAAATTTAAAAGTGAGACTGTCTCCTTGAAGGGGTTTACAATTGAATAGGATGCTTTCCCCTCCTCTCCATGCCCCTCCCCTCTAGTGGTTCCCCCCCCTTGGGAGTGCACCAGGCAGGCCAATATTGGCCTAGATACTCACAGGGGTTGTAAGTAGAATCACAGGGCGTTGTCGTATGTTTTTCAGTATTAGTGATGCTATTGATTTGAGCAAGAGAAAAAGGTGTGTGGGGGTGGCAAGGTGGGGGAAGGGGGATGGTAGGTGGGAAGGATAATCATTTTTGGAATAGGCAAACATAAATCCTGAATATGTAAAGCTCATAAGATCTTGTCTTGAATGGTCCAGGAAAGAGGGAAAAGGGGAGGGAAGGGGAGAGAGAAAAGAAGGAAGTAGGTAAATTAGAATGAAGAGTAGTTTGGGGAAACCCATGAGAAGGATACAAAATTTCAGAATCCAGAACGATACTACAGAATGCCCGCTGTCAGGAATTTGGTAGTCCTGGCTTCCTGATGGATGGCTCAATGAACTGTGAAGTGTGGTGTGAGAGGCTAGCTAGATCTAATGGGTTAGGGTTCAAGCATTCATTCCGTAATCAGGATAGCTCAGTCCCAGGATGGAATTAAGCCCCACCCCATTCCCCCAGATAACATCCCACTCAGATAATCTGAATGCCAGCAGGATTGAAAGAGAAAGCAACCAAGCAACCAAGTTTCTGAGATGCACTGATGACTGTGGGACACTCCTAGAATTGATTTGGCCAAGCAGTCAGTAAATAGGCAGAAATCCCGAAGAAAAGAAAGAAATATTCCCCGTAGCACCTAGTACTGTGCACCAGCCACCTTGCTAAGTGCCTTACAACAACCTTTGGAGGTAGGTGCTGTTATGATCCTTGATTTACAGTTGAGGAAACTGAGGCAAACAAGTGAGTTGCCCAGGTTAACACAGCTGGTAAGTATCTGAACTCAGGTCTTCCTGACTCTGGGCCCAGTGATTTATCCACCGTACCACCTAGTCACCTCAGCTGAGTGTAGAAGGAAGCACCCAGAGATAAAGAGAGCAGCAGAGCTCTGCCAAGTCCGGTTGGCACAGGCTTTCTGGTTCTCTCTGGACCTACTCATTGTCTTGCCCTGAAGTAGTTGGATGGGAGAGTATCCCAATAGTCCTATAGCCAGAGTTATAGGAAATTGCCCATGGTAGGAAAAGATTGCTTCTCCCCTTTCTTTCGTACTGAGAGACAATGTCATGCCATAGTATTTAATTCATGCTAGTTACCTCCGAGCATCTATTCCTTTGCTCCCTCCATTTATTTTCCTTCCTTTTCTTTTGAACTGACCAGTTTCATGCTGCGTTTATTTTTGTCACTTACCCCCAAGTTCCACCCCGACTGCTGTAACTCCTTGGCAGGGAGGTGATCTTGGCTTCAAGCCTGTTAAAGGCTTTGCTAGAAGAGTACAAACTCTGGCAGGGCCTACCAGGCTGGAAAGCCTTTGAGTGAATATGGGGCCTACAATAGCTAGGCTGTATGCACATCTACCCTCCGACAACAACAACTGGCATTTATAAGAGCTTTAAGGTTGGCAAAGCACTTTTACATTTGTTTATCTCACTTGAAGCCGGTCCCAGACAGTTTGCTGTCAAGTCATGAATTTTATTATTATTATTATTATTGTTTTTTTGGTGACTGCAACTCATGAAGGCAGCATAGGTAAGTGTGGCCCTGTGAAAAGAGCACTTCCTGTGGAAATCAGAGGACCTGGATCAAATTCCATCTCTGATTACTGTTATTACCTTTGTGACCTTGGGCATGTTGCTTTATCTCGAAGTGACTCAAGTTTCCTCATATTCAAAATGAGGGAGGGGTGTGTGTGGACTAGAGACCCTTGAGGTCCCTTCCCTCTCTCTAGATGCTATGATCCTGGGATCCTGCGAGGCCTGGGAAGGGCTGTAATTCATTAAGGTGGATGGATGGAATGCTCAAATCCATTAAACCACAGACCAAACTCTTAAGCACAGGAGCTTGCTGTGTAAGCTCAGTTTTGGAAGGAAGCAACCATAAATCCTAAATAAATATATAAAGCTCTTACTGAGCTCACCCTTGAACTATTCCGGAAAAAGAAGAATAAAAGAATTGGTGGATTTTCAAAAGTGTTGGATGGCAGCTTGATGAAGCCAGTGGAGGAGTGAGATTTACTTTGCCTTACGTCCTATTTGATTCTTTCGTCCACCCATGCCTATGGACTTTTGAATCATGACGGTGGTTCACAAAGGTTCACAAAGCATTTGGCTTCCACTGGTCCAGATTAGAAGTTCTTCACTTTCTTATGACCTGTTGCAATAGAATAGGTAGAGAGGTTCAACTGCCACTGGAAATTTTCACTCCCAGGGAAAGGACTTATATGTACAAAAACATTTATAGCGGTCCTTTTTGTGGCAGCAAAGAATGAAAACTGAGGGCATGTCCATCAATTGGAAAATAGCTGACCAAATTGTGGAATATGGTTATGATGAAATAGGGCTGCTGGGTGGCACAATGGATGGAGCACCAGGTCTGGAGTCAGGAAAACCTGAGTTCAAGTGCAGCCTCAGACACTCCCTAGTTGCGTGACCCTGGGCAAGTCACTTAACCCTGTTTGCCTCAGTTTCCTCATCTCTGAAATGAGCTGTGGAAGGAAATGTTAAGCTAAAAAAACCCCAGTTAGGGTCATGGAGAGTCAGACACTACAGAAACTCCTGAACAACAACTCTATTATACTGCAAGAAATGATGGTTTCAAATATGAACTGATGCAAAGTGAAATGAATAGAATTAGAACGTTGTATGAAGTAATAACAATACAACAACAATAATCAACTGTGAAAAGTGTAACTGTTCTGAGAAATACAGTGATTCATGACAGTTCCGAAGAACTGGGAATGAAAAATGCTGTCCACCTTCAGAGAGAGAGAACCGATGGATTCTGAGTGCAAATTGAAGCATGTTTTTATTTTTCTGTTCTTTTTTCTGTAATGTGGCTAACGTGGAAATGTTTTGCATGACTTTTTATGTATAATAGATATTTCCTGCCTTCCCAATGGGTGGGGGAGGGAGTGGAGGAAGGAGAGAATTTGTAACAGAAAATTAAAATTTAAAATAAAGAAAAAGGAAATTTCCACTCCTTCAAGCTGTGGGTAAAGTGCTGCTAAGTTCAGATTGGAAAAAAGAGAAATTACTTCACTTGGGAGTGATTATTTTCTTTTTAAAAAAATAGATTTCCCTTCTATATATCTTCCTTTTCTCCCTCCCAGAGAACCACACCTATAAAGATTTAAAAAAAAGAGGAAGAGAAAAAATTTCAATGAAATTGATCTGTGCATTGAAAAAATAAGATTTTGTATGTTATGTGTGAGTATTTTCAATAGCAATTCTGACTCTTGCCCTGCCTTGACGGATATATGTCATGCCAAGAGTTCTGCTCATACTACAATTATTTTTTTACCCTGGAGAGGATCAAGATACTTACCTGTGATCTAAGGAACTCCCGGACATGTAATTCTCAGGATACCATATCTCATAGAAAAGCTTGCTTCTCATTGGAAGCAAAGTTCCATAGAGGGGAACAGCAAATGGCTCTCTGGGTGAATTGTGGGAAAGATGGTTTTCAACCATTTTCACCCTTTAACTTATGCTTTGAAAAAAGATATAAATCCATTTTTAACAACTAGCCAAAGTCGAAAGATGACTATTGTAGCACGTAAATAGTTAAAGGCAAGAGTTCTTTAATTTTGTAATAATTTTTTGTAATTTAAATTTGTAATAATTTAATTAACTAGTTAAACTTCAGTATTAGTGTCTACCATGTCCCCTTAAATAGTGCTATAATTTCCTGGGTGGTAGCTATACCTATGCCCATGGACTAATACAGCCTTCTATATGTAATATTGAAAACTTTTTGAGGAACTTGCAATTAATGTGTTATTTGCACAAAAGAATTAAAGAAATAGAGACTTTTCAGGCCCCCTTATGGGCCCTTTCAGTAGAAGCCAAGATTACAGTTGTCTGTCTATCAAGTTACGTAAAGTGGCATAGCTACTTAAATTATGAAGTCATCGTAAGCAGACTGTGGGTCTTGTACTTCTTCACTTTTCCCCCCCTGGGCTAATATATACATCAGTATGCATATAGAAGAACACTTAATCCATATCTACTAACCTCTCTGTTGGTACATTGTATGTTTCAGCCTTGAATCTAAAATCTAGCAAAAAATAATATAATAAGCTCTGATAAAAATTCTCTTTCCTTTTGTTACAAAATGCCTCAGGATGACTCTTCTTTTTCCCCAATTTCTTTCTTAAAAAAATAAAAGATTTTACTAATATTTTCTGCTTCTTATATCACCACAGTATCCCACCTATCCCTTCTTTCTTTCCCCTCAAGAGAGCCATCCCATGTGATAAATAGTATTTTTAGAGAGAAAAAGAAGTCAACTGATTGATAACATTGAAAAAGTCCACACAAGTATAGTGTTTAACACCCATGGACCTCCCACCTCCAGGAAAGGGGAGATTGATGCTCCTAGCTTTTTTTTTTTTTTTTGCTGTGAGTGACAAATTAAGAGTCAGTTTGAGCTCAGCCATGTGACAGACAGTATGTAATGCACTGTATATATGAAACTTAGTTCAGTGTTGTGTCTTACACAAAAGTAACTAATTTAAACCATTTTTAAAAAATATCTACCAGCTTTAGAAAAATTAGAGGATAAGCACCCATGTTTAGGGTCGGGCTGCTTCTAAGCTTCTTCTTTGTAGTCTCCAAATCTAGCACTATGCCTTGTGCACGGTACACATACAGATGCATTTTAGGCAAAGGAGATAATGATATTGGGGCTGAAAGGGGCACTGGTGACAATCTAATCCTCTTCTAATTTTACAAGAAATGGAGTCCAAAGAGGTTATTGTTAAATCTTTCATTAATTGAAACATGCATGCTCTTGCTTTCATTTTTTTTTGGGGGAGGGATCACAAGTACACGTAAAGACAATTTCTAACACTGATTTTTAAAAATTGTATATTCCAAATTCTCTTCCTTCTCCCTCCCTTCCATCTCTCTGAGACGATAAGCAGTTTAATACAGGTTATTTACGTGTGCAATAATGAGAGATGTATTTCCTTATTAGTCATGTTGTAAAAGAAGATACAGACCCCCCCCCCCCAAAAAAAATAAAGTGAAAAATAGTACGCTTTGATCTGTATTCAGATTCCCATTAGTTCTTTCTCTGGAGATGGATAGCATTTTTTAATCATGAGCCCTTTGGCATTATATTATATCACTGTATTGTTGAGAATAGCTAAGTCATTTACAGTTGATCATTGCACAATATTGCTGTTCCGGTGTACAATATTGTCCTGGTTCTTCTTACTTCACTTTGCATCAGTTCATGTAAATCTTTCCAGATTTTTCCTGAAATCTGCCTGCTCATCATTTCTTAGAGCACAATATTATTCCATTACATTTATATACCACAGTTTGTTTAGCCATTCCCCAATTGATAGGAATCCCTACGATTTCCAAATCTTAGCCACCACAAAAAGAGCTGCTATAAATATTTTTGTACCAATAGTTCCCCCCCTTTTATAATCTCCTTGGAATACAGATCTAGTAATAATATTGCTTCATCAAAAGGTACACATAGTTTTATAACCCTTTGAGTATAGTTCCAAATTGGTCCCTAGAATGGTTGAATCAGGTCACAACTGCACCAACAATGCATTAGTGTCCCAGTTTTCCCGCATCCCCTCCAACATCTATCATTTTCCTTTTCTGTAATATTAGCTAAGCTTTTATTTTTGAATGGGATCTATTTTTCTATTTCCTTCCACTACCAGCTGTCATTAGGGACTTCACTGATCATGACAAGCCTTCCTCAGCAAAAGGGAGATGAGACATGGCCAGAGAGCTTTAAGCTGTCTTAGACCTAATGTTATTTGTTTTTATTTTGTTTTGTTTCCTAAGTCAGTCGTTTAACTTTCAGCTCCTGTTCATTTGAGAATACTTCTTTCTTTTAGAAATTCTCTTTTGCCACCCAGATTATGGTCAGTAAAACAATTCACATTTTATAGTGCTTTGAGGTTTGAATACTGTTTTCCTTTTCATAATCCTTTGAGCTGCAACACTTCCACCAGAGCACCACCTCCCCTTCTCTTCCTCCTAAGTGGCACAGTGGACAGAGCACTGGGCTGGGAGACACATCTTCCTGAGTTCAAACCTGGCCTCAGATGAAAGCTGTGTGACCCTGGGCAAGTCACTTAATGCTGTTTACCTCAGTTCCTTATCTGTAAAATGAGCTAGAGAAGGAAATGGCAAACTACTCCAATATCTTTGCTGATGCACAAATTGTCAAACATGACTGAACAACAAATATGTAATATATATTGTAATATACATGTTATGTTATCATTCCTATTTTTATGGGTGAAGAAACTTGAGTAACTTGCCCAAGGCCACACAATTAATAAATATCAGAGTCAGGATTCAAACTTAAGTCCTTCTGACTCCAAGCCTTATATTCTTTCCATGACAGCAAGCTGCCTATCAGTATTATTTGACCCAGATTCTTCTGATTTTGCCAGGCCAATGGTAGTGAAGAGGTACCCTAAAAAGAATACTTAAATTCTAATAAATATGATCTGTGAAAATGCCAGATCACCTAAAGAGTAAACTCTGGTGCAAATGCTTGGGGCATTTCTTCCTCTTGAAGCATCTTTCCCTTTGTGCATTATTTAGTAAATGCTGAATGGAAAGCATTAGGAATCCTTATTCCTTTTATTTTTTACATTTTTGAAGGCTAGGTAGGACTTGTTTTTTCATATTTTCTTGATTTGTAAAACATTTTTTATTTTACTATCCAAAATATTTTGGCGAAAGAAGTGGCCAAATCTTTGAATAGATTAAAAAACAAAGCAAAACCCCAAGCACTTTTTATTCATGTGTACAGATGTATGGTTTCAAAATGGCTGTCCAGCATCTTCAGGTAAAACTCTTCTGAAGACATGTGTTTGACATTATGCCTGAAAACTAAAAACGAGTTGTGTTTATTAGCTCTAACTGCTTAAAAGCCTAAAACTTTTTGTTTATTTTTCCATCAATTAAAATATTGAAACCCCCAAGAAAGGCAAAAATGCCCTTGTCTGTCTCTTGCCATATGGTACACGAACTCAGGCTGTGGCCCACTTGATTCTCACATGAATTAAAAAAAAATTGGCATCAGAAATATTCTTCATCTACTTTGTAAATGAGCCCAGGGCGAGTATTTTTGTCAAAGAAAGGAAAAAATATTTTACTCGGGAAGGAAGAAAGTAAGGAAAGAGTGCAGAGTTAAGTTTATTTCACATAACGAAGCAGAGATGCAGCAAGAATTGGAAAAATGCAGTTGGCATCATGTAACTTGAAATGTGGGGGCTCAATGGGACCTTTTAGGTGGAAAATAGTTACATTTTTGTTAGGCAGGGCATGTCTGAATTATTTGACTTTTCCCCCAAAACAAATAAATTAATGAGAAAATTATGACTTTAAAAAGGATTTTATTATCATTATTCACAAATAATTTAGGGATTCAAAGAGAGAGATGTTTTGGCACAGAAAGGCTTTGCTAAGTATTTACATCTGACTTTCTGGTTTTCCAGTTATGTTAGCTAAATTTTTACCATTTCCTTGTAATGCTAAAAGTTGTGGATTAGATGTGTCAGTCAGGAGGTATGTCTAACCCTATTGAACTGGTTCTAATATGGGCTGCCACTAAATTGTTCCGAAGCTTTGTGCAACCTTGTATAACCCCTGTTTGCCTTCTGCAAAATGGAGATAAGGATGATTGACCTTGGGCAATGGTAAAGACTTTAGGGAAACAAGTTTAAGATTTTATTATTAGCTTTTAGACCAAAAGGGTAATCGGTCTGAAAGGCCTTGAACAGATTGTTTAGTTTTTTTTTTTCCTTTTAAATGTTCTGTTGATGCTTTTTTTTTAAACATCGATTTCCCTTTACAGTAATTCTTCTGCCCTTCCACATGCATTAAACTCTCCTTTGTAACAAAGAAATATGGTTTAAGCAAAACAAATAGACATGCTTTTCATGGCTGGCAATGTGTATATATATGTGTGTGTGTGTATGTGTATCTGTACATATATATGTGTGTATGTGTATATGTACATATATATATGTGTGTATATATATATATATATATATATATATATAGTCTCTATCCCACACTTAGAGTATAGTCTGTGACTCTGCTTCAAGAGGAAGAAGTGCACCGAGCATTTGCGCCAGATTTTACTTTCTTGGTGATCTGGCATTTTCACCGATCATATTTATTAGAGTTTAAGATGAGGTGAGAGACATTCTTAATTATCAGTCTTGGGAAGCCAGGATCAGTCAACTCATTAGAGCTCTGACTTCTTTCATGTTATTTTCCTTTACATTATTTCGGCCATCATGGCAATTATTGTCCTGGTTTTGCTTACTTCATTTGGAAAGATTCTTTTCATCCCCGGTATGGGTAACATTCATCTTCTTTTGATCAGGGAAGTTAAAAAAAAAAAACAACTGATGTCTTTGTTGTTGCATTCAAGGAGACTCCAGTGAGGTCTAAGAAAAGGGTAGTAGCACAACCTGAACTTTCAGAATTTGTTACTGTTGTCAGTTGGTGACATTTCCTAGAATTGGGAGGCTGGGGTTACGTGTAGGCTTGTGCACTTTGGATGCACGATGGTAAGCCAGATGACTCGGATGGACGGCCCAATTTCATGTGGACTCATAAGTTGTGTGTGTGGACGTTGGTGCAAGTTGAGCTTGAGAGTTGGGCATATGCACATTTGAAAGACTGAATGATAATTCTTTTCATCTGATATTCTTTTTATAGATTATCTACAAATCTCTAAAATTTTTTAAAATGGCAACTATTATTTCTGCGTTGATACCACACAGTGGCACCCCACCCGTTTCTGCCCAATTCTAAAGCACCTCGTGTTCTAAAATTATTTCTATCTTTTCCCATAAAAACTAAAAATTCACTTGAGACACCAGAATAATACTAATGATAATTACAATAACTAGACTATTAGAACATGTTTCTCTTCTGTTAGTATCAAGAATAAGTTTATGTGAAAAAAATGCTGAATGGAAGAGTGAATTTAGGGGAATCAGGGGAAAGGGGCAAGAATGAAGAAAGGAAGGTGGGAAGGCCCCTAACTCATATTTAACTGAAATTTTGCCTAGAGGTAACCCTACCCTCTGTATTCTTTTTTATTTTATAATTGCCTTCCCAGAGGTTAAGCAGAGCAACTTTTAACTCAATCAGATTGTCTTTTCTTTAACTTCCTTTGCTCTGCCGGGAGGGGTTAGTTGGACTGGCAGGAGTGAGTTTAGGGCAACAAATGGGCTTTGTGGTTACTGAAATGAAAATCTGAGGTATGCCTTGTGGGAGTGAGCCTACGATTAGGTGTACGTGGCAAGCAGAAGGTTTGCGTTGATGTATTTTATGCTATCTACTGTTGTGAATATGCACACTTTAGCAGAGCCTATAATTAAACAGTCTTATCTGATAAATTATCTCTTATACAGTAAGTAAAATGTTTTGAAAAGACCAAGCCTATATTACACTAATGAGCGTGATGTGAGTACCTGGTGGAAAATCTTTTGGCTTTGCAATACATTAACAAAGACTTTTTCTTTCCCAAAATAAAAAGGCTACTAGGTATCCTTCCTATTTAAATGTCCTATAATTTTCAGTCCGTTGATGCAGAAATTTGTTGAGAAACAGTCTTGTTGAGCACAGAAGAGAATAATTGACTTATAGAAGAGTTGGAGGAAAAAAAAATGGTTAGATAATGAATACCATAATTGAAATTCATAAAAGGAGCTGGATTGCATGACTTGGTTTTATTCTAATTTAAGAGAGTTTACTTGAGGACATAATTTGTAATGCAGAAGAGGAGAACATAAAGTATGATTGTTTATTTAGAGCATTTGCTATTTTCAGCTTAAGTTGTACAAATGATGTTTTATTTTGGTGTTAATTTAAAGGGCCCCTGAAGAAAACAAAATGCCTTTGAGTTCCTCGAGAGCTACCTGCACACAAACCCTGCGTAATGACTCACCTGGAGCTGCTGCCATTTTCCTTACTCTGTTCTCTTCTGTAGGCAAACTGGGCTTCTTCAAATCCCAGAGATATATACGTTATAGCCAGGTGGCACTGGAGATAGAGCACAGAGCCTGGAGTCGGGAAGACCTGAGTTCAAATCCAGATGCAGACACTGACTAGCTGTATCACACCAGTCAAATCTGCCTTAGTTTCCTCAGATGTAAAATGGACGTTGTAATAGCACCTACTTGCTGAGGTTGTTTGGAGGATCAAATGAGATGATATTTATAAGATGCCTGGCGCATGAGTAGGTGCTTAATAAATGCTTGTTTGCTTCCTTCCATCATCATGTTTTTACTTAGGTTGTTTCCCTGGACCTATTTTCCTCTCTTTTCTTCCCGTGCACACATCTAAATCCTTCAGAGAGCAGGGACGATCCCTTGCCTTTCTTAATTTCCAAGCATTTCCTTACCCCTAGCACCTAGCATAATGCTAAACATGTATGTGTTTGGATGGTCAGTAAACATTGTTGATGGATGATTTTGAGCTATCGGTTTATTTGAAGTCAGTGTTTGCTGCTTCTGTCTCTCTGGTCCTCAGTTTCCTCATCTGTGAAAAGCGCTTCCTGAGTTCGTAGATTTAGAGCTGGATGCGAGGTCGTCTGGTCCAACCTTCTCATTCTGTAGATGAAGCTGAGGCCTAGAGTGGTTGAGATGATCTCTAAAGTTTCTTCCAGCTTGAACTTCTTGGAATGCTAATACTGAGAGTCCTGTCAACTAAAAAGCATTAGAACTGACAAGGGGGAAGAATGTATTGCTAAGAACTAATACCTCAAGAAATTATCAATCTTATACCTTCTTCAGACTAGAGTACAGGGCCATAACCAGAACAGACACAGGGATTTTGCCCAAGGGCAAGGAATTGCTCAAAAGTGGGAAAATTTGCCTGGGAGTAGTAGATTTAAGCCCTAATGATGGTATTCTCTAAGCAAGAAGGCAGAGGCAGTTTCTGGCATAGGGCAGAACTTAGTGGTGGGGTGGGGGTAGAGCTAGGGGTCAAGTTGAACAGGCGCCAAGGTGGCAGGAGAGGAGGTAGGAGCAACTCGACTGTCTTCCAGGAAATATTGCAAGTCTAGGGGCACAATGGATTCAAAATAAAAGCCAGTTTTGCAGTTGCTAGCCCTTAAGGGGTGAGGATTGCCCCAGTCTTATACCTATTGGGTTGACCTTTTCCACCAAATGGTATTTATACAAAAGACCATGGCAAACAGTTATAATCAAGTAAAACTTGTTTAAGCAAAACAGCAAAAAGAAATGGAAGAAGTTGTATAGATTAGAACAGGGCTGTCCAAAATGCAGCGGTATGTGGCCCACAGTGCAATTTATGTGGCCCACCTACAAACATAGAAATTTACATAAATACTTTAGTAAATGATGCTGAGCTACCACAGAGCTCTTACTAAAATGGCAAATCAAAATATGTTGTCTGTTGTTTCAATAAAAACCTAAGGTCGGACGGCCCTGGATTAGCATATACCAGACTAAAATATACAAGAATGAATAAGCTCTTCTGATGAGTGTTTTAAAGTCAGATCTCAGCTTGAACCAAGGAAGAGAGATCCTGATCTCACCTAAAAGGAATTTCTGTTTCTGAAGTCTTTACAGAGGCTAGCTAGAAATCACAGACATGTTACGCAGCCAGCGTCTCCTACGTGGATGCAGCTTCCAAAGTCTTTTCTCTCCTTTGGAGCTGACTTCCAAGATCGTCTGCAGTGGGCTCTTTGTGAGATTGGCTGTACCTAGAAAGACCAAGGGGCTTTCCTCCCTGTTTAGCTGCTTATCTTGAGTCGTGAGACCAGAGTCAGTGCCCTGGAGGGGTCACCATTCCTTTATTCCCAAGGGATATGACATTTCTTCGACTTGACTGAAAGGATGCTGGCCTAGGAATCCAGAGAAATAGCTTCTCCTCTCTGCTCTTACACTCACTCTGGGTTTTCTGTAAAATGAGGGATTGGACAAGCGTGTCTCTAAGGATCTTTCCATTTCTGTCCTCTGTGTGTTTCTGGAATTTGGGCTCCATCTGACTGTACTTCAGCTATGCCTCAACTTCAGCGAGAGCTAAACGAACCTTCTCTTGGACCCTGGGTAAATCATTTCTCTGTAAAAACCAGGGCATTGAAGTCTACGCATCTCCTAAGTCCCTTCCATCTCTAACAGGATTCTTTGAGGGTCGTGAGAGGTTGGCTCTCAGCCTTATTTCAGCCCCGTTTCCCAAAGCAAATATCTGTTTGTTTTAAAGGTTACCACTCTGTCCCAACCTCTAGTAAACAGGCTTCTTGAAGGCCAAGCGTGAAGAAGCAGCTCAGTGTTCTTTAAAACTATGTTTTAGCTGTCAAAGGCAATATAGGCGAGTGGATAGAGAGAGAGGGCTCTAGAAATGTGCCTTTGATGCATATTGACTTGCCCCACTTCTACCTGCAGCCAGACAGCTTTTTGAGACTTAGAATTACAGAGCAAGTGTTGTGTTTTGATAGAGGGCGCTTCCTCCTCAGGCATTCATTACTCCAGTGAAATCATGTATCAAGTTCTCCCAGACCCCCAGAACCAAACCCTATGTGTTGAGGTTGGTTTGCCCCCTCTCCTTTCTTTTGGAGCAGATCTGTGACTTCATTCATGTCAGTAAACTCTCTATGAAGAAATTACCTCTAGCAACTGAAATCAGCAGCTGCTACCTGGCTTATGATTTTAAAAAATTGCCTGGGGGCACTGGAAGATTAAGCAGCTCTCCTAAGGGTCCCATAGACCATACCTGTCAAAGGCAGGATTTGCATTCAGCTCTTTACTTGGGGACAGTCTATGGAAAGATCATGCAACCTTCCCTTTTGACTGATAGTAACAGAAATCTGCCTAATGTCCTTTGTCTTCTCGGTTGGGGAGGGCAGTCTTTTTGGTGTCCTGAGGTTTCTTTCTTCCTCTTTGGGGTAGGGTTTGTCCTTTCCCCCAACCGAGGGCGACTTCCATGTTGCCTATCATTGGTGCCATTTGTGGTGTTTGCTGTAGATGTGAAATTTTTTTCTAGTTGTACTAATTATTATAAAATATACAGACATGAATTACCTTTTAGGACCTAAACCTCAGTCCTTAATCTCAATCACCAACATGAGATGTGTGGTTGTGAGGAGAGCACAAGTATTCAACAGGCTGATGCAGGAACAATGGCAGGATAGCCAGATTTTTTTCGCCATTCTTAGAGAAGAAAGCCAAAAGTGAGACTTTGTCATTTCTGTCCTCTTTGTCCTGCTGCCCAAGTGAAAAATGGCAGTTATCAGTGCCTGATCCAAGATGATTAATACAAAATTAAAGGGGAAGAAATAAACTCCCTGGGGAACTTCAGAAGTATAAAAAAACCACTCAGTTATTCCAAGGAATCGAACCCCCCCCCCCATCTTGTTCCCCACATGCAGGGATGCAGGGCTGCTCTGCGTCTGGATGTCTGGCGAACATGAAAATCCAGTTGATCAGTCCAGACTTTTTGGCTGTTTGTTATCTACAGTATCATGCTTTCCTTGGATGTATTTGAAGTTTGTTTGACTGAAAATTATACAACTGGGAAGTGTGTTTATCTATTAGAGTCAGTAATCTTTAAGGTTGAAATTATCAGAACTTACATTTTGTAGAGAGGTTAGTTAATTGTTTGATTTTGAGTTTTATATTATGTACTGTGTGTCCCAGAAATCTCTTTTTTTTTCGAAGATCTGGCTGTTCTGAGCGAGGAAGATGTGCAGAGGCTGAAGGCTTTGTGTGTCTACCCTGTTTAAGAGCAGGGTTGTGTTGAAAAGCTGTTTGTTACACTGGAAAATGTATTTGGTACATTGGCGCTGTCTCCTAATGCCTTGTTACATGTTTTGGGAAGTACAACAATTTTAAGGCGCAGATTTGCTTTAGGGTTTACAATGCCTCTTCCCCTTCTCTCACTTTTCAGGTATTTGATGGCAGAGCACCTACTCAGATCCATAACTCAGGGGCTCCCACCAGCATGTTGACTTTCACCAGTTCATCAGCTAGGGGACATTCTATTTCAAAACAAAGAAGCACTTAATTAAATGGCAATGCAAATAAAGTGACAAAAAAGGTTTTCCTTGCACATATGGGATGCTCTTTTGCACTTTTAGTGGTTGAAGGCATCCAAGTAGAGAAGACATAGGTAGAGAATGCACACGAAATCACACGTAGGACACACATCTAAGGAACATGGGTAACCTAGAAACATGTGTGGGGTGGGAGGTATACTCCTGTCGCCTCTGTGTTCTGGCCAGTGAGTATAGGGCACATACATAGGGACTTGTGTTGCCAAGGAGGTTATGTAGCTAGGATAGGACAAACACGCTTCAGTGTATCAGATGTCTCTGGCTTCTGGTGATAGCATGGAGCAGCACTCCATTGGTTTCATCGTTTTTTTTCTGGTTGATGTCACTGAGTTATTCTCTGCTACTCTCTTCTGGGTCTCAGATTATTTGGTCTCTTCAGGGCTGACTGCTGCTTTCTCTGCTACCATCTTCTGGGCTACACTGGATACAAAGCTTCTCATTGGCAGGGGAGCTACAGAGATTTAGTTCATAGCTGAAGGCCATCAATAACCATGCTGCCGCCTGAGTCCCTGGACAAGATTATTTCTTTTGAGCCGGTTTGTGGATAGAACACTAGGCCTGGCATGAGGAAAAACTGAGTTTGTATCCTGCCTCAGCCTAACTCTAGTTGTGAGACTCTGGACAAGTCATTTAACCTTTGTCGGCCTCAGTTTCCTAAACTGTAAAATGGGGATGATAATAACATTTATCTCACAGAGTTGTTGTAAAGATTAATTGAGATAATATTTGTACAGTGCTTAGCATAGTGCCTGGCATGAGGTAGGCACTCAATAAATGCTTACTTTCTCTACTCCTGACTAAAGATCCTGAGTCCCAGGCACTTACTTGATTTGTTGGTAGAAAAGCCCCCACTGATGTTTCTTTTTCCAGACCAACCAAGGGACACACTAGTTCAAAGCAAGACTATTTAATTAAATAGCATAGCAAAATAACAGAGAAAGAACTCTTTTTTTTGCACACAACGCCTCCTACAAACAAGGGTACAGTCTCCACATATTACCATGTCACCAATGGGAGAGGACACAAATGTAGGTCACACACACAGAGCCAGGGAATATGTATATCCAGGGCACCTTATATTCTGTTATATTTTCACAGTGCCCTCCAAGGCTTCTCTTTGCTTCTCCGTAGAGCCACTAGAGTTGTGTGCAGGTCTAGTAATGTCATTGGACAGTGAGATACTTTCCTTACAACTGTAATCTGCTAGGATACTTTTCTGATTTATTCTTTGTGCCGAGCTAACAACTACTGGTGTCTCAGCTGAGCTGCCTCGTGCTATGGAGTGGAGACTACTGTCACCTGATGCTTATTTGTTAAGTGGCTCTTAGCTTGGTCTTTGCTGCGGCTACCAGCCTGTTCTCTGCTGAATTATAACTTTTATGTGGTCTTTTCCTTGTAGAGAGATGTGTGACTAGCTTTTTAAATTCAGGAAGACAGGAGCTGAGACAAAACTCTTTTGTGATTCAGACCTGTAGCCAGCCAACCAGGGAATCCTTTAGGTATTATGTCTGCCTTTTCAGCTTATTTGCTTCTGCCTTCTGTTTCACTCTCTGAGCTCAGTCTACTATTTGACTTAAAACGAAGAATTTCCTTTCATTTCTTTTCAGTTCTCTTGTAAGCCCCAGGTTCATGCAAATCACTTAAAGGGAGCTTTACTTAATGAGGCTAAAGTTAAGGCCTGGGCAGAGCGAGCCTGCTTTCCCACCAGAAATAAAATTTCTATACTTCCTTCCTATGTATAATAGCTACAGACTGTGAATGCTATAGAAATTCAGAGAAGAAAAATTACCTTGAGCCAGAGTAGCAGAAATCAGCTTAAGAGGGCAAGTTGGAATTGATTGTGGGGCAGGAGTGTGGAACTTGCAGCCTTGAGGCCGTATGTGACCCTCTGGGCCCTTTGACTGAATCCAAACTTTACAGAACAAGTCTCCTTAATAAAAGGATTTGTTCTGTAAAACTTGGACTCAGTCAAAAGGCCACGCTCAAGGACCTTTTAGGCCACATGTGGCCTCGAGGCCGCAGGTTCCTCACCTCTGAATTCTAGGCCTTTGGGAATGGGTACGAATGGATATGAGGAAGAGAGAAGGAGAGCATTGCAGGGGCTTGGAACCACCCGAACACAGGTATGAAGGTGGGAATGAGCATAGTGATGCTTGTGGCATCACAGTGGACTGGTCTGAAAACAGAAATTCATCAGCCAGAGTGTGCTGTGGTAGCAGCTTTAACAGGGTCCATATTGAGGGAGGGCAGGCAAGCCTGGACTGGCTGCGTTCTCCTCATAGCTTTAGAGGGTTGTGCCTGAGTACAGAGAATCCAAGAGCAATTTAGCTATCAGGTTCTATATTTAGTTCCCACTACAAAACATCTGTAATTATTGCCACTGGTTTTCAAAAACTTAGTTTTTCAGTAGTGTAGTTTTTTTTTAAGATAAACAAGTAAGTTGTTAAATTTTATATGATACAACCACTTCTAAGACTCTGTCAGACACACACGTATGTGTGTATGTGTATATATATGTGTGTGTATATATGTATGTATATATCTATATCTATCTATATATGCACACACACACACACACATATATAGTCAGAGGACCAAGACAATTTGTTTATATTGTTTTTCAATACGTCAATATAGTAAACAGTAAAGCACTGGGAATTATCAAAAAGCAAGACATTTCGAAATTGAACTGAAATAAAAATTTGTTGTTTTGTTAGGTAGTGAGCCTCCTGTTACTGGAAGTATGTGGAGTCTTGATAACCTTTTTTCAGAAATGCTGAAGAGAAACAGTCCTTAGAATGTGACCTAGGGGACCTCTGAGGGTCTCCAAGACCCTTTCAGGAGATCTGTGAGGTCAAACTGTTCTCATGATAATACTAAGGTGTTTTAACTTTTAATATAGTACATATTGACGGGTATAATCCATGTAACCAAAAGCTTTTAGGGGTGATTCTCACTAATTTTTAAAAGTATACAGAGGTCCTGAGACCAGAAAGTTTCAGAACAGCTGCTGTGGAGTGGATTCCCACTTTAATTGGGAGGCTAGTGTGGAATGACCTCTAACGTCCCTTCCAATGCAACCATTCTGTGTTTTATTAAGAGTTGTAAAACATTGAAACATGTTCAAAATTACTGTACTTTTCTCATCTTCAGTTATTGAAAATATTGTTAAAATTGAGCTCCGTAGTCTCGTCTGGAAGCTATGAACATCTTTCACTTTTCTGAAGATGAATGAAATTGGTTTATATTAAATTAAAATGTTACATTCCACCAGTTTCACAGCTGTGAAATTAAGCCCTCAAGTTAAATCAGGGTTGTGAAAATATGGCTCTCTCTTGATTTGGCAGTAAGATTTCTATTTATATTGTGGGAATGGCATAGCCCAAAATAGTTCAACTGAAGAAAAATCAAGGGCCATTCAGTTGAGAGGTGTAAAAGCTAGAGTAAACTCAAAAGGATCCAATTAGGAAGGCATTGTTTGGAGAAGTAGGATGTCATAGGTGTCTTCGCTTAGCCTAAGAGCTCATCTGTAGTCATACCCAGAAAAGGAAAAGCCACACTCAGCCACTTATTTTGTGTAATATACCCTTATTATCATGTTATTCGGGCTTGGGGAACTTTTTGGGAAGGGATTTGCTCTCTTGTCTGGTCTGATTTACAGTGCTTCACAGTTTTATAGTGCTTTTGATTTTTTCAAAACATTTTCACATTCTCATGTTATTATCTCCTCTTGTCTTCAGTCACCTCATCAAGCGTTACAGGACCTAGAGGACCCCGTAGAGGTCATGTAGTCCAACCTCTACATTTTATTTTATTTTATTTTATTTTGGGAGGCATTTGAGGTTAAGTGACTTGCCCAGGGTCACACAGCTAGTAAGGGTCTGAGTCAGATTTGAACTCAAGTCCTCCTGACTTCAAGGCTGCTGCTCTATCCACTGTGCTACCTAGCTGCCATTTTTACATGTTATAGATGACAAATCTGAGGCCCAGATCATACAGCCAGTCTCAGAGCTGGGATTTGAACTAGAGCCCTCTGATGCCAAATCTAGTATACTTCCTTTATCAGAAAAACAGACCTAATCACTGAAAGGGCCTTGCCTCAGTCAAAGTGAGAACTCAGAAAGACGTTAGCTTAAAAAGGCCAAGGTCTCCCACTGCATCCTGAGCCATGTCTAGTCATTCTGCCCTATATCTGGCCACTGGACCCAGAGGGCTCCAGAAGAGAGAATGAGGCTGGTGACTTTGCATAGCCCTCCCTCACTTAAAACCGGTTCACTTGCAAGTCATGTCATCATCTTCCTGATGTCCTGGTCCTCTTTGAGAGCGAAGGACAAACCACAATTCCTGTATCATGATACTTCTCACAGTGCTTTCTTCCCTATTTGGCATGTAAAGAAACTTAGGCTTGCGTGAATGATTTCCCTAAAGCCACTCAGCTCTTGAGTGACAGAGCCAGGCTGGACACGTCAGATGACACTTAATCCCACTCTCTTGTATCTTTAAGAGTTTAAAGGAAGGGTTAGCAATTTAACCACTCACTCAAAATGTACGACTTTGACTATAACATGTATGTGCGTATAATATAATCAGCTATTAATTGTATTGATAGTTTATTTTGATTACATTATATAATAGCTGATTATATTTTCTGTAAGGGTTGGGTGGGGCTTATAAAGGTCCTGTTGAAGTAGGCCTGTTTTGTAGGAATGGCTAAGAGCTATGCCTGGAGACGGGAAGACTCATTTTCCTAAGTTCAGATCTGGCCTTAGACACTTCCTAGCTGTATGACCATGGGCAAACCACTTAACCCTCTTTGCCTCAGTTTCCTTATCTGTAAAATGAGCTGGAGAAGGAAATGTCAAACCACTCCAGTATCTTTGCCAAGAAAAAACCCCAAATGGGGCCACGGAGAGTCAGCCACAACTGAAACACTCGACAATACCTTTCTGTAGGGAAAAGAGAACTCATGCTTTTTTAAAAAAAAATCTATTTTCAAGGCTATGCATATTGCTCCCTTTAAGTGTTTCTGTGTGCTTTCTTTCCATTGCTTATTTTCTTCAGCTATGTTGATGGATTCATACATCGCTTGTGTGACACACCAGGAAATACCAAAGATTTTATTAGCCTCTGTGCACACAGTAGTATCACCTCTAATAATGCTGAAAATTCAGTTTGATCCCTCTTTACCCCCACTTCTTAAATACGAAGAAATCAGTTAAAATTGCAGTGAGAATTCAATTACATAGAGGAAAAAAATGGGCTGAGTAAGCATTGGAAGAGCATTTGTAAGGAAAGTTGCAGTTCAAACTATTAAAAATAGTTTGAAGAACTTTCTTTGGAGGTGTTAATATAGGGATGGAGAACCTCTGGACCTTTCCAAGCCAGATTGGGAGGGAACAAGCAATTATTAAGTGCCTACTGTGTGGCAGGTACTATGCTCCTAAGTACTTTGCAAATATATCATCTCATTTGATTCAAGGTTGGCTCCTGGTTCCAACTATGTATGTATCATTTAAGAGGTTGTTAAGGCCTAACAGCTGAAGCCCCAGATAGGATAGGCTGCTGTGGACGTTCCATTTCAAATGAAGCCTCTGAAGGTTTAGAAAAACCAATTGAAGATCTCCGAGCTCATTTATTTAACTCATTTATTACTGGTGGTTTTGTTTGTGATGTTGTTTCTACTATTATCCCCTCTAGGACCCAATTAGGTTTTTAAAAAAGCCCAATTATCTTATTTGTTCAAACAAACATAAAACACAAAGCAAAACAAGTATCTCATTGCTATTATTGCCTTCCTGATACGACAAAACAAAAAATACAACCTATGCTGCAGTGGGGTATGGTGAAATGAACCCTGGACCAGAAATCTGCAGACCTGAGTTCAAATCCAGTCTCTGAGTTTGACCTTCCTGCAAAGCTTTTCTTTGGACTTCAGTCTCCTTATCGATAAAATGAGTTTTCCAATTGTAAATTCTGACCTTACAATTCCTGTAATATCTGCTCTCCTTAATAAGCTGATTATGGAGACAAAAGGCAGGCTTGGGTTGGTGAGGGGTACAGTGGTCTCTCAGTTCTAGGAAACAATAGACTTTTATGAACTAGCCTTCAGGATCTAGCCAAAAGCCCTCAAGTCAAGAGCAGAAATGGTTACTTAGTTATCCTGACTCTGGAGAGAATTAGATTCTGTTTGTCCCTTCTAGACCTCATAGGTCTATCCCTAGGATTTATGATCAAGACTAGTTTAATAATACCTTTTAATTAACCCCTTCCCTTTAAAAAGCTTAGAGTTTTCTTGTTTTGTCATTTTAGCCAATCTGACAGGAGAGATGTGGTACCTAAGAGTTGTTTTGATTTGTATTTCTCTTATCAGTAGTGATTTAGAGCATTTTTTCATATGCCTATAGATATCTTTAATTTCTTCCTCTGAAAACTGCCTGTTCATATCCTTTGACTATTTCTCCATTGGGGAATGACTTGTATTCCTATAAATTTGGCTCAGTTCCCTGTATATTTTAGAGATGAGGCCTTTATCAGAGATACTAGTTATGAAGATTTTCTCCCAATTTTCTGCTTCCCTCCTAATCTTTGTTGCATTGGCTTTTTTTATGCAAAAACATTTCAATTTAACATAATCAAAATTATCCATTTTGCATTTTGTAATCCTCTCTATCTCTTGTTGTGTCATGAATTCTTTGCTTTTCCATAAATCTGATAGGTCCTAGCTTTCCCAAATTGCTTATAGTATCAGCCTTTATTCCTAAATCATGAACCCATTTTGACTTTATTTTGGCATATGGTATAAAATACTGGTCTGTGTCCAGTTTCTGCCATACCATTTTCCAATTTTCTCAGCAGTTTTTGTGAAATAGTGAATTCTTAGCCCGGAAGCTGGATTCTTTGGGTTTATCAAAGAGTAGATTGCTATAGTAGTTGACCATTGCGTCTTGTGTACCTATTCTATTCCACCGATCCACGATTCTGTTTCTTAGCCAGTATAGCTTTATAGTACAGTTTAATATCTTACATTGCTGGTGGAGTTGTGAACTGATCCAGCCATTCTGGAGAGCGATTTGGAACTATGCCCAAAAGGCTATAAAAATGTTCATACACTTTGATCCAGCAATACCGCTTCTAGGGTTGTATACCAAAGAGATCACACAAGTGGGCAAAAGACCCATATGTACAAAAATATTTATAGTGCCTCTTTTCGTAGTAGCAAAGAATTGGAAATCAGGGAGATGCCCATCAATTCGGTAATGGATGAACAAGTTGTGGTATGTGAATGTGATGGAATACTATTGTGCTATAAGAAATGGGGAAGATACAGACTTCATAATAACCTGGAAAAACCTACATGATATAATGTTTAGCGAGCAAAGCAGAACCAGGAGAACATTATACACAACCACAGATATATGGATTCTGTGATGACTAACCCGGATAGACTTTGCTCTTCTCAGCAATACAAGGTTCAAAGACAACTCCAAAGGAGTCATGAGGGAGAGAGCTATCTACATCCAGAGAAAGAACTATGGAGTCTGAATGCAGATTGAGGCACACTGTATGTTCTCCATTTTTTTCCCTTGGTTTTTCTTTTTTTCTCTCTCTTTTGTTTTTGTTTTTTCTTTTTTAGTTTTGTTTCTTCTTTCTCATGATTCATTCCATTGGTCATAATTCTTTACAACTTGACTATTGTGTAAATAAGTTCAATGAGAAGTTATATGTAGAAGATATATTGGATTCCATGCCATCTTGGGGAGGGAAGCGGGGAGGAGGGGGAAGAAAATCTGGAACTCAAAATTATGTAGAACTGAGTGTTGTAAACTAAAAATAAAAAAATCTTAAAAAAAAGCTTAGAGTTATAATTCTGAATTTCTTTCCCTGACTTACTCAATCCTGCCAATGTCCCACTTGAAATTTATTCTTCTAGTTCACATTGTGGGAATGAAACAAATTAAATGCTTGGGAAAGAGGACTTAGTTCATTCTCCATTCACTAAGATGGCATTTTTGATGACCACTACCAATAGTCTAAAAAGCACACTATCTAAAGTCTGGTCAGAAATGCCTGTAGGGAAATGGCAAGTCTTCAGTGACTCTAAGTTAGAATAAGGAATTCAATAAACATTAAGTGCCTACCGTATACTGAGAGAGATACAAAGTTTAGATTAGGTATGTGTTTATCCTCATGGAGCTTATAGTTTGGGGAGGGAATACAACATGTAAAGATATCTATGATGCAAAATAATTTATGATAATTACAGGAGAGAGGTACAAACAAAATGTTTTGCGAGTTCTGAAGGAAAAGTCTTTTGCTAATGTGAGAATCAGGGAAGACTTCCTGGAGAAAGTGGCATTTGAGTTAGGTTTCAAAGGATGAGTAGGCAAAGAAGATGAGGAAATTTAATCCAGACATAGTGACTTGTATAAGCAAGGAGACAGAAAAGCATATACTAGATGCTAAAGTATTTTAGTATAATAAGTTTAATTTATTTTATTATATCACATATTTAATTAATTAACATAATTAAATAGTTATATAAAATAATTAATATAATTAAATAATATACTAAATATCATAATATTTAGTATATTAGCCAAAAACCCTAAGGGTCTTCCCCTCCCAGATCTACTTTTTTTAATTAGTTAAAGAAGCCATTCTCTGACTCATTTCTTATTAAGCCTTAATCATTGAAAGGGCATTGCCTCAGTCAAACTGAAACCTGTTAAAGATCTTAGCTTGAAAAGGCCAAGGTCATCCACTGTATCCTGGGCCATCTCCAGTCGTCCTGATCAATATAATAATTAATATTATATTATAATAAGTATTTGGGGGACCATGTTATGTAGCGGGTATAGTGAGGGACTCAAAATCAGGATGATCTGAGTTCAACTGTTATCTTTGATGCTTACTGATCTGTGACCCTGGGTTAGTCACTTACCTTCCAGTTTCAGTGTCCTAATGTGTAAAATGGGAGTAATGGTAGGATTGCTTAGAGGGTCAGAAGAGATAATGTGTGTATGACACTTTGCTGTCCTTAAAGCGTTCTATAAATATTAGCCATTCCTGTTGTTGTCGATCGTTTGAGAGTAGTTAAAGAAAGAGGGTCACAGACAGTCCCTCGGGGAGCACTCTCCTGAAGGAGGAGTGCTCAGGAAGAAGGAAAGGAGGATTAGGTGAGGGGATCAGGAGAATATAGCTTTCTAAAGATTATCCCGAAGAGGGTATGATCAGCTCAGTCAGATTCTTCAGAATTGTGGAGGGTGAGGACTGAAAAGAACATCGGATTTGGTAATTACTTATTGGTGACCTCTAAGACGGTCATTTCAGGTGGGGAGCCGGGGGTAGAGGACTGATTTCAAGAGCCTGAAGGAGGAAGAAAGCCATGATGAGGCAGTGGAAGTATGGATTGTACCAGCTTTCCCAAGGTTGTTGTTTTGTCCTTTGTTCTCCAAGAGGACCATGACATCGGGAAAGGGATACCATGACATGCAATTAAGTTGGGTTTAAGTGAGGGAGGGCTGAGCAAAGTCACCAGCCTCACTTTCTCCTCAGGAACTATTTGGGTCCTTTGACCAGATATAGATCAGGATGATGGGAGATGGCCCAGGATGCAGTGGATGACCTTGGCCTTTTCAAGCTAAGATCTTTAACAGGTTTCAGTTTGACTGAGGCAATTCCCTTTCAATGATTATGGCTTAATAAGACATGAGTCAGAGAATGGCTTCTTTACCTAATTAAAAAAAGTAGATCTGGGAGGGGAAGACCATTAGGGTTTCTGGCTAAAAGAGAAACAATTGCTAGTTACATTCATTCTGAGCCAACCAGGCCCCAGTGATCACGTAGGGCTCGACCTGGGACATGCTGTTGGACAATCAATGAGAGCCAAAGTGATTTGGGTTTAAGGCTGGCTTTTCCAAGGAGTTTGGCAGTGAATGGGGAAGAGAAAGAAGGGAATTCATGTGGATGGGATAAAAGAGTAAAGAGAAAAGTACTAAGGAACCTTGGTTCAGTAATACCTCCATTGTCTCATGACTAGAATTAGAAGACAAGCACCTGGGATCAAATTCACTTCGAAGTAGGTTGTTAAGCGCTCAGTGCCTCTGTGCACACACACAAAACAGATTCATACATTGTAGACCTGAATTAATTGTAAACCCACTGAGGCACCAGCCACCATGAATGCAGTAGCAGCTGTTACAATGGAAGGGATGAAGGCATTGCCTCAGGCTCTCTGATTTGTTTTACACTTGTTCTCAGTTACATGTGTAATTGAATTCTCTGAAGGAAAATGTTTAACTGTCAAGAAAATGGTTTGTTTTTACATCTAACTTAAACACAGATGTGTGTGCTGGACCTGTGCAGAATTTTTTCAGTTTTGCATAAAATCGGCTGGAGTTTTACCGAAACAAGCGATGTTTGGAGACTGCCTTGCCTTTTGAGGAATTGAAATGGTGACTACATTGGGACATTCCAAAATCAGATTTTAGCATGGAACAAGCTATTCATGCTCGTGGCATTTTAGACTATCTCATTTCTTAGTTCCCTGTGTCTTAGGGTTTCTCAAAGATGGCACATTCTTTAACCTCTGTCTCTTCAAGATTCTTTGAAAAACTTTCTTTATATGAATTTCATGCATCAGTTTGAGTTCTAAATATCAAACATTTGATAGAGAAATTGAATCTGTTTCTTTTTCTTCTCCAAACCGTTATTTTTCCACAGCCTGATTTGTTGCCATGGAGCAGAAACAAGTAGCAATATGTATTTCATTCCACATTTGTTGTTCTGTTTGTGTAGAAAGTGTCTCTGTCCAGTTTTTACACCCTCCCTTAGGATTCAGTGATGATCCTGGATAATTTTTTAACAACCTTCAGCCCAAAGCCACCTGTCCCCTGAAATCACATGCCCAGTAATAAATACAAAGGACATGCTCTTTCTCTGTTGTCCTGGGCCCTGGCAAAGGAGTTAGATTATAGAAGTGTGCTGCTTCTGGTCTCCTGCATCCTGAACTTTCAGACTCCCCACTCACTAAGATTTCTTTTGGTAGACCTGGGCAGGCAAGAAAGTATGTCTCAGATCACAGTTTGACCTGTGGATTGATAAAATGTGAAATTTAGCGAATTCAAAATCCATAGGTCTCAGTGAAAAAAATTTTGAATCAAATGGTTTAGCATAGGTTCACTTCATAATACTCCTGTTTCTGGAAGTAGCAGGATGGCCTAGAGTTAGAAACTCTGATTTCAAATCCAGCCTCAGACACATACTAGCTTTATTATTTTGGGCAAGTCACTTAACTTCTTTCTGCCTCAGTTTCCTGAACTGTAAGATGGGGATAATAAGTGCAACTGCGGTGGTCGTAACTTCATCAATAGGGAACCTGTGGTGTACAGATCAGCTAAATGAAACTGTTGCTTCCCAAAGAAATCAGAATGAAACTGGAGTCCCAGCTCCTGAGGATCCAGCGGCTCCATGACTGGTCATGGGACAGTTAGGGAGTCATCATAATTCAATGTGTTATAAAAATGTATTGGAGACTTGTGATAATGATTTTCTGGGTTTGCCTTATAAATTTAACATTTTTTACTAAAATCCCGAGAATAGAGTCCAAGACGATGGGCTTTGTTTTGCCCTGTAGCAACAGGGAGTTCCAAGCTACAAAGAAAGCTCAAACTCAAAAAAATGCTAGGTCTAACCAACTCCACCGAATTGAGAATAGATAGAAGATTTTGAAAACAGATAAAGAAGAAATCACATTACTCTAATTGGTATGCCGGAAGAATGATATTTGCCAAATGCTGAAAGAATTCCTTGAGGGAGTGATTAAAGATAACTTGCAGATGACTGAAGCAGACCGTCCAATAACAGTTGAAACAACACATGGGATGCCAGTCAGAAACCCACTTCCAGACTCAGCTGCCTGGACCCAAAAGCCACCTTGATACAGACACACACTCAGAGTAAACCCTGTTCAATTCCATTTGCCTCAAAGAGATGAAGTGTTTATTAAATACTGCCAGGATATGAATTTGTAGTCCAGTGTATTTGTGATGGGACTAAGAAGGAATT
Organism: Phalanger gymnotis; assembly: GCA_028646595.1. NCBI lineage: Eukaryota > Metazoa > Chordata > Mammalia > Diprotodontia > Phalangeridae > Phalanger > Phalanger gymnotis. The sequence goes on along the minus strand of CM053622.1, from coordinate 294,292,521 downwards.
GACAGGAAATAATATCAAATGTGGTAGAAAGTTAAGGACTAAACTTAGCAGAGAGTAGATCAGTAAGTGGAGGGCAGAGTCTTGTGTGATACATAGAAGTAAACTAGGATATCTTTCAAGGTCCCTTCTGGCCTTGGAAGTCTGTGGAAAATCTTAATTCATATTGATTTGAACCAAGTAAAACTTGTTTGCATTTGCTATACTGGATCCCCAACCTTTCACAGTGGTTTAAATTTTTAAAGGATTTAAAAAACAAAAGCCTTTTCTTGAAGTATTTTTTTCCCCTAACACAAACACAAGTACATGATTAAAATTAAAGAATTTTAAGCATTTTAACTAGAAAACAATGTGAAACATTTTTATAGGATGTGAATCTGCCCTCATGTCATTTTTCATTATTTTCAAATACACTAATGCCCTGATTAATGAAACCTCTGGGAACAAAATTTCTTTATAATAACAAAGTTTGCTGTGTTATTTAAGAAAACAATTATGTGATTTAGTGATAAACTTTCCACTAAGCGATGCCTAAGAAAAAAAATACCTTTGCACACATCTCTTGTCATAAGATCATAGGATTTAAAGCTGGAAGGGACAGGAAATTGAAATCCAGAAAGGAGAAGAGACTTAACCAGAGTCACACAACTAGTCAAGCGAGGGTTGAAACCTAGGTTCTCTGCTTTCAAATCTTTCTACTACATTATAGATGTGGTTGAAGTTGCTGTCTCCAGGCAAAGTTGTGGAAGTGGTGGTTTGTCTGAACCCATATCTAGCCTATATTTAAGTAATTTACCCTTTTCTCGCCTTCAAGGGGGATCTTTTTCTTATTCTACTACCCCATCACCCTTGAATCTAGTGCCCTCTTTGTCTTCAGTTCCATTAAGCGGACATTTTTTAGTACCTTCTAGACTTGTGTGAGGAACTGTGCTAGAGCCTGAGAATTCAAAGACCACACCAAACACAACACAGTGCCTGTCTTCAAGGAACTTATAGTCTATTGAGAGTAGATGGGCATAATTCATTGTAAAGTGAATAAATGCTGCTGCTTAGATACAGATAAGTTTTTTTGCTACCAGAGTTGATTGTTCTTTCATCTTTCTTTCTTGAAGAGGGCCAGTGACAACAGGAGTGTGATGTCTCAACTTGCAAGTGAATTGCATTGAAATGAGGCAGAGCTGTGCAAAGGCTCACTCTCTCCTCCATCTTCAGTGGAGTCCAGTATCCATAGTTGGCAAGATCTGACTTGATGACTTTTGTTGTTGTTTCATTTGTTTAGTCATGTCCAGTTCCTCATGACCCCATTTGGGTTCTCAGCAAAGATACTGGAGAGGTTTGCCATTTCCTTCTCCAGCTCATTTTACAAATGAGGAAACAGAGACTTCTAGAGAGATTACAATGACTCTGGGTCTCACATCTGAACATCAGAATGAGGGAATTGATAATGACTACTCAATTGATTTAAATAAATAATTTATTCAACTTCTACTTACAGTGCATTATACTGTGCTAGGTGGTGAGGACAGATACCAAGGCAAATGCCCTGAGGATCTTATAGTCTATGAGTCATTACTAACATCATTTTGTCTGATGAAATGATATTAAAGAGGAGGAACTCGTTTTAATTGCACTTTTTTTTTTTAGATATAAACTGATCATTCATCACTACCAGGTCTACATGGTCAATAAAAAGTGCTTTTTTCCAAGGGATTCCAAGGGCCTGAATTTGCTGACTAGATCAGTAAATCATTCTTTCTTTTTGACTTACCTTTTGCGTGTAGTTCTCTTGAACACTAAATAAAATAGAAGTGATTTTTTTCTTTATCTTTGATTTGTGATGATTGTGTGACTTAAACTACAGTACTGGGTATACCAGCAGCATTATTTCCCTTTCTACATGGGGAGGTTTATGGAGCATTTTGTGCTCTGGGCATCCAACCTGATGAAATTAGCCACAGCTATTTGTTTTAATGGATTTTTATGCTTTTAAATTAAGCCGTTCTGTGCATGCATATGTTTGTGGGCGTACCATATATAAAATAAATCTTCATTGTGTATGTGTCTTATAACACTTTGACATCACATGTTTGTAAAATAAAGATCTTGATTTGGACGTCATGTACTTAAGATCCATTATTAGAATCAGTAAGACCACTCAAACTATCCATTCTGTTAATACATTTTTTCAACTTTCCCTAATATGTAGTTTTTAAAGAGTCAGACTGTGAAAAATCTATTTTAACAAGTATTTCCTGCCTCAGAAATGATTGAACCAATTTCATTATAGTTTCCATAATAATTCACCTTTGGGAAGGACATGAATATGGAAAATTTCAAGTATGAAGGATAATTTTTTTTTTAGAAATTAAATCATTAGCTGAAATCATTTGTAGCCTTTGCTTAATTTTAATTGCCAAGAATGTTTGAAGTACTCAGTACTCTATAGACTTTTTTCATGCTACGGCTATCAATTATTTTCTTGTATTTATTTTTATAACCCCAAATGTTACAACTTTACCAAACATTTTGTCATTTTTTCTTATTTCAAATTGTTGGGCTCATCTAATTTGATAGGTTAGTTCAGGACAACTTTCTACCCTCATCTCCAAAAGTTTTTATAAGACATAAAAAAATGATTTTTTTTGCCAAGTTAGAACTTATCTTTCTTCCTTTGTCTCTCTTTTCTGTCTGTTCTTATTTGCTTTTCTTTAGTTGTTTTTCAGTTGTGCCCTATTCTTCATGACCCCATTTGGGGTTTTCTTGGCAAAGAGCCTGGAGTGGTTTGCCATTCCTTCTTCAACTCTTTTACTGATGAGGAAACTGAGGCAAACAAGGCTAAATGACTTGCTCAGGGTCACATAGCAGGGCATGTCCGCAGTCAAATTTGAACTCAGGAAGACTCGTCTTCCTGACTTCAAGCTTGCACTCTATTTACTGTGCCACCTAGCTGCCCAATTTCTGCAGCAGAGTGAAAAATCTAAATGGTTGAATATTGTAAGGAATCAGATAGCAGTCTCGGACCAGAGCAAAGATAGCCATGGAAGTCTCACAAGATCAGAGAACCAGTCCTGGTTGGGTCGTATCTAAACCTTTTGTCCTTTCCTTGTCTCTTTTCATACCTCTGGGCATGTATTTGTTTCTAAGTAGATTCTTGGGTGTCTCTGGGAATTAGGCAAGCTTGATACAAACTTCCCACATGTTCAGAGGTATAGGTGGCAGGCCTGGAGGAGAAGAGAGAGCAAAGCCCCAATTCCCAAGTGGTCATGCTGTGTTTCAAGGAGGGTATGATAGTTCAGTTATGTTAAATTAGAGCTTGTAGCAATCAAAAGTGATGAAGACATCTCTTGGTCTGTGCACCTAATTGTTTTTCTAATGATCTGAAGGTGTCTTGCTCCTTGAGAGTGGGGACGCTTTCATTTCTGGTTTTGTATCTCCACCACCTATAACAGTGATTTGAAAATAGTAGAAATTTAAAACATTTGTTGAGTTACTTGTTGGAGTTTTCATTCCCTTTTTACAGAGATTTCAGTGTACCCAATTCATGTTGAATTTAGGAATCAAAAATTTATTCATGCATTTCTTTAGTATAAACTGTGGCATTTATTGACATTGACATCTAGATGCCAGTCCCTGTACTAGGCACTTGTAAAGGACACAGAAGAACAAGATAGCCCCTGCCTTCAAGTTGTTTACAATCCGGTTGGACCAAAAGAACATCGATTGTAACCAGAGGATTTGATTCCCAAATCCCATTTCTATATCTGTGTGGTCTAGGGCTTTTTACTTAACTTTGCTAGGCTTCAGTCAAGTATTTAGTGCTAATTATCCGAGGGATTACTGTCCCCAACATGAGGAAGTTGGAGAGATGACATGAAGAATGAGAGAAGACTTTTGATATGATCAGAGTAGGATGTTGTTTTGATGAACTATTCATATTTATTACAAGGGCCTTGTTTTTCTTCTTTTCTTTCTCTCTGTCTCTCTTCCCTTCTCTCTCTCTCTGTCTCTCTGTCTCTCTTCCCTTCTCTCTCTCTCTTTCTCTCTCTCTCTCTCCCTCCCTTTTTCTAATGAAAGGTTTGGGAGGGCTAGGGAGGTAGCAATAGAGATAGGACAGTTCCCCCCAAAAAGACAGAAAAGAACATCATTGAGTCATCTTTAAAAAAAATTTCAAAGAAGGTGAAAAAAAAAAGCACAGGCAAGTAGGAAAGCTTTGAAAGCTAGAGGTGGAACTTATGTCTGTATAGCATAAATATAATTAATGTTTTAATAAAACTGTATTAATAACATTTTCTTTGCTAAACATACCTTGCATTAACTTTGAGTTCCCACCTCTTAAACCAAAATAAATGTTAACGAAAAATTGCTTAATGAATTCAATAACAAAAAAGCAAAGTGTATATAATAGAGATCTCCATTTTCATGCATAAGCTTCTTTTCTGTTGATATATGTATGCGTACATAGATGCATATATATACATGTATGATGCCCATTTGGGGAGTATTTCTTAGGTTCAGAACAAAAATAAATTTTTTAAAAATGGAAAGTTTGAACTGGGTGATCTCTAAGGTTCTCCATCCAGCATTTAAATCCTATTTTATAATCTTGGATGAAATAATTAGCATACAAGATCATATTAAAAAAATACACGCATATACAGACATATATGCATATGTATATATCTGCATCTGCATACACACATATATAGTAAACACATATATACACACGTGTATGTCTCTGTATATATATCCGCATATCTGTATACATACACACATATTGTAAACATACATATATGTTGTTTGTGTGTATGTATGTGTGTGTGGTACAGATGTTAAGTGCAGAAGGAGTTTGAGAAGACAAAGGTAGGCTGGGACTCCTTTCTTGCCTCAAAAATTATTGTAGTTGTTTTCTACCTCCGTTTGCTTTTTGGTGGCTTTTCATTGTCTCCCTGGTGCTGCTCTCCTGGGGAATCCCTTCTTGATACTTTCAGTAAAGAAGGTCATGGGGTCTGAAGAAGGAAAAAACTCAGGTTTTGGGCTGCTTAAAGGATGCAAGCGGAGCTCTGGCCAACAGGGAGCCCCATCATCTGCTGCCCTCTGAAGCGGTTTGTTAACTTGGCAGAAACATCAAGCTAGTTTTGTGGCCACCATTGAACTCCATGTGTGGAACCTGGAATCCATATATCCATGTGTAGGTTTTTCTGTCTGTATTATTTGGTTCAGGATAAGAGAAAGCTTTCTGGCTTTCATTTCACCCTCTGGCTCCAGGACCTATGGTGTTTATGGCTGGGTGCCAGCAGTATATCATAGGGTTTACAGTGAGTACAGAAAAAGAGAAAAGGGTCAAATTCTATTGCAACAACTACCATGGCTGTAAAAATCTCTGCATAACAATGGGATTTCCAGTTCCCAAACCAATGGGCCTCTTGATACCAATCAACATTTAGTACAGCAAACTGAATTCAATAGAAAAGAATACAGAAAGGCCTGGAGGGTCCTGTGTGCAACAAAAAAGGGGGGTGCCTGTGCCAAAGTGCCGTCCTCAGACTCTGACCAAGCATGAGCACTCATGTGCTGTCCCTATTTACACTAATAGAGTTGTGATTAAAGATGAAAAATCACTTTTTGCAATTACCTCTACACCAAGTAGACCCATAGAATTCACATGACTTTGAAGTGTTCTAACCTAGACCTTCTCATCCTGGGAGACTATCAGCTGTGTCTAGAGTACTCACTCAATGTTTTGTAGACCTTTCTAGGATTATTTTTTTGGAGGATGAGAGGACAGGGCAGTTGGGGTTAAGTGACTTGCCCAAGGTCATACAGCTAGTAAGCGTGTCAGGTGTCCGAGGCTGGATTTGAACTCAGGTTCTCTTGACTCCAGGGCCGGTGCTCTACTCACTGTGCCACCTAGCTGCCCCGTTTATTTTAAAATCTTGAGGATGCTGGTACACTATTTAGACTGCCCATCAGCATGTCTCATTCTTGCTATAGAGTTGGTATACCTCTATTTCCAGTTGAGTACCTTGAATAATGTCTTGTGTACCATTTCTTATGTACAAGCCATTGTTGGTAATAGGTGATAGCCCACTTATGTCCACCTTTGCCTGCCCTTTGAGCTGCTCATTTCCTACTTATCCACATAGTGGTTTCCATATTGTCTCCCCCATTAGACTGTAAGCACCTTGACAGCAGAGACTCATCATCTTTTACCTTTCTTTGTATTCCTCAGCACTTAGGACAGTGCCTGATATATATTAGTTGCTTAATGAATGCTTATTGACTGATTATAATTCTGAGGTCATGGTCTATGCCCACATCATAGTGTTCCGTGACTTGCAGCCCAAGAGTGACACTGGGAGAAGAGAGACTTTTAAAGGATCTGTTTTGTGACGTTCAATAATTTGGGGTGATTAAAAGCACCACATAATTTGCCGGTGTTATCCAGTTCAATCTCTTCCCCAATTCTGGGTCCATATCATTGTCCATCTGCTGACTTTGGAGTCAGTAAGAATTGTGTTCAAGCCTGGCTTTTGAACACATATTAGCTGTGTGACCCTGGGCAAGTCACTTAACCTCTATGGGCTTCAGATTATAAGTACAGAGAAGTTGCTGATCTGTTTGGTAGAGGACTTTTCTACTCTGGGATTTCCCCACACCTATAAAATCGCAGATCTGGACCAAAAAGGATCTCTCTGCACCGATGTGGGCAACTGTTACTGGCTACCCGTGTTCAGCAGCATGTCAGGGTTCTTTTTTTCATTCACTTTGATTTTTCGTCCATTCGGTTAGACCAGTATCATTATATCTGTTGTGTATTTCAGGAAGTATTATAGTATTTCAGGACTTGATATAATGAGTACAATGTAATCTGCTCAAAGGAATGCTGAGAGAATCATTACCTTTTGTTATCTCACTTTTGTTGGAACTTGGCCAGGCATTATCTACAATGACACCTTGGAGGTGGGGTGTGTGTTCTTCTTGCTTTATGGAAATATTCAGAATATTATTGAATAAGATTGCCTGCCTGGTTGCATCAGCCATTTAATATTAATGCAAGACATCTTGTTTAAGGAGAATTTTCAGGTTGAACTTTGTTCTTCCAGGTCAATCAAATGCTTTTAAAAGTTAATAACTAATAAGTGCATTGGAATCTTATATTCTTTACCTATCTCAGTTATTTGACCATTAATGACAGTCTGCTGCAAAAAAATCTTCTGTGGAAATTTGTCTGTTCTCTTCTTATGTTTTCATTGAAAATGCTTTAGATGTATGCACAGACACATTCTCATAAAAATTTTTGTAGGAAGGAGGTAGCAGGCATCTGGGTCAGTAGTTGTTTATATCTTCTTTTTTCCCCTCTACCCACCCTTTTTATTTTTGGTAAAAACATCTACCTTTTCTTTTGGGAATCTTCTCCTCTTGGAGACCTTGAAAGGTGACTCCTAAGTGCCTTTAAAATTTTGTTATCTCCAGAATGGTAAAGATCTAGCTCCCTTATTCAAACTCATCTTAAGTGTCATTAATGTTTCCTCACATATTAAGTCAGATACTAAATTATTAGAGCCTGATATCTGTTGATACCAGTGAAAGCAGATCACTATGGATCACTATAAAAACATTGGCAGATCTGTTCTAGCCTTGCATTTATTTGTGGTCCTCCTTCCGATTTCACCTGTATGTCTTTTCAGGGTCATCTGACTTAGCTAGATCTTCATCCAGCCTCCCTACTGGCTTATTTTCTCCTCAGCTGCTCCTCTCATTTTCCTTCACGATGTTTCATAAATTTGTACTCTCAAGAGGAATGACCTTTGGCTGCTGAATCTCTCACTTTGAAGGCCATTACGTGTTTGCTAGCTGAGGCGTTTTCTGGACTCTTTTAGTCCATTATTGTAACAACTGTGCTACGTTGGTCAATCTTCTTTAAGAACTGGTGATAGAATCGGTGTCTTCTGTTTTGTCATTTGCTCATTTTCAGAATCCGTAGCTTGCTTGTTTATGTGGATCTGCGGGGTGTAGTGGTAATTGCATGAAGTGCTTTCTCATCTTTTTCCCTTCCAATTTCCCTTCTATTTAGTTGGACTATTGTCCTAACTAGAATATTTTAGGAGAAACAGCTGATTCTGAAATGGCTGGCCTATCTGTAACAAGTCATTTTCTCTTAAATTACACCTTTCCCAAACATTCTGTGTTTACTCCATGTAGCACCTTCTAACTTTTTCTTTTTTCATTAATTTATTTTTAGTTTTAGTTTACAACATTCGGTTCCTCAAGTTTTTGAGTTTCAAATTTTCTCCCCCTCCCCTCCTCCCTCCCCACCAAGACGGCACGAAATTCAATATAAGTTCTATGTATACCTTCACACTAAACGTATTTTCACAATAGTCCAGTTGTAAAGAACTATAACCAATGGAATGAACCATGAGAAAAAAGAAATAAAATAGAAACAAAAACAAACAAAAAAGAGAGCAAATGGTTTGCTTCAGTCTGCATTTAGACTCTGTAATTCTTTCTTTGGATGTGAATCGCTTTTTCCATCATGAGTCTCTTGGAGCTGTCTTAGAACCTTGCGTTGCTGAGAGGAGCCAAGTCTATCAAAGTTAGTCATCACAGATACTGCGTGTCTGTAGTCAGAGTCACATAAGTGTCTAGTGTGGGGTTCTGGCCAAAATCTTCCTGATTCTAAGTCTAGTGCCATGTCCACTGAATAGTGGACAGAACTCTCTGTCTGTCTGTCTCTTTTTTTTGGAGGGGGGAGACGAGGCAATTAGGATTAAGTGACTTGCCCAAGGTCACACAGCTAGTAAGTGTGTCAGGTATCTGAAGCCGAATTTGAACTCAGGTCCTCCTGACTCCAGGTGCTCGACTCACTTCGCCACCTAGCTGCCTCTTGTCTTTTTTTTTTTGGAGGTCATCTTTTATTTCTTAATCTTGAATCCTATTTTACAGCATAGTCTCTTAAATTTTGACCTAGAAAAGGTTTCAGTGATCATGTAGTCCAATCCCTTCATTTTACAGAGGAAGAAACTGAAATCTCAGAAGGATTAAGTGACTCGTCTGAGGTCACACAGGTATTAAGCGATAGAGCCAAATTAGAACCTATCCAGCTCTCTGTCTTTGGTTTTTGAGACCCTTCCTTGTTCTTCCATTCACGTTGAAGTCACTGAATACCAAGGCTTAGCAAGTTATACCTAGAATTTCTCTACTTCTCCATATTCTGCAGTGGAGGTTGGCCCATAGGCAGTAGGGACCTTTATGGTAGTCTTATTAGTTTATGTTTGTTCTGAGCAGTCCAACATAAGTTAACCAGGTGCCACTTAAAAATATGTATCTTGTTGCCTTTCAGTACACAACAGAACCAACCCTACAGATACTTTTATTTACGTTTCTGAGAAAAACCTGCAGACCTTCCTTCCGTTTAGCAGTAAGTTTTTTTTTTATGTCACAAGAAGCTATGCAAGGACACTCTCAAGGTCTCTCTAAAGAACTTTGGAATTGATTGCGTGACATGAGAGACACTGGCACAGGACCACCCAGCATGTGGTATGCCCACATCAAAGAAGGCACTGTTCTCTCTGAACAAAGCAGAATTACAGTAGCTCAAAAGAAACATGAGCTGTGCAAATTTAGAGAATCTACCACAAATGTTCACATGGACTTATTAGTGCTCAACCTGTGGTAGAGCGTTCCGAGCTCATATTGGTCTCATCAGCCACAGTAAGACACACTGTAACTTGGCTCCAGCATAGTGATGTCATTTTGGTCTTCTTTGAGAACGAAGGACAACAACCAACCAAGTTCTTAATGTTTTCTGGTTTCATCTATAGCAAAAAATGTCAGTATGGATGTGCTTTGGTTCCTCTAGTAGAATATCCTCTCCTTGATCATCGGACAGTGATACAGCATGCATTACACATGTTGAGCATCAACAGATAAATTAACCAAAGCACATTCATAATGACATTCATATTTATATCTGTCACCCATTTTTTGATGGTCAGTTGATGTTGGCCGCAAATACCTGAACTTATCACACGAAATGCCAATACCTCAGTATTGCTTTAAGAAAATTGGATACATGCATAAAAATCTGAATTTTCAAAACCATAAATTAGAAGTTGATTATTTACTTTACAAAAGGATCGTGTGTTTTCCCAAAGAATTTCCCGTGGGGCTATTCTAAATAACACGTTCCAGGAAATACATTTACTAAGGCAGCTAGGTGGCACAGTGGGTAGAACTCCCAGTCTGGAGTCAGAAAGACTCATCTTCCTGGGTTCAAATCTGGCCTCAGACACTTACTAGCCATGTGATCCTAGGCACTTAACTTTGTCTTCCTCAGTTCCTCATCTGTAAAGTGAACTGGAGAAGGAAATGGCAAACCACCCCAGAATCTCTGCCAAGAAAACCTCAAATGAGGTCACAAAGAGTCAGACACAACTGAAACAACTAAACAACAACAAAATAGATTTAAAATCTGATTTGACTTATAAACGTTCAATTTTCTTCCCTAGGAACACATTAATTTTTTTTTCCAGGAACACCTTAATAAAGTAAAGTGAATCTATATTCGCCAGTAGGTTTCTTCTCTCTCTCTTTCTCTCTCTCTCTCTCTCTCTCTCTCTCTCTCTCTCTCTCTCTCTCTCTCTCTCTCTCTCTCCCTCTCCCTCTCCCTCTCCCTCTCCCTCTCCCTCTCCCTCTCCCCCTCTCTCTCTCTCACCCTCTCTCTCTCACCATCTCACCCTGTCTCCCCCTCCCTCCCCCACCTACGTCAGAGCTGTTTGCAATGGTAGTTGAATCCATCCATGGGAGCTGATGAAATCACCAAAAGAGGGGAGAGACCAAGGGGGAAATAGAGAGAAGAGAAAAGGCCACAGTCCGTTTCTAGGCCTATAATTAAGGCCTTTTTAGTTTGGGACCAGCCAATAACTTGCTCTCCTCTGGGATAAATGAGAAACCACTATCAGTTGTCATCATGCAACCACGAAATATCAGAGTGGGACTTCAGCTGAGATTCCACCATACTCTACTAACTTGCTCATCACACTTTATTATTTCTCTCTACTTCATAATGAGATACTTTTTTGAACTCACTGAAAGAAAATAGCAACAGATGAATAGTCATGTGAAGCTGGTTATACATAGATGTTCTGAAGTGAAATACTTACCCAGGTTCGACTAGTTGGGGAATGCAAGGCCTACATATAGCATTGGCAGTACAAGGATCTGAGTTCTATTGCATTGTATAAATCTATAGGTTTCTGCCTCCCTATGGGTCTTCTGTTTCTTCCTTCATTTCACATGTGGGCTAGACTAGTCTATAAATGGACCAGAGTGAAAACTGGCTGAGATTTTGTAGGGTTTGTTTGAGTTCATTGAAACATCTCAGTGGATTGCAGTTAACCTGCTGATAATTTTTCTTTCCTTTTTCCACTGCTTTTCTTAATTTCGGAACCTGCCAACTCGTTCTTCCTTTCTCCAGCAAACAACTGAAAAGCCATTTTCAGATTTTCCCGTTAAGCCTAAAAACAAAACAAACTTGACAATTATGTTCCAGCTATATAGTATCATATATATGAAGTATTAGGTTCTATAACGGGAAGGTAACTTCATTCTTTTAAAAGCTTTCACACCTTGCCAGCTGTTGTTATTATGAAATTCAAGGAATTAATATTCTGGTGGGCAAGACAGCATGCAAACTAGTGTGTACATACAGAGCAGATGGAAAATAATCTCAGAAGAAAGGCCAGAGCCACGGGGGGGGGGGAGGGCGGGGGAGGGGGAAGGAATTGGGGAGAAAGCCAGTGGGATTGGAGCCAAGTCATAGAGTTATAATTGAGTTTCAGTGGCTCATCAATCAGTCAGTAAGCACTGGGTACATAGAGACAAAAATGAATACACAATCTTTGCCCTGAAGGAGTTAGCAGTTCATCTGGGGACACAGCATGTGCATGGTTGATGTGGGGCTGGTGATGACCAGTCATCTTTGGTCTTAGGCTGGCTCTTTGACTGCAGATATCTACCTTAGCTTAGGCTAGGTCAACATCAGAGGCATTTCTAGTTTGGTAGAACCTACTAGAATGAGTGGGGCAGCTAGGTGGTACAGTGAGTAAACCTCCAGGCCTGGAGTCAGGAAGCCTTATCTTCCTGAGTTCAAATATGGCCTCAGACACTAGCTGTGTGACCTTGGGAAAGCCACTTAACCCTGTTTGCCTCAGTTTCCTTATCTGGAAAATGAGTTGGAGAAGGAAATGGCAAACCACTCCAGTATCTTTGTTAAGAAAACCTCAAATGGGGTCATAAAGAGTCGGACAGGACTGAAAATGACCCAACAACAACAAACCAGAGTGAGTGATTCTAGGACTTCATGTGTCACTCTGGGCCTCACTTTCATTATCTTTAAAATGAATAGTTAAGACTAGTTAACCCCTTGGACTGACCCTTCCATCTTTCCCACAATCCTTTGGCACAGCTTTTGAGATCTCAGGGTTAACATCACCACCATGAGACTTTATGTACAAACTGAGCTTTTGTGGAGGCAGGCTTTTCATAGGACTCCTTCTCCACAGCTTCCACCCTGAAAAAAAGTATATTTATATAAACTTTTAGTATGCCATTAGCTCCTTTCTGCTGCCCTCTTTGTACCCTACCTACTAAAGGACAAGATAAGATGGTAAGTTAAGATAAATCACTTATTAAATGCTTACATGCTAAGTCCTGGAAACAAAAACATAAGCAAAAGGAAAGACAGTGTCTACCCTCTAGAAGTTTATATTCCAATGGGGAAAACTACACATAAATAGAAGTTGACAAATGGAGGCAGGGCAGAGAGTCAGGAACCGACCCCAGGTTAAAAGTGAGGAGGGCTGTGTTGGGCACTTCATCAGATAGAGGTCTGAGGCATTAAATCTGGCCTGAGGGAAGAGGGAACCTACTGGTGAATATAGGTTCACTTTACTTTATTAATGTGTTCCTAGGGAAGAAAATTGAATGTTTATAAGTCAAATCAGATTTTAAATCTATTTTGTTGTTGTTTAGTTGTTTCAGTTGTGTCCATTTGGGGTTTTCTTGGCAGAGATTCTGGAGTGGTTTTCCATTTCCTTCTCCAGTTCACTTTACAGATGAGGAACTGAGGAAGACAAAGTTAAGTGCCTAGGATTACATGGCTAGTAAGTGCCTGAGGCCAGATTTGAACCCAGGAAGATGAGTCTTTCTGACTCCAGACTGGGAGTTCTACCCACTGTGCCACCTAGCTGCCTTAGTAAATGTATTTCCTGGAACGTGTTATTTAGAATAGTCCCACAGGAAATTCTTTGGGAAAACACACGATCCTTTAGTAAAGTAAATAACTTCTAATTTATAGTTTTGAAATTTTAGATTTTTATGCATGTATCTAGTATTCTTAAAGCAATACTAAGGTATTGGCATTTTGTGTGATAAGTTCAGGTATTTGTGGCCAGTATCAATAGACTATCAAACAATGGGTGATCGATATAAATATGAACGAAGAATCATTAAGTCAATAAGCCATTTGTTAAATGCCTCCTATGAGCCAGGCATGTGCTGAGTGCTGGGAATAAAATGTAAGCAAAAAGAAAGACCATCTCTGTGGACACAAAAAAGGGGCAAATTTGAATGAATTGGTATTGATGATGCCTGATGGACCAGGGCAGCTTGAATTCAACAAACTCAATGCAGTTAAACTTTCACAGTTTTCAAATCATCTTCCTGATCTCCCTTGTTTATAATAGTTAGATGCAATGTTTTCCATGACAGATGAGTTTAGTGACATTGCTCTTGGACCTGGAAATTTACAACTGCTGCACATGGTAGATGCTATATGTCAAAGCTACCAAACTTAAGATTGATCGTTCACGGCTGCGCTTTGAACTTCCTTGGTCCCTGGAAAAGCTTAAGACTATTAGAACTCACTGTACCAGGCGAAGGAGAATAATTAACTGAAATTGCCAGTGACAGCAATATTTGGGTATCTTATCTGTAACTTCTTATCCCATCTGAGTCTTGAAATGTGGCTGTCATGTTTACAAACTCTGTTTCCTGTTGGCATAATTTTCGGTAGCTTGAACTGGATTCACATGGATGCATATCTTTAAACCTGTATACAGTGTATTGGGTAAATATTTGACAAAAACATCAGTGTGCTTTTTTGAAAAAGAGCATTCTCGAACTCTTGAGCCTGACACAGGTTTACTTTTCCTCCCAGATTGTTGAAACTGAACAACAAAAAAAAACCCTCTCAAACAGTTTGTGTATGCTGTATGTTTCGAACCACCTAGAAAGTATGAATTTATAATATGTACAAGCACAATATATACTAGCTGTTTTAATGAGCTATTTTTTCTTTTATTACATCTGGCTTCATAACTCTTTTGTTAGATTTTTTAAAAAAGGATGCATTTCCTCTGTCAGACTTTTCTCTGAACCTGTATTATTAGAGTAAACCCTGGCTGGTGAGCAGGGGATTGCGTGACTAGAGTAGACTTGGTTGTGACCTCAGAAAAGTGGTTATGAAAGTGATCTCTTGATCAGAGAAACAGAGCTTTGCAGCATGGCAGACCAGCAGAGCCCAGATGAGCTGCCTCCTCCCTGAACTGCTGGCTCACTTGGAGAAAAATGTATTTATTATGTTCTCTTTCTTTAGCTGCATCATAGTGTGAAATCTTTAAAGCCCAGCTGGTGCCTTTAGAAAAATGTGGGAATTCATCTCTGCAGAGAGTGTAATAGCTTGGGCAACAGGCATCCTCGGACATTTGTCTTTCAGAGATTACTGTTTCAGACAACATGTACATGAAAACAGCATGTTTATTTGTGTTCTTGACCATGCGTGTGTCCTTTTGTAGTTAATTTGGGACTTAAAATAGGATTATTCAGTTTCTAGCTTTCCAGAGCTGCAAAATGGAGCCTTTTTCTACAGAAATTTTTCCTCCCGGCCCTGCCCCTCCCCATCCCCGATCCCATACCCTGCTATTCTCTCTATCTCTCCAATTCTTTCTTCTTTTCTTTCAGCCTTATACATATCGTGTATCTCCATTTACTTATCCTCTATAACTCATAGAACATAGACTTAAAGCTTCGAGGCTTTAAATCTATCCCACCTTATTTGAAGGATGAGCAAACCGAACCCCAGAGACGTTAACTAACTTGTCCAAGGTCACACAGGTGACAACTCCACTGTGAACCCTGGTCTACTGATTCCAGATTGTGTTTTTCCACTATTCCAGATCAAATATTTTTTCCATTGCTCCCAATTAGCAGTAATTACCTAGAACATAATTTCTTTTGGAGGGAAGAAGGCAAGGCAGTTGGGGTTAAGTCACTTGCCCAAGGTCATGCAGCTAGTAAATGTCAAGTGTCTCAGGCCAGATTTGAACTTAGGAAGTTCTGACTTCAGGGCCAGTGCTGTATTCACTGCACCTCCTAGCTGCCCCATAGAACATAATTCTAAGAAACAGCAAATATTAGAGTAAGAAGGGAGTTTAGAGGTCATTGAGTCTATTCATTAAACATTGGTTCAACAAACATTTATTAAGCCCCTTCTGTTTGTAGAGCTTAGAGCTGAGGGAGTTGCAAAGTCAAGATAAAATGCATCTCTGTCCTTAAGGTGCTTGCAGCCTTGCAAGAATAAAATGCAAATACTGATAATTATAAAATATGGTATTATATGATAAGTATTAGGTACTAAGTATATGTGTGATTGTACGTGAATAATACGACTAATTAAAAGTGAGAAAGAAAAGGGAGACGAGAAGAGGAAAGAAGACAGTAAAAGACCAATACAGGAGAGAAACTCATGCTTCCAGGACAGGTTAGCTTACCTTACAGGGAGTATATGCATATATTGTCATACACCCAGAGACAGATGCATATACTGTACACAAAGAGACATATATGCCAACCCACAGAGAGCTGCCAGTGCCCAGAGACATAGACTGTCCACTCACTTCTCACACCATCCTTGTCTGCTGCTGCTTGGACTAGGAAACCCACCTCCATCTAAAATGAGCTGTGTGTTTTGAGCGGAAGGGCCCTGGGGAGTTCTCGGGGAGGGGCAGGAGAGAGTTTCAGGGCCGCTTGGTGAGGAACATGAGGAGACTTTGGTCTGAGATGATTCTGGAAGAATTTAGGCTGAAGAGAGAAGAAAAGGTAGAGGTTTTGGGATTTAGATCCAGGCTGTGATTTGGAGTTGGAGTTTGTGGGCTATGAAGTAGCTGGTCCATGGTGATGGAACAGTTGGCAAGAATTCATCCGGTCTAGCTCTCTTTTGCCTCCATTTTGTCATTTTGAGGAGAAGAAATTGGGTAGAGGGAAGGGCTTTTATGAGAAAAATGCAAATCTATGTAGAGGGGCTCAGAGAATGTGTTTGAACCCCTCCTTTTGGAAAATTTACCTTCTACCAGTTCAGAGTCAAAGGGTTCAACCCTTGGGGAATAGGTATTTGTAAGTTTGGACTTACTTAGAATTGTAGATTTTTAGAACTAGAAAGAAATGTGAAGACAATTTAGTCTACTCCGCTCTTGGTTGTTTCTGTTAGTCATGTTGGACAGTTTGTCACCCCATTTGGGGTTTTCTTGGCAAAGATACCGGAGCTGTTTGCCATTTCCTTCTCCAGGTCATTTTACAGATGAGGAAACTGAGGCAAACAGGGTGAAGTGACTTGCCAAAGGTTACACAGCTAAGGAAGTGTCTGACGTGGGATTTGAACTCAGATCTTCCTGACTCCAGGCCCAGCAGTCTATCTACTTTGCCACCCATCTGCTTCTAGGATACTTGAGCCCAGAGAAGGGCAATGACTTGGCTGAGTAAGTTACACAGTGAATTAGTAGCAATGGTCCAGGGATGGCAGAGGTCTCTTGAGAAGCTATACTAGAGATAATAGTGGATGGAGAACTGTCTCAAGTTGAAAATGCCTGTGAAAAAAACACTGTGAACTTTCTCTCCCAGGCAATTAGGAAAAAAAAATAATAAAAGCACATTCTGAGTCAAAGCATGAGCCACCATCTGATCTGGCTGTTCTTATGTGTAATCTGAGGTCTCGGAACAGAGTTTCTCCCTTTCCACATTACCAAGGCTGTATCCTAAAGTGCAGAAGGCCTTTAATCTTCTCAATTAAAGGAAAGCTCTACAGTAACAACATAAAAAGTACCCTGGTCCATCCATGTCGGTATTCTGTCTCTAAGGCTGGTAGCCCAGGGACCTTTTTTGGAAAGGCCCTTGATGAAATCAACCTCTGAGGTTTGGGATGTGTCCCCCAAACATTCAGTCCCATGGCATTGGCCACCCTCAGAAATGTCCTAGGTCATCTTTTCAGTTCCTTCAGTAAACATTTTTTATGCCTACTGTGTGCAGAGCACCAGATTTTAGATGAGAAATGTTTCCTGTCCTTTTGGAGCTTTTTGGGTATTAAGATCCTAAGACATGAATTATAGCTATGATATTAAGAATAAGATAAGATTAAGATACTAAAATGCATTATAGCTACAATCTACAATATTACATGGTCGGCGTTTCAGAAAGTCACAGGATCAAGGGTTATGTGAGGTGTGATGGGGAAATAGGGGTTCAGCGGAGGAAGGTGGGCGGGGTGGGTAGTCAGTTATAGAGCACAGCTTAAGCAAAGGCCCTGAGGCATGAGAGAACAGTGGTATTCAAGAGGGCACTGAGCTCTCACTAGAGTGTAGAGCGCCTGGAAGAGATGAGTTGGAGGTGATGCTGGTTATATGACTTCTCCCACCCCCATTAGAGAAGGCTCCAAATACCAGGCAAAAGAGCAGAACTTTCCTCAGAAGGGGCCCAAGAATCAGATCTATAGCTATATCTATACCTCTATTTTGGCTCTGGTATTAAAGATGGAGAGATAAGCGAGGTTTTTTTCTGTGACATGGTAGAAATATAATTAGATTTCAAGTCAGAACATCTGAGTACAGATCCTACTTCCAGCTATTAGATGCAAGTCAAAGAGGCCGTATGATTCAGTGGGAATCGTCCTGAATCTGGAACCAGGGAACTTGGTTTGATTCCTGGCTCTACTGTTTATATGCTTGCTAATATCTCTGAACCTGTTTGTTCATATAATCCTCTGATTCTCATCTGTAAAATGAAAGAGGCTGGGCTAGGTAATCTCTTAGGTCCTTTCTAGTGCTATATCAGCAACTATCACTATGACCCAGTCACTTAAGCTCCCTTACCCTCCGGTTTTTCGTCCTTAAAATGAGAATGATTCTCTTCTTCAGAACTTCTACCCAGGAACCAGGGGGTCTGAGTGAGTGCACAGTTACCTAGCTTACCCTACCTAGCTGTCCCCAGACTACTGTAAACCTGATCCAGCCATCCACCTGGAGCATCTGGTCATTAAATCAATAATACCATCGCTTCTGGAAATAAGTCAATTGATTCTTCTTGGGCACTTAGGTGGTGCAGTGGATAGAGCACTGGCCTTGGAATCAGGAAGACTCTTCTTCGTGAGTTCAAATCTGGCCTCAGACCCTTATTAGCTGTGTGACCTTGAACAAGTCACTTAACCCTGTTTGCCTTAGTTCCTCATCTGTAAAATGAGCTGGAGAGGGAAATGGGAAACCGCTCCAGTATCTTTGCCAAGAAAACCCCAAATGGGATCCCGAAGAGTCAGACATGACTGAAGCAATGCAGAAACAGAAACAGATCACTTTCTCCTCCCTGTGACTCCCCAAACACTTCTTTGTGGTTCCCATCCCTCCATGTTTTGTCTTCCCTGTTAGAATGTAACTTCTTGGGGAGGGGGCAGGGACTCTTTTGTATATTTGTGTCCCCAGCCCTTACCTTAGCCCCTGGACATCTAGCGTTTAATAAATGCCCTTTCATTCCTTACCTTTCTGTGGGCTTCATGGATATAAGATCAAAGATTTAAACTAGAAAGCACCTTAGGAGACCATAGAGTCCAACTTCCTCTCTGTACAGATGAAGGAACTGAGGCTGGGAAAGGTTAAGCGATTTGTCTAGGACCACGTGGCTACTACACGTCCAAGACAGAATTTGAATTCACATCTTCCTAGTAACCACCTAGTTATTGTGAAAAAAAAAGTGCTTTGTATGCAAACCCAAGATAATGTAATGTTAAAAAAAATACACATACACAATAAGAACAAACATGTGTAAGTACATGTGACGGTAGAGAAAACGTTCTCTTTGATATTTATTCTTCTCAACTTCACATGTATTAGCACTACGGGTACCTCTTCTGTGAATTCCAGAGATGAAGGTTTTATTGGTTGTCGCTCATCCGGGAATTGTCTCTTCAGATTTTGTTGGTGATTTTTGACTGCGGTGGAATGAGCGTTTTCTTTTTTGGGGGCATTGTCTCGGGATGCGTTCTCCTGGCCCCATTTTTCTTTCAGCACTTTCAGTCTCAGCTTCTACCCCCCCCCCCCCACGTTTTGGCAGATTTTCTGTCACCCATCTGGGTCCTCCCACCCCCCCCCTTCTGGGTGCAGCCTCCTCTGGCTAGCTAGATCAGAGTTTTGTAAGCCTTCAAGTTTGCGGCTCTGAAATAAAGAAACTATTTTCGATCGAAAATAGTCATCTCTTTCAAGGAATGATCTCTTAGTAATCATCTGAAGTTTTCAGAATATAAATAATTCTGCTCTAACCCTTTTTCCACCCCATGTAGAAGCTGGGGTCAGTCAGACATCTGGAAACTATAGCGGAGTAAAATAATAAACTGTAAGCTATAAGAATGAAGAGAATTCTTTATTCATGAAGAGTCAGACCCAAATATATGTACTCCAAATGTAGAAGATCTAACTTGTGAAAGAAATGGCTAGATTCGAAATTTAGTTTGTAACTTTGACCCAACTGTCGAGGATTACCAAAGGCATCTCCCCACCCCCAACCCCAAGTTTATCATTTAGTTTCTTTAGGTGCTTTGAAATTGGTAGTGAGAACATAAGTTAAAAACTTGTTTTTGTTTTTTTCTTTAACAGTAAACATGTTCAGGTGTTCAGATTTGATCCGTTAAAAATTCTGAAGCAGTTTTTTGTTCAGTCATTTCAGTTATGTCCAACTCTCTGTGACTCTGTTTGGGTTTGTTATTTGTTTTTTTGTTTTGGTCAAAGATAGTGGAGTAGTTTGCCATTTCCTTCTCCAGCTCGTTTTCCAGATGAGGAAACTGAGGCAAACAGGTTTAAGTGACTTGCCCAGGCTCACACTGCCAGTAAGTATCGGAAGCAGTTATTTAGATGCCATTAAAAGGATTGAAGTGCATTTATTTATTAGGATATTGGGAGGCATTGCTTATTTTTGTATTGTGTATCTTCCTTAAAGTCAGGCTCGCCTGTGTTATTAGATATTTCTTACTTGAGATTTGAGTTGTATGTATTCCTGGTGAGGAAAAATGCTTAGGACTTGCATTTGATTCTATTTTTAAAGCTGTTCAAGAACTCTTATTACTTGCTCACGTGTAGGCATCTGCTGTCCTTACATTAAGAAGGCTTACAGCTATGGAATTACATCTGCGGAGATGGCATTTCAGAATTTAAATAGAAAGTTCTCCCTCTGAATAACAGCCCACATTTATTATATATTATTATATAGTACTTTACTCATAGTAACCCTAAGAGTGCAAAATCTTTATCATTCATATGTAAGCAAAATAGTATGTCATCTTTCCCATTTTACAGGTGGGAAAATGGAGGCTCATAAAGTTTAAGTGCCTTTAGTACTGTCACACCCACCACTGGGTGGTGTCATGTCAGTTAGATCCAAACCCAGGTCCCCTGAGTTGAGAGGGTTTTTTTTTTTCAATCTGTTTTTCTGTTATTCCACACTGCTTTTCAACACTATGCTATTCAACAATGAATAATGATATTGGGGAGGGGTAATAACATTATGATAAATGGAGTGTTATTGGCCTTGACTAGGCTGAAATACCAACTGTTTAGCTTGGCATGTAAGGACTTTCACAGTTTAGTTTCATTCTACCATATATGCCAGGCTAGAGTTTATATTTTATCCTATTCAAAGCCAACAGCACCGTGCTGCTCAGTCATTTTCAGTCATATCTGACTCTTCGTGACCCCATTTGGGGTTCTCTTGGCCGAGATACTAGAGTGGTTTTCTGTTTCCTTCTCCAGCTCATTTTATAGATGAGGAAACTGAGGCAAACAGGGTTACATGGCTTGCCCAGGGTCATGCTGCTAGGAAATGTTTGAGGATGGATTTGTACTCAAGTCTTCCTGACTCCAGGCCTGGTGCTCTATCCACTGAGCCACCCCCTAGCTGCTCTTAGCATACTCGGGTCTCCTCTATATCATCATTATTGGTGTATATGCCTCTGTAGCATGTTAGACTGACTGTAAGACCCTTGAGGGCAGAGACTGGATTGTTTTCTGTCTGTGTTCTGAGCCCTTGGAAAAGCGTCTTGTGGGCACATACAAGTGTTTACTGAGTTGAATTAAACACTAGAGCTCAGACTGTAGAATTTTAACATTGGAAGAGATTTTAGGGAGGACCTAGTCCAGCCCTATCATTTTATAGACGAGGAAACTGAGGTCCATAGAAGTTAAGTGACTTGGCCATAGTCACACATTAGATATTAGAGAAAGGAGATTTTCCCTATTTCAGCCTGGGGAAGGTGAGACAATTACATAAAATTGATACACTTTTAATAATATCCCATGCTTATACCATAGGCTGCTTTTGAACCCAGACAGTTCAGTAATGAGCCAGTAGCAGCGAGAGGTAGAAGTAATTATGTCACATCAAGTGAACAAGCATTATTAAGGTCACGCTATGTGCCAAGCATTATGGTAAGCAATGGAGCTACAAAGAAAGGTAAAAATAATGGGGGGAGAGAGAATGCAAATAACGGTGTACAAATAAGACATACACAGAATAAATGAAAGGAAATTTCAGAGGGAGGGCGGTAACATTAAAGAGGACCTCCAAAGGCTCCTTGGAGAGGGTTTTCCCTGAAGCTCAAAGGAAACCAAGGAAATCAATTGGTTGAGGTGAGGGAGGAGAGAATTTGGGGCATGGAGAGCAGCTAGTAAAAATGTATGATGGTAGATGGATTGTATTGTGAGAAGTCACTGGGATTGCAGAGCACCTTCGGTGTGTTAAAGGTGGAAGGAGGCTGGAAAGGAGGAAAGGGCCAGGTTGTAAAAGGCTTTGAATGCTAAACAGGGTTTTAAATTTGATCCCCGAGGCAGTAGGGAGCCACTGGAGTCTATTGAAGGGCGGGGGGAGCTGGGAAGAGGGAGATGACATAGTCATCCAGATGTTATAGCATCAGCAGGGCATGACAATAGATTGGCTATGAAGGGGGAGAGTGAGGAGGAGAGGATATCACCTAGGTTGTGACCCTGGGGGACTGGTAATATGGTGATACCTGATGGTCATATAGGGGCAGCTAGATGGTGCCATAGTGCACAGAGCTCTGGGCCTGGAGGCAGGAAAACTTGAGTTCAAATGTGACCTCAGACACTTACTTAGCTGTGTGACTTTGGGCAAGTCACTCAACCCTGTTTGCCTCAGTTTGCTCATCTGGAAAATGATCTGGAGAAGGAAATGACAAACCACTCTAGTATTTTTGCCAAAAAAAACTCCAAATGGGTTGGCCATGATTAAAACAAGAGAATGACAATGAAGCTTCTTGAGTAGAGCAGTTACATGGTCAGATTTGTCTTTAGTGCTTTAGTAATAATAATGGAGACTGGATTACTGAGGGCAGAGAGACCAGACCTGAAGAACAACTGGAAGGAAGGAAATAAGCATTTGTTAAGCACCTATTATGTGCCAAGCACAGGGCTAAACAAATCTTATCATTCCCTACTGGGAAGTAGGTGCTATATTATCCTCATTTTACACTTGAGGAGACAGGCAGACAGAGATTAAGTGCCTTGCCCAGGGCCACACAGCTTGTAAGTGTCTAAGAGTGGATTGGAACTCAATTCTTCCAGAATCTGGGCTCGACACTCTATCCACCGGACTACCTAGCAGCGGCAGGAGGTTACTGATGGATTCTAAGTGAGAAATGATAAGGGTCTGACTATGCCAATGGAAAGAAGGCAATGAATCAAAAAATGTGGTGAAGATAGACTAGACAAAGCTTAGCAGTTGAATGGATATGGAGGGTTAGGAAGAGTGAAGTATCAAGGGTGACCTAGATGGCTAGAAGGATGATCGAATCCTCGACAGAAATACAGGGTGTTCCTAAAGTCTGGATACATAGGCAAAAACGCATATTTTCAAGAAATGAAATGAGTGAAATGTTCAACATTTTATTTAATTGGAATATTAACAGATAACATCTTCAATATGATTTCCATTGTTTGTGATGCAAAGGTTTAAGCGCTTTGCAAGATTCATGTGAAGTCGATGCAGTAACTCCACATTGCCATCAATTTTAGCAATTCACTCTTTACGCGTTCAATCAAGTGTGTTGCATCTGTGATTTTCATCGAGTATACCTTCTCCATTAGCGTACCCCAGAAAAAGAAGTCAAGGGGCTTAAGGTCTGTTAATATTGCAAATATTTCAAAATATCCATTTTTGTCTTTGTGTCCAGACTTTAGGGACACCCATCACTTCTAGCTCTAAAATGGCACAATTAGATGGTATTTAAAATATTCTTTTTTTTTTCAAAAATTTGTAGTTGCATCATAGGGTCATAGATTTTAAGTTGAAAAGAATGTTAGAGGTATTTTAATCCAACTATCTCATTTTATGGATGAAAAATCTGAAGTCTACCAAGCAGAAGTGACTATTGACATTCACACGAGTAGTAAGGGGCAGGCATGAGATTCAAAATAAAGCTCTCAGATTCCAAAGTCAATTCACCTTCCGCTGAAGAAAGCATAAGCTAACTAAAATATTTCCTTCTGTTTTAAAAATATGATTTATTAGTCAAAAAAATTTTTCATTAATATTCAGGCTTATTTATCTTTACTATGCAGGGGGAAGAAAACTAGCCCAGTGGAATACGAAGTGGATTGCAGCGTATAATTTGAAGGATCTCTGATCCAGTTTCTATACTGTATATATAGAAACACACTATTCTACATATCTCATATTCCCTTCTTAAGTTCTTTTGGTTATTGATCACAATGCAAGCCCAGATCCATTGAATACCAGAGGCCATTATCTCTCACTTGACCTTTCTGTTCTTGCCCAGGTAGTTAGGCCATTAGCTCATCTCAGTGAGTTTTCATTCATTCCATCTGTGCAGTCTTATGTGTAGTAGGGTATTTGTGGGGGAAGGAGGAAGTGCAGAATTAATTACCGTTTGATTGCCTTTTCTACTAGGAGTAGCTTGGTGATGCAGTGGAAAGGGGCATTTTTGGTCTTGGAGTCAGAATCCGTCCTCAGACATGAGCTGTGTGACCCTGGGCAAGTGGCTTCACCTTTGTTTGTCTCAAGTTTCTTCCCCGTCTGTAAAATGGAGATAATAGTAAACCTCTCTCACAGGGCTCTTGGGAGGATCAAATGAGACAACAGATATATAATGCCTTGCAAACCTGTTTGCAAAATTTCGCAAAACTATTAAATTAAATTGCCTTAAGGCAATCTATAGCTGTTATATAAATATTATTATTATTTTCATGGTCATATTTGCTACCTGACCTGCCTGGCTTTTCCCCCCACATAATATAAGATGCCTCCCATACATCATCCACCCCCTAAACCTCAGTGTCATATAGTCCTCTCTGGTACTTATGTTTATTTATTTTTTATTTCTTTGCTAACATTGTTTTCCCTTCCCAGTAATTGCATTGGTTTAAGGAACTCTGGGTGAACACACTTCTTTCACCAGTATAGACCATTGATGTCTCTGCAGCTTCGAGTCTACATAAAATTGCCTGGGGCATTCAGAGGTTAAGGAGCTTGCCCAGGATCACATAATCAGTATGTATGAGGCAAGATTTGAACCTAGGTCTTTCTGATTCCAAGGCTGGTATCTTGTCTGTTATGCTGTGGCTGCTCGTTGCTAGGTACATGTCTGTAAAATAGGAGCCTTCCTTTGTGACATAGGAAAATAATCAAAACCAAACCAAAATGGTGACTGAATCTGACAGTGTACTCTGTGTCCCGTACCCTTAAACCTCCCTTGTCCCTGCCAAGAGGAGGGAGCTGTTGCCTCATCTCTTCTCCTGGGGCGAGATTGATAATGACAATTACTCAGCGTTTGGCTTTGTTGTGATCTTCTTTTTTGTTGACTTTGTTCTGGTCGTTGTGTACGTTGCTCTGGTTCCTCAGAGTGGTTTTGCACATTGTTCTTTCCATGGCGTGCTCAGTGATCACAAACTGTGCTTTTCTTTTGTAGTGGGCCAGAATACTGATTGATCCATGGGTCATTGTGGGCATCACTTACGGGCACTTCCTCATGAATCAATGCTGTGCAGATGTGGTGATGCCCATTAATACCTTCCATGAGCAATGAAATTGTATTAATATAAACATTTATATGTGTAAGTTTAATAGTGAAGGAGATTAATGAAGTAAGGAGGCAGCATGGTGATATGGAAGCCAGAATTGGAAGGGGTTCTGGTCCTTGTTTTACCCTCTGATTACCCCTCTGACACTGTTTTCTCATAATGAAAATCAGGGTTTTGGAATAAATGGCCTCGGATGAAGTGCTTTTTTTTTGTTGTTGGTTTTTTTTTTTACAATTCTATGAATATGTCAGGGTGGCAATAAAGTATTTCTGTTTAAAAAATATTAGTAGCAGAAAGCAAGAGTTAATTATAACATTCTCTTTTTGTAAAATGTTGAATAAAAAATGTAATAGGCTAATTTACTTCAGGGAGGCAGCGTGACATAATAAACAAAAAGCTGGTATTGGTTGCTTGGTTTGTTTCACCTTTGATATATTCTGTTCTTATGACTGTGGGCAAATCATTTAACTTCTCTGTGTGCTAGGCAATTCTTGGAGATCGTAAGCTAATGAGAAAAATTAATATTTTGCTATTATATTAATAACCAATTATTAAACTAAGATCCGGGTTTTTTTTTCTCCTTTATTTCCTTATTCTGCACTCAAGCCCTATAGTCAGTCAGTCAGTCAATCAGTCTCTGAAGAACATGTATGATTGATGAGATGTCTCAAACTCTTGTGGAACATGCCCCTCAATCTTGGGCTGGACCCCACCCAACCAGTGTAGTGGGGGAGTATAAACAGAATCCAGTCTTGGCAACTTCTTGCCCTAGAACAAGAACAGCCCTGTCCTTGGAACCCTTCTAAGAATTTAGGGCAACCCACCTCACGAAGGAGAAAACCAATCAGAGTAGTCTGGGTAGAGGTAGATTCCCCAGTCCAAATTACTGGAGGGGGGGGCTGAGTCTCATGATCAAGATGTTCTCAGCAGGAGGAACTGAAGACTTCTAGCCTACCTCCTCATTAAATGTGCACCAGTCGGGGGTGATTTCTCCTGTCAGGGGCATTTCCTTTCAAAAAATAATTTAAGGCATTCAGTGTCTCTACTAGGTATCTGGCTAGTGAGAGAAACCACTGAGGCAGCACTTTCCAGGGGTCCTAGGCCAGAAGGCAGGCATCATTGGTAGGCTGATCAATTCACGTATGACTCAAACCTTGAAGGAGTAACTAAGACGTTGGGAATACAGAATTAGAACACAAAAAGATTTCAGCAGGTTAGAATGCTGTGCCAAATCTAATGAGATGAAGTTTAATATGAACAAATATTAAGTCTTATACTTGGATTAAAAAAAAGTCAGCTGCACAGGTACAGTAAGGGAGAAATTATAGCTAAGCAGTAGTTCATCTTAAAAATAATTCTGGGCTTTTATTTTTTTTGTGATATAGAAGCTCAGTATGGGCCAGCAACTGTGATATGTGAAAAAAATAAAGCAGACGTGATCTTAAGTGGTATCAACAAAGACAAGTCACCCAAGGCTAAGTAGATAATAGTCCCACTGATATCTGTACTGGCCAGACTATATCTTGAGTATTGTGTTTAGTTTGGGGTACCACATTGTAAGAGAGACATCAGTAAGTGGGAGAGTTTCCGGAGGGGGCAACCATAATGGTGAAGTGTCCTGAGATTGTGCCGTATGAAGAATGGTTGGAGGAAATAGAGTTTCCTTGGAAAAGGGAAGATTTATGGAAGATGTGATTGATGCCATGAAGTATTTGAAAGGCCGTCATGCTCTACTTGGCCCTAATGGCAGAATTAAGATCACTTAAAGTCAATTTCAAGGAAGCCGACTGGGCTTGAAATAAGGGATATAAGCTTGATATAAGCTTGTAATTAGAGTTATCCAAAAGTGGAATTAGCCACCTTCAAAGATAATGAGGTTTCTGTCTCTGGAAGTCTGTAAGCAAAGGTCGAATGGTCATTTATTGGTGCATTGAAGGGAAGGTTCTTGATTGACTATCAAAATCTTCTTTAAATTTTTTCCCAATTATTGTAATACATCTTTTTTAATTTATTTTTTTCAACATTCACTTTTATAAAATTTTTAGGTCCCAGTTTTTTTCTCCCTCCTTAAACTCCACCCTCCCCAAGATGAGCAATCTGATATAGGCTATACATGTACAGTCATATTAATCATTAGTCATGCTGTGAAAGAAGAATCAGAATGAAAGAGAAAAACCACAAGAAAGAAAAAAAAAACCAGAAAACAGTATATATCTGCTTTCAGATTCCATATTCTTTCTCTCAATGTGGATAGCATTTTCCATCATGAGGCTTTTTTTTGTTTGTTTTTGATTTTTGGCAGGGCAATTGGGGTTAAGTGACTTGCCCAAGGTCACACAGCTAGTACACATGTCAAATGTCTGAGCGGCAATTTGAACTCAGGCCCTCCTGGCTCCAGGGCCAGTGCTCTACTCACTGTGCCACCTAGCTGCCCCAGTCATGAGCCTTTCAGAATTGGCTTAGGTCATTGTATTGATGGAAATAGCTAAGCCTGTCAAACCTAGTCATTGTACAATGTGGCTGTTACTTTGTACAATGTTCTCCTGGTTCTGCTCACTTCACTCAGCATCAGTTCATGTAAGTCTTTTCAGGATTTTCTGAAATCTGCCTGCTCATCATTTCTTTTAGCACAGTAGTATTCCATTACATTCATATACCACAGCTTGTTCAGCCATGCCCCAGTTGATGGGCATCTCCTCAATTTCTAATTCTTTGCCACCACAAAAAGAGCTCCTACAAATATTTTTGTACATGTATGTCCTTTCCCCTTTTTTGTGATCTTTTTGGGATACAGATCTAGTGTTAGTATTGCTGGATCAAAGGGTAATAGGCACAGTTTGATTGCCTTTTGGGCATAGTTCCAAATTGCTCTCCAGAATGTTTGGATCAGTTCACAACTATACCAACAATGCATTAATGTTACAATTTTCCCACATCTTCCCCAGCATATGTAATTTTCCTTTCCAACCTCGAAGTTGTTTTAATTTACATTTTTCTAATCAATAGTGATTTAGAGCGTTTTTTCATATGACTATAGATACCTTTAATTTCTTCATTTGAAAACTGCCCATTCATATCCTTTGATCATTTATCAACTGGCTAATGAATTGTATTCTTATCAATCTGACTTAGTTCTCTATATATTTGAGAAATGAGGCCTTTATCAGAGACATTGGCTACAAACATTGTTTTCCAGCTTTCTGATTTCCTTCTAATCTTGGTTGCCTTGGCTTTGTGCAAAACCTTTTTAAATTAATATAATCAGAATCATCCATTTTGCATTTCATAATATTCTCTATCTCTTGTTTGGTCATGGATTCTTCCCTTCTCCATAGGTCTGACACTTAAACTGTTCCTTCTCTCCTAATTTGCTTCTGCTATCATCCTTTATGTCTAAATCATGTGACCTTATCTTGGTCTATGATGTAAAATGTTGGTCTATGCATAGTTTCTGCCATACTATTTTCCAGTTTTCCCAGCAGTTTTTGTCAGATAGTGATTTCTTATCCCAGAAGCTAGATTGAATATCAAATATTATTTTATTTTATTTTGTTTATATCCTTTAAGTAGCCTTTAAGCAAAGATTGATTGGACATTTATTGAGTACACTGAAGAAAGTATTCTCGTTTGGACTGTGAGGTCCCTTCTGACTCTAAAATTCTATGGTTTCTACATTATTCTGATAGGAGAAAGTCCCACTTAGCTCTCATGCTTTCCGTTCCAACACACTCATCTCTATAATTGTAGCTTAATAATCCAGTCTGGATCACAACCAAGCACCCCCTGGAGACTCTGGCTCTCCTTGTTTTTATATGCCATCTGCAGGCACCCTCAGAGTGGGTTTCTTCGTTGGAACTATCAACAGCAGCTGCTGCCTGCAGGCTCCGCAGACCCACTTCTCCATTTTCCTGATTATGGTAACACAGACCATAAGTGTTTCTAGCAGTCTAATAAGGGAGAGGTCACTGTGGGCTGGAGTCACTGGGTAAGGTTTCATGGAGGAGGTGTCTTGAGCCATGCCTTGAAGGATGGGTACAGTTTGGAGAGGAGAAGGGGAGGCAAGAGCTCATTCCTGATGTAGGAGACAGGATGAGCAAAAGGAGACAGGCAAGAATGAATATGGGGTATCGAGGAGCTTTTTTATTACCAGAAGGTTTGCCTTGTCCATACTCTCCCTATTCCCTTGTGATTTTCATCACAAAGAGGGTAGCTCAGAAATGCTTAATTGACATTGGGTAGCCCCTGCTAGGCTACTATTGTGAATTCACCAATGATCCTACCTATGATACATTTAGAAAGGGCAGGCCTTCTTCCCTCCTCTGTCCCATTTCTTGCAAGGGGGAAAAGACCCTGACTAAAGACGACTAAATCACTGGGGTCTCTATCAGTGCCGTAACAGAGATGAGAAAGATTGAGAAGGTGTCTTCGGCCTCTTAGTTACAGTTCTATTCATTATAAATGAAATACTCTAGCAACAAAAAAGCACTTCTGTGCTCTTCAAACAAATATATGGACAATATTGTATACGTCAACATTTTAATGGATTCTTGATTCATCTTTGTGGTTACTTTTTCCTTCAGGACAACATAGTTCACGGATAGGGTAAGTAACTTTCCCAGGGTCGTGTTGCTACTAAGTGTCTGAGGCTGGATTTGAACCGAGGTCTTCTCTGCTCCAGCCCAATGCTTCATTCACCATGTTACCTGGTTGTAATAGCTAAGAGCATATAATATAAACAGGCTTTATAAATAAATAATTCCACATTCATATCCATTCTCAGACTTCATCATCTTCACCAGTGGAGTTGCCTTTGAACATTGCTCAAACTCACAGGTCAAGGATATGCGAACTCCACATTCATATGTATTCTTGTGGGGATGAGGGATGAAAGGAAGGAAAGAAAGCAACTTCAAATAATTTCTGACATGAATGTGATGTTAATAGTGGAAATTTATGGAACTCACAGTATGGCTTCCCTAGCAGCATGCCATTCAAGGCAGTGAACCCTAGGATCCAAAGGTAACTGTATTGTATTTTTTTTCTTATAGCCTTCATAATCATTCCTCCACCCCTTATAGACTTTTTCTTTAAAATAAAGGGCAGAAAAGAAAGGCAGTCCAAACATCTGAGTCCTTGTCTGCTGTGGCCTCAACAGCCTTCATTAATCTTTGACATTTTCATTTACTAAGACGCTTGTGACTCACTCAAACTTACGCAGTAATCCGTGGCAAAGTTAATGGGGACTGATAGCTGCAAATACTTTTCCTGTTCTGCAGTAATTCCTCACATTCTCGAAAAGTGATACTTATTGATAAAATGGCTTAAGTGAGGAATTCCTATAGGGATTCCATGCTACTTTTTGCAGTGCGCAAATGCTAGCACATTTGTTAGAGGTAGACATAAAAAGCGACTAGGAAGATGAGAAAACCAAGTGATTTTCAAAGAGATTAGAAGGTGGTGTTTACATTTAAGATCTGTGCTCCTTTCAAGTTTTATGTTTGAGTTTTAAGTAAATTTTGTCTAAGTTGGACAGTGTTAGAAATAGATGACATGAGAGATAAAAGGAGGAGGAAGAAGAAGGGAGAAATAGAAGAAAGTGGGGGAGGGAAGAAGTAAAAGAGGGAGGGAGAAAGTATCTCTTTCATTTAGGTTAGGACTCAGGAACTGGGTAATTCCAATACTCAATTGCCTGTGACGTGGGAATTGGATATTTATTCTAGGCAACTACCTTCGACCCCCTAGCTAGGATGTATGAGGCGATCTAGGAGAGGGAAGAACTTCTTCTCTAGAACAGAGCTGTCCAAAATTCGGTGGGACTTATGCGGCCCACCTACAAGCATAGAAATTGACATAAATGCTTTAGTAAACGAAGCCGAGCTACCGCAGAGCTCTCATTAAAGTGGCAAATCAAAATATATTGTCTATTGTTTTGATAAAAACCTAAAGTTGGACAGCCCTGGTCTAGAAGTTAGATGGTTCCCATAAAATCCAGTTTAGAATCAGATCCAAGAGAGAATCTCCCAGATGAGAAGATGATCCAGCCCAGGGGTAGGGAACCTATGGCCTCAAGGCCACATGTGGCCATCTAGGTCCTCAAGTGCTGCCCTTTGACTGAATTTAAACTTCACAAAACAAATCCCTCTTAATAAAAGGATTTGTTCTGTAAAACTTGGACTCAGTCAAAAGGCTGCACCCAAGGACCTACAAGGCCACAGGTTCCTCATAGCTAATGTGTAGTTGCTGGTAACCTGAGACTTAGGTGTCTTTGGGAAAGAGGACCAGATATTTTATAAAACCCCTTCCTGCCTACTGCTCCACTCTCTACTTTGTTCTGACAGTCCACGGAAGAGAAGTCAGGAAAAAAAATTAGGAATCTCTAGACTGAATATTTTCTTCTCCCCACCTGCCCCTTTGTGTGGGAGCTTCAACCTATATATGATGTTTCCCTCAAAGATTCCAACATTCCTGTTCCTCAGTCTTCTCAAGGACCTTCTCAGTCTTTATGACCTACTCTACTCTACTCCAAGCCATCTATATAAAGACCTGATCTTGCCATCACCTACCATGTTGCTTTCATGTTTAAGAATTCTGACATTCCTTTATTCGATCAGTCTCCTGTCATTTCACCTCTGCCTCACCCCTCCTATAAACCTGTTCTTCCTCCTCACCTGAGATCCCTTCACCAGACCATCACCTCTGCTCTCACTACACTTTTTTCCCTTTCTCAAACTGAACCCTGTAGACCAATGGTGTTAAATTCGAACAGAAATGGAGGCCTCTGAAGCCCACATGGGGATCCCCGTGGACCGCATGTTAACATTTTCCAAGTTCTGTTGTATTTTTATTTATTTTGTTGAATATTTCCGAGTTATGTTGTAATTTGGTTCATACTCGGGAGTGTTGCTGGCCACATTCTTCTCACGTGCTCGACATCTCTGCTGTAGATAACCAGTTCACTGCTATGCTATTCTTTACTCTTGAGTCCTCTGTTTCTTTGTCCCATGAGTGTTTATGCCTTGACAACTTTCTGTTATTCTCACACTAACTCACATGCCAAATGGAGCTGGAGGAAGTCACATAAATAAGCTGAACGGGTCTGCTATGTTGTATCTATCTCCACTGAGTTGTCATTGTGGCAGGGTAATACTTTTATGCCTCTCCAATGGAGTCTCCTTCCCATTCACCACAGCAAGCTTTTCCAGATCTTCTCTTCTCTCCTCCAGCCTCATCCTTTCCTCTCCCCTTTCAGCTGAGGACCTTGCATCATACTTTACCAAGAAAATCAAGGCCATTTGCCTTGAGACTGTCTTTGGCCCTTTCCTTCATCTCACTACCCCTTAACGTTGTTCTCCTACTATCTGCTCCAGTCTCTGACGAAGAGGTGGCGTGATTCTTTGCTCAGGTCCACCCCTCCACATATAGACCCTCCTCATCCTTCCCCTCCCACTTTCTCTAGCAAATTACGCCATCTCATCCCCTTCTAAACCATCTACAATCCTAACTTTGGACCTCATCACTCAACTGAAACTCTCTCTCCACCATCATCAACCAGTTAGCTAATTCTAATGGCCATTTGCCCACCCTTATCCTTCTTAACTTTTCTTCGGCTTTTGGTTCTGCTGACCACCTTCTCCTTCTGGATTCTCCTTCCTCTCTGGGTTTTTGTGATACCATTCTAGCTTGATTCTCCTCCTACCTATCTGACTGCTCCTTCTTACTCTTCTTTGCTGTATCAGCATGGTATACTGCATGGAGTACTCATTGGGTTATGATTCATCAATGTCTGGGTTCATATCCTGCCTCAGATATTAGATGAATGAGTAACTTAACCTCTCTGTTCTTTAGTTTCTTCATCTGTAAATTGAGGGAGGTGGACTTAGTCTTTAAGGTCCATTCTAGCTCTAAAGTGGTGATTCTGTGATTGTGCCTTTAATGAACCCTTGCTGTGGTTATACCCTGAGTTCTCTGTCCTGGTCCTTCTAGTTTCTTGTTACACTGTCTCTCTTGTTGAATAAGTCAGATGATCAAGTCTATACAGATGTTTCACAGATCTATATTCCTAATGCTAGTTTCTCTCCCTCACGCTCATCACTGACTACCTAGACATTTCAAACTATAGGCATGGCAAACTCAACATGTCCAGAACAGAACTGACAATCTCCTTATTCTCCACCCTGAACTCAAATTTCTTCCAACCTTATTTTTGTTATGGGTGCCCCCATTCTTCTGGTCACCTAGAAAAAAAATTAATTTCCTCAAGTGCAGTTCTGAACATGTAATCACCTTACCCAAACTCCAGTGGCTTTCTGTTTCTCCTGGTATAAAATATAAGGGCAGCTAGGTGGTACAATGAATAGAGTACCAGGTCTGGAGTCAGGAAGATTCCTCTTTGTGAGTTCAAATCTAACCTCAGACACTAGCTCTGTGACCCTGGGCAAGTCACTTCATCCTGTTTGCCTCAGTGTCCTTATCTCTAAAATGAGCTGGAGAAGAAGATGGCAGACCAGTCTAATATCTCTGCCAAGAAAACCCCACATGGGGTCACAAGGAGTTGGACATGACTGAAAATGACTGAGCAACTAAAATAAAATATAAACTGCTAGGAATTTAAAGCCATTCTTATCTCAGCCCCATCCTACCTTTCCTAACTTGTTATGCATTACTGCCCTTTCTGTGCTTTATGGTCTTGCTTCCTTTTCACAGACAACACTCCCATCTCCTGACTCTGTGCCCTTCCGTTGGCTGTGGCCCGTGTGTGTGCTCTTTCCTTATCTCTGCCTCTTGGGATCCCTTTGCCCTTCAAGATTCAGCTCAAGTGCTGCCTTCTGAATTAGTTTTTTACTTATTCCTCACTCCAGCTGCTGGTGCCTTATGCCAAAGATTGCCTTGAATCTGTTTTTTGCGTTGTACATACACACATATGTGTGTGCGTGCACAATATGTGCATGGGCAGACATTTTGTCCCCTCCATTAAAATGGAAGCTCCCCGAGGGCAGGAACTGTTTCCCATTGCCTTTGTATTGTATTCCAACACCTAGTACAGTGCCTGGTACATTGCACTTAATTTTTGTTGGTCAGTCATTTTCAGTCACTTCCGACTCTGTGACTATTTGGAGTTTTCTTGGCAAAGATACTGGACTGGTTTGCCATTTCCTTCTCCTGCTCATTTTACAGATGAGGAAACTGAGGCAAACAGGGTGAAGTCACTTGCCGAGACACTGCTAGGAAGTGTCTGAGGCCAGATTTGAACCTAGGAAGATGAGTCTTCCTGACTTCAGACAGGGTGATCTGTGCACTGTGGCACTAATTAGCTGCCCTGGGAAGCACTTAATAGATACTTGCAAATTGATTAATGTTAGTAACTCACTTGCTCCTACTGTTGACAACTGTAATCATAGCATTTTGGAGCTGGAAGGAACCTTACAGATCATTTAGAAGCAGGGCCGCTCACTAAACTGTATAGGCCTGCAGGCCGTATATTGGCTTAGAAAAGTACAAAGTGTTTATATATTTCTTGTTTTATTAATACATTAAAACAGTAAAATCAGACAGGAACTACATTTTAATCTGGCTTGGGCCCATTCAGGAGTGTTGTGGGCCACATGTGGCCTGCAGGGAATGTCTGATGCCTCTGGCCCAGGTCTTGATGTGACCTGGGGCAGATGACTTAAGGTTTCTGGGTCTCAGTTGCACCTATAAAAACCAAGAGTCAGGGTTAATACAATAACACAGACCACACTGCCCATATCAGGTGCTACTTTTGCTGTATCTTTAATTTAATATCAATTCAATTTAGTAAACACTTATTAAGCGCCAGCTATGTGCCAGGCACTGTACTAAGTGCTGGGGATACAAAAAGAGGTAAAATACTTCCTGCCTTCAAGGGGTTTATAATCTAATAATCCCTTAATCTAATCTAACTTAACCCTTTGTTGTCCTGTTGAGGACAAAGCATATGCTACTTTATGCAAAATTTCTTATTCTTAAAGTTTTCTAGTGGAATAACTGAGTTATAGGAAAAGGAAAGTACTTTCTTTCCAAAAAATTACTATTGGCAGCTGTAACTGCTCTCTTGAAATTGAAAAAATAAAGAAAAAAGTGCGAGGGAGGAGGAGGATCAGGGAATGAAGCAGTGATTGAGAGGGAATTATGCAAGAAAATACTCTTTATTGATTTTCATTCGACATGGAAGAAAAGCAGAATTATGGAAGGAGAAATAATACGGCAAAAAAAAGTAATGACAAAACGAATCAGTCCTTCCCAACTTAATATGCAATGAATTATCTAAAAAATAAAGTTATGACTGATGTACTTCGAGGGTACTAGCCAAACAGGGGAGCATTTTTGGCTCTATCCAGTAAAATGGGGGGGGATATGCAAAGGTCCAAAGTCCCACCCCAAATGTGAAAGTATTCTAAGCAACAGTTCTTTGGAAATCATTTGAATTTCCTGGTGTGACTGAGTAATGGCTGAACAACCATTGCTGTTAGCATGCACTGAGTTGGTTTTTTCTTTTACAGTTAACCTTGTGGGTAAATGATCTAACAGGAACAAAGGGACCTAGTCCATGTGGTTTTCACTGTGATTAAAATCAAAGCCCCACAATTGGGCAGAATTTCAGTTCTTTATTCCCCTAGTAAAAATGAAAGCCCTGAAGCTCTTAGATTTTTTTTCCCCTCATGATTCCTAAAGGGTTTGGGAAGAACAACAGATATTACTTTTCCTTTTTTCAAAGAGCGGTAAATGAGTAAATGAACAAACAAATTTTAAAAGCTATTTTAGAGTTTCTATGTGTCTGACTACACCCTCCCTGTCCCCGTTTCCCCCCCACCCCAGCCACAAGATTAACCCTTAGGGAAATATTTTAAGTGTATTCCACCTCCATGGAGATGGAAAGGGAGTTACTACTTTTCAAAAAAATATTTAACTAGAAATTTGCTGATTTACTAGGGTTTACACTTTAAATTCAGGGTCAGTAAATAAGTCTGTCATTCAATTTTCTTGCATTGTAAAGGGACAAAAGATCAAAAGGAATAAGAAAAAAATGAAATGGAGATCTATTTTACAGTAAATTAAATTTTTTTATCTGAACAAATAACATTATAAAATAAATACCAAATATAGCATATATAAAGCACTTTGTAAAACTTAAAGCACTATATAAATGCTAGTTATTATATTTAATAGTTATTTGTTCTTTTAAAACTAAGTGTTTTAGAGGGTGGGTGGAAATCATAATATTATATATTTGTAGCTAGAAAGGTTTAAAAAAAGTCTTTTATGTTGGGAGTGGTAGATCTAAAGGTGATGGCATGTCTGCATTAAGTCCAGTGCCAATATGGCAAACTCCCATGAAGAGGGGACCATGGGGCTGCCTAAAAAGGGGTAAAATGGCCTGGGTCGAAGAATGGGTCAAAGCTACTGTGATGGTCAGCAGTAGAGTCAGGCCTGTGAGTGAGTAATCATTGAACTTCCAGCTTGGGAGAAATAGGGAGATCCAGTCTCTACCTCCTCCCCCTACACCCCTCCCCGAAAAAAAAGGGAAAAAGAAGATTTCATTCTTGAGGGCTTCCCAACTTTTCTGAGCTTGTATTCCCTTCCCTCTTTCATCTACCCTCTTCCTTTTGAATTAGGTAAGATTTAGCCTGGAGACTCGAAGACATAAGGAGCATATGATTATTGTCTTTAAATATTTTCTGGGCTGTCCTATGGATGAAAGATTAAACTTGTTCTTGGACCCAGAGGGCACAATGAGGAGATATGGGTGGAATTTGTAGACAGATTTTGGCTCATTGTAGAGGAAAACATGCTAACAATTAAAGTTATCCCAGCATGGAACTTTGTTTCGTGAAGTAGTAAGTTATCCACCACTGGAAGTTTTCAAGTGGAGACTGAATAATCACTGGTTAGGGTTGGGGGCCTTCTCTGATCACCTTTTCCTGATTGTGGCTGCTCCCCACCCAGAAATTACTTTATGTGCACATTATGTATAACTTATATATGTACTTTTCTTTATTATGTTGCATCCTTAAGTAGAAGATAAGCCCCTGATAGACTAGGTTTTTTTTCTTCCTTTGTAAACCCAGTGCCTAGCACTGTGCCTTACTTCTAGTAGGCACTTAATAAATGCTCACTGAATAAATGAATGGACAAATGGGTGGACTCTTGCGACACCTTATATATTTCTAGACTCCCTAACAAAACTACAGGTCCTGTAAAGTCAGATGTCACTTCTTTTGATAGACAGTGTTAGACACATATTTTAATCTGTTAAAATATCTATAATTTTACTGGCATGGATGGTACTCTCCTCCCTAATGTGGATCACAGCCCTTCTGTGCATTCATAAATGGTTTCATGCTTTCTTGTGCCCAAATAATTTTGTCACCTGGTGTCTTGATTTGAGATATTAGAAGTTCTTGGGAAACTGTTGGGAGAGGAGATTAGGAGATGACCAGATGAAGATGAATTTAGGGGAGGAGTCAGGGACAAAGACATAGGAGGTAACAAGAAGAGCTTCTTACAGAAGACAGAATGCAGAAGCTGATTGGAGCTAAGCTAATGGGCACATGATGAGCCTTTTCAGATATACCTGGGCTGCCTTGTCCTTTGGTAACAAACTCATGGCCTGAAACCAGCCTTGGACTTTAAAGCCAGAGTTTGACTTGACTGGAGTAGCCTTTGAGAACCAAGGTTAGCCTGCCTTCTATGATGAAGCATCGGTAGAAGATGTTTTAGTGGAGAAAAGCATATAGTACAAAGTTTTAAAAGTTCAGTTCAGTTCAACAGAGATTTCTTTAGCATTTTGTCTAAGGGCTGGCTGGGCTATTATGACAAAACCAAGATAAGCAAGGCTTAGTCCTGTTTTTGAGCAGCTTACGGTCTAGTGGAAAAAAGAGTAAGACACGTAAATAAATAAGTATACTACAAAGCAGAGAGTGAAAAT
This sequence comes from Phalanger gymnotis, assembly GCA_028646595.1. Classification (NCBI taxonomy): domain Eukaryota; kingdom Metazoa; phylum Chordata; class Mammalia; order Diprotodontia; family Phalangeridae; genus Phalanger; species Phalanger gymnotis. Next base: position 294,254,154 of record CM053622.1, on the reverse strand, counting down.
GAATGCAAAGTACAAAGTGCTATAAAAAAATTCATAGGAAGGGAGGAATCATTTCTGGCCTGGGGAACAATCAAGGGAAAAGGATCATTTGACCTGGACCTTGAAAAATGAATGGGACTTCAACTGGTTGGGAATGTAGGTTAGGAAGAGGGAATATTCCAGGCTTTAATTAAAAGAAGCTTAAATTAGTGAAAAACACAATTACTTTTAAGTATGAACATATAAAATGCCAGGAGTGTGGGTAGAATATGGCTGAGAAAGATGCCCTACATCATAAGGAAGAAGGTAGGGATAAAGAAGGCTGTTTCCTTGGGTACTGTCACTGCTATCGAGACACTCTTGTTATTACTCTCTGCTATTACACCAGTTTCTAGGCCATAGCAAAGGGGGTTAGTAAAGTTAGTAATAAGGGCAATGTGTCTGTTTATTCCTAGATATATTCCTATTCTAAAGGTCATATTTGCCATGTCTTTGGGAAGGCAAATCACAGGCATTATAAGAATATACTTAGATATTTATATGGCTGTGGATAATTCCTCTAGCTATGCAGGTCACAAGCTACCCACAACACCCAGGCTTTTGTGAATTTTTTGTCTTTTTTGTTGTTAAATCCTTCATAGATAAATCACCCAGTGTTCTAGATACCTTTTTCTAGTACTTTGACTATCTCAGGGTTACCAGTGGAATAATCGAGAACACCAGTGGAATCTTTAGGTCTAAGTCTCGATATATGACCTCACCTCTATTCCCACTCTGATATATACTTCCTTAATTGCTTCTAATCAGTAGTAATATGCTGTAGCCTTCTGACATTTACTATGGATATAAATAGTCTTTTGGATTATTCACAATTTTGGCTGCAGAATTAATTATAAGAACCAGAATATTCAAATGAATCTGGGATTATATCAGTTTGGGAATTTCTTCTATTATTGCCTAATTTATATGTGGATACTTTGATTGCTAAACGGGTCAGAAAAAGAACATTTGTATAAGGAAGACTAATAAAATCTGCTTGAGAAGCAAAACACCCTCTCAGATAAAAATACTTGAGGAAGAATGCAGGCTGTTATGGACATCTGAAAGAAAACTGCCCCTCAGATAAGTGTATTGAGAGAATTTGTTTGAAAGCAAAGCACTAACTGAGTTCAAGATGGCTATGGGGTATTGTAATCCATCATCTCACTTACACATGGCTATTTTCAGAGTTTTAAAGATGGTAATTGAGATATCATAACATTTGAGTACTGTGAGATGAGTACATGAGGATTGTTGAGGTAATTCCTAACATAAAGGTAGATTTTAAAGTTTTAGATCATACGTAGGTCACAGTTTATGAGGAAGTCCTGATTTGAGATATTAGAAGCCTTTGGGAGGGGGATTTAGGAGACCACCAAATGAAGCTAGAAGTAAGAGAAAAAGGTAAATTCAGGAGGAGTCAGGGACAAAGATACAGGAGGTGACAAGGAGAGCTGCTAACAGAAGACAGAATGCAGATGCTGAGCTAACAGGCTGTTTTTCAGGGAGCTGTGCTGTTTGAAAGAGAAACATTGCTTTGCCGAGAGCTGATTGGATGAGAAAAAACAATCTTGTCCTCTGACACCATCTACAGCTTGAGAGAGGGCAACTCTCAGGGGTTTGTCTGCATTGCCTTTTACTTCTCTCTCTGGTTTGAAAAGGGAACTAGGTGGTGCAACGGATAGAATGCCAGGCCTGGAGTTAGGAATACTCATTTTCTGAAGTTCAAACCTAGCTGTGTGACCTTGGGCAAGTCACTTAATCCTGTTTGCCTCAGTTTCCTCATCTATAAAATGAGCTAGAGAAGGAAATGGCAAATCATTCTAGTATCTTTGCCAAGAAAACCCCAAATGAGATCACAAAGAGTTGGATACGACTGAAAAAACAAAAAAAAATGACTGATATGAAAAAGAAAAACAAGGTCTGCTTTGCTTTGAGTTATGCTAGTTGGAGAAATAGGCTTTCCTAAAGAGCTGATTGGAGGAAACAGAATTCTCATATTTGAAGAACTGGTTGGGAAAAGCCTCTCTGGCCCTCCAAATCTCCATAGAATGAGGAGAGACTGCTTAGAGCCCCAGAGAACATGTGAACATGGCAGTTCTACAGTATAGGAACAACTTGTTACTAAAGTAGCTTAGCATTCCCTCAGCACCCTGCCAAGGTGGCTTTGTGCAAAGAGAGCTTGACCCTGGTTCAGTAGCTCAAGAGTGGCAATGAAGCAACTTTGTTGTAAGGACCAGAAGGGGAAAAGAGAGCAGAAAAGTAGTTTTGCCCAGTAGGGGACAAATAGTGCAGATTATTCTTTAAGAGATGAAGGACATCAAGGTCTACTATAAAGTGTTGTGAGGTTTCCCTACTCATGTGCTTCCCTGCCACTTTTCAGTAGTATGTGCCCACTGTCCCTCATAGATAGGAGAATGTGACTCAGATTTATGGATGGACTGTTATATTTTGATTATTTTTGTTTTGCTTTCAGTTGAATAAATGTTATTTTCATCATTTCTTTTGTCTTCTTGTTTAGTAAATGTTTCATGTTAGTAGTATGGGAGTGGGGAAGAGTGGTGTTACTGTGATTGTTTTTGAGAATGCACACTCATAGGGACTCAGGAGGTAGAGTTGTGGGTAATAGAAATATATCCCTGACAACAAGGTTACCCTAAAGACCTTGAGAGAATTTGACTTGTAGCTGTGTGATTGTCCCTCTGGGGACAGCATTCCAGGCTGCTTCAGTGGCTGCAGGTTAGAGGAGAGCAAGTCCACTTGATCTCTGAGAGAGATCCTACAGAAAGTTGGGTGTCAGCACCATGCCTGGGTTACAACTCCAGTGATGCATGTCACAATCCATCCATGCTTTCTCATCTTATGTTCCTCTTCTCTGTTCTCTTCATTAATTTTGCTACAGGGATTTCCTCAATGGCTGGAGGTCTTTCTTGTTTTCTCCTGACATTCTCCTTGTTATATCTTGACAGGGTTCTGATGTAACATTTTGACTGTCTGTAGGTCATCTGTCACTCTTGCCATATGACTAACCTATATTCTTTTCCTGTGATACATTTCCTTGATGACATCTTTTGCTCTTGTGAGTTAGGGGATGTCTACCCCAAGCATGTGAAGTCTTCCTTCCGTGGAATGGACGGGTGAGAACGTGAAGGTGGTTGAAGCAGGTGCTGTGGAGTGCTTAGAGCTTGGTTAGACATAAAAACGCCATCATCCACTGCATCCTGGGCCATCACAGATTGTTTTGACTTTTGTCCTGCCACTGGATGTCTGTGATTCTGGAAGAGAGAGTGAGGCTGACAACTTTGTGCAACTCTGCCACACTTAAATACAGCTCACACGCAAGTCAGGACATCTCCCCGTGGTGTCATTGGTCCTCTTCAAAAATGAAGGACAAACAAACAAGTTCTTCAAAGTTCCTTGTTGGTCATGTGTTTCAGCCTGCACCATGTGCTTCTCCATTGCCCTCTGTGTGATATATATTTCTGATTCTTTGGAGACTGTTATATTCCACGTCTTGCTGCCATGCAGCTTCACAGGTAGAATGACAATATTTAAAAGATAGGCCTTTGTTTCTGTGGAAAACTTGGGATCATTAAAGGATCTCTTCTGTTTCCTGAAGGAAATCTGGTCTGCTCTTTCAACTCTGGGCCCAGCTTTCTCATGTGTACTGTCTATCCCAAATATGCATTCTAATGGACAAACTCTATAGGTTTTCTCCCCAAATGCGTGCAGTAATCTAGGCAATAGACCCTTTTCATCTACTTCATGTTTCCTCTGTAGATGGTCAGATCAAACACTCTTTAAGTGGTTGCAGATCTCTTCCAGAAATCTCTGCAGTGTTCCAGAGCTTAATGCAATCATCGTATTGTCATCTGCAAACAGGAGAATTTCTCTTCAGCATGAACTGAGCATTGGTTCTCCTCCATTACAGTGGCAGACACCTTTGATAAACATGCATCTCTCTGTTTTATGACTCGTCTGGTATTTATGATGAGTGGTTTGTTGTTGAAGGGGCTTATTTCTGTTACATTTTAAATAATCAACAAACAATAAGCATGATGTAATATTATATTCTCTACATAATTCAATCAGTTACAGAATGGTTAAGCTGTGGTCTGTTGCAGAATTTTACTTGCAAAAAAGCCTGCTCGTTTCCTACTAATGCCCTCTTCAAGGATGTTCCTTGTCTATACACAGATGACTCTCATATAGATTTTGTATAGGTAGGAGAGTAGGCATATAAGTCAGTAGTTGTGAATATTTTTTCCCAGTGCCTTTTCTCTATATTAATGTAAAGGATTGGTCATCAAATCCCTTAGATTGCTAAATTCTGAGATTTTTTTCTATACCTTTGGAACCTTCCCCCATTTACCTTGCATGTCATCCTCATACATATATCTGAGTATGTATGTGTACTAGAGAAGACAATTGAGAATGACATTTGAGGTACATGTGGGGAGATTCCAAAGGCATAGGAAAAATGTATGTGTATGTGTGTATATATGTGTGTGTATTTGTATATATGTATACATATACACATGTGTACATATATGTGTATACATACATATATGTGTGTATATTTCAGTCTGTTTTTCCCATTTTTGTTCTTTTTTGCACCATATTTATCCCCCTATAAGCATATCTGGTTCTGTGATATTGGGGTCCAAATGTGGTGGTTCCGCTGTTCTTGATGGTGAAAACAGTTCACTGATGTAATCTTTACAGAGTGTTTACATTTTTTCATCTATTTGTTGTCTTCCTTGCATTTTTGCCCTTACATGACTTTTCTTCCTTGGACCTCTTGCTGAGCTTTCTTTAAATTGGTTTTTCCCTTTACTGCTTTGCTCTGCTTTAGGAAATGATACTCTTAATCACTGTGATGCTCATATAGCATATCATCCTTTTCCAAACAATTTATAAATGGGTTTGCATTTTAAAGCAGTGTCTCCTTTGGCTACCTCTTTGTCTGCTTGATAAACTAGTCAAATGTTTGCTGCCTACGGTGTTTTCTGGCACTTAATTTTTGACTCTTCAGAATTCTCTATTAGAATATAATCACATTTCTATAATGTTTTACCTTTTAAAAGATTACTTTCCTTACCACGGAGAAAATAGGATTAGAGACATTTAATGTCAGGCAGCTAGCAAAAGAGTCATTAGACTGTACAGAGACAAGATTGTAAGCTTGTAAGTGATGCAAGCCTATTGTATCACAACTCTGGTTCTTTCTTTTGTCTATATGTTTTTTGTGTGTGTGCATAGCACTCTACTGGGGTGTTTCTGTTGTTCTTGAAGGAATGCAAAAGAAATAGAGGATATGGTCCTAGAAGAGTTTATATTTTGGCTGGGGAGACAGCACGTACCCATTTAAAAAGGAACATTTGCAGGGGCAGAATGAATTTAGTATTGACTAAGAATGCAATGAAAAGATACAGAGGAGATGAATGGCCAGGATTGGAAGTCAGGAATGGAGTCAGAGAAGGCTTATTTGGATTTTGTGAAATTTGAATGGGATCTTAAAGGAAAACATCATATAGGAAGATAGTAGAGGTTGATAGAACAGCTAAGATGATGATACTGATAATAATAATAACTAGCATTTATATAACTTCTACTCTGAGCCAAGTACTGTACTTAGCACTCTATAATTAGTATCTTATTTGATGCTCACAACAACCCTGGGAGGTAGGTGCTCTTTTTATCCCCATTTTTCAGATGAGGAAACTGAGGCATAGAGAAGTTAAGTGACTCACCAAGAGTCGCACAGATAGTGTCTGAGGTCTAATTGGAACTCGGGTCTTCCTGACTCCAGACTCAGCTCTCTGTCTACTGCACCATCTAGCTCCCTCAGTATATGGTGGGAAGTTTTGTTATTTTGTATTTTTGTGACTTGGGCATCATAATGCCGTGTCCTCTACTAGACTGTAAGCGTTAGGCACTTAATATTTGTGGAATGAAAGAGATCTTCTTGACCTAATGTTGTCAGGTGGATATGTCCTGTAAGCATTTGGAGCTGTGGATCTGGGGTTTGGGAGAGAGGTCAAGTTTTAAAAAGATTTGGGAATCATTTCTTAGCTTTATAGTTGAAGCCAAGAATGGGAGGAAGATTGCTAAGGGTATCGTTTCTTCCTCTGCCCTGGCTTCCAGCCCTGCATTAGGGGCTTAGTCCGTTGTGAGTCAAGGGAGCACGTACTCTAATCTTAACATTCTGCTGCCTCTGAAATAATTAGACTTCATTTGCATGAGATATCATAGAGACCATTTCCTTGTAAGCTAGAAATGAATGTGAAGTGTCCATCTTGCTGCAAATACAGGCCACTCCTGAATAAAAGTTAAAATCCTTAGAAAGGAACAAAAAAATCTAGAAATACACTGACATCACCACCATTATAGGTTGCACTTAATTTTGACGCAAGCCTATTGTATCACAACTTTACTTCTTTCTTTTGTCTGTAAACATTAGGAAGCAGAGATTTAGGCTGAAAGGGCACCTTTATCTGGAAGAAAGGCTCTCCCCCTGACCCTTACTTTGCAGAAGGCTGGGTCTGCAGGCTAGTGAGTGACTAATAACCACATGCCCAGCAGTCCAGTGACACCAGCCTCCTCTCTGTCTCCCACATAATTCTCCATCTTCTCAACTTTGTGCATTTTCACTGGCTCACTCACTCCCTGTACCTGGGATTCTTTCCTTCATCTCTGTCTCCTGGCTTCCCCGGTTTCCTTCACGTCCCACCCTCTGCAAGAAGCCTTTCCCAAGCCTTCATAATTCTCTGCTATCATCTCCACTTTATCCTGTCTGTAGCTTGTTTGTACATGATTACTTCTGTGTTATCTACCCCATTAGATTGTGCACTCCTCGAGGGAAAGAATGGTCTGCCCTTCTTTGTATCCCCAGCACTTAGCATAGGTCCCCTGACACGTAGCAGATACTTAAAAATGCCCGGTGACTTGATTTCATTTAGACAAGGACTATATCCTTTTTTTTTTTTTTGGACAAACACATCCGCATTTTTCCGAAGAAAAATGGTTGCTTTCAAAACATAAATGAGGAACAGTACTGACTACAGAGGGCTTGTGTTGCAAGACCGTTGGACTGTCTGTCAGGAGGCTGACCTTTTCCTGAGTCCTTCCCTTGTAAAATGGAGAAGACTTAGGATCAGAAGATACCACTGATATCATCAGGTCTTCATCTTATAGATGAGACTTGGGGAAAGTAATAATCACAGAGTGATGGAGATGAGATTTCAACTTGAATTTGAACTCTGACCCCAGATCCAACATTTTTCCACTGCACTACACCTACTCTGCCTACCTTGCAAGATATTGTAGAGGTTAATTGAGATAATCAATGTGAAAGGCCTTTGAAAACTATAAGATGGTCTCTCTCTCTCTCTAATGTTATTGTTAGCTCATAATAAAGTTATTATTAATTTTATTATTATAAATTCTAAAACATTATTATTAATCCTAACAGTCTCCAACTCATCCTGTATTGCTGCCCTTAATTGCCTCTAGAGGTAGGATTTGGGGGATCAGTTGTGAGACAGTGCCAACTAGGGTTGCTTCTCTTAGGTCGAAATTTAAACTGCAGATTTATCTCTGTTCAGTTTTTTTTGGTGGGGGGATAGGTTGGAGGTACGGAGCCTGGAGGACAAAAGTCTGTCTTAAGATTTAACCATAGTATATTTACGAAGTTTTTGGGTGATGGGAGTATAAGTTGTCCTTACCACACTGGAGCTTATGGATTTTTGAAATGGGACACTCTTGATCAAATCTGATCAGGTGGGAGACCCTAGGTCTGGATTATCAGATAGTCCCATTCCATAGGACTCTTTCTTGTGTCCACAGAGCTTCACTGCAGACATGGAGGAGTGGTTAAAGGACTATGTTCATTTTCACTTCCTCCACTTTCTTTCTTCCCCTCTTTCCTTCAGCTCCCAGAAATGAAACCTCCAGACTTCCTTAATTCTCTCATACTCATCCTGTGTAAAACCCCCAACTTAATTTTTCTTTCACCTTCAGAACAGATTCTCAATTACCTTCTCACTTATCTTCTAGTCCAGTCCAATATAGATTTAAAGGAGTTCTCTGGAACTCACAGCGAATGTGGGTTTGTGCCAGGAAAGTTTTCTTGGGACCCACTATTTAAACTTTCTTCTTTATCTGGTATAGTTGAGATGACTATATTTTATGTCTTTGGAGAGTTACATGGGCACTGTGAGGATTTAAACCTGCTCAAAAGATGAAAATTACAAATTTTGTTCCTTGATGCCTATCCCCACCCTGCCCTGCCCCACCCCCAGGATTCCCTGTGTGCTAGTGACTCAGCTTCCCTTCTCAGCAAAATGGGAGTACAACACACATCAAAGTTGACACATCGCACATTGGTGGTAATGGAAAATTACAGTAACCAGGGAATGGAAAGTTCTTGGAAACCATATTCACTGTACTGGATTCTAGCAGGCACTCTGCAGGCTTCCAGACAGATAAAGGAGGAAAAGAAATAAAGAGAGGAACTATATGTAAAGTGGGGAGAACTGAAAATTGCCTGTAGATATAAAGGAGAGTTCATCAGAAACCAGACAAGTTGATTTCGAACTTGGTGACGTGGGGTAGAAGCCACAGGTCTACTTCCAACTATCCAAAACGTTATTCAGCCTTCCGAGTAAGCACATAGGCTTTATTGTGGCTTTAACTTACAATTGAGGTAGAGGGGTCTAGTGGACAGACGGGTAGGTCACTAGCAGGAGAAGGAGCAAGAGCTAGGCTGGCCAAGGAGGAGCTTCCCCTAGGGTGTTGCTGCAGAGAAGAGAGCCTCCTCTGTCCGGTATCTTAGTGCTTCAGTTATTCTTGCTAACTTGGTGCCAAACTGAGTCGTTCCTACTTGCTGAAGAAGTACAATGTCATTGCCCCTTAAATCGCAGCACTCTGAGACAAAGCCCCAGCCGCCCCATGCTAGTTACCGTTCTGACAGAGAATCATAGAATTTGAGTTGAAAGAGGTCTTAGAGCAGGAGTTCTTAATCTTAAGGAGGTACCTGGTTAGATTTCAGGGGGCTCTGTTGACTTCAATGGGAAAAAATTACATCTTTATTTTCACTGACCTCTAAGCTTAATTTAAATACTACTTTTAATTAGTAAAAATAATATCCCGAGAAATAGCCTCATCAGCTTTGCAGACTGCCAAAGGGGTCCTTGTCATGATAAAGGGGAAGAAATCCCTGTCCTAGAGGTCTTTTGGTCCAGTCCCCTCAATATTATAGGTTCAATGATTGCTTAAAAGTTAGTAGCAGAACTGAGATTTAGAACTGAGATATCCTAGCTCCTTAAAAGATTCATCATTTCATCAGTGTGGGTATTCATTCTACTGATGCAGATTGCAATCCATATGTATACAGTTATAGTTGTTTTATTTTGAAGGGGTGAAGTGACTTGCTCAGGGTCACCCAGCTAGTAAGTGTCTGAGGTCACATTTGAACTCAGGTCCTCCTGACTCCAGGGCTAGTGCTCCATCTGCTGCACCACCTAGCTGCCTCTTTTTTGTTTTGTTTGTATTGAGTTTGTGATGTCTGTGAAACATTACATTGGCAGTGCCCAATAGTAGATGTATAGGTGTTATAGAGTTAGGGCTCAGAAGAGAAACTAGGCTTGGATGTGTATGTATGTGTGTGTGTATATACATACACACATATACATAAACATGTACATACATCTATACTTACATATATGTATAGAGGCGGGAGAGAGGTCAGATTTCTCTTCTGGGAGTTTGCATATATATGCATATATACGCATATGTGTGTATACACACACACATACACACACACACACACACAGAAAATTCCCCCCCCATCTCGTTCTCTCTGTAGATGGGGAGTTATTTGCATAGAAATAATAGTAAAGCCATCTGTGGGAGCTGATGACATCACCAAAAGAGGGAAGAAGGAGAGAGAAAGAGGAACAGAAGGCCACAGTTCATCCCCAGGCCCCTAATTAAAGTCTTTTTAGGTAGGCAGGTAGGACCTTCCAGTAACTTGCTCTCCTCTGGCTTACCCAAGAAACCACCATCAGTCATCATCGTGCAACCATGAAATATCAGAGTAGGACTTCAGCTGAGAGTCCATCATGCTCTGCTGACTGGATCACCATAGTTTATTATTTCTATCTACTTCATAGTGAAGCTTTTTTGGACTCATTAAAGGAATATTGCTCCACGGATCATAGTCATGTGGATCTGATTACACCTAGGAGTCCCTCTGAAGGGAAAAGCTCCTGTAACTGTGGCTGGCTGGGGAACCCAAAGACTGCATACACCATTGGCCCCTGTACTGTAGGGTTCTGTATGTCTACATCTCCCTGAGGATTTTCTGCTACTTTCATTATTTCAGGTACAGGCCGGACTCTATTCTATAAATAGACCGGAGGGAAAACTGGCTGTGATTTTGAGTAGTTTGTTTGAATGAGTTTCAGTGAAACATCTCAGCAGGCTACAATTAACCTGCTCTCCTGCATTGTCTGCTGGTATCATTTTTCCTTTTCCGTTTCCAGTGCTTTTCTTAACTGTGCAATCTGCCAACTCATTCCTCTAGCAAACAACTAAAAAGTTATTTTCTGATTTTCCCCGTTAAGCCCCCAAAAGCAACAAAACAAGCCAACCCCAACCCCCAAAACAAGCCATCATGTTCCAGCTATCTTCTATAATACATAATGAAGCATTAGGTTCCATTACATGAAGGTTTAACCTTCATGAAAAGCATTCACAGCTTGCCAGAAGTCATCAATATTTAACAGCTGTTGTTATTATGAAATGCTTCATGGGGTAATGTGGCTAGCTTGCTTGCACGCAATGGTTTGAATGAGTGCCAGGCCTCTGTCAGAGGCCCCAGGAGATTGACAGCTGGTTAGATCGCGTGACAGAGAGGCTCTGGTCAGTCGGCAGCCGGCTGTTACCAAAAAGCCTGTTCTCCCTCTGGTGTTTCTCTGCAAAGGAATTTCACAGTTGAAGAGGGGGAAGTGAAGGGTGGAGCTTGGGCTGAGTGAGTGGCTCGGTGCCCAGCTCCCGCCCACATGCAGCCCAGCTATCTGTGGGCTCTAATCACGCAAAGCTGTCAGGAAAGAGTATATTGTAAACGGCCTGGAGGAGAATGTAGCAGTGTCAAAAGATGACAGCCCCCTTTGATGCCCTGGGTACATGAGAAACACATTAACTGTAAACGCCCAGAGGAGAATATGGGGAATAACTTTAAGAAAGGACGAGGGCAGGGGAGTTAATTTTGAAGGGCTGGGGGTGGTGGTGCTTTTCCCAAGCTTTCTACCTTAAATAAATGTCATGTAGAACTTAAAAAAGGTTCAAAGAGCATACTTGATTTCAAAGCATTTTTTTGAAGAGGAAACAGACTACACAAACCACGAAGCAGAGAACCAAACCTTTGTATTACGGTGCTCGGATAATTTTATTTCTTCCTTGGGTGGACTTGATTGCAGCATTCTGTTCATGGAGGAGCTTCAGAACACGTATTCCTTATGCTAATTTCTTTCCCAAAACAGCTATGTGGAGTCTTGACTGGCATTTGAGACTGGAACCCCTCCTATAATTATAACGCAGTAGTATGCTTGTCTGCGCATATTACCGTGGTATGGGCCATGATGAGATAAATCTCCAAGAGATAGGCTGGCTTTTTTGTGGTTACGTAATGCTAATCAATGCTAATAGGGATCACTCATGCTGATTTCATGTCTACATGGGTAAAAGGAAATGGAGAGTTGGGATAATTATCCAGATAATTCCTGACCTACAGCCATCTAATTTACCCCCTTACTTTAAAGATGTAGGATTGGAAGGGGGAGGGAGAGAGGAGGACCACCTCCATACCTTCCTCCACAACACTGTCCTCACCTCTGTTTAGTAGTTTCTACGGCTTCTTTCAAGTCTCAGCTCAAATTACAGATTCTACAGGATGCTTTTCAGGGTACCACCCCACCCCAGACCCAGCTGCTAGTGCCGTATGCTCTCAGATGACGTGATCTCTGTTCTGCATATATCTTGAATTTACCTCGCTGTTTGCATACTGTCTCCTCCCTCAGAATGGGAGCTCCTGGGCTATTTTTACCATGCTGTATGTACCCTCCTCCTAGTATGTGGTATAAGTGCTTTATACAGCTTTTCTTTTTGCGTGATTAATAGAAGCGACCATGTTTCTTGGACAAATTAGACATTCTTTTGTTTCATTTATTTATATGTACCTAGTCTTTGTGGCTCTCCTACTTTCCCCCCACAACGACTCATTTCTTTCTTTTTTTTTCCATAGAGGATAGTTCACAGAAACATAAAAATCTTAGAGTTGGGAGAAATCTCCAAAACCATTTGGTCAGTCTTCTACTTGACACAGAAAACCCTATGCGGTATTCCTGACCGACTGGTCTATGTGTTGCTTGTACAATAGGTGAAACAGAATGTTCTTGAAGAAGAAATTAAAAAACGAGTTAAGCATTTGGTTACTTTATTTCTCTACTCGGTCTCCATTATGTCTACTCAGAAATCCTTTTCTGACATTTTTACACCAGAGATCAAAATTTTCCTGCCTTTTAAGCAAATCAGACGTGATATGAGTTAAATAGGCAATTTAAAGTGGTCTGACTCTCTTGTGGCAGCTAGGTGACACAGTGGATAGAGTGCTGGCCCTGAAGTCAGGAAGACCTGGGTTCAAATGTGACCTCAGACGCTTACTAGCTCTGTGACCCTGGCCAAGTCACTTAATCCTGTTTGCTTCCTTTTCCTCATCTGGAAAATGAACTAGAGAAGGAAATGGCAAACCACTCTAGTATCTTTGCCAAGAAAACCCCAAATGGGGTCACAAAGAGCTGGATACGACCGAAATGACTGATCGATAATAACAGTAGATTGTCTCGTGAGAGAGTTTTCTTTACCACAAGTATTTGGTGATTAGACTTAGCAGCAGACAAGTCCTCTAAATGGTAAATTAATAATAGAAACCTTTTTTGGTAGAGTGTCTTTGTGCCTCTTCCTTAAATCTTATTTCCTGTTGAAGAGGTGTGATTTCTTTCCTGCTGCAAAGCCTTATTATATCAGAGGTGGGATTTGTTTATAATTACTGGAATGGGCACATTGTCTGGCTGAGGAAACTGATTCATTAGTTGTTATATTTTAAGGGCACTGCAAGGAGTGTCAGTGAATGCTTGTCTCCAAAAGCCCCGCACAGAATACATTATGGCAACATCATGGAGCTAGAATTATATAGAATGGGAGAGCCAGAGGGGACCCTAGAGATGTTTGAGTTTAACTCCTTTACTTTATAGATGAGTATCAGACTTTGAGAGGGGATAGAACTTGTCTCAGGACATATGCTTAGTAAGACACAGATCTGGGTCTGGAACCCAAGTGTCCAGGGCTCATTCCGCCGTACCATGCCATCATCTCCTACCTGAAGATAATGTGCCAGGTGGGAGAGCTGGGTGCTGAGGTTAGGGGGCTAGACTTTTTTTTATTACCAAAGTGTCCTTCCCAGCTGCTTTCGGTGGAAGTGGGTTCACATCCTTGCTAATGTTCACTTCCTTGGGTAAATAGCTTATTTGCTCTGGGACTTGATTTCTACATCTATAAAATGAAGTTATTGGACTAAATGGTGTTTAAGGTGCCTCTGACTTTAGATCTATGATCTTAAACTTCTGGCACCACTTTTCTATGTCCCAATAGCTAAACATTCCTGAAAGAAAAAAGGAAATAATTACATAGAAAGCTAACTATCTTCAAGAGAGACTAGAAATATTTCATATTTGTTTATGGATCGCACCATCATTAGAATGGGGCTTTTTGAGAAGAGTCTTCTCCATTCTATAATATATGTAGTATAACACCCCCACGAACTGACTTAGTAAAGTAAGCACTGATTGTGCACATTCTGCTGAAAATAAATGAGATTGATTTGTGGATGGAGGGAAATTTCTATTTCACCTCTATTTGTGTATTTTTACATTAGTTAATAACTATGTGTGTGTGCATAGATATAGATATATGTATATGTTTTATACACAGATGTGCATATGGATGTAGACGTACGTGTATAGCAGGAGGTGATATGGTAAAATTGATATAACCTGGGCCTAGAATGGGGAAGACCTGGGTTCGAGTCCTATTTTTGACAAATACTAGTTGTGTGGCCCTGGGTTTCTTAGTGCCACATACAGTTCTCTAAGATTATGATATGCAAAGCCGTTGTCAAACTGCATCTGTAGAAGGGATTTCCTCATTGGGAATTCCATACACCTGTTAAATTGCAGAGCCAGGCAGAAACAATGGGCTTGTAGATTGGTAGGTAAAAGAGTGGATGAGTAGAGAGCCATTGGGCCCCTGACCCCACTTCTCCGGCACAATGACCATTCATTCCTTTTATGGGGGATATTTTGAGGGTATTAAGGAAGAATAAGTTCTTTCTTCACACTGGTGGTAGAGAAGACAGAACCTACCTGGGGAGGGCGGGAATCAGCCTCGATATTAAGAAAGTGCTTTAAGGCCCTCAGATCACAGGTATTTGCTGTATGAATGGTACACACTATTGTGGCAGAAATGTCAGTTTCTTCGTAGGTGAGTCATAGAGTTGATTTATGGGTCCTGGTCTTCAAAACAGTCACCTCCTGCTTCCTTGTCCAAGTCCTCATGGCTCAGGAAGTCCAGCGCTCCTGTTCTCAGGTGGCTTTTGTTCTTTAATCAGGAAAACATTTTTGTCTTTTGTGTAAACTAAACTCGAATCCTTGGGAGTTTTGTGTCAAGTCCTAAATTTAGAGAACACTCAAGTGGGATTTTAAATAATGTAGGAAGTAAAAAGGAACAAACCTTGGTTCCCCAAGAGAACTTTTTTCTACTTCAGCAACAGTGAAGTTCTTTTTTTCCCCCAAAGATCCTAGAATATATGTGCCTTTCCCTTGTGTTTAGGTCTCTTCTCCCTTCCACCCTGTTGCATTCACAAGTTTTCGAAGTCTGTCTCTTAATAGGTATTTATTCAGCATGTGCCTAAGACGTTGAGTCTGGGGGGATTACAGAAGAAGCAGATGGCAGTTCTCTGATGTCAAGAGCTCACAAACTGCTTACAACTAAAAGAGCTCTCTCCAGAATTACCAGTGCTCTCTGCTTTCCCAAATCCAATGTCCTCTTCTCAATCCCTTTTCTTCTTGACCTCTCTTCACCCTATGACGCCTCTGGTGGAGGACCTTCTTCTCTCTAGGATTTGTGGCATTGCTCTCTTCTCGTTCTCCTCCTACCTGACTGTTCCTTCTCAGCAAAGTCTCCTTTGCCGGATCTTCATCTGGATCACGACTGTAAATTGTGAGTTTCCCACAAAGCTTTGTCCTGGGCTTTCTTGTCCCTCCATAATATCTTGTTTGGTGCCCTCATCAGCTCCCATGGATTCCATCTCTAGGATCTCTAGGCAGGTGATTATAAGATCTATTTATCAAGCTCTAACATCTCTCCTGACCTCTAGTCTCACATCTCCAATTGCCTGTTGGACATCTTGAATTAAATGTCTTGTAGACATCTTAAACTGAATTCTAACTTTCCTCCAAAACCTTCCCCTCTTCTTAATTTCGTTGTTGCTGGCACTAGCAGCTTCCTGCTCACCTCTGCTTCTCACTTACTCTCACACCCCGATATCCAATCTGTGGCCAAGACCTGGCCATTTTACCTTTGTACTATCTCTCACAGATGCCTCCTTTTCCCTTCTGACACTGACATCACCCTATTGATGGCCCTCACCACCCCACACCTGAACTATTGCCGTAGCCTGCTGGTGGTCTGCCTGCCTCAAGTCTCTCCCTACTCCAAGCCAACTTCCTCTCGGCTATCAAAATATCATCTTGTCCCCTACCCATTAAATTCCAGAAGCTCCCTGTAACCTCCAGGACCAAATATAAAATCTTGTGCTTGGTGTTCAATGCCTTTCGTGATCTGCATGCCCCCTCCCCCCAGCCCCCCCTGCCCCAGCGCCAACTGTCTTCTTAAATCTTACATCCTCCCACTACTTTCTGATTCAGTGATACTGGTTTCCTTATTGCTCCTTGAACAAGATGTTCCATCTCTCTGCTCTGAGCACTTTCTCCCTCATGTCTTGAATGGTCTCTTTCCTCATCTCTGCCTCCTGGCTTCCTTCATGTCTTATCAAAAATCTCAGCTTCTATAGGAAGCATTTCTCAATCCTCTTTAATCCTAGTATCCTCCCTCTGTTGACTATTTCCAGTTTATCCTACGTGTAGCTTGTTTGCACGTAATTATTTGCATATTGTCTCCTCCATTTAGACTGAGCTCCTTGAGAACAGGGACTGGCTTGCTTTTCTTTTTATCTTAGCACTTAGCACAAGCCTGACACATAGTAGGCACTTGATAAACATTTATTGGTTGACAGACTATATGAGCTACTTCTGGCAAAGAAGGGAAGGAGGTTTTATTAGAGGAGGGTATAGTAAGTATTTTGGAGTGGTGGATGGTGCAGGGTGGAGGGGAATAATAATGATGCACAAAAGTGTTAATGAAACATGTAAAAAATAAATAGAAGAGGGCAAAAGGAAGTTCAGATGGGGATACACAAGCACAAGACAACACAAGTGTTGGTTGTGCCATGTTAAAGCTACTATAGCTGTCCATGGTATCATCAGAAGTTTTATATACTGTTCTTCATTATATATGGAAATATTTATGTTTGTTGATGACTCTAAGATTCAAGTTCATAATAAAAATACTTAATTTAACAACATTTTTAGAAGAAGGGAAAGATGCATATTCTCCACCCTTTTCTAGGGCCTTCTTTGTCTTAGAGCCCCTCTCCCAGCCTGGCCTCCCTCCCTAGCTTCTCACCTCCCTGTCTCATGCCCATGGCCTACCTTTGGTGTTCAGTATCGCTATCAGTGAAGGGTTAAATTACAGCGTTTCTAAGTTAGGTGGAATTTCCCATCCTGTGTATTCTTGTCTCACTGGAGCCAAAGGTAGCTTTTCACTGGCCAGGTCTGTCAGTGAACAAGAGGAGTCTGAGGTGCTGACTGAGAGCTGTCAGGTGGGATTGGGTTTTACTCTACCTGAGGCTGGAACTCATTCCTGAGCAGATGGAAGTCATTTAGTTCCTGGACCAATGCACTAACACGAACTTATTTTAGACATGATTTGGGGAAACGTTCTACATACATGCTCAAAATTCTAGAGCAGCAGTACTAATGTTATGTACACAAGGTTGAGCTGCCAGTTTCTATTCCAGTGTTTAAAAAGTAATAGAGAGTTCAATCTTTCCAGCATTGAGGAGAGTTTCCAGTTTGTCTGAAAATGTCAGAGCTCTTATATATGTTCGATGTAGCTCTTGGGATTTAAAAGTAATGGAGTTATGGAAAAAATAAAGGCCTATTAGGTCATCTGGTCTCTCTTTCCCTTTACATCCCTCTGTACTGAGTCCTAAGTCTAGGTTTGAGGTGATGAGCCTTTGACCACTTCCTTTGGAAAATTTCTCATGTAATTATAAACCTTCAAAGCTTCTCTCTCGATTTAGCTAATTCAATTCAATTCAGGAAACATTTATCAAGTGCCTACTAGGTACAAGGCCCTGGGGGGAGGGGAGCTTTGAGGATGCAGAGGAGCAAAGACGAGAAGTTGCAAAGAGCTGAATTTAGGCTTGACGTCAGGGAAATTAAAACCAACCCAAAGTGTTGCCTCAGGAGCTGGCGAGTTGCTGTTCACTTGAAGTATTTAAGCAAAGTCTGCATGAACACTTGTCAGTTACATTGTAGAAAGGATTTGTTTTCAGGTACAGGTTTGGACCAGGTGGCCTCCGGGATCCCTTCTAATGCTTTGATTCGAGGCGGAGGGTGGATGAGAAAGATACTCCATTGTATCCATGATCTCAGGGTAGTGTTATAGTAATAAATTTATATACACATATGCATATTCCCTCCAAAGGGGTAGAAATATGTGTAGAGGGAAGAGGAGGGACCACAGAAGGAAGATATTCATCCATTTTGACAGTTTCCTTCCATTTTTTTGTGAGAAAATAAAGTTAGGCTATGAAAGGAGTAGCCACGAGGTTGTGAATCATAAAGAGTGAAGGCAATGGTTGGCATCATGTAATAAACCATAAGCCGTTGATACTCAGATATCCCATATAGTATAGAAGTCCAATAAGACTTGTACTGAGGTTGTTAATGTAACATGCATCGGGTAAATTAGTGAAAATGACACCTTCTGCAGGTGTTGCTCTTCAAAGCAGAACATCTGATAAATTTGTATTTGTTTCACTAATATTTTCACTTTTGGGAAGGTACTAGAAGGAATGAGGGTCACTCCTATTCTGAACCTGGTTCTAATGAATAAGGAGGAATTGGTTGCCGAAATAAAAATGACAGTAACTCTAGAAAGAAGTGACCATACCATCTTAATGTTCACAATAAGTAGAGGAATGTTTGATGTGATGTGACCTGTATCTTTGCTGTCTGTAGACTAGCCTTTCAAAAAGTTTAAGTAAAAAACTTGTAGGTTTTTATGGCCAGAGACTGAAAAAGAAATCAACTCAAGAGAAGTCTCAGGCAACAATATCTTAATGACCCTGAGCAGTTATCCCGAGCAGGTTAAAAATAAGGGAACATCTGTCGTGGGTGCACATGAAGCTCTTTGAAAAACTTCAATTTTAAAGCACTCATTTTCTCATCTGCAAAATAAAGATAACAATACTTATGCTACGTCTCTAACAAGGTTGTTTTAAAGAAAGCATTTTGTAAATCTTAAAGTGCTACGTAAATGTGAGTTGTTACTATTTACTTCAATTCGGTCAACATTTATTAAATGCCTACTCTGTGTAAGGTAGATACAAGGCAAAAATGAAAAGCAGTCCATACCCTGAAGCTCAGGAAGTGGTTCCCATATGAAGTAGTACCTGAGTCAGACCTGGAAGAAAGTTAGGGGGTCCAAGAGACTGTGGTGTGGAGCGCTTGGAGGACAGCCCATGGAAAGGCACAGATAGGATAGATGGAAGGTCAAGGTCAAGGAATAGCAACCATTCCCTTTGGACTTTTAGCATGTCCATTTCCATTTTATTGAGCCAATTTAGATGCCTCTTTAGAATAAGACGATGTGCTCATAAAAGAGCTATCTTTATTTCTGGAACATACAGCTGGCTCCTCAAAGTACTCTGTTGCAATAGTTGCATATTACACTGTGTCAGTGATAATCTCTTTGATGAGTGGAAACCACATGAACAAGTAATGTGGAAATGAGCATCTCTAGGAGTTTGCCTTTTGCAATCTCAATTACCTTGTCATGGCGTCAGAGCAGAAAAAAAAATAGGACAGATAGTACTAACCAGCATAAATTTCCCTAAAGATGAATTCCCTTTTTTCCTCTGGATTTCACAAGGCCAATGCCAGTGGATAATTTGATAAAAAACAATGTATTCTAAAGGCACAGATTCCTACTTCCAACTTCAAGCCCACCTCATAATTATAATTTTTGTTTTATTATTACTGTTATGTTGTTATCACATGAGTGGCACAGCCTTGTAAGACAAAGACCAGGAAGGTATGAGCCCAGTAAGAGTTGAGCCTTGTGACATATGCTGAGAATAAAAGAAGAGCTTCTTAAAGTTATGTGGGAGATGAGAGGAAGAAAAAGAGGGAAGGGATAGGCTTGGGGTAAAATGAAGACAGTAATCACAGTGGAGAGAAGCAGCATACTGCTTAACTTGTGTCCTGCTTACAAGGAGCAGGGTCGGACTAGATGGCCTTTGAAATCTGTTCCAACTCTGAGATTACATAATTCTGCAAGAACAATTTGTAGTTTGGAAAGGAAGAAAACAAAAATTGGTTATTAATAGAGAATTGAACCCCAAGAAAAGTGAGAATTAGTCAATCAATAAACCTTATTGAAGACAATACACTATCCTAGGCACTGGGCATACAAGGACAAAGGGGATTGCAACTCAAGGAGCTGTAACATTTTTTCAGGAGAGACAACATTGTATGTGCATGCGCGTGTGTGCATGCGCGCGTGTGTGTGTATAGATTATATATATACACACACAGCTACATATAAATGTATGTGTGTATATATATGCATCTAAATATAGGTGTATGTGTGTGTATACACATTACATATATATGTGTACACACATATAGTGCGTGCGTGTGTGTGTGTGTGTGTGTGTATGTATATAGTAATTTTGGGTGGGAGTGTTGTGGGGAGGCCATGAACAACTGGGAGGATTAGGAGGGATTTCACATAGAAGCTAAACTCTTGAAGGAAACTAGGGACACTAAGACACAAGATGAAGAGGGATTACATTCCAGGCAGAGGGGACAGCTAAAACAAAGACAAGGAGAAAGGAAATAGTGAGCCATATATGAGGAATGCCATGGACATCCAGGTTGATTGGATTGTAGAATGGTCTTTGGGGAGCACCTACAGTGGGAGGCGTGATATGACTCATAGACCATCCACAGAAGGTCACTGAACAGGATTAGTTACGTAGGAGGACAGCCAAGAGAGATCAGTGTCAAAAAAAAAAAAACCCAGGGGAAGAGTATCCAAGAAGAGAATTCTGTAGAAACGGATGAGGACCAAGAAAAGGCCATCATGTGTGACAATTAAATTGTCAAAGGGTACTTACCTTGATGAATTTGAGTCATAGGATCTGGATGAATCTCTTTCTAAGGCACTATAAGAAATGGTGGATTGCAAATGCCAGATGCTCTCAGTAGGAGGTGTCAAACTCGGGGCCTGCTTGCCACAAACAGCAGGCAAAACTCCTTATTGCAACTGATCCAGATTAAAATTTAATTGGGAAAATTTAAAAAAATAAATAAAGGTGCAGTAAAATATAGATAGTGTTGATATGTGGTTTTCTGAGTCGATATGTGGCTGTGGGGATCGGGGGTCTGCTTCTATTTGAGTTTGACTCTAATATTGTAAGTGATCCAATTAGGTAGCTGGAAGGCAGAGTATAGGAGTGGGAGTAAGGCAGACCTTAGTTCAAATCCTGCATCACCTCAGATGTTTACTAGCTGTGTGACCCAGGACAAGTCACTTAACCTCTATTTGCCTCAGTGTCCTCATCTATAAAATTGAGACAATAGTAGCTCCTGCGTCGTAGGATTGTTGTGAAGATAAAATGAAATATTTGTAAAGTATTCTACAAACCTTAAAGTGCTATGTAAATGCTAATCATTATTTATTTTTATTAATCATGGAGAAAAAGGGAGATGGTATAACACCAAAAGTGGATAAATGCTGTTCCCTCCCCACTTTTTTCATAAAAGCAGAAAGTACAATTCCTCAACTTATAGAAGGGCAAATTTGGCACTTATTCCTGGGGAAAAATTAGAACACATCATTGAAGGAGCAGTTTGTAAGGGTGAGATAGAGAAGTGGTAAATTGTTGGTTATTTTGAATGGCTGTCTGGGAGGGGGGCATTTAGGTTATATAAAAACAAAAGATATCAATAAAAGTTATTTTTTTAAAAAGAAAGAGAAATGGTGATCACTGTGGACCATCATGGTTTCATTAAAAATGAACCCTACCAGACTGAAGTCATTCATCTTGCTTGTATAATTAGACTAATAGGGGAATTCTGTAGACGCAGTGTAACTAGATTTCAGAAAGGCGTTTGATAGTCTTTCCTTGCAACCTTCTGGAAAAGATGGAAAGATCTGACCTGGATGGTAGTATAGGTAGATTTGAAATTGATTGAAAAACTAGACCTAAAAGTGTTAATGATTGATGTGACCAAGGAGAAGCATTGTGTGGACATTGTCTATGAAGCCTCACATGTAGGACAGTAGCAGGTACACTGCTTAGCAATTGTAGACATGGTCATTAGAAGCATCAGTATTGGCATACCTGGTGCTATGGGAGAAGAAATAACTGTTGGGGCCAAGGTTTGCTATGACAATGAAAAGACCTACTGCCTAGGCCCTAGGGTCACCATGTTGCCACATCAAATACAATGGCAAGATGAATGCTGCCATAGGCCAATTTAGGAGTTAGTTATTGACATGCCTACTACAATATTATGATAGCACTGATAGGTTGTATGCCAGCATTCAGCTGTGGCAACATCCCCCTCAGTCACTGGGGCCAACTGCTTCCAATCGCTTTCTGTTTGTTAATTAAAATAACTCCTACTGAGACAGGACAGCATTAGGGCATTGGCTTAAACTGGTGCTTCTGAAATTGGCCACTTTAGTTGTGGGAGTCAGAGTCAAGATAGAGAGGAAGTGGTGGACATAGGTCTTCTTGGGGAGAGAGCCTTTGTAGCAGTGCTACAGAGCCATATTCCGTTCAAGAATTTAATTCAGAGAATTTGTTCATGCTCTCGATGATGTGATTATCGAATTTCTAGATGACACTAAATTGGGATCAGTAGTTCTTTGGATGAAAGAACTGGTATCCAAAGAGAACTAGAATGATGGGCCAAATCTTATAAGAATTTAATGCAATAAACGTAAGCTTGTAGTTTTATACAGGTCGAATAAGTCAACTGCACAAATATAGGATGGGGATAATATATGTAGAAAGCCCCTGATAGGAAATAGAGAAACTGGGGGTTTTAGTGGACCAAGAATATGATATGGGTCAGTGATATGACATGGAGGTCAAAAGCCTTGATGACATCTTAGGTCTTAGTGTCCAGAATGATGGAGGTGATCCATCTGCTGCCCTCTGCCCTGGTCCGTCCACATTTGGAGTCTCATATTCAGTTCTGATAAAGAGCATGGTCAGAGGAAGGACAACAGAACAGAGGGAATTGGGACTTTGTAATTGGGACAAAAGAAGACTTATTGGGTACATAATCAGTGTCTACAAATATTTGAAGGGTCTTTGTTTGGAAGAAGACTTGAGGGGCAGTGTGGCAAAGGGGAAGGGATGGGAATAAACATTTATATAGTGCCTATTGTGAGTCAGGCATTGTGCTAAGCACTTTTATAATTCTTATCTCATTTGATTGTTAAAACAACCCAGGGAGGTTGGTGCTGTCATTGTCATTTTACATTTTACATTTTACATTTGAGGAAATTGTTGCAAACAGAAGTTAAGTGACTTGCCCAAGGTCACACAGCTAGTATGTGTCTGAGGTTGGATTTGAACTCAGATCTTCCTGACTTCAGGTCCAGTGCTGTGTCCATGAAGAGTGAACAGTGTTGAACTTGGAGCTGGGTAGACTAGCTTCAGACATGTAGTAGCTGAGTAACCTTGGTCAAATTATTTAACCTCAATACCTCATCCATAAGGATGGACTGGATGGCTTACTCAGGTATCTTCTATTTCTAAGTCTATGAACCTATGATTAGATTTGGGCAGCTAGGTGGTGCAGTGAATGGAGCACTAGGCTTGGAATTATGAAGACTCATCTTCCTGAGCTCAAATCTGGCCTCAGACACTTACTAGCCGTGTGACCCTGGGCGAGTCACTTAAGCCTGCTTGCCTCAGTTTCCTCATCTGTAAAATGAGCTGGAGAAGGAAATGGCAAACCACTCTGGTACCTTTGCCAAAAAACAAACCAAAACAAACCCCGAATTAGGTCATGGAGAGTTGAACACGACTGAAATGACTGAACAGCAACGACAAAATGATTAAACTTGTTCTGCTTGGCCCTATATTGAAAAATTGGAAACAAGGTTTGGAGGTTACAAGAACAGTTTAGCTCAGTACAAAGGTGTGGGGGGGTAACTCTCTTTTCAAAATTAGATTTTCTTTTATAGAACTATAGGCTTTAAGTTATCTTGATTAAAGAAATTGCCTTGCTAGTTCCTCTGGCGTCTTTAACTTTTACTTGGTATGAAAACTCTTGGCATTTTTCTCAGCTTTAGTTTCACTTGGAACTAAGGACCCTGTGATACTTCCATGCTTTGGGTCTTAACTTTTCCATGAGATCTTTCTCACTGCTTTCTCTTAATTATAAACAGTGGCAGTGCTTAATAAATGTTTAACAACCAGATCTCTGGAAAAAAAAAATGTACGCGCAACATTATTTTAAGTTTAATCTGTGTTGTTATTTTCTTCATCACTCTCTAAAGTCTAGATAATGAACAGAACAAATGCAAGCTCCTCTGACATTTAGAGCACTTCATAGCCTGGCCCCTTTCTGCCTTTATGGTTCTCTTACTCTTTATTCCTTTTAACACACTCTGTGATCGCTTACGCTGGTCTGCTTGTCAGACCTCACATCCGCGCTTTATCTTCCATCTCCGCCATTTTACTGGCTGTTCCCAATACCTCCCTCCCATCTTCTGCCTCCTGGCTTCCCTGGTTTGTTTTTTCACCCTAACACTTATCTCAAATCCTACCTTCTTTTGCAGATGATGTTTCCAGGTCCCTTTCCATTCCCAACCCCTCCCCAACCTTTGACTAATGCCTTCCTTCTGAAAATTGCCTTCCACTTCTATATCATGTATGTATCATATATGAACAGGGCTATTTGCATATTTGCGTGTTATCTTCCTCATTAGAATGTTAGCTCTCTGAGGGCAAAGGTGGTTTTTGCCTTCTTTTTTAGCTTCATCACTAGCAAATAGTGATTCCTTCATAAATACTTGACTGACTGACCAGTCGGTGCTGTATTACTCAGATAAATTGGGATGGGACACGTATTATGACACATATGTGTTTCTTCACCACGCAAAATAGGGTTTGAGATGTGACTGTGTTGGGTGAATTAGCCTCGACTTTCCATTGGTGTTGAGAATCAAAAGCGACTGTTTTTATATCCTTTAATGTACAAAAACTTGAAAATTTTCTTCAGATTAGGACGGCACGAAAGCCTGGGTAGCAATACGTGGAAGTAAAAATTGCAGCTTTAAGAAACATTAAAATATAGTGCATTGGCCTGACTTTTCAAGACAAACTGAATCAAACTTAGTTAATGCTGGGTCGTCCTGGCTTCTTTTGGTCGATGGCTAGGAGCCAGCATTAACTGGGTTGAATTATATAAACTGCAAGGATTTGGTCACATGTTTTTCCCCTTGGTTTTCCTGTACCTTTTCATTTGTTTGCCTTATTTTTGATGAAGCGGATAATAGTGGAAAAATATCATTCAATAAAAGCAATGTTTACAGCCCTTGGATTACCGTGAAGGTCATTCCAGCCAGTAAAGTGTGGTTCGCCTTCTTGGGCCAAAGACAGGGCAGTGAATCTATCAAGATTGTTGATGCATTGTCTCTTCTTTTCTTTAACAGCTATTCAGGAGCAACGCTTCAGGACACAAGGTGACCACGCAGTGAAAGAAGATCACCTGCCCACCGGAATTGCCATGCCAGAAGGCGGACTGTTGCTAGAAGTGAGTATGCGAAGCCTCCCCTTTAATGCAAACCGTCCTCTGGTCTATCACATACATACTGTCATTGTAATGGGCTGACATTTCACTTCCCTAGTCAAAAACTGATAGCCCTCACCTCATGCCTAGACTGTTGCAATAGCCCGTTGGTGGATCTGACCTCCTCAGGTTTCTCCCAACTCCAGCCCCTCCGCCATTCAGCCATCAAAGTGATTTTCCTAAAATGCACGTCTGACGGTGTCGTCTCCCTACTCAATAAACTTCACTGGCTCTCTGTTGCCTCTAGAATCAAATATGCTTTGTCTGGCATTCAAAGCCCTACATACCAAGCCCCTTCCTACCTTTCCAGCCTTCACCTTACTTCCTGTCAAGTTCTCTTGGGTCCAATGACACTGACCTCCTGGTTGTTCCATGAACAACACAGGCCATCTCTTGACTCTGAGCGTCTTGTTTTGTGTTTTTGGCTAATTCCTCATGCTTGGAATGCTCTCCCTCCTCATCTCAGCCTCTTGGCTTCCCTGGCTTCTTTTAAATCCCAACTAAAATCCCATCTTTTACAGGAAGCCATTGCCAATTCCTCTAAGTGCCTTCTCTCTTTTAGTTACTTCCTTTTATATTTATTATATTATATACCACATATTAATATAATAAATATTACATATCATAAGATATATTGTATATAATATAAATACATTATTGTATATAACATATACAGAGAGAGCGAGAGAGAGCTTGTTTGTATGTATTTGTTTCCTTGTTGCCTTCCCATTAGATTGCAAGCTCCCTTAGGACAAGGACTGTCTTTTGCCTCTTTTTGTATCCCCAGCACTTACAGTGCCTAGCAGATAGTAGGCACTTGTTAAATATTTATTGACCAACTAATGGAATAGAAACTCTTAGCCTGGCATCTAAGGCCCTCCACCTTGTGGCTCCTGCTTACCTACCTTTCCAGCCTTACACCACATCACTTTCCTTCATGTCCTCCACATTCCAGACCAGTTAAATGACTGACTGTTCTCAGAACTGGGTACTCCATCTCCCTCTGCCATGTTTCACCATGGCACTTCCAAGCACTTAGCAAGCACCCCCTTTTCAACTTTACCTTTCTTCAGGGCCCTTGCACTGTCACTTCTTTCCTCAGACCTTTCCTCACCCTGTCCCTTGAATTGTTTATCTACTTGTTATATTCCCACCCTTCTGGAGAATCTAAGTTCTTTGAGGACGGGGAATTGCTTTAATTTGGAATCTTCAGCACAGTACCTGGCACGTAGGAAGTATCTAAGAAATGTTTGTTGAGCTGAAACACAGAGACATTTGGCAGCCAATCTAACTTTCCTTTAATTTAGTGGTCATTCATAACAACCTCATTTATTCAACTCCGCTCGTTAAGAAAGTATGCTAAATTTACTTTGTTCAGTCGTTTTCAGTCACGCCCAACTCTTTGTGACCCCACTTGGGTTTTTCTTGGCAAAGATATTAGAGTGGTTTGCCGTTTCCTTTTCCAGTTCATTTTACAGATGAGGAAATGGAAGCAGATGAGGTTAAGTGACTTGCCCAGGGTCACACAGCTAGTGTCTAAGGCCTGATTTGAACTTAGGAAGATGAGTCTTCCTGAATTTATGCATATGCTATAAAGTAATTAAGCAGGTTTTCTCTGGAAACTGATTTTCAGAAGAGGAGTTCTGAAATGGAATTGAACCATGGCAGAATCGCTGGAATAAATACAAAGCCCCTCACAGTGGCTCCTTGGGAGAAGCAGCAGTGTAGAATTGTGGATAGAGCACTGGACCTGGAGTTAGGAAGATTTTGCTTCACATCCTATTTCTAGGAGAGGTGGAGCCACTTGGACAAGTCTTCTGACCTCATGGAACCTTAGTTTCCAGGGCAGCTAGATGGCACAATGTCAAGAGGGCCAGTCTTGGAGTCAGGAAGACTCATCTTGAAAATAAGATTATATCTTTTTGTTTCAGAACTTTGCTAATTGAGATTAGTCTTGAACCCTCCCCCAGTGAATTTGAATCAGTGAGGTTTTTATGTACATATCAAGATTGGATTTGTTCCCTTCTGGTCCGAAACCCCATCGTTCACATTTCATATCATGAAAGAGAATTAGAGGGTATAATCCATAATAATGTCTCCTAACTTTGCCCAAGTTATTGTTTGCAAGATAAAGCACATGAATTGGGATCACTGTCGTGTTGGAAGATGTCCAGGGAAAACCTATGCAGTTATTTAGTCTTTTATTTTTTATTTGTCTTTATGACTCCTTAAAGTCTCAGTAGTGATTTAATTAGAACACAGTTTAACATTAGTGGTTTTGTTTAATGGAGTGAAAACTTAAGGACTAATCCCTTCTGACCCAGGATGCTCCCAAATACTTTCACAAGAAATTAGGATATTAGCTGGGGTATAGTAAAAAGAATAACAGACTTGGAGTCAGAGACCTTGGGTTTGAGTCTGGCCTCCAGACTTCCCAGCTGAATGATCTTGGTCAAAATGTTTAAATACTTCTGAGCCTTGTTTTCCTCAACTATAAAATGAGACTATATTATGCTAATCTGCCCCATGGGGTGATTGTGACATGAAACAATATCAAAAAATTATATGCACGTCGTGTATGTACATAGATGTGCTGTTATTATCTGTGGTGTATAGGACAACAATTACGACAAATACATAATATTTGTTAAGTATACTGGAGCACTGTCCTGGGTACTGGGTGGGAGAGTTACAAAGATAAGTTAGAACCTTTCCTTTCAAAGGGATATGGCTCTAGTGGAGAGAGGACTCTAATACAGATAACTGTAGTACAAAATATCCCATATCAGATACATTTGAGAGCTATAAAACAAAGTGGCATGATGGAGGGCAGCTAGGTGGCACAATGGATAGCGTGCCGGATCTGGATTCATCTTCCTGAGTTCAAATCTGGCCTTAGACACTTGCTGGCAGTGTGATCTTGGGCAGGTCACTTAACCCTGTTTACCTCAGTTTCCTCATCTGCAAAATGAGCTAGAGAAGGAAATGGCAAACTACTCCAATATCTCTGCCAAGAAGACCCCAAAAGGGGTCACAAAGAATAAGAATCAACCAAAATGACTGAACAACAAATGGTGAAGAAGAGGCATATTAATGTCTGAAGGGGAATTCCGGTTAGTAAGCAGAGTATTTTAGGATTTCCAGGCAGAACAGAACAAACACAACCTCAGATAGACAGTTGTCTCTTTCAAACCTCCAGAGAAGATTTCACAAGCTCCCTTGGCAACACTCCAAGCTCTCATAACTCTTACTGTCAGAAAGCTATCTCTGACCCCTCCTTTCGATCTGTCCTTCTACAATGTAAATCCATTCCCAGTTGCCTCTCCTCAGTGGAGAAAAGCAGTGTTCACTGGGAACCAAACATCTGTCTTTTCCTGAGGTGAGAGAAATTCAGGTTCTAGATAACCTGTCCTCAAAGAGCCTATTTCCCTAAACATGAATCTGGTCATTCAGTAAATATGGAAGGCCCAAATGCTATGTGCACAGAGAGACAGCATGGCAGAATGGATGAAGAAGCGTCCCTCCTTTCAGAAAGTCTAGAGTTCAGAGTATAGCCTCTGACACATACTGGCTGTGTGTCCCTGGCCAAGGCACTATACTTCTTAGTACCCCAGGCCAAAAGAGGGTGGAGTGACCACACTGCATCCTGTAATCTCAGGTATGGCCTGAACCAGAATAGAAAGTAATTGGGAAATATTTAGCAATTAAAATATTTAGCAATTAGTAATTAGGAAATATTTATGTATTTACATAAAAACATAATAGAATATAGGTGATGTTAGTATGTAGTTTTCTGAGTCAATGTATACCCCACAGTGATCCTTCTATATGGGTCAATGCCCCCTGGCGCCCCCCCCTTTCTCTTTGAATTTGACACCACTGGCCCAGGCAACTCTCTTAATTGGTAGAGAAAATGCCTTGCCTGTAGCTCTCTACACTGAAGAATTCCCAGGTCAGGTTTGAAAGCAAAAAAATTACGTATACCCCATTATACCTGAATCAATATTCACTCCTATTTGAACTCCACCATAGGATCGCCAAAGTCCCTGATAGATAACTGAAGTGTAAAAGTGTGATTCTTTTTAGAAGTCAGGGCTCTCAGTTAATCCTGTGCCTTCACAGTGAGCTCAGACTGACCAGGTCCACAGTCTTTTCTCTATTCCTTCCTACCTGATGTCCTTATCTTTGCTTCCTCTTGTCTTTGATTCTCCTCAGGTAAAGAAAGCAGAGTTTAAATCCCACTAGGTGCAGCTATATAGACCTCACTGCTTAACTTTATGCTACTTTTAGCAAAGTCATCCCGAGATTTCCAGTCTCTGTGTTTATGGTATCTTTTCCCATCTTCTGGTTGTCTCTTTCTCTCTCTTTCTACATTTTTGAATGTTCCAGAACTCTTTGAGCTCTTTGAACTCCAATTGCTTGTACTGGTGCAAAGGACTTCATGTGCCTTATAAATTCTAATTGACTCCTTTGCTGTTTGTTCTGGGTTCTCCACGGTCCCTTTTCAGATTTTGGAATCATTCTTAACATGTTTATCTCATTGACTGTGGACTCAGGCTTCCTTTCAGACATGCAGGGATGGGTCAAGAGCTTCCAGAAAGGCACAGACTCTTCTAGTCTTTCTGCATTTTGAAGCTAGAAATCTCGAGAATTTCACTTTTTTCAGGGCTTATCAAATTTCAGTAAGATCATTCCATAATCTTTGTGCCTGAGCTGCCAACTGTTAGAAACATCTAAAGCCTCAGGCCTTGAAGCCTATTCATGTCTCAGTAGTCATGGTGGCCACCTGTGAGAGAGGTCACATCTTTGTTCAGATTGCTTTAGAAAGTAGTGGTGCAGCCAGTAAAGGTCCCAGAGAAAAGACAAGGAAAGATACGTTTTCCTTCCTAGCTAAGAGGTGGAGGCAATTAGGATAGAGTATTGTATACTTCATTATGTACAACCGCTGTAGGCGATGCTTTTGCTTAATTGTTTTTTTGGTCATAAGGGAGAGTTCTGTGTACAGTGATTGGGGTGAGAAACAACTGTGATATGAAGACAAAAAGCCAGTATGAGATTAATTTTTTTTTAAAAATGAGTGATTCAAGTGGAACCCTCACATATTCCATCATTAGTCATCTGCTTCTGGCACCGTGCATGTTTTTATAGTAAATAAGAATGATTTTTAAAATTTACACAGAGGAGGGATGAAATAGTCACTCAGGCGTGGCTCCCCAAAGTACAACGTTTCTAACAACGACGACTAATACTTATATAGTGCTCTAAGGTTTGCTAAGCACTTTTCCATAAGTTATGTCATTTGATCCTTACAACAACCCTGGAATGTAGGGGCTCCATTTCACTGATAAAGAAACTGAGACTGAGAGATGTTTGACTTGCCCAGGGTTATCAGGGTATCTGAGACAGGATTCAAATCTGGGTCACGCTGGTTCCAAGTCCAGAGTTCTGTCCACCACACCAGCTTGTCCCTCGCCTTTTAGCACATAAGCAGGCAGTTAAGACTGCCTGTCCTAAAAGAACAAAGGGCTTTCTCACAGAGAGGAGGAAAGGAGGAAGCAGAAGAGAAGGGAGTCAGGTGGGTTTGGTGGAGGACCCGGAGCAGCTGGCTAAGCACCCAAACTCACAGGTTCCCACAGACTGGCTGAGGAAGGCCCCTGTCGCACTGTGTGCCGGCACTTGAGCTGTCTCCAGCTGTTTTTTTTCATTTCATTCCTTCCAATTCAGTTCAACAAACCTTTGTTAAACGTCTGCTCCTGGGAAACAAAAACAAGAAAAAATAAATGAACAAAGCACTTGTGACCATTGAGGATCTGATGGACTACTGTGGATTTCATACACAAGCATCTGAGATGAGAGAGAGCTGGGGGACCAGGAGGGGCCTCGAGTCGCAGATGGTACCCACACTAGGCCAGGAAGGAAGGAAAAGAGTCTAAGAGGTGGGGATGAGGAGAAGGAAGGCCAGGCATGTACCTGTGGAAAGACACAGAAATGGTAGGTAGAATGCCAGGTGGAGTAAACAGCTTGTGACTGTATGAAGAGGAGGAAGATGTTAAGTAGGAAAGAGCCGATTTTTGGAGGGCTGTTTGTATTTGTATTTTATCCTAGAGAAAATAGCAAGCCTCTGAAGATTTTTCCAGTGAAGGGGTTACATGACTAAACCTGTATGTTAGATCTATTATTTTCTCAGCTATGTGGGGAAGATAGATTGGTGATGAGAGAGACTGGAAACAGAGGGACCAATCGGAAGACTGCTGCAGTACTCTAGTAGGGAGGTGATAAGGAAGTGAATGTGTGAATAGAGATAAGAAAATGGATATATCAGATATTATAGAAGTGGAATGTTCAGTACTTGGTAACTGCTGGGATATGAGAGGTGAAGGAGAAGGAAGAGTTGGACTGATTCTGAGGTTCCAAACCTAGGGGATTGTAAAGTTGTTAGTGTCCTTACTAGAAATAGGAAAGTTTGAAGGAGGGGTAATGTGTTTTAAAATATTTAAATGTTAAATGTTTAAAATCTTATAAAATATTTTAAATGATAAGCTTTAGATGTATTAATTTTTATTAGTTTAAATCAGCTTTTATGTGCCTCTTATATGTTTTATAAAAGTTAGCAATCCAACAAGAGGAATGGGGTTCCAGTTCTGTTCTAAGCACATGCTGGGTACACTATGAGTGGTATAAAAGGGAGCAAAAGATGCAATTTCTTCCCTGTTGGAAGGCGAGTTGGGAAGACAAGATACCTTCCCTTCCCCTCTTCCCACCCCCACCAAATTTGATAACAAGGCAATATATAGTAAAGAAGTGACTTAGAGGTCATATCTCACTTTCTCATCTGCAGATGAGGAAAATGAGGCCTGAACAGTTCATGTGACTTACCCAAGGGTACCCTGGGAATAAGTGGCAGAAAAAGAATTTGATCTTACTATGTACTTTTGTGGTAGAGAATTACTAGCAATCAGTTCAGCTTCCACTTAAAATGCGTTAAGTAGTTTACTGGTAAGGGAGCCACATATCCCTCATTCAGTACCTTTTTACTCTTATTTACATATAAGTTTGGATTTTTGATCTCTAAATTCAAATATAATTGGAAATAGCAAATGAGAGGAGAGGGAAAGAATTGTTATAAGTAGATGCACTGATGGGAGCACAAAGCGATAGCAAGAAGTGACAATCTGATGGGAAAACAGCAGAAAAACTATAAAAAACTGACACAGAAACTAAAAAACAAAGCACAGCTGTTTGTAGTCCACCAGTCCTAGACACCTCATTGGTCCTAAGACTATTGCTGTATTACAACCTAGTATAATAATAATTGACGTGCAGAATGATGATCCCAAATCATTAAGAAAAATATGTCCCATATGCTCTCTTTAAGAAGGTGGAGAATCATATGATCTGCGGTAACAGAATTTACCTTGTGGATTACTGATGCACCTCCTGGACAAGGAAATAACAGGAGATAGGAGACATTTCTATGCTTTATTTCTTGATGGACTTTTAGAAAGGTAACTCAAGCATAATTTCATCTATTCCTTTAAATCTGTATATATCATCAATGCTAGTTTAAAAAACTTTATGCTGAAAAATTAGGACCAGTCCAAGCTTTTGCACTCAAGCAAGGTATTTAAATTTTTTATTTTTCTATAACTTCCTAAGTGTAAAAGAAGCAGCAGAAACTTTAAGTTGACAAGTTAACCTTGTATTGTCTCCCATCAGCAGAGGTTGTATAGGATATTTTTTGTGGTCCTCTCAGGCAAATTTGCCATTCTTTCCAGTTTTGAATTTCTACCTTCAAGGTTAATGCTGCCTAATAAATTCCATTTTAGTAAGAGAGTATGCTGAAGCCCCCAAAAGCCTGACAAGGCGCTGGCTGGCAGCTGTTTGTGGTAAATGGAGGTAGGAAGAACAAGGGCTAAGAAACACCAGCTGTGCTGTGAGAAGGAAGCAACAGGTATCCTTGCTATTTCTGCTGAAACTTACTGAGTTCTATAGAATTTTAAGTGGCAGATAAAAAACAGATCGCCGTGATCACTTCCTAGAATTACAGTTTCCTATGGGAATCCTGGATCAGAGGCCCCCACTTTTGGCCTGGGAGTGCACGTCCTGCTTCCGCTCTAATCAGCTATGACCTTGGCTCTCTAACCTTGCCGGCCTCTCCCCAACATACAGCCTCAGGGATGTGCCCATTGGCGGACCATGTGATAGTCTACCCACCTCAGTTCAAGCAATTCATAATTTTCCTAATATTTCCACTGAATGTTAATTTTTGGTTTCCACCTTGAGAACAGACAAATTCTGGAAGCATCTGCCATGTTCAGGGCTCCACAAGAGCAATCAGATTTGCCTCTGGTGGCTATGTCTGCCTGGCCAGGTGTTATCTGATAATTTCATTTAGGACACTGCAGACTGCTTTCTGCCGACTGCTGCTATATGGTCATTGCTATTCTTTATGTTGTTTTATGTTCTAACATCTTGGAATAATTAATTCTTCTGACTGTATCTTAGAGAAACAAATGCCTAGATCGGAGGATTAGATTAAACAGTTACTGAAGAGCTTTCTAAATGTGATCATGGCTACATTTTAGCATCTCATTTGACATATTATCTGGGCCACAGGATTTCCTGAGTTTAAGTTTCAGGAAGTTTACTTTGATTTGAATCATTATAGGGTTATCTAGTGAGGGTTGTGGTTATCTTTAATAGCATTTTCCAGTACAGTGATTCTCAAACTTTGGGGTTAGAGACTTTTTTGAAGTTAAAAAAAAACCAACCCAAAACAAAGTAAAATAAATGGGGAAGAGAGAGATGGAAGGAACCCAGCTCTTATTTTCAATTCCTAGGAGATGAACTAGGACAAGGTATGACTTTATGAAGAATATAGACTTACAGATTTGGAAGGGACTTTAGATAGCTGTGGATGCTGTCTCATTTCTCTCCAGATGGGTAAACTGAAGCCCACGGAGATTAAAGAATGAGCCCATGGAGATTAAAAAACGAGCCCACACCATATAGCGAGATAGTGGTAGAGTTAGGACTAGAAATTAACTTTACTAATGATTTCTTTAAGAAACTTCAAAAGGAAAAGATGGGAAAGTGAACCATAAATGGACTTAAAAAAATTAGTTGAACAGAGAAGTTAAAGGAGATGGGGAATAATTAGAAAGAAAAAGAAAAACTGCTAACCCCATTGATTCTGTCATTGTCCTCATCTGACTCGACATGTCCAAAGCATCCAGCTTTTGGCATTGTCAGCCACCTATTCCTCCCGAATACTATCTTCTCCCCCTCCATTGACTCTTGTGGCTTTGCTTTCTCCTGGTTCTCCTTCTATCTGTTTGACCACTTCACAGTCTTCTTGGTGGAATCATCAGCTACCTCCTATGCATGGGTGTCCTCAAGGCCGTCTGCTTTTCTTGCTGTAGAATCTTGGTAATCCCTCCTTTCCCATTGGCTCAATTAGCATCTCCCGATAGATGATTTCCAAAACTATTATCTCCAGCCCCCGATTCCCTCCTGAATGCCAGTCCTGCACCTCAAACTGCCTGCTGGGAGATCTCTAACTACATGTCCTATGAATATCTCAGACTCAGTATCTAAAACAGAATCCACCCTGACCTGCCACAGACTTCCCCATTTCTCTTGGGGGGGGGGGGGTAACATCATGCTCACAGTCACCCAAGTTCTGAACCTTAACGTTATCCTGACTTTTCCTTTTCCTGTGTCTGATCACCACATATCACTGCAACATCTTTCACACCCATTTCCTTCTCTCTATGCACACAACCACCACCCTAATTTAGAACCTCATTGCTTTTCGCCTGGATCATTGCAATATCGTCCTGTTTTCCTTACCTCCAGTCTCTTTCCTTTGCCAGGCTGATCTCCATATAATAGATGCAAACATTTTTCTAAGGTGTATATGTTTTTCCAGGTCAGAAACCTTTAACACATCCCTTTTGCCTCAAGTACGAAATAAAATCTTATGCCGGCTTCCAAGGGCCTCCATAGTTTTGATCTGGTGATGTGCTAAGGCTAGAGCCAGCTTCTACTGGCGTGGGAGAACCAGTTGTCAAATTTTCAGTGTGAGCATTCATACCTCAGAAATTGGCCAAATATAGATCAGGGCTTGATTTATTGTTTTGTTGATTGTCTAGACCAGGGCTGTCCAAAATGCGGCCCACGGGCCTCATGCGGCCTGTAGTGCGATTTTTGTGGCCCTCTTACAAGCATAGAAATTTACATAAATGCTTTAGTAAATGAAGCCTAGCTACCACTGAGCTCCCACTAAAATGTCAAATCAAAATATATTGTCTATGGTTTCAATAAAAACCTAAGGTTGGACAGCCCTGATCTAGACCAAACTTCTCAGATTTAGTCAAAGGGCCATGCTTGAGGACCTTGAGGCTCTAGGTTACCCAACCCTGGTGTAGACAGTGATGGAGAAAATGTTAGTAATGCAAATTAAACTTAAAAGTATATCCTGTGTACATTTCCTCTCCAAGAGCTAGGCATTAAACACCAGGATACCCTTGTCATCCTTATTCACATACTTTATGTTGTAGTCAAATTAGACTACTCTAAGTTAAAAATTCTACCACCTTCCATTATGCATTTGCACAAGCTAACCCTCTGTGCCTTGGAATGCATTTCTTTCTTATCTCCATATTTCAGAGACTTTGCTTTATTTTAGGTGCTCTTTTCTTTGTGAAGCCTTCTCTGAGACCCCTCATTGCTAATGCTTTCTTTCACATTCTTTTGTGTTGTGAAAATGCCTGTGCATTTCCTCAGCAAAACGTACACTTCTTGGGGGAAGGGAACGTTTGCTTTGTCTTTCTCTCGCCTGCACCTGACATAATACCTGGCTTATGGTAGGGGCTTAATAAATGTTTGTTGAATTGAATTGGAAAAAAGGGGGCAAAGACTTGGGGAATGAATGGGTTTCAAAAGTGACATGTCATGAAACCAACTTTCTATTTTAAAACCTATGTGTTCTGTTTAAATTACTGTTGAAAAATATTTTAGGTTGGAATGGTTAGAATCTCTTTTAGATGGCAGTTCTGAGAAACTCTTTTGCTCAAGCAGTCAGCATCAGTAGGAGATTGTAAAAGTTTTAAATTAGTTGGGGGTAACCTCTGTTGCCAAGAGAAGTGCTATTGTGTTTATATTTCAGGCAGCTTTGGCAGAGCAGCTGAGAGCTGGGAATTCAGCTGGCTTAATGAAAGCTCTATTTTTTTTTATATCAGTAGAAAATTCATGGCACAACTGAAAGGGATCTTAAAGGTCATTTAGTATCACACCGACAGAATGGGTAAGTGAGCTGCCTAACATCAGAAAGCTAGTGACAGTCTGGATTTGAATTTAGGACCTGGGACGCTCAATTCACCAGTCTTTCCACTGTACCACATAGCCCTTCCTCATTAGATTTTTTCTTTGTTAGTGTGGCAATGCCTCATGTATCTTTTAACTCTTTTGTGGCTTTTGCTTCTCTTTTGTGGAAGAGAAGTCAGGCATAGCAGAGTACTAAACTAGGAGTCAGGAGAGACATGAGTTTGAATCCCTCTTCTGACACTTTCTGGATATAGGATTCTAGCCCAACCAACTTAACTTTTTTTAGTTTCCTCATTTCTAAAATGGACCTAACAATAATTATACTATTGGGCTGTCATGTGGAATAAATAAAATGATGTTTATTTTTTTATTTATTTTTAATATGTTTAGTTTTCAGCATTGATTTTCACATGCGTTTGAATTACAGATTTTCTCCCCATTTCCACCCCCCCCCTCC
>CM053622.1:294178278-294216502 GCA_028646595.1 Phalanger gymnotis | reverse complement strand
TGGGCTGGAGCCCTGCTTCCCTCTGCCACTTTGTGGGTTCTGCAGTTCTAGAATTGGTTCAGAGCCATTTTTTTATAGGTTTTTGGAGGGACTTGGTGGGGAGCTCAGGCCAGTTACTGCTTTCCAGTCGCCATCTTGGCTCCGCCCCATAAAATGATGTTTATAAAGCAGCTTATATAAAGTGCTATAGAATTGTCAATTATTATTAAAAAATTAGTAGACCAAGAGAATCAGATTCTAATTTGAATTGCGCCATTAGCAAAGGTTAGAGATACTTTTAAAGTTTAAAAAAAATCAGCCACTAACGTGTTTTGCCATGAGCAAGTCATTTAATTCAGCTTTTACATCTGTGAAATGGTGGGATACTAAGGTAACTCTGAAGTCTTTTCTAGCTCTAAACATTCTATGATCGTGTAGATTCATTAAAGAAAGTACACTAATACTTACGCCTTGATTAGCTTGGAAGCAATTAGTTAGACCTGTTCTAGTATGGAAGTATGAGAACAAGCTGCCACATAGAGACTTTTCATTGATTGGATTACATATTAAGGTTAGCAGGATGAATTGAAAGAGAACATTCACTATTGTGAGGTTATGAATAAGATTAATAATTGAAATAAGTTGACAGTGTTTAAGGATTGGTAAGAAATTAATCAGATTTCCCCTGGATTCTAGTACTTTAAATTTTGATCTGTCTGTATCGTCTTTAAATATGATGTTCTTATGTTTGTCTGTTTTTCTTTTATTTATATAATTTTGAACTTAGCAAACACCCCTCCCCAAGAGTTTTCATACCAAGTAGAACATAAAAAAAGAATTGCATGTGACACCCTGAATCTCTATTCTGTACTGCTTGCTTTAAAAAAAAAAGTATTAAAAAAGTATTTAACATATCCAACTGTTACTTTCAAAGCTTTACTGCTTGTCTTTTCTTCCTTCTGAAGTTCCTTCCATTCTTTTCTGGGCATTTAAAATGTTTTGATAACTTTTTTTTGCATCATTATTGCTAGCCTTTCGTCTCTCCCAAGTCCCCCCACCACAAATTTTTTTAAAAAGAAGGGTCTTTTTGAGAAATAAGAACAAATCTACATAGTGACCGTGTCTAAAAATGTAAGTCTTTTTTACTTGATTCCAACACTTCTTTGACAAGGTCCTCTGGAGTTGTGGTTGGTCACTTCACTGATGGAGTTCTTAAATCTTTTGAAGGCATTTCTCAATATTATTGTTCCTATGTAAATTGTTCTTTATCATTTTAATATATATCAGTTCATACGAGTCTGCCAAGTATTTCCTGAAAACATCTCCATTGTCATTTCTTATGGTGCAATAATATTCCATTACGTTCATATGCTGTAATTTCTTTCATCATTATACAAATACACACCCCTTAGCATCCAGTTCTTTTCTTTTTTCTAGCTCTCCCTTTCAGTATCCACACTTCTAAAATGAAGTTTGTTTTGATTACATTTATTCTCTCAAGTTTTCAATATAAAGCTTAAGGTAAAAACAACAGAACTGAAATTTGACACAAAAATTGTATAACCTGAAGAGATCAAAGAAAAAGGACTTTCCTGAACAAAAGTAGGTATAGCAGCTCTTTGGGTAATAACAGAAAACTGGGAATAAGGGAGTACTCATCTATATGACTAAACTATGGGCTTTGGTAATGGGATGTTATTGTGCTATAAAAAATTACAAAATGGATAGTTTCAGAGAAGCCTGGGGGACCTTTATGAATTGATGCAAACTGCCAATTTATATGAGGAACAACATTATAAAGACCAGCAACTTTAAGGCTAGAGAAATCTGATGAATGTAATGACCAATCACAATTCCAGAGGATTGAAGATGAAGCATGCTACCACCTCCTGACACAGAGGGACAATGGATTCAAGGTGCAGAAGGAGTTAGAAATTTTTGAACACAGGCAGTGTGGAAATTTGTTTTGCTTGGTTACATGTATTTGTAACAGTGGCATTGGATTTCTTTTTCTTTTCCCAATGAGATGTGGGGGTGGTGGGTAGGGCAAGGATAGGGATACAGGAATGAAAGGAAGGAAGGAAGAAAGAAGGTCATTGAGAAATCTTTTTTTTTTAAATGGAGAGGAAGAAATAAGCAGAAGGAAGCCCACAAAGAAGGTCAGACAAGCAGTACAGCTTTGAAAGCTATAGGTTGATCTTATACACTTAAAAAAAATATCCTGTAGGTAATAGAGGCCTGCAGCTTCATGTGCAATCGTCTTTTCCTGTATTATGTGCAAATTGCCCGTTCTATTTTTGGTTTCTTAAGCTCAGAATAAAATTAATAATTAATGGAAAAAAGAAAGATATTTGATGGAGATTGAATGTGTGTGGGTGGAAAGTTTATCACATTTTCTGAGGTTTGTCTGTGAGCCAGTTCCGATAAGAAACCTTATCAAGTTTATCTAAACAAATTTTGCCATGTTTTGGACTTTGGAGGATCTTAATGAGCCAAGTTGTAATGTCATGTGACCACCAGTTTATTGATAAAGAATCCAAGCTGACACCTCTGACAAGGGGACATGTATTTGTTCTTTGCTTTTCTTAACTCCTTCATGGTTACTACTTTTGTCACTTTGGCACCACTTTACTTGAAATGTTCCAGTGCTTAATCTCACAATGAGTCTATCTCATCTTACATTTACTTTGTATGCATTTGGTGTGTGCTTACATGTGCATGGGTTGTTTCCCTTGATAGACTGTAAATTCCTTGAGGTCAAGGGACTATTTTAAGTCCCCAGTATTTAACACAATGTCTAGTTTTTTAATACTTTTTTTTTAAAGCAAGCAGTATAGAATAGAGATTCAGGGTGTCACATACTTAATAGATGCTTGTTGAGAAATTGATTGGTTGAAAAATAACAGATATTCCCTAAATATTATTTATTGGATGAATAATATTTAGTTGGAGTAGTTGGCTGAGATGAATTGGTTGGTCAAGAGAAATCTTAGGTGGGATGTTTCATTAGTGATTTTCGTAACTGTCAGAATATATGTTTCTATCTTGCTAATTAATGATGGCATCCTAGAAAATAGTAATATGTTTTTCTTTTTAAAAAAGGTTTTTTTAAGCTTCTATTGAGAGTAACAAGTAGTTTAGGGTTTTTGTTTTGGTATAACTGATATATGTCATACAAATGTATAATCTTATTGAAACAACCATCACATTCCTTCCTGGGTTCTCATAACTGTATCATGTCCTAGATGGAAATTAAGCTGTAATTTTATTATAATTATAAATTTTATAATTTGGAATCCCAGGACAGAACTTGAAGGTTTGTTTTGGCTGAGCTCCCTAGAGGCACTGCAGAATTGCCTTCAAAGCATATTGGAGACGAAGTGATATTTCTAGATTCTCCAGGAAAGATGCAGACAGACCCACCACACTGGACTTTGTGAGGCCAACCTCGATCCTTTTCAGATACCCTCTGCCCTGGGTGAAAATGAAATGGCAGCATCAGATAGTGTGATCATTCTTCCTATAAGGCATGGCTGAGTACAGGAAGCCTTAAACCATCTGAGAAAGGAAGAGGTTAGAAACAAAGCTAGGAGACATGAAAGCACCCAGTGCCCTAGACTTTTGCGAGGACAGATATTCTCTATTAATTCTAAGCATGTCTTAATCAGAAGTTAGTCAGTCTTGGAGATAGAACAGAGTTTTGAATTTCAGATTTCAGATTTGTCCTAACCAAGCATTATCTGAGAGTTTTGTTTGGATTTTAAAGGAGGAAAAAAGCTTACAATAACTTCTTACACCTTAATTCAAAACACATGGCAAGGTCCAGGGCAGGATTCAGCAAACTTGATTTAAACAAGAACAGTTTAAGATCTTACCACTCATTAAGACCTATTCATTATATGCAAAGCACCTTGCTTGGTGCAGTGGGGATGTGAAGATAAGTCCCAGTTCCTGCTCTAAAGGAATATAAAGGAACTTTAGACCCTGAAGTCTAGTCTGGGGGATTTGATTCACATAAATAAGATTAGAATATGATAAATGTCTAAGAGCAGTACGTAGTGCAGAGGGGCTTCTGTGGAGGGAGTGAGCACTCCTAGCATTCTTAGAAGCTTTGGCAGCTGAATGAAGGATGGGATGAGTTTTAGTAAATGGACACTGGGGGGAGGGAAATGAAGAAGAGTGCATTCTAGGGATGGGGCTTTCTTTGCTTGAGCAAAGGCCTAGAAATAGTAAAGGTCTTAACAAGTTCTGAGAACTAGAGTTAGTGAGATTTGCCTTGAGCTGGAGGGGAAGAGCTTGAGATAAAGCTGGCAAGTTAGTCTGGGGCCAAATTGTAGAAATCCTTGAATGCCAGGTAAGGAATTGGAGCTTTATGGGGGTAGGCTTTGTGGAACTCTCATTTTCTCCACTTGGAGAGTGATGTGGTCAGAGCTGTGTGTTATAATGACTTTGATGATGGAGTGAGGCATAGATTGGATCAGAGAAAGAAACCTGTTGGGAAGCTATTGATTGTTGTTGTGTTTGTCCTTCATTCTCCAAGAGGACCGTGACATCAGGGAAATGATGACATGACTTGCAGTTGACTTTGATTTGAGGAAGGGAGGGCTATGCAAGGTCACCAGCCTCACTTTCTCCTCCAGAGCCATCTGCATCCAGTGGCCTGATATTCACCAGGATGACTGGAGATGGGTACATTGGGAGACCCTGGCCCTTTCTGGCTAAGGCCTATTCATAAACTCACTTAGAGTGAGGTAACACCCATTCAGTGAATAGGCCTCTTAAAGAAGTGAATCAAGGGATGGCCCCTTTAATTAGGGAAAAAAAAAGAAAAACAAATCAGCCTGGGAGGGCAAGACCCTCAGGGTTGCTGTTCCAAAGAGAAACAGTTACCATGGACATTCACTCTAAGCCAGGAGGGCCCAAAACAGCCATTAAGTGGAGCTAATGTGGAAAGAAGAAGAAAGATTATGGACTTATAGAGGTAGAGTTTGAAAAGGTTTGAAGTCATCTGATCCAACCCTCTCATTTTTCAGATGAGGAAACTGAGGCCCAAGGAGCTTATTAAGTGACTTGTTCAAAGTCATAGAGTTAATAATTGGCATAGGCAGGATTTGAACTCAGATCCCCTAAGCCAGTGGTTTTCCCACTGTATCACTGTTGGAGAGATAAGCAAGTGATTAGATGTGAATAATAAAGAAAAAATTAAAGGTAACTTTTAAGGTCTTGAGTCTAGAGAACTGGGAGAAATATTTTTAGGGGTTCCAGTGGACAAGATATGCTATTCCTGACCATAATTGCATGTATTACTTCAGAAGATTAACAAGAAAACTTAATAATTAAACTCAGTGATTTTGTGTAGATTCTGGTATGGCTCATCTGTAAACGTATACTTGAAATTTACCTAGGCCTGGAAATGTCTCTTCCCACAAGGAGAAGGCTCATATTTGGTTCATCCAGCTTACCTGTAGCCAATTGGAACCCAGGCTGAAACTGGGGCTCATCCAAGGGCAGATGTTGGGGGTATTATTTGGCCTGGGCCCATAAACTGCAGAAAATTGTCAGTTTCCCCAGGGAGAACATAGGTCTGGATTGGACTTCCTGGAGTCCCTCTAGGCTGGGGTACCCTCCCCTTTCCCCCTTAGGACCACCTTGCTGTTGAACCACAGTCCTGGGCCTAGGCCAGACTCAAACCGTTCACTGCAATTGGAGGTGATTAAAGGCACAAGACCAAGAGTAGCCCGCATTACAGTATTCTCTTTAATGTGGTTCTGGTAGTGGGCCACCCTATAGGCACATACATATGTCTCGTTCATTTGGATGGGGGCAGGGGAGAGGGACAAGTGGAGGAGAAATGTGTGAATTCCAGTGTGAGTACTGGGCATAGGACAATATTCACCATTTCTAGCCAATTCTGGCTCACCTTTTTGAGCATTAGTCTCTTAAACCGTAAAATGAGACTAATAATACCTACCTACAGTAGTGTCTCCTGGCTGGCTGTTGTGAGAAAAACGCTTGAAGTACTGTAGATTCTTGGGAGCTACAGGAGTGGGCTGTTCCATGGGAGAAATGTCAACAGGGACACTTGGTTCATTGGCAATTAATGGTCATGATGAGAGTGAGGATGAGGATGAAGAGGATGAGGATATGATGATGATAAGGAGGAGGGTGAAGAAGAGGAGGAGGATGAAGATGAGGAGGATGATGATAGCTAAATTTATATAGTTCTTACTGTGTGCCTGGCACTGTGCTAAACGCTTTACAGATATTATCTCATTTGATTCTCATAATAATCCTGGGAAGTAGATAGTATTTTATTCCTACTTTACATTTGAATTAACTGAGGGAGATAAAGGATAAATGACTTGCCCAGGATCACACAACTAATATGTGTCAAAGGCAAGATTTGAACCCGAGTTTGAACCCAAGGCTAGCTTTCTATCCACTGCC
The DNA here is from genome assembly GCA_028646595.1 of Phalanger gymnotis. NCBI lineage: Eukaryota > Metazoa > Chordata > Mammalia > Diprotodontia > Phalangeridae > Phalanger > Phalanger gymnotis. Next base: position 294,210,076 of record CM053622.1, on the reverse strand, counting down.
TCTCTTAGAGAAAGAACGTAGTTCTCTAATATGGATCTTACCTAAGAGCCGCCATATTTCCTTGCAGAGTTCAATTGTGTGTTTAGGGTAGAGGGTGAGATAGCCCTTAGCATTTCTAGAGGGATATCAATGTATTTAACCCAAATCAATTTAGACACAAGTGTGTCAGCCTCAAATTTGATATCTTTTCCTTAACCTTCTAAGCATAGAAATGTATCCTTAGTGTAAATATTCTTTAAAATAAGTTAATACTTCGTATTTAGGAGAAGCAAGAGATTGTTATAATAGGCTAATAATTGTTTTATCCCAGTATGTTTGTGTGCTCACTTTGTGAAAAACCAGTACATGAAAATTAGTTTAGACCCAACTTTGGAGGAACACCCTGTAATATGTGTTTCACTTGTGCTTTTTCCCCCTCATAGAAATATTTAGTATTTAATATCATTGAATATGGGGCCAGCAGAAACTTAAAGCATGTATCTTATCACAGCATAGCCCAGCCTCCCCACCCCCAATTTTAAAGATTAAGAAATTAGGAGAAAAAGAAAGATTAAAGGTTCACATACTTAGAGCTGGAAGGGCCCTTAGAAGCCATTTAATTTGACTCGCTCAGAGATTTAAAGTCATGTTCTTTGTCTCAAAAATTAGTACTTTTTTTGTTCTACTTTGCAGCTTCTAAGAGGAGGTAGTTTTCTCAAGGTCACAGAGGTAGCATTGGAAGTATTATTTACAGTCAAGTCTTTTGACTGAAAGCCTAATAAATGTTCTTCCAGTGTATACCACACTGCTTGTCTGTCTTCATTGCATTCCTTCCTTTTGAGCAAATCTGAGTGCGAATCTCCCAAGGAAGGTCTATATTTTTTTTTTTTTTGAAATCTCTAAAGAAGCTATTTCCACAACCTCCTTTTAGTACTATAATCAGTAATTCACAGCTCTTCAGGGATGGAGAACCTGTGGCCGCAAGGCCATATGTGGCCCTTTAGGTCTTCAAGTGTGGCCCTTTGACTAAGGCCAAACTTTACAGAACAAGGTAAAACTTGGACTCAGTCAAAGGGCTGCACCCAAGGACCTATAAGGCCACATGTGGCTTTGAGGCCATAGGTTCTCCATCCCTGTTAGGAAGTCCTTCTCAATGTCTACCTTAATTCCCACCTGTAACTAATTTAGGCCTGTCACTCTGTCTTGTCCTCATGAAAAAGAGTCACCAGTACTGCTCAGGGTCGCTCTCTATATGGAGGCTTCTTAACCCGAGGTCCCTGAAATTGTCAAGTTTAAAAAAAAATCAATAAATATATTTCAGTAGAATTTGCTTCCCTTGTAGTCCTGTGTATTTTGTTTTATGTATTTAAACATATTGGTCTATAGACTTTATCAAAGGGGGCCATGAATAAAAAATGTTAAGAACCCCCTGGTCCATAGAAACTTAAAAATTGTTCCTCATTTCTTCAACATCTTCTTTTCGTTTTCTAGATAAACAGTTTTTCTAGATTCTCTTTATATGTGAGTGTTCCAGATATTTAATTGTTGAAGGGAGTGGAATGGGATTGGACCTGCCGTTTCATTGGGGGGAGGGGTGGACCAGACTCCCCTACCAAGACAAAGCATCATCTCAGCCATTAAGGGCAATGAGAGGTTGAATTACTTGGCCACAGTCACATAACCAGTACTTGTAGTAGGGAATATTCTAACCCAGGTCTTCCTAAATCCAAGACCAGCTTTTTATCCATAGAGGCCATAGTGCCTCTCATAATTATGTTTTATCTCCGTCACCTCATCTTTATAGCCCTTCCTCTCAGACCTTTCCAGGCTCCCATGTTATATTTCATAGAGACTACAAATGTTGAGTACCATAGATTATTTTACAGTGATTATTACACTCGTAGGTAGCGTGTGCTAGTGTTTAGGGTTGTAATTTCAGCACTTGAGACACCTCTCCCCTTCCCTCACCCCACCCCATCTTTTTCCTGATTGGGGTATGCTGACACCAGGTGGCAGTGGTGCTTTAATCATTGCTGTATCATCTGACCCATATTTTATCTTAGTCATACTTTGCCTGGTGGTCTGTATAACAACAATAGAGATAAACTGTGTTTTCCCTCCCTACAACATAATTATCAATTAAAATAAGTCAGTTAAATATCGCTACTTATAGATCCCTCTGGATCAATGCAGCAAGTAGTTTTTAAAACATCTACAATTTACGAGGCGCTGTGCTAAATGCTGGTGATTTACAGACTAAAAAATGAAGGAACCATCCTTGTCTTCAAGGAGCTTGAATGATAATTTTTATCGTTCAAGTTGTAGAAGGAATAAAACTGATAGGCTTTGGGACTTTCTCTAATCATCAGCTGGTGGTAGCGGTAGATTTCAACCCCAATCTTATATACAAAACTCATTTGAATAAAATATTTTGTTTTGTTTTTACCCTACCCTGAATTTCAAAATGGAAATGGGAGAAGTCAAAAATCCTTACCCACTGGTTGGTCCTCATCCCTTTCCATTACAGCTACTTCCTGGGTTTGTTTTTAGTACTCCACAGACAAGCAAACTCCTCTGTGAAGGCTGACATTAAATGATTTTTAAAGAAACATAGCTAGAAAGTGTTGGCCCTTAAAGTAGACACTCTGGGAGGCCACGTAGTTATTCCAGTGGTGCTGCTCTTACTTAAAATATTTTTGGAACGCACTTTGAGATCTGCCTTTAGAACTGCTTTATGAGCCATGTAAAAGAAATGTCATTGTTTTGTAGTTCTGTCTTGTTTTTTGACCTCACTTCATCACCCACCACATTCACTGGACTTGAGGCTGAATTAATTTTGGCTCTTTTCCTAAGTCCATCTCTGCCTTTGAGGAATGAAGGTGGGTCACCACTGAGAATAGTCACAAGAAGATGACGCAGGTTCTGAAGGCAGATCCTGAACGGGAGTGCCAAGAATATCTTCAACAATGGTAGCATCACAGAAGTGGGTGGGTAGATTTTCTGGGGGAATTAGTGATTTGTGTAAGTGCGGTACACAGGCTGGAAAGAGGACGGAACCTGGAGTCAGGAGATTCCATTGGGATCCTGGCTCTCCCACTCGCTGCTTCTGTGACCTCAAGCACAATTTTCTCATCCATAGAACAGTGAAGCTGGACTGGAGAATCTCTGATGTCCCTTCCAGCATTCTTTAATTATTGTCAAATCCTGGCATTTCTGTTTCGAATTAAATTACTTGATGTTTACTGTCCTAAGGAAAGTGAATTCTTTCTGTGACTTTTCCCAAGGGGTGTGAAGGGATCGTATTATCCTAGACTGAGTTAGAACTCAGGGACCTCCGAGGCCATCTTGTCCAATCTCCTCGTTGTCCAGATTAAGAATCTGAGGCCCCAAAAGGTTAGGGTGGTACAGTAGAAAAAGCACTATAGGTCCTGGGTTGGAATGCTGTTTTTGACCCCTACTACCAGTGTAACCTCGAGCAAATCATCTTGGTTCCCTGTGCCTCGGTTTCCCTCATCTGTAAAAAGAAGGAATTGAACCAGATGCCTCTAAGGGCCTTTCCAACTTTACATATAGTAAGTAGGTCACCTAAGATTTGGACACATGTCCTTTGACTCCAAACCCAGTAGCTCTGTCTCCTGTATCATGCAGCCTCTCAAACTATTCATCCCAGGTGGAACAGGAACCAATAATCTTTGACTTAGGAGGTTAATGCCCCATCCAGGATGCTTCCTGGCATTCTATATCAGTTTAAAAGGCTGTACTTTTGTCTCTAGTCTCCTCGTGTGACCCTCTTACTGGAAGAAATTTGAAGTGAAAGAAAAGAGAAGCGTCTGTTGTTCTTACTCTGAAATCATAAAAATCAAATTAATATTTTCTATTTAGCATTAATTCAATAAGCGTTTAAAAGCACCTACTGTGTGTTTGGCACTTACTATTTGCCACTTACCACTAATTTAATAGGCGTTTAGAAAGCACCTACTGTGTGTTTGGTAGTGAAGCAAGAGAGCTGCCAACAGCTTTCCTGGGATCCCAGATTTAGAAGTGGAAGGGAGCCTAGAGGCTATCCAATTTAACACCTGCGGCCCCCATTTTATATATGAGGAAATTGATTATGTTGACCTTCTCAGGGTCACTCAAGTAATGAGTGATGCGGCTGTGCTTTGAATTCAGTTGCTCAGACAACAAATCTAGCCTTCTTTCTTTACTCTGCTACCTCCCTTCCTTGTTGGAAATTGAAAGCCAGGTGTGCCGGACATTTGTAGACACGGTCCTTTCTTAGCAACAACCAGCTTGAGTTTGTTTTTTGGTTTTAAGAAAAAAAATACACAAGAAACCTTGGATTCCTTCATACAGAATTATCTGCAACAAAATTCTGGCAACTTAAAAAAATATAATACAGGATTTTAAGAAGTTTGGTGATGTGCTCCATGCTCCCATTTCTTAAACTTTTCAGTGAGACAGAATAGATTTGTGGTGTCCAGCTCAGATACATATGAGGGCCCTTGATCTATACATAAGGATCTGTGAAGGCCACATATTGCCTTAGTTTTAAAATGAAATGTCTTTATTTTATTTTTTTATTTATTTTGCTAACTATTCCCCAACTACCCTTTAATCTGGTTCCACAATTGTGGTGGGCCAGGTGGCCTGTTTGACCTGTTTGGAATAGATAACCCACTCAGCTCTAAGATTCAATGATTCCATTCTCTTAAGCACCAATTAATCATATGACCCAACCCCAGGGCAGAATCCTTCTGAAACCCATGATGATACTCCAGAGCAACAAGTAGGCCATGTATGCTGGGTGGAAAGAGAATTTTAGAGTTGGAAAGAACCTTAATTGACATGGACATATAAATTATTTTAGGCACACTGTCTCTCACATCTCTCATTGACCTTCACAACAACCCCGAGTTAGGTTGTACGAATATTGCTATCATTCCCCTTTTACAGATGAGACAACCAAATCTCATCAAGGTGAAATGCCTTGCCCCAGGTCACCAATCTGGTTAGTGGTATAGCTACTAAGTCTTGGTCTCAGGGCTATAAATCCATTGTTATGCCCCCTAAGCTAAACTGCTTTCTGTACATTTCAACTTCGAAAACAATTTACAGATTAATTTTGAAGGAGATTTGGCCTAAGGGGTTTAAGTCTCTGCAGGCAGTTTAGTGAACTTTTCCCTTTGGCCAACCAAATTTGAAGCAGGGGGCTCAGGAGAGTTTTACATTTCTATAGCTAAATGCTTAAAAACAAAAAGAAAGCCATAGCTCTCACAGCAAAATTAGCTTAGTTTTTTTCCAAGTGTTTAATAAAACAGTTTAAAACTCTGTCATGGAGCTCAGGATTAGGGACCTTGACCTTGAATAACCAGAGCTTGGAAAAATGAATTTGTTTGGCTGGATCAGGGTGGGAGCTGTCACAGGAGACATATTAAACAAGCAATCATCTCACAAAGGAGAGTTAAAAATTGTTAGAATGGAAAGGCAAAGGAGAAAATTTTCTAAATGGCATTAAATTTATGATAGAAGGGAGATTTTTTTTTTTGTCATTTTCAAGACCAAATTTGCAAAAAAAGAGGGCATAAAACTAAAATTGTCCTCTAGTTCCTATATGTTCTTGAAAAGAAAACTTTCAGCTCGGAAGGGTGTATTGAATAAGAACTATTAAGGGGCAGAGACCTTCATTTTTGTCTTTGCATCCCCAAATCCTAGGTACTTCATAAATGCGTCGCTGAATCAAATTGAATGTTGTAGCCATTTGGAAAGATTGCGTCTTCATGAATAGTCAAATGAGTTTTGCGCGCGCACACACACACACACACACGCACGCAATTTTTTTTCAATTATTAAGCATTTATTTTCTCTCCCTCCCAACTGCCCCCCTCTAATGAAAAAGAAAATTAAAAACCTTGTAACAAGTAAGCATAGTCAAGAAAAAAATTTCCCACATTTGGTATATGTCCAAAATTGTATGTTTCATTCTGCATCTTGAGTTCATCGTCTCTTCCAGGAGCCAGGTAGCATGCTTCCTCATAGGTCCTCTGGAATTATGAGTAGTCATCTCATTGATTACAGTTCTTAAGTTTTTCAGAGTGGTCTTTATGATGTTGTTATTGTTTACATTTCTCCTGGTTCTGCTCACTTCATTCTGCATCAGTACATACAGGTCTTCCCAGGCTTCACTGAAACTTACCTCTTTCGTCAGCTCTTATGGCACAATAGTATCCAATGATTGGATACCATAGTTTATATGCCAGTCCCCACTAGATGGGCACTCTCTTAGTTTCCAGTTCTCTGCCACTACAAAAATGAACTGCTATAAATATTTTTGTACATATAAGACCTTTTTCCTTTTTATTTCATCCCCTTGGGGCCACAGACCTAGTAGTGGTATTGCTGGATCAAAGAATATGCGCAGTTTAGTAACGTGCTGGGCATAGTTCCAACTTTCTTTCCAGAATAGCTAGACCAATTCGTGGCTCCACCAACTGCGTATTAATGTGCCTGTTTTCCCACAGCCTTTCTAACATTTGTCATTTTCCTTTTTTGTCAGTTTTGCCACTCTGATGGTTGTACAGCGGAACCTCGGATTTGCTTTAATTTTTATTTCTCTAATAGTTCCTTGGAGCATTTTTTTCAATATAGTTGTGATAACTTGGATTTCTTCTTTGGAAAATCATTTTTTCACATCTTTTCACATATATCAGTTAGAGTGGAAATGTTCTTAAAGTCAGTTAAATAGGTGAATATTTAAAACAATAACAACCAACCAGAAGCATCATCTAAGGAAGGAGGGAGAAGATGGAAGGAGGGAGATTGGATCCCTCTAAAATTTAATGGAAATGTTATCATATAAAAAATTCCTGTTTGAAAAAAAAATCCCAATAACCTAAAGGACCAAAAACTGAGAAAGTGTTATTTGTAAATTGAAAAGAGTTGATTTTACCTCCTTGGCATCTCTCACGGCAGTTCACTTCTCTCCTCTCACACTCACTCAGTCGTTTCAGCCTGCCTAACTCTTCATGGCCCCATTTGGGGTTTTCTAGACAAAGATAGTGGAGTGATTTGCCATTTCCTTCTCCAGTTCATTTTACAGTTGAGGAAACTGAGGCAAGCAGGGTTAAGTGACTTGCCCAGGGTCACCCAGCTAATAAGTGTCTGGAAGATGAGTCTTCCTCTTCTGCACCACCTAGCAGCCCGTACTCCCCTGAGTTCAGGTCCTCAGCACATCTCATATGGACTGTTACAATAGCTTCCTAATTGCTTTCCCTGCCTTTAATCTGCCCCCTCTCTAAAGTACAGTTTTACAGTTGAGGAAACTGAGGCCCAGGTCATCTTCTCTCTGTTCCACATTGTCTCTAGATAGGGTGATTATACATTACACCTCTTCATAATTTGTGTTCTCTCCAAACTATTCTATATGTTATTCCCTCTGTTCTACCCTGCCTATGGGATGGCAGGACTGCCAGAAGACCTGCCAGGGGTGTCCCCTTCCCCTTTATCCTTCTTCCCCTCCTGCCTCTCTCCCTCAGCCTGGGGCTACCCAGAGCTCACAGGTGTGGAAGGAGATGGGAGATACCTTCTTGTGAGTTGGAGAGCTGTCAGCCCTTACCATCTGCCCTGAAGCCACCTCCTGAGCTAGCCCAGGCCTTGTCATCTACCCTTTCTCTACAGCCTCTAGACTCCAAGTACCATTCTCTGATGTGGATATAACCTAAAGACTCCTGGCCCTTGCCATCCCTTTCCATCTGCCTTGTAGTTCAACTTTCTTTTATGTTTTTCCCCCAATTAGAGTGTGAGCTCCTTGAAAGTAGGAACTCTCTGGCCTTTTCTATTTGTGTCCCCTGCTCTCAGCATAGTGCTTACACATAATCAGCACTTAATAAATGTTATTGTGTTCATTTCCCACCTGCATGCCTTTGCTTAGGCTTTTGTTCCCTGCTCTGATGCCTCCATTGTCCTCTGTCCTCACTTCCACCTCTTAGAACACTCGTCTTTCTTTAAGGGTCAGCTGAAGTGCCCATTTCTTTTTACCTAGCACAGTCCTGAAGGCACGGGTCTCTTTAGAAGTTAAAGACCATGCTGTCTTGAGTCACAAGAGCTGAATTCAAGTCATGCATGGCCTTAGGTAAGTTACTTAACCTGTCTGGGCCTTGATTTGCCTCGTTTCTAAGATGAGGAAGCTGGACTAAATGATCTCTTAGCTTTAAATGCTATAAACTATGACAAACAAAGAGGTGGTTGCTGTCCAAGCAAAGGAGTTGATATAATTGGGCAAATATGAAAAATCTTCCCAGATGAAACACTCACCATTTCCAGGTTTATGATTGTGCAAGCAGGAATGATGGTCATTGTGATTCTATTTGTGAGCAATCATCTCCACACCAGGAAATGATTATTCAGGGTTGCCTTGTTCTAATTATGGCTTTTGTTGGCCGTCCAGAGGCTCCATGCTTTGGGGTGTTATATAAACAAATTTTGGACCATGCCTTATATGCTCTGTTAAGCACCAGCTGCCATGCGGACACTCAATAAACATCAAATTGGGCTGGTGGGTTGCTTTTTTAAAAAAACCAATATTATTATTTCAGCATAGTTACTGGAAACCCCATTGAAAATTCCTGAGAAATTCTAGAGAATTGTGAATGCCCCAACGATTTGGAATAGGACTTGAGTATAATCTTTTCAATCCTTTATTATTTTTTAAGGGAGGTCGACGAAAGCATCTTCATTGCGTGCCTTTGATTTTAAGGGGGCAGAGGGTAACTCCCACACTGCCCATTTGTATCACAGTGTTAGAGGCAGTAAGGACGGTATTCTCCATGTAGAGCAGGATAAGAGGGCAGGGAGTGAAGGTAAAGAATAAATCCCAAAGTAAACCCAACTTATTGCTTTGAACTTCCTTCTGTATGACTGTAAAGGAGCAGAAAAACAATGTGCATAGATTCAGAAGCAGTGGTTTGTTTCTCAGTCGGTTCTTGATGAGCTTTTGTTGATGAAGTTTGCTTTCCCGTCTCATTCTGTCTAAAACTATTCTTAAAAAGGATATGAAGGGGCAGCTAGGTGGCTCAGTGGGTAGAGCACCTGCCCTGGAATCAGGAGGACCAGAGTTCAAATGCCCCTTCAGACACTTACTAGCTGTGTGACCCTGGGCAAGTCACTTAAGCCCAATTGCCTACCTTCCCCCCCCCCCAAAAAAAAGGATATGAAAAAGGTGCTTAAGAACCCAGGGATTAATCGAACAAGCAACCCACCTTTCAGTTGAGATATCCACAGAAAATCAGCGTGCAGTAGTAGTTGGGAGCTCTGGTTAGGCGCTAAAATCACTAATTTGAGAGAGAGTAAGATAACAATAATGGTAGTATTAATAACAGCTAATATTTAGCTGGTGCTTTAATATTGGAAAAGTGTTTTACACATATCATCCCATTGGATAATACAATATATAGCTAGTACCAGGTAGAATCCAGAGGCCCGAGATAGCCTTCCTTCAAGCTGTCGCTGCAGTGTTTACTATGTGCGTAGAATCACGTGCCATACGAGGGGATACAAATGAAATGTAAGATGTAGTCTTGGCCTTCAATTACAATCTAGTTGAGATGAGCGGGGACATTTAGAGAATTCATGAATAATGGCATGAGTAAATATGTGAGAGGCAGAATGACCATAATGTATGGAGCGCCAGCCTTGGAGGCAGGAGGACATGAGTTTATGTCCAACTTCTGGGAGATTAACTGCATGACCCTGGGCAAGTCACTTAACAAGTCTCTGAGTGCCCCCCCCAACTCTCTTAAATATCGCAGAACAGTAACTATTGAAACGGCCTCTGGATTGATTGATCTCCCTGTCTCTGGTCTCTCCCCTCAAGGATCCATCCTCCAAACATCTGTTAAGGTGATTCTTCTTAAGCGCAAGCCTGACCATGTCACAACCCTATTAGATAAACTCTAGGCCTCCCTTTTGCCTTTAGGAGAAAATACAAACTCTCTATTTGGCTTTTAAAGTTCATAACATGACCCTAGCATATCTTTCCTTCTCCATTGCACACCATTCCTGTTCCTGTGCCCTGAGGTCTGGCAAAGCTGAACTTTCCTCTCTTCTCCACACACCACGCTGGATCTTCCAACCCTATGCCTTTCCACGTGCCGAGGATACGCTCCTTCCTTACCTCCACACTGTGGAATCCTTAACTCCCTTCAAGACACAGCTGAAGTACCACCTTCTCCATATAACTTTGCCTGATACCCCCAACCACTAGTGCCCTTCTGCTCTAACGATCTCCTATCTGTTCTGTGTGTGTATGTATATGCATAGATAAATCTTTATTGTATGTGCATACAGATGTATGTGTATATATCATACCCATACACACTTAATTGTACGTGTATGGACACACACAAAACTAGGCAGTGCAGTGAATAGAGCACAGGGCCTGGAGTCAGGAAGACATGAGGTCAAACATGATCTCAGATGCTTACTAGCTATGTGACCCAAGGAATGTCACTTAACTTCTGTTTGCCTCAGTTTCCTCATTTGTAATAATAGCACCTAACTCTTGGGGTTGTGAGGATCAAATGAGATAATGTTTGTATTAGCACTTTACATAGAGTGGGCAGTACGCATAGTAGTGGTGATAGTAGTAGAAGTAGTTGTCATCGTCATCGTCGTCGTCGTCATCGTCATCGTCATCGTCTCCTTAACAGAATGTAAGATCCTTTGGAGTAGTGATGGTTTAGTATTTACGTTTGGATACCCAGGTCCTAGCACTGTGATTGGCGTATAGTAGGCAATTATAACATGGTTGTTGATTGGTTAATTAGTTGGTATAGAGAATTTTTTCTTGGAGGATTTCCTACACCCACAAAATTATAGGTTGGGTCTTAAATAACAATAACCACAAAAGACTGTACGCGATTAAATGGGAAGAGGTGGTACTACCATTAGAGGAGGGGCAAGATCGCTTTGCATTGGAATGGTCTAGAAAAGCATCATGGAGGAGGTGGGATTTGAACCAGACCTTGAAGGATTCATAGATTGGGTGCTAGGCCAGGAAGAGGGACGTATTCCATACAAGAACTGTTACATGAAGAAAAGGAGGAAAAAAGATGAATAGCATTTTCAGAGGATAGTGAAGGGGCTGGTCAGGTTGGAGTAGAGGGTTTGTGTTCGGGGCTAGTCAGACCTAAATTCAAAAAGTAAATTGAGGCTAAATGGTAGATTTTCTGAATTCCATATCAGAAAGATTAGAATCTATTCTAGGGACAGTACAGAGCAGCCACAGGTTTTCAGGCATTGGAATGACATGATGAAATTAGCTTTTTAGGAAGATTTATTTGGCAACAGTGTGCAAGATAGGTAAGAGCAGGACCAATCTGTTGGGCTACTGTAGTGAGTCCAAACATTTGGATATATCAAGGACCTGGTGACAGTAAGAAAGGGAAGGAAGTAGGAATGGTTATAAGAAATATTTCAAGGGAAGAATTAATTGGACTTGACTTCCAGCCAAGATGACTGTCACATACCTACTCCAACAAAACCCTGAAATTTGCACCAGACTGAATAATAATCAAGAAATTCAAAGAGAAAATACAATAAGCAAATTCTTCTACCCCACAGCTGCCTAGGATGTCAGCCAGAACCTTGAGGGTAATAGGAAAGGGCACCTTTTCCCCAAGCAAAGCCAGCACTAGTCTAGTGGTTCCTCCCTGCTCAACCAGAGATGGCCTTGAAGTCTCGGTAACTGGAGGCAGCAAGAGTGAGGGCTCCCCTGGAGCAAGCTCCAGGGTGGAGACTTTGCAGTGACCAGCACTCAGATCCAGATCGCCCAGGCCCAGAGGTTCCGAGGTTCCTAATACTCTATCCTGAATATCAGGGAAGACCCTGAAGATTCATTGCTCTGAACCATGAAGACCAAAGCGATCCTAACTCCAGGACAGGAAAGTCAGCTCAGAAACTTGGGAACCCCAGATAAAACCAAATAGGATTGACCACCCTACCCAAAAACACAGCAGGGAGTAAAGCATGGCCCTAGTACAAAGCCCCAATTTATAAACTATAGAGATGTGTCAATCAAAGAAAATACTAATCAAGATAAATAATTATTGCAAATCTGAAGATCCCCAAGAATTAATTGTATTTGACAGTTAATTGGAAGTGCAAGTGAAGGAGGAGTAGTCAAAGGTGAATCCAAGGTTTTTGTTTTACTATTGAGAGAAATAGGAAAGAAGACAAAACTTCTGTTTTCGGGGGATAGTGATGAGTTCAATTTTGGAAATGTAGAGTTAAAGTAGAATTATCTAGGTTAAGTCATATGAGGTCACTGCTAAAGAGATAACACAGCAGTGATAGTGGAAGCTGGGAACCTGGAGGAGTTTTCTAAGGAGAAATCCTGATGGCTCTTGTTGCTAATGTACCCTTCTCCCCAAATTACTTTGTATATAATTTTTTATGCACGTGTATTTTCCCACAATGGAATGTAAACTCCCTGAGGACATTGTTTTGTTTCTATCTTTGTATCTGGAGATTATAGACATTATGGGGCAGAGCATAGAAAGCCGTCCTTGGAGTCAGGAAAATGAAGGTTCATATCTCACCTCTGAGATTGTGTGTGTGTGTGTGTGTGTGATTGTCTGTGTCATCTGGGCAAATGATTTAAATATCTTAAAGCTCTGGCAAGTCTCAGATTATAAATGGCAAAGAAGAAGCAGACATGCATTGGTAGAGAGTCTCCTCATCCGTCTCCTTTATAGCAGTGAAATCACCAGTTTGGTCCCTAGTCCTTATCTTCAGAATACCCTTGTAGTAGCTGATAAGTAAACGCTTCCTTAAGGGAAGATGGGATGAGGACTGAACCTAGGGAGGGGTCATTGAGGCAAGAAGAAGGAAGACAGACCAGAAAAGGAGATGGAAAAGCATCCAGCAATGAAGCTTCAGGACAGTGTGGTGTTATGGAAGCCGTAGACTTGAGGGAACATTCAGATGGAGGGAGTGGCTAAGTGTCCCAGAGAACTCAAGAAGCATGAGAACTGTTTTTTTTTTTTAAAAAAAGGCTTTCAAATTTGGAGAGGAGGAGGCTGCTGGTGACCTTGGAGAGAGTTATTTTAATAAAATGGAAGGGACAGAAACCAGATTTCAGGGATTAGGGACAGATTCCCTGGCGACAAATGGAGGCAGTGAGTTCCTTTCCTTTGAGAACTTTGATGGCGAAACAGAGAGAGGAACTGGGCAGTAGTGAACCAGGGAAGGCTAGTACCTGAGGTTTACCCTGGAGTCTGTGGTATTTCCAAGTGTTATCAAAAGTCAGGGGCTGGGTCCTTCACTCAAGGATCCCACTTCAGTTCTGCCCTGGCGTTTTTGGCACTTGGTCATGTTTTGTGTCTATTTCCAGGTTGAGTTCTTCAGAATTCCCCTCCTGGGTCCCAGAAGAGTCAGATTGTAATCTACTCATTGGGTCTTTCCAGGACACTCTGACTTTTCTATGAGGAGATATCCCAAATTTTATTACCTTTTGTTCTTAGAGTTAAAGCTATTGTTCCAAAGTTCTTTTTGATGTGGTTTTTATTCAGAAGTTTCAAGCAAAAGGAAATTCATTGCTGCACAAGATTGTGCATGAATGCAGAATTACTGTAGTAAAGAAATATACAGTCATCTCCCAATTAGCCATGTAGCTATTTTCTGTATTGTAGATCATTTGCCCATTTTGAACTCCCTTTCCTGTGGGCGCTCCACACACCCACCCCCTTCCCTCTTATGCCACCTGACTGGTTGGGCTATTGCTATACTTTTGTTAGGCAGGAAAACTGGCTCTAGTGATTGAAGCCATGGCCCAAATCCATCTGGAAGGAAGGGAGTCTTATCCACAGAGCCCAGTCAGTCACTACTGCTAATGTTCCCTTCTGCTCCTTTCACCCATTTGGCTTCAGGATACGCACTTACTCTTCTTCCTCCAGCTTGATTGGTCACGGTGATTTTGCTTCCCATCATTAGTGAGGACAATTCCAAAGGTGACTACTACTCAATATTTTTTTCAACAAGTGTTTCTTAAGCACCAGCTATGTGCAACTCAATGCACTAGTCTTCGGGGGAATTACAAAGATAAATAAAACATTGTTCTGTCTCTTAAGGGGTGATAAAAACATGTACATGAATAAATATAATACAAATTGAAATATACTGAATGCTATCCAATGAGAGATACCTTCTGCATTGGGAGGGAATCACAGCTGGGGAATCACAGAAGACTTTTTGGAGGAGATGACACCTGATCTAAACCTTATAGGATGGTATGCTGCCAAAAGTCAGAGAAGGAAGGGTGGGGTATTTTTTTTAATATTACCTACACTATTCTCAGAAGGCTACTGTACTCTTAATTTTTTATGCAGAATCATTAAGTTCAGCTTCCTACAAAGTGATCGCAAATTGATTCTCTGATTACGTATTTACATGAGCAAAAACAAGAGCACGCCTTTCCTGATCCATCAATTAGTAATTTCATGATGTGATTTCAGTCCATTAATATTGGAAGGGGTAGATGAGCTATGTCAGGAAGGAAGACGTGACCGTTCAGTTCATCAGTTATCAGGTTTGTTGAGTTGACGATGAGGAAGCACAGCCTAGTGACTATAGCCTAAAATTTCTGAGGTTCGTCCCTACTCGACTCTTAACATTTTAGAAGTCACTCTTGGCTTCTCTCCTTTCAGAGGTGCCTAGAAAGTCTCTGAAGTCATCCTCTGCCGATTTGGAGAAGACAGCAGTAAGGTAGAAGATACAAAAATAAAATAGATTGGTGTATCTTTACAGCTGCCTAGGAAATTATTGGGGATATACAGACACTCAAGAGGAGTGGTCCGTGGGTATTATAGTGAGTATAATGAGGGAGACTATGAGATGTGTAATTATGATCTGAAATATTTAAAAACTTAATTTTAAAGCATAAAGCTACCCTAGCCCAGTTGATGAGGGCGGAAGTATATATAGTCTTACACTTGGATTTTTTTTTTAAAACTGTCTTCTTAAATACAAGGCGTAGGAGACATGGCTAGACAGCAGATTGTCTGAAAAATATAAACTAGAATTAGATATTGCCAAAGTAACCAGAGTGATCTTGGGCTCTGTTATAAAGGCTTATAGTCCAGGGCGGGGGATATGAGAGAGTTGCTGTATGTTACCTTAGTTTGAGGTCTTGTGTTTAGTTTAGGTCCAGACACCACATTTTAGGAAGGATGCTGACAAGTTGGAAAACATCAAGGATGATAAGCCTCATGATCATGACATATGAAAATCAGTTAAAGGGACTGGGTGTTGTAAGCCTAGAAAAAAGAAGGTTTAGGGGAAGACATGATAATTGTATTCAAGTATGGGCAGCTAAGTGGCATAGTACACAGACTCATCTTCATAAGTTCAAATCCTGTCTCAGACGCTTAGCGCTGTGTGCCCCTGGGCAAGTCACTTAACCCTGCTTACCTCAGTTTCCTTGTCTGTAAAATGAACTGGAGAAGGACATGGCAAACTGCTCCATTATCTTTGCCAAGAAAACCCCAAATGGGATCATGAAGAGTCAGACTCAATTGAAATGAAGAAACAACAAACAATTTAAAGAATTGTCTCATAGAAAAGGCATTAGACTTGTCGTTGTTAGCTCTGGAGGGCAAAACTAGGAACAAGGGACAAAAGTTACAAAAAAGGATAAGGAATACCTAACCTTTCAGGACGTAGTAGGTTCTCCCTTCCTTGAGGTCCTTAAGGAGAGACAGGAGAACCACTCATTAAGCATTAGAGAGCTTCCTCAGGCCTCTGAGCTCTCTTCCAACTCTGACAATCTATGATTCTTTAATTGTGTCACCATTAAAAATGTGAAAATTCAGGAAATAAAATGTTAGTGGATTGCTGATCGCTTCCTGCGTGGGAGGTATTCATTCCCTCTTTATCCAAAAAGAACATTTGTTTGTTGGCCATAGTTGTGTGCATGGTAGTGGTGCTACTTATCTTGGAGCTAAAGATCATAGATTATAAACTGAGAGGTGGAAGGAATCTTAGAAGTCACATTGTCCAGTTCCCTTATTTTATGATGAAAAAACCAAGACCCAAAGAGGACCAAAGCTAGGATTTGAACTCAGATCTCCCAACTTCACTACACCACAATATGTTTGTATTCTGAGAGTAGGTCCTCTCTTGATCAAGAACATTCTTGGAGGTATTTGGTTAGGAAATATTCAAATTTTCTCATGTTAAATATCATATTTATCCTTATATTGAAAAGTTGAGTTTTTTTTTATTTTTGGTTTACAACACTCGGTTCTACATAATTTTGAGTTCCAGATTTTCTTCCCTCCCTTCCCAAGATGGCATGGAATCCCATGTAACTTCCACGTATAACTTCGCATTGAATTGATTTACACATTAGTCAAGTTGTGGAGAAGAATTATGACCAATGGAATGAATCATGAGAAAGAAGAAACAGAACCATAAAAAAAAATAACCCAGAAACAGAAACAGTACATTTTGTCCATCAGCTGTTTTGAATGCTGTTTATACATTTTGGAAACACCAAGATAATCCAAGAAGCAGGAAATAGATATTTAACACTTCTCAGGTACTCTGCCTGATTCTGACCATCACAACCGAGAAGTGATATATAAAACCAGAAGAGGTCACAAAGGGCGATTTTAGCATGTAAGATTGTGGATAATGGGAATTTTATTTTTTAATTCTGAAATATTACTGCTACTAAATGTAAAGATTGAACATAAAGACAAAAACTTTTTTTTTAAAAAAGAGTTCAGGAGAAGGGTTGAGGAATAGATAAATTGTCTATTAGTTTTCCATAGTCATGTAAAGGAAACAGATCTATCTTGAGAGCAGCTGTCTGAAAAGTATATAATGTCTCTCTGTAACTCTACAGCCATGCATCTCTGCTGCCTGCAGGACCTCTCCATTTGGAAGTAGAACTAATTTTCTTCCCCTGTAACCCACTGCTCTCCCAGACCTGTTGAGGGTACCACCTCCCCTTTTAGTCACCATGAGTCATGAAATGAGATAATGTATGTATAGGGCTTTGCAAATGTTGAAGGGCTGTGTAACTGTAGCTAGGTCCCACAGTGGGGACCAGAGTTCCGAGCTGGATTCAGACACTTCCTAGTTGTGTGACTCTGAATAAATCATTTAATCTCTCTCTGTGTCAGCTTCCTCCATGGTGAAATGGGAAATGACAATAGCCCCAATCTCCAGAGGTTGTGTGAGGATCTGATGAGATATTTGTAAAGCTCTTAGCACAGTGCCTGGCACATACTAGCTGCTTAACACGTGCTTATTACATTCCATTATATTTTATTCTAAGTTCGAGCTATTATCATTAACTCACCCCTCTCCCTCACCTACTTACCTATAGCACATCACTTGCCGAGTCTCCCTGACCGTACCCACAAGACATCTCATACCCACCTACTTCTTTGCACTCAGGTGTGGCTGCGTTATTCTCCTGCTAAAAACAAACCTTCAGTGACTCTCTGTTGCCTCTAGGAGAAAATACAGACTGCTACACTTTGGCACTTAGGGCCTTTACAATCCATTTCCAAGCTACCTTTCTGAAGTTATTTCCTATTTTGTTGTTTAGTCGTTTTAATCGCGTCTGACTTTTCCCCATTTGGGGTTTTCTTGGCAATGATCCTGGAATGGTTTGCCGTTTCCTTCTCGTTTTATAAATGAGGAAATTGAGCAAAAAGAGTTAAGTGACTTGCCCAGGGTCACGCAGCTAGTAAATATCTGAGGCCAGATTTGAACTCTCAAAGATGAGTCTTCCTGACTCCAGGCCTGGTCCTCTGTGCACTGTGGCACCACCTAGCTGCCTTTATTTCATATTATCCCCTTTATTTTAAAGTTGGTGTTCTAGCCAAACTGGATTACTAGCTATTCCTTAAACATTTTATCTAATACCTGCTTGCTTTGGGTACATTTGCATAGACTCCTCTTCATGCCTGGAATGTTCTTCCTCATCTCCACCTTTTGGAATTTCCATCGGCCTTCAGGGCTTTAGTTCAAATGTTGCCTGCCTTGTAAAATCTTCCTGATCCTCCCCAGGACTCTCTCTTCCCTCAGATCATCTTGTGCTTACTTTTCTGGGTATATATTATCATCCATCCCCCCCCCCCCAGCCCAGAACTCTTTGAGAGGATATAATGTTTGGGTTTTTTTTGTGTGTGTGTGTGTGGGTGTCTTTGTATTGTTTTATATGCAGTGCCTAACCCATAACAGGTGCTTAATGAATGTTTATTAAATTGAATTATGTGGTAGACCGATGGACTTCTTCTCCCTTGAAGAGAGAACAAAATGAAGTAGATTTAAATTGTGGGATGAGGGGATTAGTCATTAAGAAGGACTGACATTGAGGGTTTGGAACAGTTTGCCAAAAAAGGGGGGGGGTCTTGGGATATTTTTCTCTGATAGCCCTGTCCCCATCCAAATAGCATTTATTTGCGTCTTTCTCAGATGGTTTTGCTGCATTCTGCCTGCCTAGGGATGGAGGTACAAGTTATGATCTCCCAACCTCTCTTCTGTCTCTTTGATCCTATGAGAAATGGCCAACTAAATGGTTCCAGTATTCTTTTTAAGTAGACGGTCTCATGGAAGAAATTCAAGGATGAGTTTACTATTTGCAGAATCCATAAACAGCTAATTATTCAGATCACTAGAATACATACACCACACCCTGTGTGCAGTACACACACACACACACACTTAACTCTCTAGCAAAATGCTGTTAAGTGAAGCAGTTCCAGATATTATGAAAGCCAACTGACCCTGGAAAATTAGTGCCCGGCTTGCGTGACTGAAAAAGCTGTTCACAGCAAGGCATGGCTGCAGGCCTTGGCTGTTGTATTTTGGTAACCATGGCAGTGAGCTCTCAAGGGACCAAAATGTGAGTGAATTTTCCTTTATTTCAAGGAAGAGCAATAAGAGAGAGGTTGTTTAGAATTGTTCCTTTTTTCCTCCTTTTTTTTCCTGTGCCATGACCTTGACAAAAATATCTTTGAAGTACTTACTGGCTAATTTTCTGTTGGGGGACTAGAAAAAACTCAGGATATTTAAAGGCTCTTGCCTTTATCTTTAAATGTTCTTGCCAAAGGAAGTCCCATCTTCCCCAAAATGTTTGCCTTTAGTCGCTCAGGAGAACCCACTTATTAATTATAAGTGCCTAGGAACGAGCAGAGCTGATACTTATCTCAGAGCCAAGCTAAGCACCAGGGCACTGCTGTACTTGCTTTGAACTAACGATGGGGTTGTACTAGTTTAAATGGCAGGTGCAACTTGTCGTGACATTCTGTAGTTGAATGTAGATTTAAAAAAAAAAATAAACATTCAGCCTCAAGCTTGAGGCCAAACTTTTTTTTTCCCCACTTGGAAAAGTGATTTCATTTTCCATGTACGATGTAAGAAAATCATGTAGGATTTTTTTTTAAGAAAGGAAAGAAAACAAACAAATGTTCATGATGCATATTTAAAGGATGGTCCCACATGTTTCAAAGCATTTGCTGAGATTATTCTGGATCAGCAACTCTATCTGTCATTGAATCCATATGACTTGCCAAATGGCATTTTATAGCCTTTTTTTCCTTCATTTCAGCCTTATGAGTTAAAATTAAGGTTGTTTTTAGTTGTGACTAATCTCATAAAATCTTTTTTAAGAAGAGGCTTTATGTACTCAAGCCTTGAAAATTTCTTTGGTCTTTGAACTATTGTTGGTAGAATGTCATTAGAGTGCAGTAAGCCCATCCAGTTGGGAAAGTCTGCGGCCACAAAGCTAGAAGACAAAATGCCAAGGGAGCTATGAGCACCCTCCATCGAACTTCAAGAGCTGGGGAGAGGGTTCATTTGGGGATAGCTGTCATGGTCATTGACACATAGCAATTACAGAGGAAATCATGAGAAAACGGGTTCACTCAGGAGATTTAGGAGCATTCATAAGGACATTCACAAGGACCCATCTCGTCCTATTCTTCCTTAGACTTCCTAGGGATCTTTATGTTGGATCATAGATTCAGAATTGGAAGGGATCTTTTAAGATCTAGCCAAATGTGTCCAGTTCATTTTACAGATGAGAATAACTGAAGCCTAGAGAGGTTAAACAAATTGACCCTGGTGACACAAGTAGGTTGCGATAGGGTCAGGATTCAAACCTAGGTCCTGGGATTGCTAGTCTAGCATTTCTTTTCACTGTACCGAAACTTACCTTTGTTCACCCCCATTGAGGGCCAGGTGGGAGCTCTTGGAGTTCCCTGAGGGATGAAGGATAGAATAAAGACACAATTTATTTCCACTTATCCCAGTACCCACAAGTATACCTATCCAGCGTCTTCACTAACACCATTACAAAAATAGGATGCACCTGAAGCACAGACTAACCTTTAGATGGAAATTGGGTCTACAAAAGAAACAAACAAAATTCCCTCTGATTATTTTCATTTTTAAAAATTGCTTTTATCAGTCAAACTTGTTTTGGTATACAAAATAACCACTAATGAATTCTTCCCTTTTAAGCTTGTTTATTTTGACATTGTGTGGAAATAGCCAGATTCCATTCCTTGCTGTCTAAAAATCTTGTCAGTTCATAGCCTGGTATCATAATGTATTTTTGTCCTTGACTACAGGTGGGAAATTGGTAACTCACCTGCATAATGCAGGCTGTGCTAAAACCAAAAAGATGTCCAAATTATGGCATGAGATCACATTTGTGATTCTTTCTCATTCAGTAAGTTGACTTTCTCTTTCCCCGATATCCCAATTACCAAATTGTTGTATCAATACCAACTCTCATCACTCCTCAGTTCTTGAGCTGCAAAGTCTTCCTAGATGCAGCAGCCCTGGGCTCTGAATCCTTAGGGCTTAAAATGGACAGGACTTCATATGTGATGCCATTTGAGGGGTGTCTTTAGAAAATAGGAGATGGTCACTGGACCTCTGATTTCATTGGGGGAGGGAACTCCCAGGTGAGTAAACTCCTTCAACCAATACAGACTGTCACTTGCAATCTTAGAGAGTTGCCTCTATCACTGAGAATGAAGTGACTTATCTAGTTCACATAGACAATGTGCATTTGAATCCAGGTGGTTTTGTTTCTGAGACCACCTCTCTGTTCACTAAGTCACATTGCAACATGGAGAATGGGTTACTAAATCAGGCAGGGAGTGAGAGATATCCTTTTTATTTGGGGGCGGGGTGTAAAAATTATTGCCTTGTGGAGTTTCTTTATTCTAGAATTTTTCACATCCTTCTCGGTTTTGAATCTCCCCTCTCCACCTTTTTTTAAACCCAGGGCAAGAATTGATAGATGGGCCATATAGCTTTTGGAAAAGAGGTCTTATTCAGTACCTCCACATATATCCTGCTGAAGCAAACTCTTTATCAGGCTATCAATAATGACTGAAATTTCTGTCCCTAGTAGGTCTTGGTGTCCTATCAGATTAATAACAATCATGGAACTAAAATTCTAGAAATTAAAGATATACCTCATTTCTTTTCAAACTAGCAGGGGAGATCATTGTTTTTAAAATAAATGCTCTAGTAATTTAATGTATCTCATAGAAAGGAAAATAGATATATAACAGATTATTCATCTCTAAGCAACAGTAAAGTGCCTTCCTATTTTGTCAGTCGTATTATCTAGACCATTCAGTAAAGACTTGAAAGGTGGGAAGGAGGTTATCCCTCTTCTTTTCAGGGCATTTTACAAATGATGGTATTCCCGGAATTGTTTCAAATACTAGGTTAATTTTCCATTTTTGTTGACTGTCTTTTTAACTATCATAACATAGAAATTCGGGCTTTTGTTAATGATACAAACAAATAAACCCCAAATGTTTTATAGAATTTTTTTCCAAGAAACATTATACCTCTGAGAATAAAGCCTCCTGGGGAAGATTCAAACATATTTACAAACTCTTCAACAGCCTCACTTGGAAGAATCCCAGGCAGGCACACTGGATTTTCCAGTTACTACTCATAAAAAATGTAACGCAGTGGGACCAGATGGAATTTTCCCTGAACTGTTTAAGAATTCAGATTTACAAATAGCTGCAGTTCATGTTAGTACTTCAAGACACTCTAATGAGTTGATTTTTTTTTTACATGGGTCCAGATTCACATTTGTTCTAAATCAAATTGGTAAGGTTAAAAGAACTGGTAGGACAAAATTAGGTATTAGCAGGAGAAGAGGGAAGACTGATATGGCTGTTGGGTTGTTCAGAGGAAAAAAGGGAAATTCCGTGTGGCTAGAAAATTCTTGAGGTGATAAAAGAGTGTAAAGGTTTTAAGAGTTCTTTAGGAAATACTTTTATAAATACAAGCAGTTTGAAAGACAAGGGTGAGAATTTCAGTCAGGAAAAGCAGGAAAGGTTTTCAGTGACTTGCTTGGGGTGAGTGATGATGCCTGTTTCTGCCACAACCAAGTGACTGCTATCTGTGTTCAAGGTGTAGGCTGGTTTCCTTCCTAGAAGAGAATGTTAAAGAGCTTGAGGAAGATGTTTCTGTATCTCAGGTGATCAGGGATGAGGAAGCGTTCCTAAAACAATGTCAGCAAGAAGTGGAATCACAATTTTAACAGGAGGGAAAGTGGATCTGAAATGGTAGTGGGAAATCCCGCACCAGCATGTTGAAGAGTAGGAAAAAAGGGGGGGAAAGCCCCACTGTATACCTACAGCTTAAAAAGCAAATTTAAGGTTATTCCTAAAGAGGAAAACTTCTACTGGTATTCTAAGGAAAGATAAAGTAGATCCAGGGGAAAGGTGATCCAATAAGTGTCAGAAGAGGAGTAGGGGTTGGTTACTGCCTACAGAGGCAGCTATTTATCAACTCAATAGCAACAGGGAGGTCTGTGGTCTTCCCAGGACATAAAAAATGTCCCAAAGCTTGTCAAAACATGTGACTACTACCCATTTCTGGTGATATACGCTGCTAGCAGAAACCAGGAAAGCATCGTCAAAAAAATAATGGCATCTTGGTTAGGAAACTGAAGATCACAGGGGCACAGGGGTTGTTTTCAACACTGCTTCTCATTGAGGTCAAGGGATATAGATGAGAAAAGCTAATTTAGGAAGAGGTTGTCTGAGAAGTAGGATTTGGATTTCTTGACTGTAGGTTTAACATATTGGAATCACTGGCCAGAAATGGAATATACTGGAAGAAGAATGGCAAGAATATGTTTGTCTCTTGTCTTACAAATCTGATCAAAAAGACTTTAAACTGAAAAGGTCCATAAGGAAAGGAAAATCTATCTCTCTCCCTCCCTCCCTCTGTTCTTTCTCTCTGTCTCAGAGATATACATATATACACACGTATACATACATGCATACACATATATACATACACACACATATATCCATCCATATATGTATATATGTCTGTCTATCTATCCACACACACACACACATCTTTTTAGGTACCACAAAAAGTTGCTACGATGAAGGAAGAAGAATAGAAGTTTAGATACTCAGAAGTTCACAGGAGACAGAATTTTTAAAAGAAGCTAAAATCTGTGTCATCCAGTATCTTTATTCAAATGTCCACAGCTGAGGCAACAAGCAGCGTGTACAGGAGTTCATGATGCAAGAAGGTATTTTTAACCTTATGGGTATTGCTGAGACTTTGTATGAGGAGATCATTACTAGAATATGGTTTTGGATAGGTATACTTATTCACAAGAAACAGAGTAAGTTAAAAGAGAAAGTGAAAGAAATATTAGAAAGAAGAGCTATTCATGTGTGGAAATCCAGGAACCATTGGGAGCACGATGAGTAGAGCATTTGAGTAAAGATCAGTGGCGGGGTAAACAAATGATCTGGCCGTTGGAATCAGATCACCTAGACAAAAAGAGGAAATTGATGAAGAGCTCTAGAAACAGATCCAAAGGTCTAGCCCAGAGGCATGGCTTGTAATTTTGATGGAGGACTTCAATTACCCAGACAGGTATAGGAATTCTTACTCTACCAAAAGTAGAATATATTGTATAAATGATAACTTCTTCACTCAAAAGTTGGAGGAACCAATAGTGGGGATTTCTGTTCTGGATCTGATTCCAACAGGGAAAAACTCATCATTTTAGAGGAAACTCTGAGAACCTTGTGGGAAAGTGGCTCTTCCTTAATGGAAATTTGTGATAGAGAAGATGAAAATTGGGCATAGAATGACATTCACACTAGATTTTGGTAGAGTAGATTTCAGAGGATTCAGGTATGGGTAGGATCCAATATATAGCAGTAGCTAGAAGGGTATGAAGGATGCCACCCTGTGGTGGGCAGTACTTCCCCTGAGAGGAAGAAGAGAAGGAAGGAAGGAGAGGATCAAAGCTAATTCATGCAACAGGATATGCTGACACACCTGGCACACCCTTGTGGGCACACCTACAATCCCATGGACAGTAATTCCTAAAGGGAAGTTGGCTTAGAAAAAGTGGAAAGCTCTGAAGAATGAAGTTCCAAAGAAACAAAAGGAAGCAGTCCCAGTGAGATGGAGAAAATGAAGTTGTCTGAATATGTAGACAGAGAACTTACCAACCGATTAAATTTTTAAAAGCCATGTCCATCTAGGTGTGCATAGAGGATTTGTGATCCTAACCAGTATTGCATATGACCAGTGGTTTCCACTTTCCCTTTAGTTGAAAGAAATAGCACCTACAAGGGTTCCCCAGTGTGTTCTATCATACTGCACACACTTTCTAAACACATTTGTGTTTATTTGTGATATTGTGTATCCAATAGAAAAGCAAAGGCAGGTAGCAAAAAAATTGAAGATGAACTATACTGGAAGAATAACGTCAGGAGACCCAAGGCTCAGAATGAATTGATGCTAGTGAGGGAAATTAAAAACAACCACAAAGGAGAGAGGTTTTTGTTTGTTTAAGTTATCTTTATTGGGGAAAAGAGGTGAATACAAGAAGAAATCCTTGCCACCCACGGCAGCATGGTGACAGTTGACAACAGCGAGGGCAGAGCTGCTCTGTTATTATTTGACTTCTCTTTTCCTCTGCCAAAGAGAACGAATGACCTTCAGACTGGAAAGGACAGAACAGCAACAACAAAAAAAGGCTAATAGAGTTGATACTCATATAGATAAGGAGATAGCTTAAAGATATGTTAAGGATGCCTAGCTCCCCTTGATGAATTCAAATCACCCAGCTCAGACTGACTCTGTCATCAGGTACTCTAAGAACCGACACATGCCATTTAGAGCCAGAACAACTTTTACTAGAACAGCAATACTGTAAAAATGAACAATTTTGAGGACTTTTATAAACTGATGATGAATGAAATGAACAGAACCAGGAGAACAATTTCTGCATTCACAGCATTATAAAAAACTTTGAAAACTTTGAAAGCTGTAAGAACCAATGACAAAACATACTATCCGTTACAGAGAGGAAGTAGATTTGGGGTATGGAGTAAGACATACACACATAAACATATATGTGTGTATATAACTATGTATCACACAGACTTAAACGTGTATATGTATGTGTGTATACATGTACATATATATACACATATGTGTACGTCTTTATATAGGTCACGTATATGACATGTTATTTGTATACCTGGTATCACACAGTAAGTGACAACTTACCCTGAAGAATTTTTATTCTTGGGATCATAGGTGTGCCCAGAAGGCTGTATCTGCTATATCCTGTGACATCAATTGGCTTTGATCTTCTTTCTCCTCTTCCCCTGAGGGGAAATACTGGTCATGACATGGTACAATCCATCCCACCCTTCTAGGGACAGCTATGTAGGAGATTCTAGCTATAGTTACCCTGAATCCTTTGAAATCTACTCTGCCAAAATACAGACATACATATGCATATGCATATACATATGTGTGTGTATATACATATATATATGTGTGTGTATATACATACATACACACACACACACACACACACACACACACACACACACACACATATATACAGAGAGAGAGAAATATGTATATATTTGTATTCAACCATTGGGAGAATATGTTTTTGTGTGACTATACATATTTGTCACAATAAATTTTTCCTTTTTTTTCTGCCCAGTGGGATGGGAGATGGGGGATGGGAAGGAGAGAAAAGAAATCTTGTTCATTTTTTAAAATGGGAGGGAAGCGATACAGATATTAGATGTTCTTCATTGTATAGTTTTACTTAACTGTTTTATCTTGTTAAAAGTCACCTCTAATGAAGTGAGAGTAGTCTGTAAATATGTTTAGTCATTTTTCAGTCGTGTCCTACTCTTCATGACTCCATTTGGTGTTTTCTTGGCCAAGGTACTGGAGTGATTTGCCATTTCCCTCTTCACCTCATTTTCTAGATGAGAAACTGAGGCAAACAGGGTTAAGTGACTTGCCCTGGGTCACACAGCTATTAAGTGTCTGAGGCCAGATTTGAACTCAGGAAGATGAATCTTCCTGACTCCAGGCTTGGCACTCTATCCACTGCACCACCTAGCTGCTTGGTAAGTGTATGCAATATATAAACAAAATACATCAATAAAATTAAAAATTATCCCAAAAAAGAAAAGGAAAAGAAAAAATGTAGAATGGTAGAGGTACCAAAGGACTGGAAAAAGTCCTATGTTGCACAAATAGAGTTGACAAATTATAGGGCCATGAGCTTGCCTTTGATTACCTGGGTCCCTCAGAGACTCAGGGCCAGCTACATTTGCATATGAAAAGTTCAGCCCCCTAGGCTTGTTTTCCTAGTGTCTTTTCTATTCTTAGTTATCTCTGTGGGAGAAAGGAAGAGATTTTAAATTAGAAATTGGGAAAAATATGAACTTTAGAGCTGTTTGGTCATTATTGAGCAAATAACCATGATCATTGTCTAGCCTTCAGAGAGTAAAATTGGAGTGTTGGGCTTGGAGTCAAGAAGACTCCTCCAAGACTCAAATGAGGGCTTAGTCATTAATTATGTGATACTGGGCAAGTGGCTAAACTTCCATCTGCCTCAGTTTCCCTCATCTGTAAAGTGGGAATAATCATAGTGCCTACCTTCCAAGGTTATTGTGAAGATCAAGTGAGATGATAATTGTAAGGCACTTAGCACAGTGCCTGGCACATAGTGAACACTAGATAAACGTTACTGTAATGATAATTATTATCATTATTATTTGGTCTCTAAGTATCTTAAAATGAATAGCTTGGAGAAGCCAAAATCAAACACCCTGTGAGGGACAGAAGGTATGGTGTTCACATAAAATACTAAGCCCACATCGGTTTCTTCAGAGAAAACTCTCAAGGTACGATGTAGTCTTCTATTCTGGATGGCTACAAGAAGGAGCAGGTGTGGAGAAGCTGGAGGGCGGTGTGGGCTAAAGAAGTAGAGCCTGGCTTTCCAAAGTAGCATCCATGTTTGCTTCCGCTGCCTTTTGGCTTTATTGATCTTTTGGTAATTGCCAATTTCCATCCTCATTCTCTCCCTCCATCCACCTCCGGGCCCATCAAATCCTCCTTGAAACAAAGGAAAGCAATTAAACAAAGCCTACTGAGAGAGGGACGGTGTCTGATAGACTCTGCTGAGCCGTGGAAAGCGTGTTTCATCCTCTCTTCTCTGGGACCCAGCATTAACTTATTGGACCAATTGTTGACTTTCCCTGTGATCCAAGGCGTGAAATACATTTGTACTTTAGGTTACCCAGCAATAGAATGAAGACAATAATTAATACTTGCTTTCTCTTGGAATTTTTTTAAATTTAAATTTTATTTTTAAGTTCCACATTTTCTCCCTCCCTCTACCGTATTCTCCACCCATTAAGAAGGCAAGAAATATGATACCCATTATACATGTGAAGTTATGCAAAATACATATCCACATGTTGTGTTCTCCTAGTCAAGAGGGATGTTGTAAGTTGTGTTGTTTTGTATTTGCTTAGTAGCAGAGTTCCTGAGAAGAAAAGCACTATAGAGAAGACCTATTTATTTATCTGATAAAACTTATCAGGATGCCAGAAGCGTTGAAACAAGCGTAGGGTATAAAATACCCATTGATCTTCTGATTATGTTTTACCATTAGCTATATTTATTGGGGGGGTGGGGCACGGCAGCAAATGGGTGGCTCTGTGATTAGAGCTCTGGGCTTGGGATCAAGAAGGTTCATGTTCATGAGCTCAAATCCAGCCCCAGATACTTACTAGATGTGTGATCCTGGGCGAGTCACTTAACCTCTGTTTGCTTTAATCCATTGGAAAAGGACATGGCAAACCACTCCAGTATCTTTGCCAAAAAGAAAGAAAAAGAAAAACCCGTATGGGGACTCAAAGAGTTGGACATGACTGAAAAACAACCCAACAGCAGCAAACATTTAGTGAAGTATAATAGAGGGAAATGCGGTTCCAGTAGACTTGCTGTTTACATAAAATACATATTGCAGTCAAACAATACTGCTACTACCACCACCCCAACTCCCTAGAGCAGAAAGTGCATAAATAGGAAAAATCAATCAAGGGGAAAGTGAAATTTTAATTTACTTCATTGTCTGTTGTCTTTTATAATTTTGGCTTTAGCCAAGTAGAGCTCCACCCCAATTCCCATGCTCCCTATTAAAGAGTTAGGGTTGAAATATGGTTTTGTGGGTGGTGTTGATGACTATAATAACAAAGAAAGGATTGGAAATGTTACTCTGTAAAGACAAATGGATGCCATTTTGCATTCTGAAGGATTTTAGTCACTCAGCAACAGTTACTAAGCATTCTGCTTAGTGCTGGGGATTTTTTTTTAAAAAAAGGCGAAATCGTGGTTCTTGACTTCAAGGAGCTCACATTGTAATGAGGGAAGCAATATTGAAATAACTAGGTGTATATAAGGTATATACAGAGTAGATGGAATGTGTTCTCAGAGGGGAAGGCCTCCCGCATGTGGTGTCATTTGAGTTGAGTCCTGAAAGACTAAGAGACAGGTAAAGAAGGAATACATTTCAGGCCTGGGGGATGATAGCCCGGGCAAAGACACTAAAATGCTAGGGGGAGTGACGTGTTTAAGGAACAACAAGTAAGCCGCCAATGGCTGGACCATAGCGTGCAAAGAAGAGAAAAATATAGAAAGACTGGAACAGAAAACACAGAAACAAAAAACAGAAACCGAAGGAAACGTTTAAGTCTGAAAAACCAGCTGGTGTAAGGAGAGGGCAGGGAAAAGAGGGACCAAGAAATGAAGGGCCTTAAATACCAAATAGATGACTTTATGTTTGATCCTGGAAGTAATAGGGAGCCGTTGGAGTTTGTCCAGTGAATTGGTCTGACCTCTACTTTAGGAAAATCACTTCCACCGCTGAATGGAAGACAGATTGAAGTAGGGTAAGATTTGAGGTAGAGAGATCAATTAGGAAACTGTAGCATTTCTTTTTAGGCTAAGTGAGAGGTGATTAGGGCCTAAAAAAAGGAGGTAGCTATGTGAGTAAAAAGAAGATGTATATAAAAGCTTTCGTGAAGGTAGAAACTTCGAGATTTGATAATGGAATAGAATATGTTACATGAGTTAAGGATTCATTCAGTAGCATTTTATGATGTTTAAAATAATTTCAAATTTATTATTCTTTTCCAGTCTCTTAACGGATTCGCTCTGGTGGTGAGTGCAGAAGGAATGATATTTTATGCATCATCGACGATTGTGGACTACCTGGGCTTTCATCAGGTAAAGAAAGAAAACTTTTTAGGACTCTCCCCATTTTTTATTAATAATAAGGTTAACTTTGCAAATGTTATGATAGTGTCAAACTTTTTGAAGACTCCCCTCACCTGAGCACCATGAATTCTGTATTTATCTTTTCTCACTATGAATTTCCTTGGAGTTAAAATACTTTCTGTACTACTAAGTTTCTTCCTGGGAGAATTTTTCTCAGTATGCACATACCCTTTTGAGAGCATCACAGAGACATTTAAAGGGGGTTACTGACTTTAAAGGCCCAGCTAATTGGTAAGAGTGTGTGACATTGGTTAGCAGAATTTCCTTGTCTCCTCCCCTGCTTACAATTCCCATCTGTATTCTGTCTGTCAACAGGATTGGGTTTGACTCTAGAAGGGATATTTTTAGAATTCCCATGTCTAAGGCATTAATAGATTGGTTTTTTTTCTCAGAATTTGGGGAAGGGGTAGGGAGAAAGCTGTCCAGGGCAGCTAACATGGCATTTGAAATTTTGAACCTCATATATTTAGTTCAGTCAAAGTTCATTCAGCCCGTCGACAAACAGGTATTAAGAACTTATTGGCAGGTACTATGCGCCAACCACTTGTGATACAAAAAAGAAAATAGAAACATTCCCTGCCCTCAAGGAACATTCTAATAGGATGGATGACATACGAGTGTATAGAGACTGTACACAATGTACACACAGAGTAGCTTGGGGAGGAGAGGCCTGGCAGCTGGGGGCGCAGGCTGTAGTTAGGGGAGGGGGATGGGAGAGAATTCATGAAGAAGGTGGCACTTGATCTTAGTCTTTATTTTAAAAATTTATTTATTTAATTTATTTAATATTTTTAGTTTTCAGCATTGATTTTCACAAGAGTTTAAATTACAAATTTTCTCCCCATTTCTACCCTCTCCCCACTCCAAGATGGCATATATTCTGATTTCCCCTTTCCCCAGTCAGCTCTCCCTTCTGTCACCCCACTCCCCTCCCATCCTCTTTTCCCTTACTTTCTTGTAGGGCAAGATAGATTTCTGTGCCCCATTGCCTGTATATCTTACTTCCTAGTTGCATGTAAAAACTTTTTTTTTGAACATCTGTTTTTAAAACATCGAGTTCTAAATTCTCTTCCCTCTTCCCTCCCCACCCACCCTCCCTAAGAAGGCAAGCAATTCCACATAGGTGACATGCGTATCATTATGTAAAACATTTCCACAATACTCATGTGAAAGACGAACTATATTTTGCTCCTTTCTAACCTATCCCCCTTTATTCAGTTTTCTCCCTTGACCCTGTCCCTTTTCAAAAGTGTTCATTTTTGATTACCTCCTCCCCCTATCAGCCCTCCCTTCTATCATCTCTCCTTTTTTATCTCCTTCCTCCTTCTTTCCTGTGGGGTAAGATACCCAATTGAGTGTGTATGTTATTCCTTTCTCAGGCTAAATCCAATGAGAGCAAGATTCACTCATTCCCCCTCACCTGCCGCCTCTTCTCTTCCTATAGAACTGCTTTTTCTTGCCACTTTTATGTGAGATAATTTACCCCATTCTATCTCTCCCTTTCTCCCTCTCTCAATATATTCCTCTCTCATCCCTTAATTTGATTTTATTTTTTTTAGATATCATCCCTTCATATCCAACTCACCCTGTGCCTGCTGTCTATATATATATATTCCCTTCAGCTACCCTAATACTGAGGTCTTATGAATTATACACATCATCTTTACATGTAGGAATGTAAACAGTTTTCTTTCTTGTTTACCTTTTCATGCTTTTCTTGATCCTTGTGTTTGAAAATCAAATTTTCTATTCCGCTCTGGTCTTTTAACTGGGAAAGCTTGAAAATCCTCTATTTTATTGAAAGTTCATATTTTACCTTGAAGCATGATACTCAGTTTTGCTGGGTAGGTGATTCTTGGTTTTAATCCTAGCTCCATTGACCTCTGGAATATCATATTCCAAGCCCTTCAATCCCTTAATGTAGAAGCTACTAGATCTTGTGTTATTCTGATTGTGTTTCCACAGTACTCAAATTGTTTCATTCTGGCTGCTTGCAGTATTTTCTCCTTGATCTGGGAGCTCTGGAATTTGGCGACAGTATTCCTGGGAGTTTTCTTTTTGGGATCCTTTTCAGGAGGCGATCAGTGGATTCTTTCAATTTCTGTTTTAGTCTGTGGCT
>CM053622.1:294105018-294178178 GCA_028646595.1 Phalanger gymnotis | reverse complement strand
ATCTAGGCTTTTTTTTTTGATCATGGCTTTCAGGTAGTCTAATAATTTTTAAATTCTCTGTCCTGTATCTATTTTCCAGGTCAGTGGTTTTTCCAATGAGATATTTCACATTGTCTTCCATTTTTTCATTCCTTTGGTTCTGTTTTATAATATCTTGATTTCTCATAAAGTTGCTAGCTTCCACTTGCTCCAGTCTCATTTTTAAGGTAGTATTTTCTTCAGTGGTCTTTTGGACCTCCTTTTCCATTTGGCTAATTCTGCCTTTCAAGGCATTCTTCTCCTCATTGGCTTTTTGGAGCTCTTTTGCCATTTGAGTTAGTCTATTTTTTAAGGTGTTATTTTCTTCAGTATTTTTGGGGTCTCCTTTAGCAAGTCATTGACTTGTTTTTCATGGTTTTCTTGGCATCACTCTCATTTCTCTTCCTACTTTTTCCTGTACTTCTCTAACTTGCTTTTCCAACTCCTTTTTGAACTCTTCCATGGCCTGAGACCAGTTCATGTTTTTCTTGGAGGCTTTTGATGTAGGCTCTTTGGCTTTGTTGACTTCTTCTGGCTGTATGTTTTGGTCTTCTTTGTCACCAAAGAAAGATTGCAAAGTCTGAGTCTGAATCTGAGTCTATTTTTGCTGCCTGGCCATGTTCCCAGCCAACTTACTTGACTCTTGAGTTTTTCTTGGAGGTATGACTGCTTGTAGAGTATAGAGTTCTTTGTCCCAAGCTTGAGGGGCTGCACTGTTGTTTTCACAGCTATTTCTGCACAGCAAGCGTTGTTACACCAGTGCTCCTCCTCCCCCAAGAACCGCCAACACGGACCTGACTCAGATCTAAGCTTCACTCCTGCTCAGATCCACCACTTAATTCCTCCCACCAGGTGGGCCTGGGGCCTGAAGCAACTGCAGCTGAAGCTCTGTAAGCAGCCTCAGAGCTGCACCACCTCTGCTGCCCCCCCCGGGGGGGCGGGGGGGGGGCTGAACCTCGAACTCCTTTCACTCTGTCCCAGCAGCTTTTCTCACTAACCTTCTCTGTTGTCTTTGGTGTTTGTAGGTTGAGAAGTCTGGTAACTGCCACAGCTCACTGATTCAGGGAGCCAGGGCTTATTGCGCCTGGCTTCCAGTCTGGTTGGTCCCTGCAGCCCTCTCTGGGTTCTGCTCCAGTCCGCTCCCATTTCTGTGTAATAGACCTTACCCTGTGACCATCCAGGCTGTCCTGGGCTGCAGTCCTGCTTCCCTCTGCTATTTCGTGGGTTCTACAGTTCTAGAATTCATTCAGAGCCATTTTTATAGGTGTTTGGAGGGACCTGGTGGGGAGCTTATGCAAGTCCCTGCTTTCCAGCCTCCATCTTGGCTCCGCCCCCTGGACTTGGCTTGATCTTAGTCTTGAAGGAAATCAGCGATTCCAAGAGGCAGAGGTGTAGAGAGAGTGTGGGTGAGCTAGCCAGTGAAACGGCAAGGAGATGGGAGATAAAGCATCATGTTTGGAGAGCAGCAGAGAAGGGGAATAAACTCTGTTATAAAATGACCTTACTCTCTCCAAATGAGGCCAACTATGTCTTCTCTGTGGGGTTGTAGGGTACCCTGAAGGGGAATGGGTGACTTTCTCTTCTGCCGTTGATTTAAGCTCCCTCCAATTCTAGTACGTTCTCCCCACCCCCCGTTATTACCTGCCATTGATAAGCAGCCCATTCCGTTTACCCAAATAACATAGATTGGCCTTTACAATGAGATATTTAATGCAAAGATATAGCATTTAGTGACAGAGGTTACAGAAATCTCTCCTGACACCTGGGGGGCACACTACCCTAGAGACCACCTTGGTCCCTGGGGAGAGTGGGCTCAAACTTGATGCAGTTTCTCCGTAGCATCCACCTGACAGTGTTCACTTCCCAGGGTAGAACAGATGCTAGATGAGTCTTCATCTTAGCTGTCACTTAGTCACTGGCCTGGGGCCTTGCAGCCTCAATACTGGGCTGAACACAGCCCCCAAATCTGACATGGGTTCCAGCTCCAAGAGCCCTGGGAGCTCATCATTCCCATCTTTCAAAGCTCCCAAGGCCAAAGCTATCTCAAATACTACTTCACCTAAAAGTAAGGTAAAACAAACACAAAGGAGCCCATATTCATGGGCCTCTGTTGGCCTCAGATGGAGGAAGGCCCGAGTCCTCACCTCTCAAATCATTGTTTCTCTCCCCCTAAAGCAGTTAGGCAGGAAAAGACTCAGAGACTCACCTGTGCTACCACAATAGTCTGTACCTCAAATCTCTCCCTGCTTCCAATCCTTCCTCTCCACACAGCTGCCAAAATGATTTTCCTAAACTTCTGATCATGTCAGTCCTCCCTCTCCTCCTAGTCAACAAACTTCAGTGGCTCCCTATTACCATGAGAATCACACAGTCTCAAGTAAGGCCCCACTCTTCCTGGGGAGTGCCTTTTGAATACAATCCCGTTCCAACCACTCAGACAATCTACAATCCATCCTGTGGTTAGCAGGCAGGAAACAGAATTATATAATGTAATTACATTATAGAATGTCAGCACATGCTCCAGATTAGGGACCAGGTCACTGCCATTACACATCATTGTGACTTTGTGGGATCAAGCTAACCAGCCTCTTCTGTGTGGGAGATCACTGGTTCTGAGCTTCATCCCCCATCATTAGAGTGAGAAGATTAGGAATGTAGGAAGGGACCAAGTTATAAAGAGTTTTGGATGTCAAAAATAAAGGAGTTTATATGAAATCCTCATGGGGATAATAAGGAGCAACTGAAGTTTGTTGACTGGTTGGGGAGGGAGCATTGATGCGATCAGAACTGTGCTTTAGGAAAATAATTTTGGCAGCTGGAACAGGGAGAGACGGGCAGAACAACCAAATAAGAGACTATTATGGTGGTCCAGGTAAGAGATAACAACAGCCTGAATGAGGTGGCAGTGAATAAAGAGAAGACGACAGATATGAGAGATGTAGAGATTTCACATTCTCTTGGACAAGTTCTGTTAGTGACAGTGAAGAGGTAACATGGAGGTTACAACCTGGGTGCCTGGAAGGGTGGTGGTACCCTTGGTAATAAGGGAAATTTAGAAGTGGGGGAGGTGGGGCTAAGAAGAAAGAGAATGAGTTCTGTTTTGGACAACCTGATGACCTTCCAAATGCCACCTCCCTCAGAATCTAGTCTCACTATGTTGGCGCCAAAATGGTGATTGGTCTGGGGATGTGTTGGGATATACAGAGCTAAAGAGGTCATCGAGGAGGGCTGCCCAGAAGTAGGATGTGTCTGTGTAGAAGCAGTAAGGAATTGAAGCTTCTGGTCTTTGATAATGATGCATACACTCACAGAAATTAGGGCCCTGCCTTGAAAGGGACTCAAGCTTCTGCCACAGATCCCCACTGCCATCAACCACTTAACACATGGAACCATAGAAACCATCATTTTGAACTGTCATCAAAATGTAAATAGCTGCTGTATTGGGAATTCTGTATAGGCATTTTAGCTTAAACTCGACTTAAAATGTGACTTTATTAACATTTGGACCGAGGGATAACCTCATGAATAGCCATTAGATTTAAACTACCAATGAATGTTATCCTCATATTCAGTCACCCAGTCATTTGTTTGTTATCTTTATGATAATGCCTCTTTATAGAACTTTGCAGTACGGTGGTATAAAGACATCATTTTCATTCCAGTAACAGCTGCAACCCAAATCATCAGGCTATTTTTGGCATGCTTCCACAGCTTCGCGTGTGTTGTTAGACATAGACCTGGACCCATCCTGGAGCTATCCAGACCTCTAGGAGGTCACGCAGACATGGAATCATTGGTGACCTACCTGAAGATCACAGAGCTGTCAAGATTCATTCTTTGTAGTTTGGCTCACTCATTCCAAATATCCGGTCCATTGCCAAATCTTGTTATTTCTGTCATCACAACATCTTATTTCAGTTCCCTTCTCTCCACTCATCTGACCACCATCCTAGTTCATGCCTTTATCGCCTCTCTCCCTGATGATTGAAATAGCTTTCTAACTGATCTCCCTGCCTTTATTACCTCCTCACTTCCCCCCATCCTTCACTCAGCTACCAAAGTGATTCTCCTAGAGTGCCAGTCTGGCCATGCCACTCTTCCATTCAATAAACTCCTCCAGGATCAAACATAATCTCCTATTGGCATCTAAAGTTCTTCATGACTTGGTCCCTCCTGTCTTTCTGTTCTTCTTGCACATTATTCCTCTTCACGCATGCCTCCAGTAACTTACCTGGTATTCTGTGCATGTGATGCTCCATCTCCCATCCCTGTGGCTTGCACTGCCCTTCCATTCTGACTGTAAGGCCCCCTCCGCTCTCCTCTGCCTCTTCATTTCGCTGACTTTTTCTAATAGCCCAAATTCTATCTTCTGTAGGAAGCCTTTCCCAGACTTCTCAGTTGCTAGTTCCTTCCCCACTGAAAGTGCCTTCTGTATAATTTTTATACACCTTGTATGTACCTATCTTGTCTCCCTCATTAAAATGAGTGTTCACCGAGGGCAGAGAATGTTTCTGCCTTGCTTGGCATCACGTGCACTTAACATACTTTCTGCTACGTAGTAAATGCTTAATAAACGTGATTTGCTAAACTTGCCTCATCTAAGAGAGAGGTTAAGACCAGAAAGGGGAAAAGGTCAAGTCCACAGTTTCATTATGAATTTCAATATTAAATTAAAATACATTTTATGCTAATGGACCTTCTTACCTGATACACTCCCCGCCTTTGTCCCTCCCCCACACGATCATTATGTTATATAAAACAATTCAAATTTATCTAAATATTTTCATGACCAAGAATGGATTGCAGGGCTTTTTTATTGATTATATACATTTTCACTTATGAATGAATTAAATTTGAGTATCCAAGATATCATGACTATTATCTTCAATTTGTGTAGGGAAACTAACGCATTTTATCAAACACTACGATACTATGGTGATTGACTGCTATGTCTTGTGTACTTGATCTCTTCCACTGATCCATCACTCTACTTCTTAGCCAATACCAGATAGTTTTGATGATTACTGCTTTATAATACAGTTTAAGATCTGGCATTGCTAGGCCACCTTCCTTTGTATTTTTTTCATTGATTCCCTTAATATCCTTGACCTTTTGTTCTTCCAGATGAATTTTGTTGTCTTTTTACTGGCTCTATCAATAATTTTTTGGTAGTTTGATTGTCACTGAATAAATAAATTAGTTTAGGCAGAATCGTCATTTCTATTATATTAGCTTGGTCTACCCATGAGCAATGGGCATTTTTCCGGTTGTTTAGATCTGACTTTATTTGTGTGAAAAGTATTTTGTAATTGTGCTCATATAGTTCTTGGGTTTGTCTTGGCAGGTAGACTCCCAAGTATTTTGTATTGTTTACAGTTATCTTAAATGGAATTTTTCTTTCTATCTCTTGCTGCTGAGCTTTGTTGGTAATATGTAGAAATGCTGATGGTTTATATGGGTTTATCTTATATTATGCAACTTTTTAAAGTTGCTAACTGTTTCAAGTGTTTTTTTTAGATGATCCTCTAGGGTTCTCTAAATATACCATCTTATCCTCTGCAAAGAGTGATGGTTTTGTTTTCTTGTTGCCTATTCTGATTCCTTTGATTTCTTTTTCTTCTTTTATTGCAATACCTAACATTTCTAGTACTGTATTGAATAATAGTGGTGATAATTGGCATCTTTGTTTCAACCCTGATCTTATTGGGAAGGCTTCTTGCTTATCCCCACTACAGATAGTGCTTGCTAATGGTAGATAGATATTGCTTATCCTTTTAAGGAACAGTACCTTTATTCCTATGCTGTGTTTTTTAATAGAAATGGGTGCTGTATTTTGTCAAAAGTTTTTTCAGCATCTATTGAGATAATCATATTATTTATGTTGGTTTTGTTGATTGAACCTACCTGCATTCCTGGGATAAATCCCACCTGGTCATAATGTATAATCCTTGTGATATATTGCTATAATAACCTTGCTAGTATTTTGTTCAACATTTTTGTATCAATATTCATTAGGGGAATTGGTCTACAACTTTCTTTCTCTGTTTTGGCTCTCCTGGTTTAGGTATCAGCACTATATTTGTGTCATAAAAGAAGTTTGGTAGGACTCCTTCTTTGCCTATTTTTCCGAATAGTTTATATAGTATTGGAATTAATCTTTGAACGTTTGGTAAAATTCACTTATGAACCCATCTGGCCCTGGGTATTTTTTTCTTAGGGAGTTCATTAATGACTTATTCACTTTCTTTTTCTAAGATGGGATTATTTAGGCATTCTCTTTCCTGATCTGTTAATCTGGATATTTTATATTTTCATAAATATTCATTGATTTTGCCAAGATTGTCAGATTTGTTGGCATATAATTGAGAAAAATATTTTCTAATGATTGCTTTGTGTTATTCATTGGTGGTGATTTCACCCTTTTTATTTTTGATACTGGATATTTGGTTTTCTTCTTTTTTTTAAATCAAATTAACCAATGGCTTATCTGTCTTAACTGATTTTTTCATAAAACCAGCTCCTAGATTTATTTATTAGCTCGGTAGGTTTTTTTTTTTAACTTTCATTCTTGTTCATCTCACCTTTGGTTTTCAGGATTTCCAGTTTGATGCTCAATTGGGAATTTTAATTTGTTTTTTTTTCTAGTTTTTTTTTAGTTGCATGCCCAATTCATTGATGTATCTTTTTCTGTTTTGTTGATGTACGAATTTAGAGAAATAAATTTTCCCTTAAATACTGCTTTGGCTGCATCCCATAAATTTTGGTATGTTGTCTCATTGTTATCATTCTCTTTAATGAAATTATTGATTGTTTCTATGATTTGTTCTTTCTCCCACTTATTCTTTAGGATTAGATTAGTTTACAATTAATTTTAAATTTATCTTTCCACTACCTTTTGTGTAACATAATTTTTATTATATTATGATCCTAAAATATATATTTAATATTTTGCCTTTCTGTATTTGATTTTGAGAGTTTTATGCCTTAATACTTAGTCAGTTTTTATATAGCTGTCATGTGCTGCTGAGAAAAAGATATTTTCTTTCTGTTCCCATTTGTTTTTCTCCAAAGATTTGTCATATTTAACTTTTCTAATATTACATTTACCTCCTCAGTTTCTTTCTTATTTTTTTTATTTTTGGTTGGTTTTATTGAGTTCTGAGAAGGGACGTTGAGGTCCGCCACTATAATAGTTTTCTATTTTGCCCTGTAACTCACTTAACTTCTCCTCTAAGAATTTGGATGCTATGCCACTTGAAGCATATATGTTTATTATTGATATTGCTTCATTGTCTATGGTACCTTTTAGCAATATGTAGTTTTCTTCTCTCTTTTAATTAGGTCTATTTTTGCTTTTACTTTGTTTGAGATCAGAGTTGCTACTCCTGCTTTTTTTTACTTCAGCCGAAGCATAGTAGATTCTGGTCCAGCCTCTTACCTTTACTCTGTATGTATCTCTGTGTTTCAAGCATGTTTCTTTTAAGCAATTTATTATAGGATTCTGGTTTTTGATCCACTCTACTATCTGCTTCCATTTTATGGGAGAGTTCATGTCATTCACATTCATAGTAATGATTACTGAGTATTTCCCTCCATTCTGTTTTTCTTCCTGTTTGTCTTCTCTCTCCTTTCACCTTTTTCCTCCTCACCAGTGTTTTGCTTCTAACACCTCCCTTGATCTGCCCTCTCTTCTGTCAGTGCCCCCCCCTTTACTTAATCTCCTTCTCTCCTACTTCCTTGTTGAGTAAGATAGATTTCTATATTTCATCTGATTGTGTATATTATTACCTCTTTGAGTCAATACTGATGAGAGTAAGGTTCAAGAGATGCCCATCATCCACCCTCCCATATTTTCCTTTACTGTAATAGGTCTTTTGTGCTTCTTCATGTGAAATAATTTACCCCATTCCTTCCTTCTGCACCCCAGTGTACTCTTCTTTCTCATCCTTTAATTAATTTTTATATCATTCCTTCAAATTCACCTTATTCCCATACCCTCTGTCTATATATGTTCCTTCTAGTTGTACTATTAGTGACATGATTTTTAAGAATTACAAGTATCACCTTCCCATGTAGGGGTGTAAGTAGTTTAGCTCTGTTGAATCCCTTATGTTTTCTTTTCACTCTTTACCTGTTTATGCTTCTCTTGGGTCTTGGAGAACAAATTTTTGGTTTAGTTCTTGTCTTCTCCTTATGAAAGCTTGAAATCCTTCTGCTTCATTGAATGACTATTTTTCCCCCCTTGATGCAGTATGCTTAATTTTGCTGGGTAGGTAATTCTTGGTTGTAGTCCTACTTCCTTTGCCTTCTGGAATATCATGATCCATGACCTCCAATCTTTTAATATTGCAGCTACTAAATTCTGTGTAATCCTGATTGTGACTCGTCTGTATTTGAGTTCTTTCTTTCTGGCCAATTGTAGTATTTTGTCCTTGACCTGATAGTTTTGGATTTTGGCTTCCTGAGATGATCAGTGGGTTTTCTCAGTGCCTGTTTTGCCCTCTGGTTCCAGGACATCAGGGCTGTTTTCCATCATAATGTCTTGAAAGAGGCTGTCCAGCTCCTCCTTTTGATTATGGCTTTCAGGTAGCCCACGGATTCTGACATTGTCTCTCCTGGATCTGTTTGCCAGGTCAGTTGTTTTTCTCATGAAATATTTTACATTTTCTTCTGTTTTTCGTTCTTTTGAATTTGATTGATTCTTGATGTCTCATAGCGTCATTAGCTTCCACTTGCCCTATTCTAACTTTTAAGTAGTTGTTTTCCTCAATTAGCTTTTGTATTTCTTTTCTGTTTGGCCAGTTGTACTTTTTTAAGGAGTTGTTTTCTTCACTGGATTTTTGTATCTCCTCCATTTGATTAGTTCTACTTTTTAGGCAGTTATTTTCTTTTTCCAAGCTGTTGATTCTTTTTTCATAATTCTCTTGCATCACTCTCTTTTCCCAATTTTTCTTCTACCTCTCTTATATGATTTTTCAGCTCCTTCCATGAATTCTTTCTAGGCTTAAGACCACTTCCCATTTTTCTTTGGGGTTTTGCCTATAGGTATTTTGACATTGTTGACCTCTTCTGAGTTTGTGTCTTGATCTTCCCTTTCACCATAATAACTTTCTGTATAGTCTATGTTGGTTTTTGCTCATCATTTTTGGCCTTTTTCTTTACTTTTAAATTTGAGCTCTGTTCCAAGGGTAGAAGGGGCATTGTCTCAGGCTTCTTGTGCCAGGGGCTGCAGTCCATGGCTGTTTACCTGGTGCTGTGATGTTGTCCTGAGGCTTACAGGAGACCCTTGTGTCTGGTGCTGCTCTAAGGCAGTGGGGTATGGGGTAGCTGGCACTGCTGGAGGCTGTAGGGGTCTGGCAGCTTTCCTAGAGCTGAGCTGGGCTCCTAGTGCTAGTGTGTGGCGTATGCTGAGGCTCATGGGGTATTTCTGCATTTCCCTGGGGCTACACTGAAGCACTTGGTGGTCTGGCCACTAGAGGTTGCCTGTTTGCCCAGGGTTATGCTGAAGCACGTGGGGGGTTCTCAGAGCTGGCATCTACCCATTCTCTTGGCTATGCTGAGCATGTGGGGCAGGCCTGGTGTTGGCATTTGCCCGCTCCACTGCACTGGGGCTCAGGATATATGGCTGATTCGCTGAAGTGGGGCTTGCTGGGAGACTTCCACTCCTGGACTGCATTCCTCTTTTACTTGAGTGAGACAGACCTTTCTTGCTGATCTTCCGAGTTTCTTGGGCTGAAATATTGTTTCACCCTGTCTTTTTGCTGGTTCTGCAGTTCATTTTGGGGCATTATTTTATGGTTGTTTGGAGGTCAGTATAGGAAAGTTATGGCAATTTACTGTTTACTCTGCTGTCTTGACTCTGCAAAGTCCCCCAGAATTAATGCATTTTTGAAAAACTGAAGAATTTGGTTCTAGACTCCACATAAAATAATTAGGATCGTAAATTAATAGATCTGATTATAAAATATTCCTTTTATTTTCGAATTTCTCAAACTCATCAGGTTTGAATGAGGAGTATAGAAAACACTTGCAAAGGAATTTCCCAAATCTTTTATGTCTGTTGTATACCAGAATAAGACTTTTCATTCAGGAAGTTTTTGAATTACTTAACCATCCGCGAAACATAAAAACAATCTCACTGGACATTGAAGGAGAAAAACTTCAAGAATTAACTTCAAATTTAGAATTAAAATCAGTATTTAATTTGATGAATAATACTTAGTGAATGAGAACCTTAAATAACATGCATATTTCTCAGCACCTCATGATAATCTTCACAAAAATGGATCATGTGTTAGGGCACAGGGAAATTAAAAGTAAGTGTTATAGACCATAACACAATAAAAAATAATTAGTGTAAAGACCGCAAACAAAAGATAGAGATCTAAATGGAGACTTAGTAATGACATCCTTAGTAATGAGTGGAACAAAGAACAAATCATAGAAACAATAACTGTATTAATGAGAATTTAATTGATGAGACAGCATGCCAATATTTCTGTGATACAGATAAAGCTGTACGCAGAGGAAATTTTGTAACCCTGACAAGATATGTTCACAAAATTTTTAAGAGTATTAATGAACTAAAATGTGCAATTTCAAAAGAAAAGAAACATATACAAAATAAGCACAAATGAGAAAATTTTGAAAATCAGAGTAGAAACACAAAACAGTAAAAAAAAAATCTCAGAAGACAAACTGAAAGTTGATTCTTTGAAAAGACTAGTAAAATAGATAAGCCCTTAGTTAACCTAAGTAAAAAGAAAAATGAGTAAAGTTACATTAACAAATAAAAAGTAAACGAGGTAAAATCACAACAGAAATGAAGCAAAAAGAAATATCAGAACCTATTCAGCATAAATAAGAATTTAAACAAAATAGATTATCTGCAAAAATAAAAATTCTGACATTAATAGAGTACCAAATAGAGATCTTCAACAATCTAATTTCAAAAAGGGAAATTGGGCCAGGTTTAAAGGAGGAAAAATATCTGCTCCCTATAGTTTTATAGAAGTATCCAGTAAAAAAAATTTAAAATTAGTTAATACTCATAATAACTGAAATTATTCTCAAAAATAAAAACAAAAAAAAAACAAACTCTCTACTAAGTTTCTTTTTAAGTAAAATATAGTCTTAATGCTCAGACTAGGCAAGGAAAAATAAAGGAGACTATAGACCAATATGATTAATGAATATTGACTCAAAAATTTTAAACGAAATTTCAGTTTAAAAAAAAAGACTATAGTAATTTATACATATCCAAAATATAATTCAATGTGATCAAGTTAGATTTATGCCAGGGATACCAGGATGGTTCAACATTAGGAAAACAGTTAATGCAGTCATTAAAAACAAAAACATCGAAAACCCTGATATATCAATTGACAAAGAAGAATACCTTTGACAAAGTATTGCTATTCAGTTGTTCAGTCATGTCTGACTCTTCATGACCCCATGCCAATACTGTCCGTGGGGTTTTCGTGGCAAGGATACTGGGGTGGTTTGCCATCTTTCTCTCCAAAGACAAACAGAAGTTAAGTAACTTTACCAGGGTCACACAACTAGTAAGTGCTAGAGGCTGGATTTAAACTCAAGTCCTCCTGACTCTAGACCCAGTGTAGAACATTCATTTATTCTAAAAACCCTAAAAACTATAAACATAGAAGAACTATTTTTAAAAATACAATAAAAGTCTTGTATGTAAAACCAAACAGTGAAACATGAGAAGCGTTACCAGGAATTGCAGAAATAAAGCAAATGTGCCTCCTTTCCCCTCTGTTATATGAAAAAAAAAATGCTAACAATAGCAATAAGACTAGAGAAATAAATTAATGCATGAAGGTAAACAAAGAGGAGATGTGGATATCATAATTTACTAGTGACATGATGATTTACTAAAATTGTGACAAAGGTTTTAATAAACTAACAGGATACAAAATATACCCCAAATCAGCAATAACATAGTAATAACAAATCCTAAGAGGAAATAATAGAAAGGGAAGTTACTGAAAATAACTATGAGATGGGCAATATCTCTGGGAGTCAGTCTGCCAAGGCACATTCAAAACCTTAAAAGATACAAAACCTTCCTTAAAGCAGGAGTTCTTAACCTGGTAGCTACAGACCCAGTTTCAGAGGTCTGTGAACTTGGATGGGAAAAAAATTACATCTTTAGTCTTCAGCAACTTCTCACTGGGATTTGGCATTTCTTTCAGTTATGAATTTAAAAAACAACAACTCTGTTCTGAGAAGGGGTTTAGCATCCTCGTCGGTCTGCCGAAGGAGTCCATGGTATAAAAAAGATTAAGAA
Source organism: Phalanger gymnotis (assembly GCA_028646595.1). Taxonomy (NCBI): domain Eukaryota; kingdom Metazoa; phylum Chordata; class Mammalia; order Diprotodontia; family Phalangeridae; genus Phalanger; species Phalanger gymnotis. The sequence continues at coordinate 294,165,850 of CM053622.1, read as the reverse complement.
GCTCTGCCTTAAAGAAATAGAGAATACAAATAGCTGGAGAGATAGCACTCATGGCTGGGCTGCAATAATATAATAAATTAATTTATAGACTTAATACTATGCCAGTAAAACTACCAAAGATATTTTATAAACCTAAACAAAATAATAACAAAATACATTTAGAAGAAATGAAAGATATAGAATCTCAAAGGTATAATAAAATAATGAAAAAAGTAGAAATGAAAGAGAAATAATACTTTCAGACCTTAAATTATACTATAAAGCATAATCTTCAAAATTATTTGGTGCCGGTTAATAAAAAGAAAAATAGATCAGTAGAACAGACTAAATCAAGAGGAAATAGACACAATTGAATTCAATAACCCAGTGATCATAAATGTAAAAGCATAAATTATTTAGAGAAAAACTGTTTTTGACAAAAGTTGCTGGGGAAACTGGAGTTTGGCAAAATTAAGTTTTAGACCAGCTTCTTATTGTTATCACAATAAGCTCAAAATGGGACAAAGACCTGGATAGTAAAGGTGATACCATAAAAAAAATAAAACAACTGTATCAGACACCTTTCAAGTTATGGCTTCATAGAAAATTTTTAACCAAACAAGTAATAGAGGTGATCACAAATGATAAAATTGATAATTTAGACTATTTGAAATGGAAAAGCTGTTTTATTAACAAAATTAACACACCTTGGATAAGAAGGACAATAGTCAGTTGGGGGAAAATGTTACATCAGATAGCTCTGATATTCAAAATAATATAGGAAATGAATATAAACTTGTGAGACCAAAAGCCATTCCGCATTGTGTAAGTGGTCAAAACATATGAATAAGCAGCCCTCAAAAGAAACACAGGCTATTAACAAGCATTTGAAAGATCATGCAAAATCACCCAAAACAAGAGACATCAAATTCAAAGCAATTCTCAGATTTCACCTCACCCCCAGGAAAACAGCAAAGATGACAAAAAATGTCAAATGTCATTACTAGAGAGGTTGTGGAAATATACTAATAAACTGTTGGTATAACTATAGAATTGGCCCAGCCATTCTGCGAAGCAATTTTCAGTTGTTAAGAAAGTGACTAAAATAGCCATACTCTTTGACTTTGTTATCCAGTGGCTTAGTACAGTACCTGGCACATAGTAGGCACTTAATAAATGTTTGTTGATGGATTGACTGAGATCTCAGTGCTAATTACATATACCAAGGAGGTCAGTGATAAGAAGAAAGGAACCATACAGGCCTAAGTATTTATAGCAGCAGATTTTTGTAGTAGCAAAGAACTGGAAGCAAAGACAATGCCCACCAATTGGGGAATGGCAGAACAGATTGTGGTACAGGAATATAATGGAATATTGCTACAATCTAGGAAACAGTGACTATGATGAATGCAGATGAGGACTTACTGAGGCAGAGTGAAATAAGCAGAACCAGGAAAACAATATACAAAATGATTGCAATGCAAATGGAAGGAAAACCAACAAACAGTTTTGAATGCCATAAACTTACAATGACCACATTGGCCCCAAAGAAGAGCTATGAGAATGCATTGTTCTTCATTCTTTAAGGAGGTGAGGGACAATGAGTATGACATACTAAACTAATTTTTCTTCTTTTATGTTCTTTGTTATAAGGAATTGATTGCAAGAATAGGCAGGGGGGAAGACTATATTGGAAAAGTAGGTGATACAAAAATAAACATCAGTAAATATTAAAAGAAAAAAGACTATTTAAGATCACACCATTTAAAGACTCAAAGTCTCTTTTCTTTATCTGTGAGAAGGTGATAATAGTCAAAGCAAAGAAATTGGTTGGTGGCTGGCTCTGCTCTGCTTCTTACAATCAGCACTTAATCCTAAGGGTAGAATAAAAATTGATAGAAACCACACTAATGACCTTCACTTCCCACAATTTTTATTATATGTGTTTTAGATTGCACTTATGTCTCTCTTTTTAAATATAATTTCCTAATGTAGATTTGTATTTTATTTCAGCAGTGATAAAAACGGTGTATAGTTTATTAGAGAATCATAGAATATACTTACATGTGGGCATATGTATTTATGTGTCTCTCCACACACACACACACATAAATTATATGGGGGTGTCTATACACATGTATATATGTGTACATATATATACACACACATATGTTATATATACATAAGCACGTAGATACATATGCCCATATGTATCTGTCTACATATCTACCATTCTCTGATAAACCATACTTTTTCATCACATACATATATGTGTATACGTATACACACCCCCACATGATTTTAGTGATCTTTAGGAGATATCAGTCCACAATATAGTTTTAATTTGGCAAACGTCAGCATTACCTAAATAAATGGATGTTACTTTCTGAATTTCTACTAATATAAGAATTTCACTATTGAGATGTGAACTCAGAAGAAGTATAGATAAAATTTTCTATATTTAAAAAATATTGCTATATTTAAGTTAAAAGTTCACTTCTGTGAAGAGTGACTTGGCCCCTGGGCAGAAGCCATGTGATAAAATGACTTGGAGCAGTTAGTAAGCAACTTGACCTTAGGTAGATGTAAGCTACGGATCAGAAGTGGAAATAGAAGTTTGGAATAAGTCAGTCAAAGGGAAATAGTATTTCTTTGTAACTGGAAAAAAAAGGCGCAATCACAGGGCTTTCATACAGACTAGTGGAGGCATGTTGGAGAGTTTTGTTGTTGTTGTTTGGCCTTTCTGCTTTGCTGGGGAGCTGAGAGAAAACACCCTCACTCGGAGAGCTAGGAATTTGAAAGATTTAAGAAGTTGTTTTCTTGTCATGGCTGGTATGTAAGCTATTAGAAGCTTTTCGTTAGAGAGCAAATCTGGAGTGTTGGGGGTTTTTTTTTGCCTCATTATAGATACATCTCATACGTGAAGAAAAGTTCACTTTCTAATTAAGTCATAACAACTGAATTAGCTGTCATCGTCAGCAAGTGGTAAATGTTTATGACTGAGGGGAAGTGTGGTAAAAGGGTTAGGAAACTGGACTTGGATTCCAGAAGACCTGAGTTCAAGTCTTTTGTCTGGCACATACTCCTTATGTGACCAAAATGAAGTCATTTAACCGTTCAGTGTCCCAGTCAACTTTCTAAAACTATAAGTTACAGACAAGTTACTAATCTGTATTGATGAAAGGAGTTTTCACACTGGGACGTTTTGTTCTGATGAAATGACAGGTCTGGACTGCCTCCTCCCCTAAAAAAAGTATGTTTAATCAAATTAAAGTATTTTAAGCAAAATTAATTGGGAATGTGTACTAATCTGTGCCTCTCACCTAATTACACCCATAGGAAGTCAGGGTTTTTGAACCAGGAGGCCATAGGGAAGCACCGTCTACCTAGTGGAAGTTTTTTAGTTGACCTGTAAAATAGAAGCAAATGACACAAAGAGCAAACTGTGCAGAGTGTCTCAAAAGTCTTAGTGCAGTTTAAGCTTTAATAGCTACTAATAAATAAGCTATTAAAGCTTAAACTGCACTAAGACTTTTGGGGCATACCGTATGTGCATGTATATATGTAAATGTATAACTACCTGTGTGTTTCTGTACATCTAGAGATATCAATGTGTGTGTGTATCTGTCTATCATATACATGCCATCTCTGAAAAATCTATATCTGTGCAAGCCATAATCATCCTCACTGTGTTAAGTTGAGGTTAAGATGAGTCACTATGGGTGACTTGTTATTGAGACATTCTGGTCCCTGACTCATTACAGGACTTTTTGCACAAAAAGATCCCATTGGCAGACAAAGTTATCACAAGCTGTTTCAGGAGAATGATTCCAGAATTAGAAGTGCCAGCCTTCATGGCATTTGGAAACTTAGTAGGAAAGGAGAGGTTTATGCTATTACAACATAGAAAGCAAATCTCCAGACAGAAAAACCTTTAATAAATGAATTCAGTAGCAAGTTCAAACATGGAAACTGAGAAAAGCTGCATGGCACCTCCCTGCATCCATTTGGTGAAAATTGTATAGATAAAATGTCAGATGTGGCAAGCCAAAAGCAGGATGTCCTGTTTGATGATCATCTCGGTGGTGGCAGCACAGGCTAGGAAAGTCCCCCATCTTCTCAGGCCTCATTTTCTTCATGATCTCAAAAGTCTTTTCCAAGTCTAACAGTCCATGATTTTATAGAGAATCATAATATTAGGCATTTAGAGCTGAAAGGGACCTTAGATATCGTCTTGTACACATTCCTTATTTTACAAATTAGCAAAGTGAGACCCAGGGAGCTGAGCTGATGGTCACAAAGCACAAATTAATTTAAAAAAATAGATATTCTGGATTAGGAATCAAGAAGACCTAGGTTCAGGTCCCATTTCTGACATTTACTAACTGTGTGACCCTGGGCAGGACTTTTAACCTCTGAGCCCCCAACAACTCTCTAAGATTTCCAATACTGTAAAAAATTGCTTGTTGATAGATATAAAAACTGCTAGTGATTAATTTTGTTGCAATGACTTTCAAACAGGTAAATGGCGAGGAATTGTTACTAAGTTCAGCTGTCATCAGTTTGTCCAGTGAGTATAGATGAGCACCATTTAAGAAGTCTGAACTGAATGTGTGTCATAAAATAGCAACTCCCTCTGTCTCAGTTTCCTCATCTGTAAAATGAGGAGGCTTGAACTAGAAGATCTATAGGTTCTATCCCAGCTCCAGAAGTCCATGCATTACCCTTAAGGCAGTCATGTTCCCTGTAAGCAGAATGGGGAAGACCTCCCACTTATATTTGTCATCCGCCTAACGGGTAAGCCTTCAGCAGAAGCTTTTTTTTGGAGAAATAGGCAGCGTAATGAATTGTGTGGAGAAAATTGTTTTTGTCCCCCAAAGCCTAGATCAGTCTAGTACCTAAGGCCTAAATCTACCTTTTTTATAAAGTGTATTCTTTATTTCTTCGTTTCCAAAAACACAGGAAACTTAAAAGATCACAAAAGTGAAGAGCTTTCCTAGTAAGAAAAACCACGTTGTGTTGGAAATCTTTGGATCATTGACGTATGAGCCTGTAGCACAGAAGCTCTTGGTCTGTTAGTGATACTCTCTGCTGATGTGCCAGGCTGCTTTTCCCTATGCTCACCTCAATTTTCAGTATCAGGGATGGGATATAACTCAGGCTGGCGGCATTGGGCACTTTGGCAGGAAGTGAGTGGGCCGATACGTCTGTGTGTCTGTGGGTGAGGCCAAAAAGCCAAGCTGGAAAATGGGCTATTAACAAGGATTTCTAGGAAAAATAGCAGAGGTTAGTTAGCCTTTTAGTAAACCGACCTGACATTTTAACTGAGTTACAAGGGCATTTAGAGAAGTGAACACTTCAGTTCTGTAAAGAAGATACGTTTCACTTAACCCCATAAGTAAGGGTTAAAGTAAACTAAATGTACTGATTTGAATTAATGTTTATCTTGTATCATTTAAACAGTCTTCTTTTACTCCCAACTGTTTTCATTGTTTGTTTCCTGCCCTCTTTTCCTGTTGATATGTGGGTTTGTTTTGTTTTTTTTTAATCCGTCATCAAAATAAGTCCCATAAAGAAATCAGGCAGGAAATAAGAAGGACAATGAATGATGTGATTACGGTTAAAAAGATGGGACAGTCATAATTATAGCATTTCACTTAGTTGTCAAATTGCGCTTTCTCAGCTTTGTTATGCTTTCTACACCCAGTGATAGTAGAGAGAACATTGGACTTGGGGTCACAAAACTATCAGAGCTGGAGAAGACCTTAGCTTAGAGTTCCGTAAATCCAGCCCTTCATTTCACAAGGGAGGAAACAGAGTCAAAGGAGTGGAGCTGTTCAAGGTCACAGAGCTAGTAAATTAAGGCTTTGAACTCTGGTCTTAGGTGTTCTTGTCACAGCACTGTTGCTGTCGGAAAAGCTAGCTTCAAACCCCAGCCCTGATGCTTAACTTCTACTTTTTGTTGTTGCTCAGTCATTTTCAAGGGTGTCTCACTCTTCATGACCCCATCCGGGGTTTTCCTGGTGTGATTTGCTATTTCCTTCTCCAGTTCATTTTACAGATGAGGAAACTGAGGCAGAGAGGGTGAAGTGACTTTCAGAGGGTCACACAAGCCAGCAAGTGTCTGAGACCAGATGCTCATAAGTAAAAAACACTTTGTGAGATCTTACAAGACAGCCTTGTGTAATGGTCAATGTAATGCAGTCAAGGTCTGAGTTCAAGTTCTGCCTTTGGCACACACTAACTATGTAACCATGGGCAAGTCACTTCCCCTCTTTCATCCTCAGTTTCCTCATCTGCAAAACGGAGGTGATAATAGCATCTCCTTCACAGGATGGCTGGGAGGATCAGATGAGATATGTATATAAAGTATTTTGCCAACCTTAAAGCATTATGTAAATGTTAGCTATTATTATTTTACCCATTTTACCAATAAGATCACTGAGAGTCAAAAAAGTTAATGTTTCTGGTCAGTCAGTAAACAAGTATTTACTAAAGGCTTACTATGTTCCAAGCAGTGTGCTGGGGTTACAAAGAAAGACAAAAAACCCCGTCCTTACCCTCAACGTGCGTCTTTCCAGCTCCCCTCCCCATCCTGCTGTCCCTCACATAGTATCTCCTTCTGTCGGAGTCGACTACTTGATCTGCCTACTCACCTTGAATGTTAAAACCAGATAAAAAATCAAAAATGATTTTACTGAACACCTTGTGTATAAGGAGACGTGGGGATCCAGTGCCTGATAAAATGGTTGGTGCACGGGAGATGCTAATAAATGCTTATCAGCTGATTGATTGAGTCAGAAATGTGAGAAAGTCTTTGTTCTTAAGTCCTCATAGTCTGATTTTAGAGATGCCACTTCTATGTGGAAAGCAAATTTATCAGACCTACATCCCCAAAGAAGAAACAGTCCTTTGTGTACAAAAATATTTCTGTCAGCACTTTTTATGTAGTAGCAAGGAACTGGAAACTAAGGGGATGTCCATCACTTGGGGAAGAGCTGAACAAACTATGGTATGTGATTGTAATGGAATTATGCTGTAAGAGACGAAGGGGCTGTGGTTTCAGAGAAATCTGGAAAGTCTTATATGAATGGATTCAGAGTGAATTGAGCAGAACCAGGAGGATAGTTTATGCTTTAACAACAACATTGTTTAAAAAAATTTTTTGAGAGCCTTAAGAACCCTAATCAACCCAGTAATCAACTATGACTCCAGAGGATTGGTACCGCTGAATGCTAATCACCTTCGGATAAAAAGGTGATAGACTCAGGGTTCAGAATGAGACATCCATTTTTAGACATGAGAAATTGTTTTGCCTGACTATGCATATTTGTTAGAAGAGTTTTGTTTTTCTTTTTCCCAGTGCAGAAGGAACAGAGGAGAAAAAAATGTTCGATTAATTTTTTTTAAAAAGAGTTAATAATGTGTGAGTGTTAAATGAGTGGTCCAAATAGTAAATGAAAATTCTTTTATCAATTAAGGTGTGGTGGGATGGGAGAAATCAAGTATAGTTTCTCTTCTGTCAAAGTCATTTAAAAACATGATATGAACATAAGCAACCACTGCACAAAATTGAATTAAACATTAAGGAGGTTTTTTTTTTTCAAGCTAGCTAGTGCTTGTGTTTGGATTTCCTGCATTCTGCTTAATCTATTTGTCTGTCTCTTTCCAAAGAAAGATTCAGAGAATCCCACAAAGGAGTCTCCAATTGTGGTTCTGAGCCAGGAAATGTTTCTGGGCAATGCTGTAAAAGAATTGGTATTAGAGATGTTCCGAAAAGAAAGGAATAGAGAAAGAGGCATGGATTTATAAGAGGAACAATTTTAGACGCAAATACACATTAAGAAAAACAAAACACTGCCTGAGAAGCTCAAAGGCAGGGGAAATGTAGGTAGAAATACTAGAAGAGATTGAATCTGATGCCAAAAGGGGATCTTGGCAGAAAATACAAAAGAATTATAGTACGATTAAGCCTGTGGCTAAGAAAATATTCTATTTCTGAGTGTCTATTCACTTCTCATATACGATCTAGCATGTGAAGAAACCTAAGGATAGGACTAAGTTGGCAGCAGGCAGAAGGACCATTAGCTAGCTGGTAGGATGTAATCACAGCTTTTTGTAGCTAGCTAGCCCAATAAAAACATGACTGTTTTGGAGAAGAGAGGTAGAGAGAGGGCCTGATTAATCAGACAAGTATTTAGTGAATGTCTATCACAGGGGTGGGGAACCTCCCACCACATGTGGCCCTCAAGGTCCTCAAGTGCAGCCCCTTGACTGAATCCAAACTTCACAGAATAAATCCCCTTAATAAAAAGATTTGTTCTGTAAAACTTGGACTCATTCAAAAGGCTGAACCCAAGGACCTAGAAGACCAAATGTGGCCTCGAGGCTGCAGGTTCCCCACTCTCACATTCTTGCTATGGATCTGGTCACCTGGCCTCCTGATTCATCAGACCTTTTTGTGATGTAAGTTTCTAGTATTTAAAGTTGGTGTGGCCTGCCCTTACTCCTTCATTTCGCCACAGTAAACTCAAAGCCTAATTAATAACCAGGCAGTACGGTATAAAGGAAAGGACACATGCCCTAGGACATCAGATGACCTGAGTTTGAGATCTAACCCTGATACTACCTGTTATCCCAGACAGGTTAAATTGGGGAAAATCAATACTTTCACTACCTACCTCATAGGGTTGTTGTGAAGAAAACATTTGTAAGCCTGAAAGCAGTGTATAAATGTGGGCTCTTATCATATCTTTTACACGGGATTCTCTCTTGATGAATTTAGCTGATTTTCGTCAGATAAATATGGGAAATTTTGCAGCTAGTGGCCAGTGACAGAAATCAAGGAGTGGCTTTTGAGATTTGGTCTAAAATTCTTTATTGTAACTATTTCAGACTGATGTAATGCACCAAAACATATATGATTACATTCATGTGGACGACCGCCAAGATTTCTGCAGACAGCTTCACTGGGCCATGAATCCTCCCCAGATGGTGTTTGGGCAGCCATTACAGTCAGAAACAGGTGGGTCGGAATCAGGCACCAGGTGGAAAAATCCACTTGTGCTGGAAAGTCCAAACCAATGTTGTTGAAATCCTTTGCCAACCTCAGTTTGGCCTCATTTTACTCTCCTAACTGCAAACAAAGTACCAGTCTAGGTTGGTTGGGATCTTGATGAGAGATCATGCTCCATTGGCTCCTGGGTGGAGATGGAGCTGATGACTCTCTTACCTATGGTTGAATATGGAACTACTCCTGCATCCTGGAGTAATTGAGCAAACCTGTTCCTGATCCAAGGCCTAAGAATCTTACGACCTCCTAAGTTGGGGGAGGCGGGGAGAGAAGAACATTGTTCTTCCTGGATGCTTCCATTATGGCCAGTAACTTTGTAAGTAATATTTAGGTATAACTTTTTTGTTGCAGGTTGAACAGTGTTCCCAAAGAGTTTAGAATGAGTCATGGGTGTTTCTAGATCAGCTTTCATGAAAATCAGAAGGACCATAACCAGTCTTGGGTGTTTCTTCTCACATACCTTTGTTCTCCCTTTTGCTTTTGGTTAACAGTCTCTGTCTTGAGAGGCAGTGCGGTATGCTGGATAGAGTCCTCGATTTGGAGTCAGGAAGTATATTCAGTTGTTTTTCAGTCATGTCCGACTCTATGTGACCCCATTTGGGATTTTCTTGGCAAAGATACTAGAGTGGTTTGCCATTTCCTTCTCTGGCTCAGTTTACAGATGAGGGAACTGAAGCAGACAGGGTTAAGTGACTTGCCCAGGTCATATAGCTAGTAAATGTCCAAAGCCGGATTTGAACTCAGGTCTTCCAGACTATGCACTCTATCCACTGCATCAGCCAGCTGCCTTGAAGTCAGGAAAGCCTCTTATCTACTAGCTGTGTGAGTCGGGGCAAGTCTCTAAACGTTTCTGTGACTCGGTCTCCTAATTATTAGTAGACCATAGGAGAATTATTAGCAGAATTAGTAGAATGAGGGGGTTGGACTTGATGTCCTCTGAGATCCTTTCCAGCCCTCAGTCTATAATCTCTGTCACTCCACACAGCCTCATCTCTTTTCTTTCTCTTCCTACGTGTTATCTTACTCCTTTTGTGTTATCCCAGGGTAGCAGCTGTTTGTTTAGTCTCTTTGTACAGTTGTCATCTCTGAGTAGTTGGAATACTTCCTCTACTTCTTTCTATCCACCTGTTCAACAAACCATGCTACTTGACTTCTCTTTTTTAAATTCATTTGTAAAATTTTCTTTTTTCCTGGAAAATTTTCTTCCCTAAAAATAGCTACTCCTAGATTCCATTCATAGATGCTTAGAGACTACTGTGCTTGCATATATAATACTTTTCTAGTGTAAAATCACTATTTACCTTCTGCCTTTCTTACTTGAGATAAAAGCTTCCTCAGGAAACACCTATTTATTTTGATAGAAGGAACCAACACTTCTGTTAACCTTTAAGATATGCAAAATAAAAATGGTGAAAAACATTGCTAAAGCCATGAACCCCTGTAGTTCACTCATTCAGTGCCATGTATTCTCACATAACATTTTCTCTATGTGCAGCACTATGGTAGGTGATCTGGAGGAAAATATAGCAAAAAGAAATGCTCTTAGGTCTTGTAGATTACACTATACTTGGGGAGGCAAGTATAGTTGTTGGAAGCAACCTTTGAAGGCATCCAGCCCAAAACCATCACTGAACAGATAAAGAAACAGGCCCAACAAGGTGAAATAGCTCCCCTAAGGCCATCCTAAAAGCTAAAAAATGGGAAATTCAGGATTCTAGGCCAAATTACCGATTCTAAGGGCTCTATCCACCCACCTCCACTGATCTCATGTATATACATAAGTAACTAGAGAACATGATGATTCAGAGGAAGAAAAAGATCACATGCGGGCTGGTTTGTTTGGAAAGGTTTCATGGAGATTGGTCCCTGAAGGAAATTCAGACTTTGGACTGGCAGAAAGAAAGGTTAAGGGTATATGATGTGACCATTATTAGTATTTTACCAGTGGAGAAACTAAGGCATACACAAAGAGCTAAGTAACTTGGTCTAAATCAGACACAAACTAAAAGGTGCATTTTGAATTTAATACTCAGTAATTTGAACATATAGATGAGAAAGACTGTCACCTCACCAAAATCCCAAAATGAAATAAAATGGTACACACAGTGACTATAAACTGTTAGGGAAAGCCACAATTGAAACTAGATGGAATACTAGTAACTTTTTGAATGTTAAGTATTCCTTTGGACTAGCTACATGTCTGAGACAAATTCCGCAAGTTTCACATTTGAATTTGAAAAACAAAATATCCAAATCACGATCTTTCACTTTTTCTTTTGTTCACCGGTCCGTATTTTTACATGGAAATTATCGTTAGACATACTTTGTCCTCTACTGTCATTGGCAGGAGACGAATACATACTTGATAAGCTGCTTAAAGCACAAGAGCGTGACAGCATGTCAACGGAGTACTCTGCCTTCCTAACCCGCTGTTTCATCTGCCGAGTTCGCTGCCTGCTGGACAGCACTTCTGGTTTCCTGGTAAGTAGAATTCGTTAAGGAGAAAAAATCAAATTGTAACCAAACATTCTAATGACTGATTTTTCTAAGTGATCAGAAAACATTATGGGGGATGACATAAAGGCATGACTTCTTTGGAAGGGGGAAGAAGAGAATAGGAATAGAAAATAGAAAAGGAAGTGGGTTATGTGACTTTTTTGACAAATTCAAAAAAGGGAATCTGTAATTTGGTTTATATAAGGCATTAGCCATGAGCAACTTCAAATATGCAAATTTCAATCTCTCTGTGACATAGTAGAGAAACCCTAAGTTGGTACCCCAGGCATATGAAATTTAAGTGATTTGCCCCTGGTCAGACATCTGGACTCTATCCAAGGCTGGATCTGAACCCAGGCTTTCCTAATACCAAGTGCAGCATTCTTTCCATTGTATTTCATCTTTTTTTACTTTAAATAATGCTTATTAGTCTGCGATCCTAATTGTACTTAATTATAGGCTTTCGTAGTTATATAGATTTGTATTAAAAATACCCCTTTCTCCTTCAGAGTCCTTTAAATGCTTGCTGTCTGTATCAGTAATTAAGGTGGGACTTTTTTACTGTTTTCTCTTTTGGAGCACTTATTTAATCAAGCGCCCTTGATGAGTCCGGCCTTTGTTTCTTTGATTAAATCAGGAGTCTTTGATGACCTCCTTACCTCAAGGGAAAGCCTAGTTTACAGGGGTTTGAGTCGTGTGTCTGTGACTTCAGAAGCTTTTAGGTCATGTGGGTTTGAGTCACCCACATTGTTGTGACATCCTTTGACCCTGAACGGGGTATATAAACTCAGAGGTTGTAGTTTGAAGGGGCTCACTCTTGGAAGGAGTGTTGAGACTCCAGGCAAGCTGTTGTTAAGACCCCCACGGCTTTGGAAAAACCCAGATGTTGATGCTTCTCTGCTGGCAACTATGTATTGCTATAGATAGATCAAATTGTGTTATTGGCTCTAGTGAGACTGTTAACCTCTTAAAGTTGCTTTCCTTAGAGAATCAGATCAAAGAACCTGTGCTGGCACTCTTGTTGCTGGTCTTATTGGGTCTTACACGCCTACAGAACTGCTAGCCATGTTGTTTTTACAGTGTCCAAAAAACATTTAATTAAAATGGGCATCAACCTATTCCCTATTTGTCAGTATCATCACGTAGATCCTTAATCTTCATCCCTATAATCTGACCATCTTCAATAGCACATGTAATGAATATGAATAGTACAATTCTTTATTCATAACAGCCAATCAGTAAATAATAAATGAATGAAAAAAAGCGTGTTTTATTCATAAAGTGACTGTTCATCAGATATCACCACTGAACAAGACTTAGCCTTGATTATATGGTGGTAAAGGACAGGAATAGGTACTAGCTCTGTGATTTCAGTGGTATGAAGAACTCCCAGTTGGGGAAAATCTGTCAACACAGACTGACAGCTTCTCTTCGATGGATAGTCCTAGAAAACTGCCTAGAGTGTCCTGGGTCACACAGCTAGTATGGGTCAGACGTGGGAACAGATCCTCCTGGCTTTGAGGCAAGCTGTCTCTAAGATATGGCACACAGTGGTAAAACTTCTGGAAAACGCTGGGAAATCCTTCCATAGATTGCTTATAATGCATCTTCAGGTTTAATTGTGTTTCTATTTAAAATATAGTATGTGCGCTTTTTTTTTTAACTATACTTCCCCCATCCTACAGAGGAAAGCATCCTGACCAATAGCTCCATGTCTCTACCTGCCAGGAAACAAGAAAGAAGAAAAATCTGTCAGTTACTGCTGGTATAAATAGCCAAAACCACCATTGTGTTTCTCAGACTTTTCATTTCTCTCAAGTTTGTTCCATGACCATTTGGAAGCGTGTTTGTTAATATTTTGCTCAAATTACGTTAGTTCATATTTACATAATAAAGAAAGGTTTCCAGGGCACTTTCCTTACAACAACATAAGGTGCATAAGGCAGAGTCGGCCTTATGTATGACACAGAGTGCCTCCATTTTTACAAGTGAAATTGCTGTTCCGAGGAGCTAAGTGACTTAATTGCCCAAGTTCATTCAGCTGGTCAGGGTCAGAGCTAGGATTTGTACCCAGCTTCCAAGACTCCAAGAGCTGCTCCCTTTCCCTTCTGCCTCAGCACTTGCTCTTGGCTCCTAGAAGAAAAGTCCCTGGCCTCTAGAAACCAGGCACTTGGAATTTCCATACTTAACTCCACTACCAACAGTAAAGCACCAAAGCTTTTGGTGATGTAAGAGGCTAAGAGACTCTGAGATACTTCAGTGAACGTTCTTGTATACATAGAAAGCATGATTAATATTTTAACAGGGTGTGATATGCGTGCTAGAAAGTCATAATGGACTCTGAAGAACCCAGTGGTATAGGATAATACTTTAATAGTTCACATAAGGGCCAGAGACATAAGACTCTCAAAGGGGGATGAATAATATGGCATTTTTTGTTTTATTTTGTTTAATAGCCAAGATTAGATTGAGCCAGTGCACGGCATTATATTGTAGGACTGCTTCCTTTTCTAAGAAGCATCCTATGTCTCATGACTATATTTATGGAGAATTAATACTTTTTATCCCTATTCTATGTACTCTTTGAGACCTGAATTCAATCATGACTTTAGAGAATTGAGATTTTAAAAGTTAGACTAGCCAGAAAAAAGAAAGGGACTATAAAAAGACATGGAATAATATTTAGTTCATGTCAGTTTTTAAATGGAAAGAAAGGAAGAAGCAAATTCTTCAACATGTGAATGAGAAGTACCTGAAAAAGTAGGCAAATTACATGGAGATTACCAGGATGTAGGGAGAATGGCTTAAAAATAAACTTGGTAGCCAAAAAAACCTATCCCTATAAAATGTTTAAGATTCCCAGATACTGTAATAAGAGTGAAGCTGAGATGTACCAATGATGTTTACAGATGCTTGTGGATGTGGGGCTTGTCTAAAACAAATCATTAAACAAGAAGGTGGGTGTGGGGATTTCAGTTAGTACAGACCCTGTCAAGAATCACCTTTTTGCCTTAATTCAAAAAGATTTTGTTTTCAATTGTGAGGTAGTCTAGAAGACTAAAATCTAGGAAGAGAAGGGAAATGAGAAAGAGGCAGAATGAGAACCTAGTGAGAAGATAAAGCTTGGGATTCTGAGAGAGTATGATCTCTCATGTCTTTTGAAGAATATTCTTCATCTGAAAAATGTATCTCACTTTTTCAGACTTCTTTTTGGTTGCTGTTGGCAGAAGGGGTATGATGGGATCTGTTAGTTTGGGACTCTTTACAAAATGAAATCTGTTTGTGATCATGATGCCTTTGCTAAGATAGTTTCCTGGTGTTAGCAAGGAAACTCTGATGAGAGGATTATAGATTTAGAGATAGAAGGAACCTTAGAAGTCATCTGGTCTTACTCTCTCATTTGACAAACGATTGGACCTGAAGCCCAGAGATTTGAAGTGACTTCCTCAAGGTCATACATTAAGTGGCAAGAGCCAGTTTTGGAACCCAAGTCCTCCAATTCCAAATCCATCATACTTTTCATTGTGCCAACTTAGCATCTCCAGTCTTCTGTGGCCTTTAGGGTCTAGTCACTAAAGGATAATAGTAGCTGGAGAAGAGCTTGGACTTTTATCTGTACTCCTAGTCTATACTTTCTTGGTAGAAAGGAATGAAACAGCCTCCAGTATCTGGAGAGCATCCCTTTGATCAGGACCACATTCCATTATTATCCACTTACACTGAGCTTTCTTGCTTTATCTCACTCAGAGTTGACTTAAAAATAAAGTCCTTAAAGTTGCAGTCTACTGTAATTGTGACTCATAATGCAACATAATACACTAGTGATTCAGAGGGTTTGACAATTCTTGCCTTCCCACTAATGTTTGCTCTCTAAGGCAATCGTGTAGCTCTTCCATTTCTTGAATTATGCCTATATGCCTGTGCAGGCTTTTTTTGCTTATTTCTTTGGGGACGTTTAATAGAAAAGCTACATTATTTTCAGTACAGGGAAAAGTGAATCTGCTACTTTGAAAACAAAAAAAAATGGGGCTAGGTTGGTTCTGCATAGAGTACTTCATTTTTAAGTAGTGCATCTTTTTAGATTTTATTCATTATAGAATAGAGGCAATATCTTTTCTCTATCATATGGATCTAGCATGAGCCAATATATAAAATTATTATCATTGTAATGCACACTAAAGATATTGATTATTTAACATATCCCCATTCCTCTTACCAGTGACTATCCCACTATTGGTCAGAATGTTTTCCTTTGCAAGATGGGGGGCAGAGAGGACTAAAAAGACAAATTAGAATGACTGAAATTAGTAATAAAATGTGTTATGGTTCTCTTTGTTCAAACACCCATCCTACATCCAGTCCTTCTCTCCCTGCTTTCAGTTTGAGCCCCAGCACTAGAATGGAAACAGGTCAGACTTCTAAACCAAGGTGGAAAGAGGTTGAGATCCTCATACCAGCAGGTGATTGACAGTCTTTTTTGCCTTCATGCTTCCTGGTAGGTGGAAACATAACACTATTGGTCAGAGGGAAGAGGATGACAATGCATCCAATTCTTGGTAAGTTGTTTTTCGTTTTTGTAGTGCAGGGGAGACAGAAAGAGAAAAAGAAGCAAAGGGACAGTGCGTTCTTTGCATTAGTGCTCTGCAACACTGAGGAGGGGAGGATTTCTGGAATAGGAATGATTTTAGCACCTTCACAGCATATAGGTTGCAAGTTATTTTTACTATTTAAGCCTGTCTCATAAAATTTCATCTGTAGGACCTTCTTAATTACCATAGTATAAACACTTTTAAAATTATTTTTAAAAACTCTTTAGTTAACAGTGTTATCCTGAAAAATCACATCACTTGGAAATCAAAATCAGATAAATCCTAGTACTTCTCAGTCTACAGACATTTACGGTATCATGGGGAATCTAGAAAAGCCTAAAATACAGTTTCTTCCTTCAGGTAGTTTTTAAGAGTCAGCAAATTATAACCCGAGGGCCAAAGATGGCTTACTAACTGCCTGTTTTTATATAGCCTTCAGGCTAAGAATGGTTTTTACACTTTTAAATATAATAAAATGGTATTTAACAATTCTGGGGCTGTGCAAATATAGGCAGTGGGCATCCATTCTCGGATTGGATTTGGCCAAATCTGACCTATTGCCTGCTTTTATGCTAAGAATGGTTTTTACACTTTTAAATATAATAAAATTTTATTTTACAGTTCTGGGACTGTACAAATACAGGCAGTGGGCATCCATTCTCTGCGTGGGCCAAATCTGGTTTAGGCTATAATTGTGATGAGACCAATACATAAGAAAACACTAGATGCTGCCTTGGTTTGCTGATTACATAACAAATGAGTAACATCAGTAGTCTGTGCTATATCAGTCCGGCGGAGGGAGAGATCAGGGTGATAGAAGATAAGTTCATGGAGGAGCTGGAGAAAAAGTAATCCAGTTAGGAAGAAAAACAAATTCAAGTAAAGTATGGAAGCAGAGAAGTACATAATATGTTTAAAGCAAGGCAAGTTCCCTTTTGAAAATAACTAGTTCGCCTAGAACAAGGCTTTCATGTTGGAGCAATCCACTAATAGTGAGTCGATTGAATTCCCTTCTGTACTAGAGGCCCTGAAGGGATACATAAGAAATATAAGATATGATTCCTAGCCTCAAGGAATTTACAGTATAACTGGGTAGAACAAACTTGGCCCACAGGAAACAATTAGAGCACCATGAAGCCCTACACAGTGTAGCTCTGCTTACCACTGTGATTTCAGGGAAAAGAACACCAGGTTCAAATTCTGAAGACCCAAGTTAGCATCTCTGTGACCTTGGAGAAAGCTCTTCACCTCTCTGGGCCTCACTGTAAAGTGAGGGGATTGGACTAGATGGCCTGTGGGAACCCTTCAGGCTTTAAAAATATGATTCTGAGTACTGAGAAAGAGGTCATCAACCCAGGCTGGGGTGGTCAGAGAGTACAGGTGCATAGAGGAGGTGAAAACTTAGCTGAGTCCTGAAGTAGGCTGTAGATAAGGAGGGGAAGAGGGAAGGTCTTTCCAGGTTGGCATAAGCAGTAGTAGCAACCAGCGTGGCATGTGTGGGAGACCGAAGAGGTCTTGGGCCCTCCATTTTGGAAAGTAGTAGGAAGTAAGGTTGGATAAAGAAGATGGGAACCTATTATAGAAAGCCTTTAACACTCAAATAGAGTTTGGACTTCAGCTGGAAAATAGAAAATAGGGCACCCTTGTAGCTTTCATCATTTCATCATGATGAAACTAGGGATTTAGAAAGATTAATTTAGCTATGGAGATGCAGCCAGGTATAAAGGGCTAGCCTTGAAGTAAAGAAGACCTCAAAGTCATACCTGACACATACTGACTGACTCTGTCACCATGGGGCAAGTCATGATCCTATGACCCTGTGAACCTCACCCCAGACACCCCTCCAAGTCTATAATTACAGATGGATTACTGCTGTAAGTCCCCATCTCTAGTCTCACATCACCAACTCCCTACCGGACATCTTAAAGCAGATGTCCTGTATCGTCTAAAACAGAACTCATTACCTGCTCTCCCAAGCCTTCCAGTCTCTCTAGCTTCCATATTACTGTTGAGGGTACCCCATCCTCTTAGTCACTCAGACTCGCAACCCTCAATATCATCCTCAGCTACTCATTTGTTCTCACCCAATGTGGCCCACATATTGCCAAATCTTCCAACTTTGTTTCTGCCTTCACAACATCTTTACTCATAATTATTACCCTAGTATAGGCCCTCATCACCTTATATCTAGACTACTGCAATAGCCTTCTAATTGGCATTTCCTCCTCCCCCACCAAAAAGGTATAATGAGTGGAAGGAAGTGTCATTTGTGGATAGCATTTGACAACAAAATGTTACAGTACAATATAGTAAGAAATATCTGTTTTTCCTTTATCATTCAGCATTACCAAGGAGCCTCTCTTTGCTGAAGGTCTGGACTTACAGCTTTCAAGCTGTGCTTTCCCTGCATTTGTTGTCCAATTACAAGCTGCTAGGAATGTTTGAGGATTTTTCAATTTGTCTGTCAGTCGCTCCAGATCTGGTTGCACACACCATGGTGTAAAGGAAAAAAACCAGCAACACTTGATTGAGTTCTCATTTGGGGTTTGCTACTTATCTAGCTGTATGACCTTGGGCAAATCACTTCACCTTTCCTATGCTCAGTTTCTTTATCTGTAAAATAAGGGGCCGGGACTAAATGATCTCTAAGGTCTCTTTCAACTCTAGCTGTCTAGGTTTTTAAGTTTTATACTTATGAATAAATGACTTGGTAACATGCCAAGCATAGATATAGTGTCATAATTGGTTAAAGCTAAAGCAACATAAAGGGTGGATGGATCTTTCTGTTTTTTAATTGGTTGTAGTTGTAATTGACTGGACTCCAGTAGTTAATCGACAAAGTCAATTCCACAAACATTGGCTGAAGTTCCTTCTGTGGATGGCACTGCGCAATATATTGGGGAGACAAAAATGAATGAAACTTTCATTGTACTTAAGAAGTTTATGATCTAACTGGGGAAATAAAGCATGTGTTATAAAGTGAAACTGCAGAAGTACAAAGTATAACTCTCAAAGAAAGGAGAGGAAAAGCTTCTGAACTGGGTTATGGAAACTGGTTAAGAGTTATACATTCCCCTGCCCCACAGGTCCAGACACAGGCATGCATAAAAGGGCAGAGGTGGGAACTTACAAAAAGCTTATGGTAAATGAGGAATACGCTTAGTTTGTCAAACTGAAGGGATGGCATAGAAAAATTAGATAAGTAGATAGTAGCCAAGTTGTAGAAGGCCTTGAATGCCAAGAAAGTTGTACGTTTTTGAATTCCAGGTTCACTAAGCTAATACATTTCTCAAATGTCTGTTGATCAAAATTAAAAAAAAAAAGGTATTTGCTACTGATAAGGCAACAATTTCCAATTTGGTCTGAAACTACTTCCATTTGCTTGGTCAGCACTTCTGCTTAAATCAAGAATTAGGGTGAATGGTCCTAAGAAAAATGGTGCTACACCCTGCCCTCAGCCGCATGTGCCAGA
Organism: Phalanger gymnotis; assembly: GCA_028646595.1. NCBI lineage: Eukaryota > Metazoa > Chordata > Mammalia > Diprotodontia > Phalangeridae > Phalanger > Phalanger gymnotis. The sequence goes on along the minus strand of CM053622.1, from coordinate 294,146,241 downwards.
TATCAGCATCTGTCTTCTTCTCTTTGGGGTCCAGGCTTTCCACACAGTCATGCCTGTTTCAGCAGGAGCCATTGTGGACTTGAAGCTGCCTTCATTCTCTCACTTTATCATGTATACATCTCGTTTGTACATAATTGTTCACATTGTCTTCTCTTGCTTTGGGTACCTGACTTACATTCTGCTGCTTCCTTTGCCCTCTCACTTTGGCAGCTTCTCGTATCCGGGCTCCTGTTCATTACTTGGACCTTGACCACCTGCCTTGCTCTGCCATGCAGTTTTTCTGTCCTCCTTGCTCATCTGGCTGGGACTGAATCAGCTGCTTCTTCTGACTGTTTGTGTTTCAGTATGCCCTGACTCTGACCATGCCCAAGGTCTGGCCCTTACCTTTGATACCTAGATGATCGCTCACCTGGTTCCAGGCCATTTGGAGCTTCTAAGTGCAGCTCATTTCTGAGCCGGTTCCTTATCCTGACTTCCTGGCTCATTCCTAGCTCTCTCAGGCTTGGCCTCTCTTCTTGCAACCCTGTGACTCAGTGACACCCCCAGTCCAAGCCCTAACACAGGCTAAAATCAACTCATTTAGTTGGGATGAATGTTTCGGTGGGGGAGGGCATTATACATATAGACACACAGACATACCTATACATATGTCTTCTGTGTAGATTTGTGTGTTGTTTGTGTGTTATCTCCTTCATTAGACCCGGAGCTCCTTGAGAGCGGAGATTGTCTTTTGCCTTTCTTTACATCTTCTGCTGCTTAGTGTAGTGCCTAGCACATGGTTGGCACTTAATAAAATGCTTGTTAACTTCTCTGCCTCGGGTTCCTGACCTGCAAAATGAGGGGGTTGAATTTAACGGTCCCATCCAGTTCTACATCTATGATCCTGTAAATGGTGGAGTCCTTATCACGTCATTAACCTAAATAGCAGGGATATACAGATACACAGCTCTTTGTAAGTCAAAAGCATTAACGCCGTCCTTATAGAAGTCTGTTAAATCATCCAATATGTATCACAAAAACGACATATTCCTAGTAAAACTTAGATAAAGATTATTTCTTGGTTGAACATATTGCCACTACCATTTCCTACGAATCTGGGGTCAGGGAAAGGTATCTGCAGAATTAATTCAATGTGCTTCCTTCCCGTTCTCCGTTTAAAGGTAACAACAAACTTAACAAAAAAAAATTGTTTAGGGGAGCTAAGTGGAGCATTTATTAGCTGTGACACAGCTACCAACACAAAGAATTGTACAAGACTGAACAGAAACAGATTTAACCAGCTACTTCATATTAAACAGTTGGGTTCTTCGCATCGGCCTTGTAATGATCTCCAAATTGAATGCTGCCTGACCATTTCTCTATTTCTTTCCCATATAATAGACCATGCAGTTTCAAGGAAAGCTCAAGTTTCTATTTGGACAAAAGAAAAAGACGCCGTCAGGAACACTCCTGCCTCCGCAGCTTTCGTTGTTTTGTGTGGTGGTACCAATCCTCCTCCCTTCTGTGACAGAAACGAAAATGAAAAACGTGCTTCTGAGAGCCAAGCAGAAAGCTGATGTGGCAGCCTCCACGGACACCAAGTAAATGCCAATTTACTCTTTATTAGTATCAACAGCAGTAAATAGGAATTATGCACTGAAATATGTGGAAGAATGCATTTCTAATGGCCCTGTGAACAGATGTTTGGACCTCTTAACATAGTTTTCAGTGGCTCTCAAGATTTGGGGTATATCCCTTTCTCATTTTCAACAGGAAATCAAAAAGATAAATTTGAGTAGTTGTGAGTTGAATAAGCTAAGTAAGCTGGGAGGAAGAAAACAATCAACACTCCATGTTTAGCTCAAGACTGTCAGAGACTGAGTTATTATTTAATAAGCAGTTTTGTTCATGGAGAGTCTATGGCCAACAATTTCCCCTTCTATTCATAGAACACTGCCTAAAGAAATACTCAATTCATATTTTTTTTAAAAAAGATGAAGAAATTCTGCAGACAGAAAGACAGAAATAGTTTTCAGCTGTGGTCTTCTGTTACAGTGGTCTCAAACTCAGATAGAAATGGGGACCACTAATCTGTACATAAGAATCCCTACAGGCTACGTATTGACCAAGTTTTAAGCTGTAATACTATGTTTTATTGTACTTTTACTTATTTTGTCAAATATTTCCCAATTACATTTTGACCTTGTTATAGCAGCCCTTAGGTAGTGTGTCATAGGCTGCACGTAGCATTCTTGTTGTAGTTGTTTCAGTCGTATCCAACTCTTCCTGACTCCATTTGGGGTTTTCTTGGCAAAGATACTGGAGTGGTTTGCCGTTTCCTTTTCCAGCTCATTTTATAGATGAGGAACTGAGGCAAACAGGGTGAAGTGACTTGCCCAAGATCACGCAGCTAGTACGTGAGACCAGATTTGAACTCATGAAGATGAATCTTCTTGATTCCAAGCCCAGTGTTCTGTCCTCATTTCTAATATTTAATCTAAAGGGCATGATAGGAGACTGACCTATCCTTGGGAAGAGCTGTTCAAAAGTCCTGACTTCTCAGAGGATTAAGGATACTCCCAAATACTAAAACCATCAGCATTTCAAGAGAGACAAAGGACACTAGACCAAAACCAGTTTTCTGATACTAATCCTTATTTTCCGTAATATAATGGAGACCTCAGGGCTGTATGGTTCCTCTTTTTAACTAAAAACAAATAACAAGTGATAATCACTGCTTTTGTGTTTCATACTTGCAAAGTCTGGTACAGAAGCATTGTTTCTGATATGTACAAGACACTGAGTTTGGTTAGACTTATCTCTTTACTGAAGGGTAGCTAGTTGGCGCAGTAGATGGAGTGCTGGGCTTGAAGTCAGGAAGACTCATCTTCCTACATTCAAGTCTGGCCTCAGACATTTCCTTGCTGCATAACCCTGGGCAAGTCACGTAACCCTATTTGTCTCAGTTTCCTCATCTATAAAATGAGCTGGAGAAGGAAAAGGCAAATCACTCCAGTATCTTTGCCAAGCAAACCCCAACCGGGGTCAGGAAGAGTCAGATACAACTGAAAAAATAAACAAACAACTGAACCTAGTTACTACCTAGGCCTAACAGAATGGCCTTCCTCATTCTTTGCACTTCTCTCTAGTGCTAGTAGCCCTACACTAGGACGGTCTCTTTAACCCAACACATGCTAGTTTGCAAAACTATTTTGTTGCAAAGAAGAATCCTGGGGTTACAAGTGCTTTTCATGCAAGAAAATCATAAATATACAGTGCAATTGGATGGGGAAGCCCCTTTCTGGCTGAGGTTTTTTTCCTTGTCTGGCCCGTTGTCTGATATTTTCTTCCCATTTCCTTTCTACTTCTACCCCAAATCCAAGCTGGTGCTGCAATTGTACACGGTGAAGGAAGCAATATCCTTTCTGGCTGGTTTCTCCAAGTCTTAACTCTGCAAAGCCAAACTACACTTTAAGGCACCTCCAACACCTTGAACAGCGATGTGGCCCTGCTTCCTCAGACTGATCTGTTCAGGTTTCCAGCTTCTCCCCCTGCAGGCTGTGGACTTCTATTTTGGGCCTTGACTTGTTCAAGCCCTTTTATTGCTGCTCACATTTATCCTTTACTTTATGTCCAGGACAACTTTTCACCCATCTTTGCATTTCTTGGCAGCTATGTCCTGATTTCATTACAGATTTACTTGTAAAATGTACACATTTACACTAAATAAACAAGGTTGTTTTCCTATTTTCAGCAAAAATGAGTCCAATGATGTCTCTATAGCTGTGGAGGCAGCTAGTCATTCCAACATATTTCTCTTCCTGAATCATTCTCTACAGTTCAATAGACTTTATTAAATATGCACCATGTGCAAGGCACTGAGCTGGATAGTAGAATTGAAATGACCAGCCCGATCGTCTGGGAGCCAGGCCATATCCTACCACTCACTACAGCCCAGCTGTTTCACTGTCATTTTCTTAGAACTATAATGACTCACAATTTGCTGAGATTTTACAAATAATGTAAAATGAGGCACCAAAAGGATGCAAAAACATTGAATTTTCTTAGTTCCAGGTTTCTACTGGTCTGGTGAGTCAGGGTTCATATTCAGTCTAGAAGTGCAAGAGGTAACTATGCCTATGATTACTCATGGTTGTAGTTTAAAGTGAGGTTTATTACAGTGATACCCAACATTAGGAGACAACCTCATCAGCAGCCCCAGATTCCTGAAAATGGGGTGCCCTGTTGCCAGCAGCTTATTAACATTCAGGACAGTGCTCCAGAGCTGAATGGTCTACTGAATAAAAGCACATTCATATAGCATTTTAAGGTCACATATGTTATCTTATGAGGTAGGTACTATCATTACACCCATTTTGTAGATAAGGCAACAGGTTAGAAAGTTAAGTGACTTGTCTATGGTCATACAGCTAATAAATGTCTGAGGCAGAATTTGAACTTAAGTCTTCCTGATTCTAAATCTAGCCTGCAATCCATGTGCCTCTCCCCCCCCCCCCCCATCTGCCTTCTGTGCCACCTAGATGCTTGGAAAAGCAATAACATTACCTTCCTGGCCCTGGGAGAGTGGTCCCAGGATATTGTTCCTTGGAGGAAGTAGGAGCTTAGGACAAGTAGCCCGTGCCTGCCAAACTGAATGGCTATGGACCTATTAGAGGACTCAGGCCCTTATGAGTCAGTCTCTGGGCTGTCTTCCTGAAGGTTCTAAATCCAAATAGAATTATAAACTTTCACTGTTAAGTGGTAGTTTGCAAATTTGGGCAGTTGAGTCAAAAGGATAAATAAGTTGTTAACTCTACAGTTTGACACAGCTGTGAGGGAACAGTTAGAGAGGGGAATTACTAGGCTTTGCATTCTCAACCCCACACTATTGCTACAGAGAATTTTTTTATTAAAATGAGCAGACCTAGTCACAGCCTCTTTTTATTTCCTCCGAGCCGTCTCTGGATTCCTTAGCAATCATGAAAGTAGCCAGATGCCCATAGGACCCAAGCTTTAAAGAACTTCCAGAGGAAGCTAGAGGGCACAACAGATGGAGCACTGGCCTTGAAGTCAAAAGAACCTGAGTTCAGATCCAGACTCCGACACTTACTAGCTGTGTGACCCTGGACAAGTCAACTTAATCCCAGTTGCCCCTCCCCCTTAAAAAAAAATAATTCCTGGAGGGGGACCTAATGGGAACGCCGTAGTGATTAAAGAAATCAACCATACTCTGTGCCTTTCTTCAAGTCCCATTTGTGTTTAGTTCTAAAGGAAATCAGTGAGGGTAAGGAAGCTCTCTATCCATGTTTGCTGTGGGTAGGCAGATGCTTATGTTTTCTTTTGTTTGTTTTTGTTGTTTTTTTTTAATTTTTAATTTTTTAATTTTTATTTTCATTTTTGTTTATGTTTTCCTAGCCTGTTAATGGGGGATGTCAGATGAGGGTGAAATAGATTAATGAGATGAACCTCACACTGCAGAAAGAAGCACATCTCTCCCATACTGTGCCTGCTTCTGTCTTCTAACCAGAAGCATGAGGATTAAAAGACTTTTTTTTTACTAGCCAAAGATTAAGCACAAATGAGAAAACAAGTAATTATAGCAAACCCAAATGATAGGATCATAGGCTGTGAGGTCCTTTCCAGTTCTTAATCTATCTAGTACAACCCTCTTATGACACATATGAGAAAACCGAGGATACGGAAGCTTACATGACTTGCCCAAGGTCACACAGATGGTAAACGTTAGGGCAAGATTTGAATAAGGTTCTCTGACTGGAGTCAGTGCTCTTTTAGCAGGATCATGCTGTCTTCCAGACCAAACCAGAGTTCAGTTATGAGGGTAACATGTCACTAGAGCACTAGCCACTTTGGTTCTTAGGGCAAGCAGCACCCAATGCAGCCTGAAAACAACTTTGCATGAATTTATTTGATCCAAAAAAGGAATTGCTACAGTGGCTCACAGCTGGGTACATCTGTTTTAGCTAATTGTTCTTCTTAACTAGGTCCTAAGCTAGTTATTTCTATCTGCTAAAAAAAAAAAACAAATTTTTATGCCCTTTAAATGTAGGTTTTCTAGAGCAAAATTACAGTCAGCCAGTAAACATTTATTAAGTGCTTACTGTGTACCCAGTACTGTGTTAAAGGCTATTTCCTACCAATGACTCAAGCTTTTTCATCCGTGTCTCTCCGTTCTCTTTTTAAACCTGATTTTCCCTAGTTGGTAGATGTAGTTTGATGAGGCTGTTGATTTCTCCACCTTCCAGAATCTGTTTCTTTTACCCCTCAGGTCTGCACTGGGAAACGCAGGGCCTTGGATGAGCTGTGGAAGGGTACCTGTATGCTAAAATCCCTCCACTTATATTTTTCTTCAAGAACTTCAGGTCTGTGTCTCCCTCACCCACAACTAGTTGGCTATGAGCCTGGAAAAGTTCTCCCTTTTCCTTCCTATTAGCTCTTAGACAAAAAAGGCTCTTCCTGCTCTGGCCTTCCAAGTTATCTCCTCCCTATGATTTTGTGCCTTTAATTCCCTCACCCCACATATGAAAATCTCAGTGCTTAAGCTCTTGTTTGAGCGTTCTCTCTCTCTCTCTCTCTCTCTCTCTCTCTCTCTCTCTCTCTCTCTCTCTCTCTCTCTCTCTCCCCCCCCCTCTCTCCCCCTCTCTCCCCCTCTCTCCCTCTCTCCCTCCTCTTCCTCTCTCCTGTCATCTTTCTTCCCTCCTCTTCTCCCCTTCTTCCCTACTTGTCTCTTTCTTCTTCCTGACTGATGTGCTTTAAGCCAAATTCACCTAGCCAGAAAGTAGGGGCTGCCCTTGGCCAGGTTAGCTCCTGACCTTCCTTATTGACCCAGGCTGGAATCAGCCATGTGGCTCAGAACCTGAGCATAGGCCTCCTGGCTACTTGGCTTCTTCTAACAGAAGACCTGCCAAGACAGTTCTTGTTTTGCCCATCCCTTGTAAGTGGCCCACCCCTAGAGTGGGAAGTTGAGAGGGAAGATTTCCCTTAGGATTAATAGGCAGTTGAATACCTGCCCCTCTTCTCATCCTGTTGAGTCCAACCACTTCACTACCCTCATCATGCTTCATGTGGCTCACATCCCCTCTATCCCGTCCCTTCCCCAGGGTACAGTTTACCAGCTTGCAGTAATTAGAAACAATCAGAAAACATTCTGAAGTAAACATTACACATTAACAGCATATCCTTCCCACCCACAAGGGCAGGGCCTGGCATCAAAATTTGACACTGATAAATGTGGTTACAGCATATTGATTAATGGAGAGGGGCTGATACAGAATCTTCACGCTCCATAGAATCTGTGACCCCAGTGATTTCTGAATGTTGTCAGGCTGCCCCTAAGAAAATCTGTATAGTCAGTAGCACTCCAAATGAATTAATTTCTCATAGCCATTTTCAAATAATTTTTATTAATGCAAATAGACCCTTTCAATCAGTTGATCAACAAATATTTATTAAACACCAATTGTGTACCAAGTGCATATAAAAAGAGGTCAAGAAACAGTCCCTGTTTTCAGGGAGCTTACATCTAATGAGGGAAAAATCATGCAAACCATATATACATGTATGTGTGTATGTATATATGTATGTGTGTGTATATATGTACACATACACACACAAGCTATATACAAGCTAAATGGGAAATAACAGAGGGAAGGCACTGGGATTAAGAGGGGCTGGGGAAGACTTTCTGCAGAAGATGAGATTTTAGTTGGGACCTAAAAGAAGCCAGCAAGGTCATCAGAAGGAGCAAGAAGGGGGAGCATTCTAGGCATGGGGGCAGCCAGAGAGAATGCCAAGAGCTGAGAGATGGAGCATCTTGTTCATGGAACTGCCAAGAGGCCACTGTCATGGTAATGAAGAGTACATATTGGGGAGTAAGGGGTAAGAAGACTGGAAAGGTCAGAGGGAGCCATGTTATGAAGGGCTTTGGATACCAAACAGAGCATTTTGTATTTGCGCCTGGAGGCAAAAGGGAGACACTGAAGTTTAGGAAAATCACTTTGGGGGCTGAATGGAGGATAGATTGGAGTGGAGAAAGACTTAAGGCAGGCTGACTCACAAGCAGGTTATTCCAACAGTCCACTAAGGTGAGGAGAGCCTCTAAGGTGAGGAGGGGTGACAGTGTCAGGGGAGAGAAGGGGGCATATTTAGGAGATGTTGCAGAGGTGAGAGTGAAAAGCCTTGGTAACGGGATGTGGGGGTGAGAGAGAGGAGTCCAGGGTGACTCCTAGGTTGAGAGCCTGAGGATTGGAAGGACTCTGCTGCCCTTTATAGTAATAGGGAAGGTGGTTCCAGATGGCTGTGGATGAGAAAGTGAGGCTGGTGGTGACCTTGCACAGCCCCTCCCTCACTCAGATCAAAGTCAACTGCAAGTCATGTCATCATCTGCCTGATGTCTTGGTCCTCTTCCAAAACAAAGGACAGACACAACCTGCGAGTATACTGAGCTGCCTGAAAAGGGACCCAGCTAGTTGGGTAACTCAGCTCGTCCTCTCCCTCTCTCTCTCTTCCTCTCCAAAGGAAGGTAAATTAATAGGGAAAGTAGGAGAGGGAAGGGTTTAGGAGCAAAGCTAATGAGTCCTCTTTTGGACATGCAGAGTTTACCGGGGTGTCTACTGGACATCCAGTTTGAGATGTCTGAAAGGCAATTGGAGACTTGAGATTGGGGCAGGATAGGCAGGTTTGAGAATCATCAGCATGAGATGGGAGCTGATGAGATCACTGAGTGAAATAGTATAGAAGGAGAAGGGAAGAAAATCCAGGACAAAACCCTGCAGATCCAGCAAAGGAGACAGAGAAAGAGCTGATGGTCAAATAGGGAGAAGGAGGACCAGGAGAGAGTGGTGTCCTGAAACCCTAGAGAGAAGAGAGTATTGAGGAGAGAGTGGCTGACAGTGTTAAAACCTGCAGAGAGGTCTAGGAGAACGAAGATTGAGGAAAGGCCATTGGATTCAGCCATGTGGAGAACAGCTTTTCAGTGGAATGATAGAGTTGGAAGCTAGATTGTAAAGGGCTGAGAAGCGGATGGCCTTTTCAAGGAGAATATCTACAAAGGGCACAAGGGATATAGAATGATCAACAGGGATGATTTTTTTTAGGATAACAGGAGACATGGGCATGTTTGTAGGCAGTAGGGAATAAGCCAATAGGGAAAGATTGAAGATGAGTGAGAGTAGGGATGACTGACAGAGGGAGAGATCTGTTGAAGGAGATGGGATGGAATGGGATCTCCTGAAGAAGTAGAGGGGTTAGCCTTGGTGAGGAATGAGACCATTTCATCATGTGAGATAGGAGTGGAGTTGAAGACAGTGGCAGAAGGTCTCTCAGCGATGGGAGATAAGGAAGGAGGGAACTCACACAGAATGGCCTCAATTTTTTTCTTTAACATTCAAATCCATAAATTAAATGGTTGTGGGTTAATTCTGCATTATATAGACAAGTATTTCCTGACTGATATTTGAAATATAGTACTTATTCATCTAAATAGTATTTTCCAACTATGTAGAGCGGTAATAGTGAGTCAGGATGAGCCCAGACACAGTTGAGGTTTGGCTCATGCTTTTTATTCTAGTTATGAATCTAGAACTCTGAAGCGTATTGGGCCAAACACTTTCTTCTTACCTTTTGCAGCTACAGTTTACAAAGAGATTTTCTTAATCTCTTAGCCCCTAATTTCTTTTCCTTCGTGTGGATTTCCTTATAGCAGCTTCAAACAGAGGCAGCACAGGGTAGCAGCTAGGCAGGCCTAACAAGTCAAGAAGTGGATTCAAGTCATGGTTTTGGACCTATACTAATTACATGGACCTGTGGATGAATCACTTAACCTCTTACAGCCCCAAGCAGGTACAACACTGGCTAATCTGCTTTAGTAGAGGAAGTTTCCTTACCAGGAATTCCCTATACTAGATGGAATCACAAATCCAGAACAACAATAACAAAAAAGTGTTCGACTGTGAACCGTGGTTCTTTGATTAGGAAAATCTTCTTTAATATCTTCTGCAGCCCCCAGATTGATAAATTAAAGGTGGGAGGTTAGGAAGAATCCAGGTGGAGTTTAGAACATGGACCTGAGGAGCTCAAAGGGGTTAGTAAATTCACTAATTATCATTAGGTCTTTCTAGCCCTACCATACAAGGACAGAGTGATTATTCTGCTTCATGTATGTAAATACATATGAATGTGTATATGCATATGAGTACATATAAACATATACAAGTGCATATATAAACACGTGTAAATCTGTGTACAATATACAAATGTATACATGTGTGTATTTGTATGAAAATATATAAACATATACATCTACACATTGCATATATATATAAACTAGCCCTGTGTATATATGTACATATACATACTTTCCCCTTAAAATATACAGTGGAATATGATAAAGCACATAATTTAGAATCTGAAGACCCAGGATCAAGTCCCAGCTCCATAGCTTACTAGCCATTATGACTGTGGGCAAGTCAGTTAAACCCTCTTGAATCTTAATTTCTTTATCTGTATAAGTGGGAATAAAATGTGTAGTAACAGCCTTACTGGGACATTGTGAGGAAATTGCTTCGTCTCTTTTATTCATAGAATTCGAGGTTGTATCTTGGTAGCTCTACTCCCAAGTGTTTTCCACATTTTATAGGTATTTAAGTGGAATTTCTTTTTCTCTTATCTTCCTGTTGCATTTGGTTCCTAATATACAGAAGGCTAATGATTTGTGTGGCTTCACTTTATATCCTGCAACTTTGCTGAAGTTCTCATTTCAATTTTTCGGTTTTCTGAGTAATTCATCATATCATCTGCAAAAAAAAAGTGATAATTTGGTTGAGGAAAGTGCTTCTTAAAGCACAGGTATTAGTCAGAACTGGATATAAAACAGTTTTATTCTGATGGTAATGAATGGTCATGGACATGGGTGGGGAACCTGTGGCCTTGAGGCCCTATTGGTCCTCAAGTGCAGCTGGTCAAGCAGAATAGCCACAACCTGAAGTCATTCCTTATGTGTTTTGTATGACAGTATAATCCAACACAACCAAAGTGCTGACTCTGAAGGATCTCTAGGAAATTTGGCAGAGGCCTGGCCCACTCGAATACAGACCGTGGAAGGCTTCATGCTTCTGACACCTTAAAAATCAGGAGCATCTTCTGAGCCGTTCTCCCTCTGTTCTGAGTACATTTTCCCTTCCTGTATTGTACAGGAATTAGCTGTAGGCTATTTTTACCAGTCAGGCATCGTAAGCCGTTTTTCAGCTTTTAAACATTCACTTTGGAAAGTTTATAGGTACAGGTAGTTTATGTTTATAGTATAATGTCACTGGTCAGGTATTTTCTTTCATGATTCTTGTTCTACTTAAGAGTAACAGGAATAGTAAAGTAGAAAGAAGATTAGGCAAACAGGAAGCTGGAGTTCTAGCCCTGGCCCTGCCCCTATGCTACCTTGGACAAATGGTTTTGCCTGACCATGTCTTAGTTTTCCTACCTGTAAAGTGAGAGAGTTGAACTATGAACTCTGAGGGTCTTTCTAGCTCTGACGTTGTATGAGCTAGGGCCTATACCTGTGATTTCATTGGCATGGGGAACATCGAGGGGAAGGAAGACTCTCTACCTCTACGTCTTCTCTGCAATTTATAATCTGAGATACCCAGAGTGCTGAGACTTGCCCAGTCTCATACAGCCAATATGTGTCTCATAGAGGGTTGTTGTGAGGAAAAAACCAAACTTCTAAATCATAGTATGTGTGTAAATAGATGAGCTAATATAGATATTCCCATCATAAATCTCAACCCTGCTAGCCCCTTCACTAATATGATTAAACAGATGACTCAGTCCCTGTGCTGGATTTCTACTTTCTTCGGCATGTTCTTCTGAATTTTTTCCTTGGTAGCTTCCAGTTTCGCAATTCTGATCCCAGTAAGTTTCTGTTTGCATTATTAGCTCTCCTTCTTCCATAAAATATTTTCCAAAGCCACTAATTTGGAAACTTGGGAGAATCTGAAACCAATAACCAAAGAAAAAACCTTGGTGATTATTTGGTTTTTGCCTTCAGGCAGCTCACCCAATTCAAGTGCATCTGCATTTATTGTACCTTGGCTCTTGAGACATGTAGCTTGGAAACCTCCTGAAATTGTCTTTTAAATTTACATGCCCAGGTGAATCTGGATATCTTTCTCTCCCCACTTCCTTTTTAAGATTTTATTTATTTTTAACTTTCTTTTATTTTTAATTCACATTCCAAATTCTCTGCTCTCTAGCCCCTCTCCCAGCCATTGTGAAGACAACAATATGACATCAATTATACATGTAAAGTCATACAAGACATATTTCCATATTAGTGGTGTCGCAAAAAAAAAAAAAGCAAAAAAGTCAAGAAAATGAAAAAAGCATTTCAGTCTGCATTCAGAGTTCATCATTTGTCTCTCTGGAGGGTGAGCATTTTTTGTCATGGGTCCTTTAAAATTGTCTTACATCATTGTATTGATTAGAATCACTAAGTCTCCCACAGTCGATCATCTTTATAATATTGCTGTTTCTGTGTACAGCGTTCTTCTGCTTTTGCTCACTTCACTTTGCATCAGTTCCTATAAGTATTCCCAGGTTTTTCTGAAACCATACTGCTCGTCATTTCTTCCAGCACAATAATATTCCATCATAATCATATACCACAACTTGTTTAGCCGTTCCCCAATTGATGGGCATCCCCTCAATTTCCACTAGTAAACAGACAGCAAAACTTTACTAGTGGGGGACCTCAACCTTCCCCTCTCAACTAATCGTAAAATTAACAAAAAAAGAAGTTAAGGAGGCTAACAGAATTTTAGAAAAGTTAAATATGATAGACCTCTGGAGAAAACTGAATGGGGATAGGAGGGAATATACCTTTTTCTCACTGGTATATGGCATCTATACAAAAATTGTCCATGTAGTAGGGCATAAAACCCTCACAATCAAATGCAGAAAGGCAGAAATATTAAATTCATCCCTTTCAGATGATGATGCAGTAAAAATTACATGTAATAAAGGGCCATGGAAAGATAGATTAAAATTAATTGGAAACAAAATAATCTAATCCTAGAAAATGAGTCGGTCAAACAACAAATCATAGAAACAATCAGTAATTTCATCAAAGAGAACAACAGTAATGAAACAACATGCCAAAATTTATGGGATGCAGCCAAAGCAGTTCTTAGGGGAAATTTTATATCTCTAAATCTTTACAAGGATAAAATAGAGAAAGAGGAGATCCATGAATTGGGCATGCAACTAAAAATGCTAGGAAAAAGAACAAATTAAAAATCCCTAGTACAAAATTAGAAATTCTGAAAATCAAAGGAGAGATTAATAAAATTGAAAGTAAGACAACTATTGAACTAATAGATAAAACTAAGAGCTTGTTTTATGAAAAAAAATGAGATAACCAAAATAGATTAACCTTTAGTTAATTTGATTTTAGAAAAGGAAGAAGAAAACCAAATTACCTGTGTCAAAAATGAAAAGGGTGACTTCATCACCAATGGAAAGGAAATAAAAGCAATAATTAGGAGCTATCTTGGCCAGCTTCATGCCAATAAATCTGACAATCTAAGTCAAATGGATGAATATTTATAAAAATATAAACTGTCCAGATTAACAGAAGAAACAAAATACTTAGCCCCATTTTAGAAAAAGAAATCGAACAAGCCATCAATGAACTCTCTAAGAAAAAATCTCCAGGGCCAGATGGATTTGCCAAGTAAATTCTACCAAACGTTTAAAGAACAATTAGTTCCAATACTATATAAACTATTTGGAAAAATAGACAAAGAAGCAATCTTATCAAATTCCTTTTATGACACAAATGTGGTGCTGATATCTAAGAAAAGCCAAAACAGAGAAGGAAAATTATAGACCAATGTCCTTAATGAATATTGATGCAAAAATTTTAAATAAAATATTAAGCAAAGAGATTATAGCAATTTGTCATGAGGATAATACACTATGACCAGGTGGGATTTATACCAGGAATGCAGGGCTGGTTCAATATTAGGAAAACTATCTGTATATAATTGGCCATATCAATAACAAAACTAACAGAAATCCATATGATTATCTCAATAGATGCAGAAAAAGTTTTTGACAAAATACAGCACTCATTCCTTAAAAAAAAAAAACAAACAAAACACTAGAGAGCATAGGAATAAATGGAGTTTTCCTTAAAATGATAAATAGTATCTATCTAAAACCATCAGCAAGCATTATATGTAATGAAGATAAGCTAGAAGCTTTCCCAGTAAGATCAGAGGTCAAACAAAGATGCTCATTATCACCACTATTATTCAATATTATACTAGAAATGTTAACTTTAGTGACAAAAGAAGAAAAACACATTGAAGGAATTAAAATAGGCAATGAGGAAACAAAACTTTCACTCTTTGCAGATGATATGATGGTATACTTAAAGAATCCTAAAGAATCAACTAAAAGACTGCTTGAAATAATTAACAACTTTAGCAAAATTGTAGGATATAAAGTAAACCCACATAAATCATCAACCTTTCTTTATATTACCAACAACAGAAGCAAGCGATATAAAGAGAAATTCCATTTTAAATAACTTTAGACAATATGAAATTTGTGGAGTCTACCTGCCAAGACAAACCCAGGAATTATGTGAACACAATTACAAAACTTTTCACACAAATGAAGTCAGATCTAAATTATTGAGAAAAACATCAATTGCTCATGGGTAGGCTGAGCTAATGTAATAAAAATGATAATTCTACCTAAACTAATTTACTTACTCAGTGCCATAGTAATCAAACTACTTAAAATTATATTATAGAGCTAGAAAAAATGACAGAATTCATCTGGAAGAACAAAAGGTCAAGAATATCAAGGGAATTAATGAAAAAAAATGCAAACCATACCAGATCTAAAACTATATTATAAAGTAGCAGTCATCAAAACTGTTTGGTACTGGCTAAGAAATAGAGTGGTGGAACAGGTCAGCTACACAAGACATGGCAGTCAGTGACTATAGTACTCTACTGTTTGATAAACCCAAAGACCCCAGCTTCTGGGATAAGTTAGACTCGCTATTTGACAAAAACTTCTGGGAAAACAATATGGCAGAAATTAGGCATAGACCAGCATCTTATATATCAAGATAAGGTCAAAATGAGTTTATGATTGAGACATAAAGGGTATTACCATAAGCATATTAAGAGAGCAAGGAATAGCTAATCTGTCTGATCTATGAAGAAGGGAAGAATTTATGACCAAACGAGATAGCATTATGAAATGCAAATTGGTTAATTTTGATTGCATTAAATTAAAAAGTTTTGCACAAACAAAACCAATACAACCAAGATTAGAAAGAAAGCAGAAAGCTTTGGAAATAGTTTTTACAGCAGGTTTTTCTGATAAAGGCCTCATTTCTAAAATATATAGAGAACTGAGTCAGATTTATAAGAATACAATTATTCCCCATTTGATAAATAGTCGAAGGATATGAACAGAAAGTTTCCAGATGAAGAAATCAAAGCTATCTGTAGTCATATAAAAATACTCTAAATCACTATTGATTTAGAAAAATTCAAATCAAAACAACTCTAAGGTGCCACCTCACACCTCTCAGATTGGCTAATATGACAGAAAAGGAAAATGATAAATGTTGGAGAAGATGTGGGAAGATCGGAAGACTAATGCATTGTTGGTGGAGTTGTGAACTGACCCAACCATTCTGGAGAGCAATTAGGAACTATGCCCAAAGGGCAACAAAACTCTGTATACCCTTTTATCCAGCAATACTACTATTATGTCTGTATCCCAAAAAGATCTAAAAAAAAGGGGGAAAGAACCCACATGCACAAAAATATTTATAGCAGTTCTTTTTATGGTGGCAAAGAATTGGAAAATGCGAGGGTGTCCATCAATTTGGGAATGGCTAAACAAGTTGTGGTGTATGAATGCAATGGAATAGTATTGTTCTATAAGAAATGGCAAGCAGATGAATTTCAGAAAAACCTGGAAAGACTTACTCATATGAACTGATGCTGAGTAGAGTGAGCAGAACCAGGAGAACAGTGTACACAGGAATAGCAACATTGTAAGATGATCAGCTGTGATTGAAGTCAATCTGTTTTGCTGTTTTCAGCAATACAATGACCTAAGACAGTTCTAAAAGACTCATGTTGGAAAATGCTACCCACATTGAGAGAAAGGGCTATGTCGTCTGAATGCAGATCGAAGAATACTATTTTCACTTTTTCTTTTTTCGTGGTTTTTCCCTTTTGTTCTGATTCTTCTGTCACAACATGACTAATGTGGAAATATGTTTAATATGAATGTACATGTATAACCTATATCAGATTGCTTGCCATCTTAGGGAGCAGGGGAAGAAGGGAAGGAGAAAAAATTTGAAACCCAAAATCTTATAAAAATGAATATTGAAAACCATTTTTACATGTAATTGGAAAAAATGAAATATTGTAAAGTAGAGGGAAAAAAGATATAACATTATAACTCAGGAAAGTGGAGTGGTTGTCCACTTGCTAACTCCTGGAAAAGCACTGTCTGTTACACCAACAGACAGACTAACCCTCAATCACACGTCATTCTCTGAGAATACTAAGAGTCCTGGCCCTGGCTTCTTTGTGATTCTAACCAAAGACCCTTACTTCTGTCTTTTTTTTGCTTCCATTCTCTCTCTTTTGTAAACATACTTCATTATCCTTTTTTTACCTATTGAAATAATTTATCTTATTTTTCCTAGTCCTTTTTCTAGTTTGGCTAGCCATTATTTGACCTGGTTAATAACTTTTCATTTTTCTGTCCAAACCTGTGAAGGCTGTCATGATGATCACATGAAATTATGGATTTGAAAGCATGCTAAAAAGTACACATAAACCTGTGTGTGAAAAAGTATACATGTATACATGTACCTTATATGGGTCAATGTGCATTGGTAGAGAGCGTGTTCCTTAAATTTATGGAGTCACAATGGATGGAGGGAAGGTATATGTGTATATGTGTGTATTATACACACAAATACACAATACATTTTATACAAATAATATATCAATATAAGACATTAATTTTCAACTGTTTACTCTTTATCTTTACATTTTATACTCTTTAGTATTTAATCCTTTCCCTTTCATTTCTCTGTTTTTCCTTCTCATTTTTTGCTTTTTTTATAAGCTTGTACAACCCAAGCTCTCCCTCTTCCTCTTGCTTTATCCTTGCCTACTCTCTCCATACAGCAGGGTTAATTCCTCTTTACTTGCTTTACAGAAATATGGCTAGGAGGAACAAGAAATACCTAATAAAAAGGTGCTCAGCAAATTATTAATACTTTTTTTTGTATCTTTCCTCGTTATTTTTCTTCCCATTCCTCATTTTTATATGAAAAGTCTTTAAAATGTTTATTACTGATTTTATCTTACCTTCTATCCTCCTTGCTCTGTATTTTTTTGCAATTAGAAATTGAAATTATTCTCCTCATGTTTTTTTCCATCCTTCCTAAACAAAATAAAGGAAATTCTCCCGAAAAACTTCCACTTAAGAAACTAAAAGTTGAGCTTCACTGCCCTCCAGTGGATAGTACAGAATAACAGTACCATTTTAGGGAGATATTATTGGTCTAGTAGTGGACAAAGCCAGGAAAACCCAGGTTCACACATCAGCTATGACACATACTAATTAAGTGACAAGACATTCTCAGTGCTTTAGATGACTAAGAGTAAAAGTTACACGGAAGGTACCAATCTGCATTGAAAAGGGGAGGCTTTGTGAGTGTGCTCTCCCTTTTTGCAGCCCCCAGCATGACATCACGTGTCCTCCCGGAGTCCTTGGGACTTTTTCATTTGGTTTACTAAACCTTACCTTCTCCGTTTAAGCAGTGCAAAAAGCTTATCACATAGGAAAATAGCCTGTGTTCAGAGTGTGTTGGTTTGATTGGTTTGCAAATACCAAGCTTATTCTCCATTTATCTATGAATGCAACATAATAGCCAAGCCTGTCCTTTTTTTCTTGTACTAACAATCCTACAAGAAAGAAAAATGTGGGAGTTTGTTTGTTGTTTTTGCTTAAAAATAGAAGTTATTGGATATTTCTAGTTGCCTTCACAAATAAAGTGTGGTTTTCAAACTGGAAAAAAAAAAGAAAAAGGGAGGCTTCCTCACTTGGAGGTTCCCTAGGACCAAGAAAATGACAATTCAAGCCCCTGTTCTCCATTATATTAAACAAACAAGGACCTACTATATGCAGGGAAGTATTATTCAACCACTATTATTCTGCACCTTCTTTATGTGAGAGGATATGATGATCCAGCTTAGCTGACTTGGTTAGAACATTCCACTTAGGAGATCACAAGGTAATGGTCAGTTTTTTTTTTTTTTTTGCATGGCCAATTGTCCAGCTTTTTTGATCACTTTCAAAAAACATAATCAAAAAAGACAATATTAGTCCATTTTTCGTAATTGTCTCAGTTGTGAATTAATGCATTTGATATTTACTTTATTAACAAGATGCTTCAATATTCTCTTATTTCACAGAGCAAAAACTACTGCAGGTTTCTGTGAATCTGAACTACAAGGAAGGGCAAATTTCCAAGGAGGTATAATTTTTTACAAATCTTTATTTCATTCTAGGAAACAGCAAATACGTTTTTGATTGTTTGCCTTGACCCTTTTTGTAAACTTAAAGACTCCTTTATATGCACATATCTGCTCTATGTTTTCTACAATCTTCTTTTATTGTTGGATAATAATTGCACAGAACTGAATTTTTTTGGTGGCGGTGTTGGTGGTGGTGGAGGGAGGAAAATGAAAAGACAGTGGCTCTATTTAAGTTTCTATGGGGCAGGGAGACTTCCTTCCCAGTCTTTGAAGTGGATAAGTAATTATTACAGATACACATCTTGACCACCTTATTTCTGAATAGCTTGAGAAGCCAAGTAGTACTAGAAATTAAGTTTATTTGTGATTGCTCAGAATAGGGGGGAGGGTGATGTTAAGAAAAGTGCACACGTGACATTTTCTTCCCTCTGAACTTTTACAGTAAAGAATAATGGAGAAAGTGGTGTTTCTGTTTTCAAAGTACAAGCAAATGACGATCATTGGGTCTGGGTACAAGCCAACGCTCAACTCCTCTACAGGAGTGGTTGTTCTGACTATCTTCTAAACCCGCAGACGGTGGCAAAGTAAGTATATTTGGGTGCCTTTAAGTTTACCGATTAGAACTGGTAGGTGTTTCCACACTTCTCTCCTCTGCACTGGATAGCTACAAATATATTTATATTTTAGGGCCAAAGAGCCACTGATGGATGAATGAATGAATTGATGAAGAATCTCCAAGTTTGACTAAGTCAAACAGAGAGCAGAAGGAATAACAAATTCACTTGTCTTCCCAAAGGGAGTTTTTTGTTTCTTTAACAAAAAAGTTTTGCCTGCAATCCTGCCTTTAGTAAATGCATCTGTTACTAACACCCTAGAATGAAATTCAAATGCATTTATGGAAAGACAAACGCATTTTCATTTACTTATTTGTACATATTTCATTTGTAATCATCAGGAATCTGTGAAGAAGCAGGCTGCTAAACCAGAACCTTTCAATTCAACATGTATTTATTTAAGTGCTTTCTCAATGTGAGAAAGGCAGATATAACTTAGAGAGTTGGCCTCAAAGCCAGGAAAATCTGGGTTCAAGTCCTGACTCTGATGTATGCTGGCTGTTTAACCCTGGCCAAATAATTTTACTTCTCAAAGAGACAACTCTAAGACTCTAAAGTTGAAGAGAGATCATTAACCTACACTGATGAAAATTTCCCTATCCAGTAGTTGCTCATACCAGTAAAATCACAATTTCAGTGAAAGGCCTGTGAGACTTGAGTTGATTCATGAAGGAAGCTAAGAGGCAAAGAGAGACAGGCCTTCCAAGACTCTGATCTTCCTCTCTGCCCTTAATCTTCTTCCACCCTGAGCCTAAAATGTTATACTTTCCCTATATCTACCAACTCTGATTTCTGTTGTTTCTGATCTTGACTTAGCATCATAACTCTCCTGTTCTGTGTTCCTGATCATTGTTTAAAAACTATTACTTTTAAAAATGATTAGCAAATTAAATTAATTTAAAAACTGTGAAGCTTGCTGTTATTCTCTTTTCCAAATTTTGGCTCAGTAGCCTGCTTCTGACCTCCAGGGCAGCTGATCTCACTCTGTTTTTCCCGATGCCAGTTATCAACCTTCACACTTCAGTAGGACCTTCACTCTCTTTGGTTTGGTAGCTTTCTAATGCCTTTATCATGCAGTATTGAGAATCAGAGTTATTTGTACAAGTGCTTTACACTTACTAGACTGGAAGCACCTGGAGGGAAGATTAGCTAACATTTGAACACCCACCTCCCACCCCCAACAGAGACACACAGGAATTACTTAGTACTGGTTGGTCAGGATATACTTTATTCCAGTTATAATCTCAACAGTAACCCCTGCCCATTAGCTGCCCGTGATTCCTATTTATTCCTCAAGCATTCATGTTTTCTACCCTAGACTTACACCCTTTTGACTAACCCCACCATGGTCTCTTTCTTACCAGTCTTTTAATAGTAATTTTTACAAAAGTACAACCTTTTGGGAGAGAAGTATAAACCCAAGGATAATTTATGGACTGTGCTATGTTTTCCCTGTTATTGTTACTAGTCATTGGCTTTTTCACCTCCAGTCTCACATCTCCAGCTGCCTGTTGGACATCTCAAACTGGACGGTCTGTGGACGTCTAAACTCAATATGTCCAAAACTGAGCTCATCGCCTTTTCCCCTCCTACCTTCCCATCTTCTAAATTTCCCTCTTGTTGTATAAGGCAGCACTGTCATTGAGGCTTGCAATCTAGGCGTCTTCTTTGGTGGCTCACACTCTCACCTCCCATATCAAATGTGTTGCAAAGGCGTGGCAGTTTTGCCTTTGTAACATCTCTCCCATGTGCCCCTTTCTCTCTCTGCCACTACCTCCACCCTGGTGCAGGCGCTCGTCATCTAATGCCTGGATTATGTCAAGAACTTGCGGGTTGGTCTACTTGCTACAAGTATTGCCACTGTGATCCAGCCTTCACTCACCTGTCAAAGATCTGGTCACCTTCCCACCGCTTACTGAGTAAACTCCAGTGGCTCCTTTTCACCCCCAGAATCAATTATAAAATCCTTAGTTTGGAGTTCAAAGCCCTTTATAACCTGCCCCACCTTTTTAGTCTACCTAAATTCCTACCTTCCCATATACTTTGTGATACTAGCCTCTGTGCTATTCCTCAAACAAGACATTCCATCTCCTGACACCTGGCATTTTCTCTGATTGTCCTCCCATACTTGGAATGTTCTCCTTCCTCTCTGCCTCCTAGCTTCCTTTCAGACCCAGATAAAACCCCACTTTCTACCAGAAGCCTTTCTATAATCCTTCTCTTTGTTGCTTATCTCCAGTTTATCCTTAATAATCTTGTTTGCATGTTGTCTTTCCCATTAGAATGTAAGCTCCTTCAGAGCAAGGGCAATCTTTTATCCCCAACAGTTAGCACAGTGCCTGGCACATAGTAGGTGCTTAATATATTTTTATTCACTGTTATACACATATGTCTCTACTTAGAGAATAGATTCTTTCCTATCAATTTGATTTGATGAAAAATTTTCATATTGACTTCTATTTTTCCCAGTGACTGCCTCACAGGAAGTAGATAAGAAAATCATGTGTGGCCAGTGTAGCAGAGACTAGAGACAGTGACATTCACTGTGCCCAAACATAGGTGGTCATCATAAAAGATTCAATTTTATCAAAGTTGTAAAACAGGATATTCAAAATTCTTAGTTGCACATTTTTATGTGTGTATATTGAATTGGTTTCTAATTTATCAATATAATGAAATTTTAGTTCTGTCTTAGATCACTGTGTTATCAACCAACATGCATAAGCATGCAAATACACACATACACACACACACAGGAAAGCCATTTATTGAAGTTGATATTTTTGTAATTATTGTGGGGCTCAGCACTTTAGTACATCATCTACTTAGAATTTTCATATTGCCTTTCTCTCTTGTTTGCCTGTAAAGTTTAATTATCTCCTCATACTTTTTCCTTACCCAGTCTCATTTTTTCATTGTTCTCAATTAGTTCATATTTTGGGTGAATCATTCAAACACGACCCTAAAGGGAGCACTACCTATTTTAAGCAGCGCATAGAATGTGTTTACACCAGTTGGAATGTGCTATTTTTCAGTGAGTTTGATGTTATGAAAATGTGTAATTTGTTTATGGTGATGGAATTGTTATCACACCTAGTTTGAGCATTTGTCAAGATGAACATTTGCTATTAACCAATTTTAAAATCAGTGATTCAGCAAGAACTTCATCAGTTATATCCAGGGGCCAGCTTTGTAACTGATCTTGAATCAGTCAGCAAGTACTTAGGAAGTGCTAATTATGTTGCAGGAGTTAGGCTGAATACCAAGGATACAGAGAAAGGCTTGAAGCTCAACAAATAAACAAATAGGCATGTACATGATATATACAGAGTAGAAGGAAGTTAGCCTTAGAAGAAAGGGTCATAGCGACTTTTCAAATGGGAAGTTAATGAAGCATAGTATGAAAAAAATATATCACTTAACACCTAATTACATTAGAATATAATGCTGTAATGTCAGTGAAAAGGTAGTATTGCCTAAGGATAGAGCATTGGCCTTGGAGTCAGGAAGACGAAGCTCAGTTCCCGCCTCTGACGTTTAACAGCTGTGTGAAAGACAACGCATTTCATCTCTCCCTTGGGTTACTCTTCCCAGCTAGTGTACTAGAAACTCTAGAAGACTACAAACTATAGAAGAGTTGCCAGGGTGCACTGCAGAGAGATTTTCCAATTCCTAGGTGTTCCCTCCTTTAGTGAAATCACAGATTCAGAATGAAAAAAACTTTTTTTTAGAAAATAGTGTCTCATTTATAAATTGTTTCATTTGTGCATGTCATAATGTCTCACCCCTAATTTTGCAATAAGTTCTTTGTGGGCAAGTGCTATATCTTACATTTCTTTTTGATCCCATAGTATATAGAACAAAATAAGTACTAGATAAACTCCCATTCATTGATTTATTGGTATTGGAGACAATTAAAGGAAACTGTTGCTTGGTTTTTGAGACCTGCACTTAAAGTCATTTTTAAAATGAACATCATCAACAGAATTCCTGTCTATCATTTCATGGCTCATTTCTTTCTATTATTAGCAATAGGGAAGAGGAAGAACATCTGAAGACACCAGGCAGTACAACCAGTGGGAAAGGACGAAGAGAACCATTAATGTATAATTGTTCTATTGAAACACTGGGACCCATGAAGCATCTGAATTGGACAGCAGAAAAACATGATCCCGATGGTATAAAACTGAAGTTTGAACCAAATAAAACTGACAAATGTTTTTTACAAGAGGAAGCCCTAAGTTCTTGCATGCCCTATCCAGGTGTCCAAAACACCTGTAATACAAACAGTATGTCTACCTTCAGAAGTTCATCCAGTTCTCAAGCTCTGAATTCACCCCTAAGTGCCTACCCCGACCGAATAATCAGACCTTTCTATAATGGAGATCAAAGTCATTTAAACCCTCCATCTAGTTGCCATCCCCATCAAGGTGGGATGGAGAATTGCCAGTCTTGCCCAGGCTTTCAGCATCTTTCCATGGGAAGCTATGCTTCAGAAAACGTCAAATTGCAAAGTGCATTGATACCCCCAGAAACTCTATACAATCAAATGTTACCTTTAGATATACCCATCAAAATGGAAAATGATTCAGATTCTGATAATGGAATTGATGGCTACCCCATTTCACAAAACCAGATGTGGCTAGGGGAAAGCAGTGTGGTCAAGAGACATCTTCTTAGTTTCCCTAACAGGGTGCATTTTAAAACAGAACCAGATTTCACTGAGCACTTATCTCCTTGTGAAAATCCCAAGCACTATGCTTATCCCTCTCACCACGGACAGTGTGTTGTGAGCGCTCATCCCAACAACAGAGCCATCAGCAGATCCGGCAAAGAGATCCCACCATTTTACTCACCAAACTGTGCCTATCTGGAACGCATGCATGGCCTACAAGACACGGAATACTACAACCACTTGTATAGTCCCAATTCAACAAATATGAAGGGACATACGGAGCATCAGCCTTACAAGCTACAGTGCGATCTTAAAGCTCCTGGAATGGTCCAGATGATCAAGCGGGAACCTTTGGATTCTCCTCCATGGACTGGTCATGGCCAAAGTGGTGTTCAAGTGATTTTTCCTAAAAATGCCTTATCAACCCTGATGCCTCATAAAGCTACAGAATGCACATTCTTACAGTAGTCTCATAGCCATTTCTGATGTTTTTTTTTTTTAAAAGCTGTGCCTGTGTTTTCAAAGCAGTGTCCGGCATTTGCAAATGTATTCCCTCCAACTCATAGATTGCTTGAAATGTTTGTTCTGAGTTTGGAGGCCTGCCAAAGAGTGAATTTCCTTTATATGACACATTTAGGTTGTCAGATTATGTTCGAAGCCATTTTTAAATGTGGTCTTTTTTGCAGTGTTGCACAACTTCAGCTCTGTCTGATATCAGAATGCCAGGTATTAAGAATGCTTACATCTGTGTGGTCTTAAGTACAAAATATATCTGTGTTTTCTTTGAAATATTAGAACTAGTGCTAAAAAGATTGAGAGCTGGATCTCTTCTGCATGGCCATGTTCTCTTCTGCGTACACACACAAAAAAGCTAACTCTTGATGACCTATCGTAATTGGACAATGGCAACATGGAAAACTGAAATACTTTTAGGCAATAGATTTGAACTCCTCCCACACTGACCTTTTCCTAATGACATTTCTTTGAGTTCACTGATTCTGTTTCCTTTTGTTTTCTCTGGCCACCCCCTGGCAGCAATACCAAGTTAGCACCAAGAAAAGGTGGGCACAAAGAGAAGCAAAAGCCTTGGAAAGATAGGACCGATTGGGTGGTGAGACTCTGCAGTACATTTTACTGTATTTAAAAATAACTTTGAGCTCTGTTCCTGGAAGTGATTTGCAGTGTGCAGAAGGATCAGCATTATGTAAAAAAGTGTTAGAGTCATAACACTACCTTGCTATTTAATACACAGTCACCACAACCTGGCTGATTGTTGAAAGCCTGTGTGTGGAATGTTACTGAAGTAAGACAGCCATGACTAAATGTTGCTTCAAGAAATCTATCCAGGGCTTTTAGTGGATAGCTCAAAGAGGTATCAAAAATGAGGTGCTCTTGCTCTTACTCGTAATAGAGTTTGAGGGGAAATATATAGACATGGGATTTTATCATTTACCAGCAGAATCTATTACAGAATGCTAAAAATGTGGACAGGCAGCACAGCATAGTAGATAGAGGCCCAGTTTTAGAGTTAGGAAGATCGAGGTTCAAGTTCTACCCTGACACATACTGCCAATACAACCCTGAGCAAGCCATTTAAATCTTTGTGTTCTTCCAGGAAACTCCCTAAGAGTCTAAGTTACAAGTTGTGGATTTGCATCAGTGGAAAGAGTTTCTTACTTACCTGGATGACATTACTACCAGTCTAGATGGTACCCAAAGTGTTGTTGCATGTATCTGCTGTCTAATCCTTTAGGATTCCGATCCTAATCCAAAGAATGGCCATTATAGATGGGATAGATTAATGAAATCTATGGGGTAGTGTCTGAGTTTTCAATACTAAAAGATTTTCCCCAGGGTTCAGAGTGCATGCCAAGGATCTTTGCCACTCAGTAGTTCAGGGTAGGTAGGCCTAATGTGTGAAAAACAAAGATGGAGAATATTCAACATGACCGGAAAACCAAAAAAAAAAAAAGTTATGTGTTCCTGTCTTCACTTTTTAATGTTCTTGAATACAGGGTCATAGTTCTGGAGCTAGATGTTGCAGAATCTTCTATTTCTCTCGTTCACTCTTCTATTAGGGTCTGGATTCCCTACCTTTATATGGTTATGACACCCTATTCTTGAGCCTGCAACATTTCCTCTTCATAAAAATGTAGAGCGTATAGCACTCTTATAATTAATTTTATTTTGAGAATTGCATTGGAACTGGGGCAAGTTTTAAAACCAGGCCAGGGGAATTATTGCTCTAGGATGCCAATTAAATCCAAATCAGCTTCTATCCATTTTTTTGTTCCCTCAGATTATTTTAGTGCTTGGCTACCATTTTGATGTGGAAGATATTTATCTGAATGTATCTTCTAGCATGATTTTAAAAAATTGTCCTCCGCCTCTCTCCTGAGCTAACTTCAGGAGCTTTTATGGTGTGGCATCCTCCGTTGGGCCAAACTTGGGTCCACCCGGGCCCCCTCCTATTCCCAGGTCATAGGATTAGAGGTTTTGAATTTGAAAAGACTTAATGATCATGTAGTCCAACCCAGATTTTAATCTAGGTTCTGTAAGACCAAATCCAATACATTTTCCATTATCACAATCCCCTTTTTACACTGCAGTCTTCCCTTCACTGGGAGCATTAAGCTTCACTCAGGGATGCAGGCAATGACAGAATTTCTTTCCACTATTACTAGTGTTCATAGTGGGCTTTTCCCACATCTTCACTGACACCAGATTGTAGGACAACAGAAGCTGTTAGTCTTTCTTGGCTAATCTTGTTTGCCAAAGGCCTTTTAGTAGATCTTCCCACTACCAACCCTCACCGTTCTGATGATTCAGGTCCCCAAGGCCAACCTTATGATAGAGTACAGCTGGTAGAATAATTTGTGTGAGCGTGGAGGGAAGGCTCTCTACCATAAATTTCTCCTGTAACTGCTTGAGTTCCTATCATTTATAACTCACTCCTTTATGTTGGGTCTTGTCCTCTCCCTTCGGTGTTTTCAAATGAAAAATGATCCTAGGAGGAGTAGCAGCACAGAAAATCCCTACTGTCTTGATTTTATTGTGTATCATATTACTTTCCTTTGTATCCCACAGACCAAGGCAGCCATGGAGTATCTGATACCTGGGAAGAGGGAGAAAGATGATAAACGACTTAGAGAGGAAAGGAAAAGGATGTAGAAAAGAGATGAAAGAGAGACTTTTCCTTCTCCAGAATTTTACCTTACAAAATTTTACCAGACCTTCATCCCATCACTGTCTCTTTATTTGACTACAAAACATATATTAGTCTCTCTTAGAGACTAGAATATAGTCACCGTGGCGCCCAGGGACAAAAACTAGGAGCACTGGGTGCAAGTGGCAGAGACTATTTGGGCTTGAAAAACTTTCTTACCATTTGAGCCCAACAATGGAGTAGGAGGCCCCTAGAGGGAGGAGTTTTCCTTTCACTAGAGAGGCTTCAAGTGAAGGCTGGATGATCATTGGTGAGGGAGGTACCCTCATAGGATTTAGTCTAGGTGCTCCCCAAGATTCCTTCTAGCTCTAAGATTCTGTGATCCTGAGTTCCCACTCACCTTCTTTTCCATGCAAAACCTAGTTCCTGATCCTTGGAAAATCTAGTTACATAAGGCCTAATTACAACTGTACTTTCTTTTAAAAATGGTATTTGAACTTGAATTTCCTACATTTGCCTATTACCTAGATTTTCCTCTCCTTGTTCCTGATTGCCACTGTTTGATTCATATACTCAGTCTCCTCTCCCTGCAGTGTAAGGCTACAAGACTCTTCCTTGATAGCTTTGTAATCTGAGCTAGCAGATGAGACAGCTCTTTGAAAAGCTAAAAAGTACCACACAAGTATAAAATAATAGTGTTTTGGAAAACTTATGAGTAATATGAACAACAATACGCTGTACTTTGGGAAAAATGAAACTATTTTCAGAAAATTCACTTCACATTTTCAGGCTGCAACAAGGTACTTCAAAACATCTGAAATTTTATGCCCAGAACAAGTTATGCTGTTGAGTGAAACATATGTTTCTGCAGCCCAGGTGGTAATCAACTTTCAGCCAGGGCAACCAAACAAGATGCTCCTTGAGAAAAGTCACTCTCAGGGGAGCTGACACTTTCAATATAAGCATTTTGTTGTTTGTACTCTAGCCCAGCTTTGAAAATGGAATCTAGGAGATGAAAAATTGGTCATTTCCCTTTTCAAAAATGTGTTTTCTGTGGTACCAATTTCAGAGTTTTTTTTTCCTGTTTTATATCACTTTTACAATACATGGCTGAAAAAAGAATTATAATCCATTGTAATAGTAATGAGGAAATGGGGTAAAGAAGGGAGATCAATAACATGTGTATCTTATATTTTAGCAGTTTCTTCTAGAAGGAAAAGTTTCATGATAAAGGCTGTAACTTTATTGCTCATTGTTTAAAAAAAAAACTGGTGCACGATTATGTAACTTTTTGGTAGCATTTTCCACTGCTTTTAGAAAGCTTTCAAATATATTTCCGAGACTGATTTGCATTTAATTCTTAATGCCAATGTAAAATAAAGCTTTTGTTAATATGTTTACCTAAAATGGAAATATATAATTTTTTAAAAGATCAATTTAGTTTCTTTTCAAGTATTTGTCGAATGACTGAAGGACCAAAATAGTCTCAAAGTGCTAAAGAGCATATGTAATAACTTCAGAAATGCCGTCACTGAAGACACTGATGAGCTGGGAACTCATGGGGTGGGACCAGAACATTAAAAGCCCTAGAGACTGTGCCATATGTTGAAGCATCTGGGGATATTTAGTCTGGAGGAGAGAAGACTTGATGGCATGATTGCCGTCTTCAGATATTTGAATGACTGTATACGGAAAAGGTTCTGTGGCCTAGGAATAGCCGATTAAAGTTGCCAAGAGGCAAAATGTAGTTTCAGTGTAAAGGAAAACTGAAAATTGGAACTGTTCAAAACTAGAATGGGCTGCCAGTGGGGTTAACATTTTCTTTATCACAGGAGTTATAGTGAGAGCGAATGACTCGGTTCTCGGGATTCCAGTTCAGGTTTAGGTTGGAGTAGGGCAGGGTTCTTTACCATTTGTGTGTGGTGTCATGAACCTCTTTGTCAGTCAAGTGAAACCTATGGATGCCTCAGAATAGTGTTTTTAAATGCATAAAATCACATAAGATTAGAAAGAAAACTGATTCTGTTGAAATATAGTCATAAAGATATTAAAAAATGAATTCACAGGCCTGAATGGTCTCTAGTTATGTGACTCTGAAGTTAACAAAAAGAAACTGGTCATTCGACTATGCAGCTTAGCTGTCATGGCCAACAGAACCTTGTCTTCAAAAGTAATGGTAATTACTTCTGGTAATCTGGGAAAGGAGAATCATGTTTATAGGATCGATGGTAGTCTTAATGGAACGGAAATGGGTGAGAAGTCAAGGGAGCTTAGTTCTTTAGCTGTCACTTAGTCAAATGACTTTGGACAAATCACCTAATCTCTTGGAGCCTGTTTCCTCAGTTGTAAAAGAGATGGTAATACCTACCCTACTGTAACAACAATGCTACTTGCAGCTGCTGTAGGGGTGTAAAGACCATTAACACCAGCACACAGGAGGGCTGCTAGCACAGGTTCTTTGATCTGCTTTTCTAAAGGAAAGCAACTTCAAAGGGGTCAACAATCTTACTTTAATTAAATATGTGTGTGTGTAAAATTCACTTAGTTCAGAGGAAAAGTCAGTACCCTGAACTTCAGAGAAAATACAAACAGGAATTACAAGCAGAAATTATATAAACAGAGCAAATACAAACAGTAAAGACCAACAGACAGGGCTTCCAACTGTCTAACTAAAAGCAATACATACATATTTATCAGAGAAGCACTAACATCTGGGTTTTTCAAAGCTGCGGGTGGGGTGGGAGAGGGGGCTCCTTAACAGCTACCCAGAGTCTCATCTGGCTACATCACATGAACAATAAGTGAGCCCCAAAGCAAAATGCTAACCTCAGAGTACATATACCCTTCTTCAGAGCCAGAGGCCATCACAAACCCTAGTGACTCAGACTTCTATGTGATTCAGGTTCAAAGCAGGTCACATAGGCTTATTAAGGGGCAGGGAAGATCTTCAAATTGCATTAACATCATACCTACTAACCTCACAGGGTAGTTGTCAGTTTGTATGATATAATGAGTGTGAAAATTCATTGAAAACTCTACAGTGTCATTATGGTTCCCACTGTCTAGCGTTGCATTAATATTGTATCAGCACCATGGAAGGATTAATAGCAGAAGTTTGCGCTCCTAGGTCCTTAGCACCCTGACCTGTGTGATTGTAGGCAAGTTACTTAGTATCTAGCCGCCTTAGTTTCATCACTTATAAAGTGAAGGGGTTGGTCCAAAGGGCTGAAGGTACTTGGCCAGGATTCCATGAGTAGTGACTACCAGAGCTTGGATTTAAACCTTGGGAGTATGACTCCAAATGCCAAGCCCTTTCCACTATTATTGAACAGAATCATTTAGAGTTAGCCTCAGTTCTTCTTTTTACTTTGCCTATGTTAAAACCAAGCCTTAGAAGAACTTGGATCTAAGATGCCCCCAGTGCGTAAGTAGGTAAATTTCCTACTGATTAAATATTATAAAAATCCTAAGTCCTTAGGTTCTCATAGGTAGAGTACTTGGTATTGGATTGAAGAAGGTGATTCTAGACAATTCACGTGGAGTGGTACATTTGTAATTAGAGATCTTAAATTTAAATCTTGGTTCTTCCATTCTCTACCTGTATGATTTTTGGTTTTTCACCTCTTAGGTTACAACAGATGACAGTATATGATTAAACATCAAAATAAATGCTTAGAGGCTATAAGTTTTCAGAGAAGGGGAAAATTGCAGCCTGAAGTAGTCAAGGCAGGAGACACAAGATTTGAGAAGGATGCCGAAGGATTTGGATGGGCAGAGAGAGGGAAAAGCATTCCAGGTTGAAGAAATATCATGAGTAAAAATAGGGGCTTCTGACAGACAATGGCTTGACTAAAGTAGAAGGTCTGAGTAGTGGTCTACCTCTAGGTAGACCTACATAGGCAGTGGGGTGGTGGGGACAGGGATAGAATTCTTTGAATGTCAAACTGAGAAATTAAGATCAATTTTGTCAACAAAAGGAAGTCACTAGAGTTTTCTTAGCGAAGGAGTAACATTACAAAGTTGCTTTTAGCTACACTAAATCTGGTTGTAGTGTATAAGTACAGTTTTGTGGGGCAAAAGTGGAGGCAAAGAGTTTAAACTTTTGTGATCTAGTTATGAGGCAAAGAAGTCCTTGACTAAGGTAGAAGTAGTGGGAGAATGAAAAAGAAAGGACATATATATGAGCTATGAAGAAATACTTACTTTACTGGATTCCTACCAGCTTCTTAGGGGGTCATCTCCAGTCATCCTGATATATATCTTGCCATTGGGCTCAGATGGCTCCGGAGGAGAAAGTGAGGCTGGTGACTTTGCATAGCCCTGCCTCACTGTAATCCAATTCACTGGCAAGTAATGGCATCCTCTTCCTGATGTAGTCTTAACAACGAGCTTCTTAACTTTTCTTCTGTTCTTTGATTAGCCAATAAAAACTACAATATGATTTCTGAATTTTCAAAAATCCCTTTTGTTCCAACTGCTATTCTTCCTCAAACCCTCCAGTCCAGCCCCGTAGTTTATCTTACTTAACCCAATTTCATGTAACAAGTGTCCTAGGAAAGCATTGAAAGAATACAGTGGGAAGGTAGGAAGGAATTATATTCAACTTAACAAACATTTATTAAACACCTATTCTGAACATTAGAGCTAGATGAGATATATAATTAAGACACAGCGCTCGTCCATGTGGAACTTACATCTAGTAGGGGATAGGCATTATGACACCCAAGTTACTAAAATATAAAATAATGTGTATTGGGAACCTCCCACTCTAACCTATGGAAACTAGGTGGCAAAATGGATAGAGTGCTGGTCCTGGAGTCAGGAAGACCTCAGTTCAAATCCAACTTTGAACACTTAATGGCTGTGTGATCCTATAAAACTCTCTTTGCCTCAATTTCCTTAACTATAAAATGAAGAATAATAAAGAGTGTCTGCCTTGCGAGGTTGTTGAGAGGATTAAATGAAATGATATTTGTAAAGTGCCTGTAGCGGGTGCTCTATAAATGCTTATTGCCTTCCCCTGCATCACACTATGCTTGGATTCAATATACAAGTATGAAAATATGAAGTCATTTTAAGTCCTCATCTAGTGCAGACTCTACTCATAGACCAGGAAAGTCGCCAGAAATTTTTTTTTAGAAAAAGATCTACCTGAATAATGCCAACAAAACATAATTGACAGGAAAACCACAAATCAAGTCATGATGAACGAGCCCCTAACAAGTTCCCACACCAGTAGAGAGAAGAGAACGAGATGTGGAGAGGGGGATCGGGAAGGTGGGACGCGGGACGGTGACACATTCCGAAGCAAGTATTCCTGACCTTTTTTCTGTCACAGACCCCTTTGGTAGTCTGGTGAAGCCTACGAACCCTGTCTCAACATATTGCTTTTAAATGCATTAAATAAAACGCCTAGGATTGCTAAGGGAACTACCTTCCCTCTGACGGTCATTTCCTACTTATCCTGCATATCTGCAGGCTTGCTTGAGGTACATTTGTTTGCGAGCTGTCTTCCCCAGTGGACTGAGCTACCAGAGGGCGGAGATTGTCTTTTTGCCGCTTCCTAGCGCTTAATAAATGTTTATTGATTGATACTGAAATGGAGTTATTAAAAAAAAAATTAAAAAAAAAAAACCAGAGTAAGAACTCCGACAGCAAAAGAGATGCTCCTCTGAAGGGTGCCAGATCTAACGCTTGCGCAGACGCGCGCCTGCTCAAGCTGTTGCACCTGGCCCCAGCTGCGCAGGCGCCGGCC
Source organism: Phalanger gymnotis (assembly GCA_028646595.1). Taxonomy (NCBI): domain Eukaryota; kingdom Metazoa; phylum Chordata; class Mammalia; order Diprotodontia; family Phalangeridae; genus Phalanger; species Phalanger gymnotis. The sequence goes on along the minus strand of CM053622.1, from coordinate 294,113,444 downwards.
AGACCACGGCCTGGGCCGCCCCTCCTCCACCTCGTGCCTATTGCCGGCCGCGAGGGCGGGTGGCGGGAGAGTTGGGCGTCAGACAGCAAGATGCTCGTGCGGCTGCCGGCGGTGCAACTGAACTACTGAAGTGGAGCCGGTGCACCACGCGTGTGTGGGTCCGCTGGGCCCGGGCCACGAGAGCTGTGGCCCCGGCAGGCTCACCGGCCTGCATTTCCGTGGTTTGAGGAGCCGTGCGTGCCCTCCGGGGGCCGCCCTGTCCCTCCACGCGTGGGCCTGGATCTGTGCGGGCCAGTGCCGCCTTTAAAGCCTCCACTCCTAACATCCGCGCTCGAGAAGGATGCTGCGAATGACCGTTGACTCAGCTGTGGCCTCACTCTGCTGTTTTTAATTGTTTTAGGTGCTGCCTGCCGCAAATGATCATGCATGATAATTCGCACTTAGAGAGTATTTTCAATAAAGCCCCCAAATTGCTATCCTCGGTGCATTTCCATGAGGTTGGTAATGCAGAGGCAGTTTTTTTGTTTTTTTTTAAACACATTTTACCTCTGAGGAAAGGGAGTTTCAATTAAGTAACTTGGCCAGTAAGCATAAGCTAGAACCTTGTTTCCCTATTCATATACCATCTACCAGTTATGGAAAGGATTTTGTTGAAAATTGGGTTTTTAAATATCCATTGTCTCTGGCGTCAATCGTTCTTTTCAACTAATTGGAAGGTGTTGCATTTTTGTTATTTTTTAATAAGTGAGCTCAAAACTCAATGAAACTCTTCATTTGGAAGATTGTTTAAATAACTTATAAGATTATATTGCCAGGTTGTTGTTTTTTAGGTGGACATTTATCAGTTTTTAATAAGTGAATGATTACTTTGTCCTGATCCTAGATGGATTAAATATCCAAGAGGAGAAGGTGGTCAAAAATCAAGAAGGATGAGGATTGAGAAAAATTCCTCAGAATTTGCAATTAAGACATCATTGGCACTCTCCTCTCCCTGGACTTCGTAATCCCTTCGTCTGCTCAAATCTCCCTTGCCCTTTGATGCAAAATAGTGGTATGCATCTCTAAGAAGAGGAAGTTTGTTACTGATGACATCTTCAAAGTCAGAGTGACTGAATATCTCACCAGAGAACTGGCTATTCTGGGATGGAGCTGTGAGTTACCCCAATCCGGGAAGAAGTCATCTTGGCTACCACGACAGAATGTGCTCTTTGAGAAAGGTCACTAAGATTCCTGTAGTTCAGAAGTTTGGCTTCCTCTGAAGGCTTTTGTAGATCTGTCTGATGAGAAAATGGCCACTAGGGGTCTCTGTACTGCCGCGTTGACAAAGACCTTCTTCAGAAGCTTCTGCACAGATCCCGCTAAGGCATCCTCAGCTTCCTTATGGAGAGTGTGGTGAAAGGCTGCAAGGTGGTGGTTCCCACAAGCCCAGAGGCCAGGGGTCCAAGTCCATGAAGTTTGTGGATGGCCCTGTAAATCACTATGTTGACATTGCTGTGCTCCATCCACATCCTCCTCATCCTGTTTTGGACTTTGAAGGCAAAATCATGTTGCCCTAGTAACCGAGTGGTAAGATTTGCCCAAAGAAGCCCCGGCCTGTCATTGGGAGCATGATAGAGTCCAAGGGTGAGATTTTTCCTACTACCCCCATCTCAGAGCAGAAGCATAGGAGGAAGCCAGAACAGCTATGATAAATAGTCACTCCCCAATGTAACAGGAGTCTCTCATACTTGAAATGGTATGCCCAAAGGTTGGGTTTTTTTTTTTAAATCCTTTAAAAAATAAAAAATCTTAATTAAAAAAAATCCTTTAAAAAACAAAATAAAGCAAAACTATGCTATTGGTAACTTTGAAGAGTGAAGTTTAATTGAGTGAGGGCTCGACAGCGATTAGGATTGAGAGACTGGAAAAATAGGACAGTGGTACCTTTCACAGAAATATGAAAGTTCAGAAAAAGGGTGGGTTTGTGGAGAGAGATATTGTAATGAGCTCTGTGATACCAATCATATCCCGTGCATGCCTGCTAATGCTGTGCATCTTCAGTTTTCTCACCAAAAATGAAAAGGGATTGGGACTCTTATTCAATAGTAACTGCCCAAGAGCATAGACTTCTGCAGGAGCCATGAAGTAATACTGGGAGCATGCAAAAGAGTTATAGACCAATATCATTAATGAATATTGATTCACAAATTTTAAGTAAAATCTTAGCCAACAGACTATATCAATTCTTCTAAAAAATCATTATAACCAAGTTGTATTTATACTAGGATATATTTATGTATATATGTAAATATATATAATGCTTATATATTTCTACCAGGATGTATTTATACTATACATATATATTCATTTATTTATACATATATACCAACATATACTATACACATATAGTATATATATACACATATAGTATATATATACATATATGCACATATAGTATATATATACATATATACACATATATGTTTGTGTGAGGATGTATTTATACAAATTGAACGTTAAGAAAACAAAAAATATAATTATATTGAAAACAAAAACATCCAAACCCACAAGATTATCTCAAAAGGTGCTAAAAATGTCTTTTACACTAAAACAAACAAAAACCCCTACTAAGTATAGGCTTAGATCTTTTAAAAAATATCATTTCTAAAAACAAAAGCAAGCATCATATGCAAAGGCGATACCCTAGAAGCTTTCCCCAAAATTACAGAAATAAAGCAAGGATGGCCATTGTATTAAAATTATATTTTCTTCTAATTCCCTGACCACCAGCTCTCCTCTTCTAGTTAGTATAGTAAATAAGCTTATAAGTAGCCAGGATAATGTAATAATAGCAGGAAGTAAGATTGCAAAGGGGAACCTAGAAGTTTTACTGCCTGATTTCCAATAGACCAAAGGAGAGTAAGGTGCAAACTGTATCATATAATAACTAAAGATCATATCCTAAGGCTATGTGCTAAATCAGGTGAAGCCAGCTTGGCCTTGCTGTCAGGGCCTTTTCATCCTATAATCTGTAAACCTCAGATAAGCTCCAGACATCCACAATAAGGCCAGCAGAACACCAAATGTTTCTGATAACTTTAAGATGATATGGGTATGTTAATGAAATAGCCCCAACGTGGCATGGATAAGTTAGTCTGTCAGCCACAAAAACCCTATAAAAATGAGACCCTAAATTCCTGGCCTCCTGCCTTCCATCTCTGTCTGGGTCCATGCTGAGTGAGTGCTCCCAACTCCAATCCATTGTTACACAGGTGACTCTCCGTGTCTCTCCCCCTCCCCATTTTCTTCCCTATGTCGCTTGCCTTCCTCCACCACCTCATCCCTATCCCATGCCCATCCTCACACCATCTGCCTTTGTATCCCCCCGCCTGCCATTTTTCTCTGCATGTTCTGTGTTGTTGCTCTGGTATCCTCTGTGACTTATTAAAGTGTGATTGAAGCATAACTTCCCACTCCATTATGGTCTTTCCTGTCAAGTACCCAAAGAACCAGATATACAAACCCCATTTAATAATTTTATAAATTCATAAATTAATTAACAATTCACCCTCCCTCCCCACTATTACGTGACATTGTTCTAGAAGTGCTAACAATAAGACTAAAACAAAAGAAAAATTAAAAGCATAAAAATAGGCAATGAGGAGATAAAACTATCCCTACTTCCACTGGCACGATGGTTTACTTAGAAATTTCTAGAAAATCAGCCTCTATCTGGGGAGGTGGTTCTTGTGGAGAAAGGGCAAGCCATGTCCATCAACTGCCAACCAACGACCTACCTCTCACAGGGCATGCAAGGCAGCTTAGCTAAAGCAGCAGAGCACTCTGAAGGAGAGAGAGGAGACGGCATGTGCCACTACCACTGCCCTGATTGAGATAGTACGGGACCCTGAACCCAAGAGCTTTTGGAATAACAATACTTCTAGCTGGGTGCTAGAAGCCATCATCTGGGGAGCAACCTCTGTGGAGGTACAGCCTGGATGCTGCCCCTGTAAGTGCTACAGCCATATCTATTAAAAGCCCTCAAAATACAGAGTTTGTCACCAAAATCCTTGGCATTATCAAATGATTCCACATCAGAAACTGACATGATTTCATCAGTGGAAATAGCATTAAAGAAGAGCCATTATTATGGGCTTTGGGGTGGCATCTTAGGGACCATGGACCTTTCCAGCTGACTTGCAGCTGAAACCTTTTGTGTTGTCTCCCCCTCAGAAGGTGAGCTCCTTGGGAGCAAAGAGTGTCTCGTTTTTCTCTTTGTATCCCTGAATCAGTAATTAAGGTGGGACTTTCTTTTACTGTTCTCTTTTAACACTTATTTAATCAAATGCCCTTGATGAGTCTGGCCTTTGTTTCTTTAATTGGATCAGGAGTCATTGCTTTGTATTTGGTGGTACTAGGGATTAACTTTCCCACACCCTAAATGGGATTTTTCACTGTCCTTTGAGTGCTTTTCAGCACTGAAGTAATCAAGTGCTCCAGGGCCCTGAGCTGGGTAGGTAAGATCTGAGTGAGATTGGTGCTCTCACTCATAGGCTTGGGTAGCCATTAAGGAGCCCCCCAGCTCTGAAGAAACCAGATGTTTGGTTTGGGGGCACACTCATGGAAGGAGTGTTAAGACACTGGGCAAGCTGTAACTGCCACCCCACCCCCACCCCCCACGCCACCCCGGCTTTGCTAACCCAGACCCATTGGTTCTTCTCTGGTAACTATGTATTGTGATTTGAATCAGACTAGGCCTGTCCGTTGATGTTTGTAATTTCTGTTTGTATTTGCCCTGAAGTTCAGGGGGCTGATCTGTTCCCCTCGAATTAAGTGATTGATATATGTACATTTAATTAAACTGAGATTGTTAACCCCTTAAAGTTACTTTCCTTAGAAAAGCAGATCAAAGAACCTGTACTGCAGCTCTTGTTGCTAGTTTTGTTTGGTCTTACACCCCACAACAGCCGCTAGCCAAATTGTTGCTACAATCCCTAGCACCTAGCACAGTGCTTTGCACATAGTTACTGCTGAGTAAATACTTTATTTGTCAGCAAAGATTCTATTGAAACAACTTAAATAGCTTCAGCAAAGTTACAGGCTACCAAAAAAAATCCAGAAAAATTAATAGCACTTCTATATAATGATAACAAAATTCAGAAGGTGATAATAGAAAGGGAAATCATTACAAATAACTACGAAAAGCATTTAAAAAAATGGAGATCAATTTACCAAGGCACCTAAAATTGTACAGATTCAATTACAAAATGTTCCTTTAAAAAATAAAGAACAACTTAAATAGCTGGAGGAATATTAAGTTCTCATGGCTGAACTCTGCTAATATAATAAAAATGACTGTTACAAAATGTAATTTATAGTTTTAATGCTATACTAATCCATATACTTATCTAACAAAATTCATTTGGAGAAGCAAAAGATCTAGTAAATGATGGGAAGTATTTCAAGACCTCCAACTACATTATAAAGCAGTAGTCATCAAAACAATTTGGTATTGGTTAAAATATAGAGTAATAATAGTGAAGTATAGAGTAAAATAAAGTATAGAGTAAATCAATGGAGCAGACTAGGCAAAGAGAACCAGGAACAATGGAACTCAATATCCCAGTGTTTGATAAGCCAGAAAACATAAATTGCTTAGTAAAAAAAAAAAAAAATTCCCTACTTAATAAAAACTGGGAAAACTGGGTAACAGTCTGGCAAAAATTAGGCTTAAGCCAACATCTCATACCATATTTCACAAAAGTTTAAAGTGGATATTTGACCTTAATATTAAAGATCATACCATAAAAAATTTCAAACAGAAGCAGATCAGAAAGCTTTTACAATGATGAGTAGGAGATATATGCTTAACTAAAAAGGACACAAAAAGTTACAAAAGATAATACAAAAGATAAAATTTAATTACACACACATACACACACACACAAAGCCATTTCCCAATATCTAAGTGGTCAAAGGATGGAAACAAGGTGGTCTCAAAATAAGAATTGCAAACAACCATATGAAAGAAGGCTTCCATTCACCAATCAAAAGAAAAGCACAAATCAAAACAACAAAAGTTTCACTTCACACCCAGCAAATTGGCAAAGATGACAAAAGATAGGGATAGTGTTGGTGCTGTGAGAAGATAGGCACCCTTGTGCCTGTTGATGGAGCTGAGAATCAGTACAACCTTATATTGGAAAGCAAGTTGGAATTACACAAATAAAGTGACTAAAATGTCGATATCCTCTGTCCCAGAGATTCTACTACTAGGTTTATATCCCAAAGAAATCATTGACAAGAAGAAAGTTCCAATATATATACCAAAATATTTGTAGCAGCACTTTTTGTGGTAGCAAAGAATGCAAAACAAGGTGGATGCAAATCAATTGAGGAATGGCTAAACAAACTGTGGTAAATAAATGTATTGGAATATTGCTGTTGTAAGAAACAACAAATATGATGAATATATTAAAGCATAAAAAGATGCAGTGTGAAGTAAACAGAGCAACACAAAACAAGACACACATTAACTGTAATGCTATAAGTATAAAGAACAAAACCAAAATAATAAAAAATGAAGGCTGCAAAATTACAAAGAATAAGCATGGCCCCAAAGAAGAGAGATAAAATGTCACCCCATCTCTCCCGTTTGCAGAAGTGGGAAGTCCATGGATGTGCTATGTTGGATATATTTTCAGACTTTTTCAATATGTTGATCAATCTGCCAATTTTTCTCTTTATTTTTTCTTAAAATTTTGTTAATAAAAATATTTGTTATATGGAATGGCTGGGAGGGAAAATACTAGAAGAAATTCTGGTGACATAAAAAAAAAGATATCAGTTAAATTTAACAACACACGTACAAAAGAGGAATTACAGAAAGTGACTGAATTCATCCTTAAGTAGAACAGTGTAAATCTGTAAGAGGATTTGATATGTGTGATTTTCAGTACATTTAGGAGACCAGCATTGTATAATGGGAAGCTCACTAAACTACTAAATAACATACAAAAGAAGGAAGATAGTCTGGTTTACTAGCTATGAAACTTTGGGCAAGTCCCAGTTATAATCCTACTATAGAAAGCTCCAGTAATTCATTTTAGAAATCACAAACAGGATGGTAGGGAGTTGGGCCTTAGTTTGCTCCTTTTAAAAACGAGGACCAGATGATTTCTAAGGTCTTTCAGTGTGAACATCCTGGAATCTATGATCTAGATTTGAAAAAAAAAATCGCACTATAAATTTCAAAACATAAGTTTGAAATTTAGGAATGTATCTGGAAGCTTGAGTAAAAGTCCATGTCAATAATCATTTTTTCAAAAAAATCTTTCCATTAAAAATTATATCTTATTCATTTCTGCATACACCTGGAATTTGCTATTATACTTTTGTTTTTTATTTTTCAGGGAGGTTGTTCTTGAAGATAATAAGACACTTCACTTAGGTCTCTTTCATTATAGCTGCTCCAACTATTTAAAGTTCTGATTTATTAAGCAACTTTGCCAAATAATTTGTATTGGCCTCTGATTTCTGGTTTTAATTTAGTACATTTTGACCTAAAAAGCCTTGAAAAGATTTAGTTTCTTCCATGATTAGATTTATTTTCAATTTATGCATTCCTGTGTGTTTCACATTTTCTTAAGGTTGAGTACTCTTAAAGGAGTGACTAGAAATAGGAAAATTCTTCCCAAAGGTTTAATATGACAGATTTTTAAAACACTAAACACATAGTATAAGACCTGCCTTTTTTCTGCCCTCCTCTTTGATCCTATGATCCTGTTTTTAGAACTTTTAGTATAAAATATTTGTGACTTTGCATAGACAATGATATATTTGTAATATATTTATATTTGTGATCTGTTTATTATTATGAAATGTTATATTGTTGATTGATATATTTATACTTGACCTATTAAATAGCTTTTATTTATTTCTATGAAAATCACAATTTGTTTCTTAATGAACTTGTTTGCACCTGAAACTGCATTACTCAAAGTTTTACATTATACTTTTTCCTCTTGACAGTTTTAGGTGTAGCTTTTTTATTGCTTAATGATGAGAAGAAAAATTGCTTGACTTAAAGAAAGCCATTTTTGTAAAAACTCAGTAGGCTGAAATTGCAGGATATTTTTAATTTAAAAAGACATTGCAGAAATTATTTTCAAAAAAAAAAAAAAGGAAAATAAGCTATCACCACTGAGTGAAAGAAACTCACCTACTGTGAAAATAAGTAGGATGTTAGTAAAAATCTATATTTTTTTCGTGTATACATAAGAACATGTATACATAAGAACGAGGATTCTTTTTTTTCTTTTGTTTAATTTGATCAATTCTGTGATGAGTATTCTTTTTTCTTAATTTATTTTTAATATGTTTAGTTTTCAGCATTGATTTTCACATGCGTTTGAATTACAGATTTTCTCCCCATTTCCACCCCCCCC
>CM053622.1:294061335-294104518 GCA_028646595.1 Phalanger gymnotis | reverse complement strand
TCCAGGGTGTCCTGGGCTGGAGCCCTGCTTCCCTCTGCCACTTTGTGGGTTCTGCAGTTCTAGAATTGGTTCAGAGCCATTTTTTAATAGGTTTTTGGAGGGACTTGGTGGGGAGCCCACACCAGTTACTGCTTTCCAGTCGCCATCTTCAAGAACGAGGATTCTTAATGCTTTCTTTTTACATCCATAATTTTAAGTTCATCTGCTAAATCTTAGAAGCATTAATTTATCTACCTACTCAGTTTTTTTTTTCATTTCTCTCTCTTCAGCATTGCTTTTGCTGTTGTTAAGTCATTTTGATTGTGTCTGGGGGGTTTCTTGGCAAAGCTACTGAAATGGTTTGCTTTTACTTCTTCAGCTCATTTATCATATGAGGAAACTGAGGCAACCACAGTTAAGTGACTTGCTCAGGGTTATACAGCTATCAAGTGTCTGAGTCTACACTGGAACTCAGGAAGAGAAGTCTTCCTCATTCCAACCCCAGTGTTCTATCCACTTCACTGCCTAAATATTCATTTAGCACTGCTATCTCTCCCCATTTATTCACTGCTATCTCTCCCCATTTATTCTCTGAATTGTTCTGAGCTGTCCATTCCTAGTATATCACCAAGTCTTATGGGTAGACACCAGCACTGAGCTAGGGCTATAGCATCCAGCTCCTCCTTTATCTGGAAATTTGAGTATATTTAAGTTACAAATTCGAATCTTAAAAGGAAATGAAATTCACAAGTAAACTGCACTTTTCAAACATTCCATTCTGAAATAAATTAGGAATAACAAAGGGGGAAAACTATACCAATAGATATGGTTTCATGATAGATGTGGTAATTTTAGATGAGTTAGGACTCCACATTCACAGAATGCTGACTAATTATATTTATCTAGAGTGAGAGTTCTTAGCATGATTAACCATTCAGGGAAAGCAGAAACATTTATCCAATGCTATGGGAATGAAATCAGGCAGGGGTATGCTGCTACACGTTTGACAACCCTCTCCGAAAAAACAAACTAATAGTTTGCAAACATATAGCTCCTACTATGAATCTGGCACTGTGCTAAGCATTCTGCAGATATTATTTCATAAAAACCCAGAGACACTATTGCTATTAATATCCTTATTTTACAGATGAGAAAACTGAGATAAAAACTGAGGTAAACAGAGGTTAAGTGACTTGCCCAGGGTCTCATAGCTCGAAGGCATCTGAGGCCGCATTTGAATTCCAATCTCCCTGACTCTAGGCCCAGTTTTTTATGCATATGGCACTACCTAGCTGCTACACACACCATAGTTTTATATTTAACCTACATCAGTAATATTTTTTCCATGACTTTCTTTAGTTTAGGCAATCAACAAAACAATATCTATACAGTTTTCAGAGGTGTAAAGGCTCACCCAGAAAATTTAACCACCAGAAGCCTGTCTGAGTGGTTCCGGTATGTCCAGGCATGCTTATCAAGGCTAGGCATGACAATATAATTGAAAAAGCACTAGGAGTCAGAAGAACTGGGCTCAAGTCTTTGCTCTTCTACTTGTGATTCTGCACAAGGCATTTAACCAGTGGTTCTCCTCATACAGGTGTGACTATTCAGTCTCTTATACTGTTTGTATCAATCGTGTCTGACTCTTCGGAACCCCTTTTGGGGTGTTCTTGGTAATGATATGGGAGTGGTTTGGCATTTCCTTCTTCAGCTCATTTTACAGGTGAGGAAATTGAGGCCAAAGGGGTTAAGTGACTTGCCCAAGGACACACAGATATTAAGTGCTTGAAGGTGGATTTGAACTCAGATCTTCCTGCCTTCAGGCCTGGTGCTGTAGACAGTGTGCCACTTTGAGCCACTTTTATCTATTGGCTATCTGCTGAATATGAATGAACTTCCAAGGCTCAGCCCCAGTCACTGTTCTCCCTCTACACTCTCTTCCTTTCTTATCTAATCTGCTCCTATTAGTTCAATTACCACTTTTATGTACGTTACTCTCAGGTGTTCAGCCGTAATCTCTCTCCTGAACTTCATTCCTGTATTTCCAACTAGATATCCAACTAGATATTCCCTGTGCCTAAATACAGTAGGCATTGAGTGAATTCTGTCCCCCACACACCTAAAAAAAACCCAATAAAAAAAACAAAACTTTTTTTTTCTCCAAGCTTTCCTCTTGTTTATGTGGAATAAACTCCACCTTCTCAGTATTTTAGTTTCAAAATCTGAATCATCCTTTCTTTCTCCTTCACCCCGGCTCCCCCGCCCCCCTATCCAGCCCATTGATAAATTCTTGCAATTCTACATCGGCAACATCTCCTCCATTCATTATTCCCCTCTTTCTACTCATACCACTATCATTCTAAATGAGGCCATTATCACCGCCTCCTTGGTCTACTGTAATAGCCTCCTTCTAGTGGCCAGCTTCACTTAGGCCATCCTCTTAGTTCAGCTGATGTTGGGACAAAATGAGGCACTCATTGATCATTATTACAAAAGGAAGTTTACTTAACCATCACATACAAAAGATATTCAGAAAGGTTATTCTAGCAGTTAGTTCTGGTTGATTTAATCTTACCTTGCTCCATGCAGAAACATGTCTGGTGTGCAAGGGAGGGTGTGGTGACTTGCATGATCTTAGGACATTTGCCAAGCCTGAAGGATTCAACTATATATAGATGGTCCTTTTTTATGCCCTGACATAGTCAGGAAGCCATATCAATATCATCAGAGGCTACCAAGAAGCTTTGACACAGGAAATACCACTTGAACCTTGACTCAAGAGACAGCTAGGTTATTCAACAGATAGAGCATTAGGCCTGGAGTCAGGAAGACTTGATTTCAAATCTAGCTTCAGACGCTTGTGGTGTGACCCTGGACAAGTCACTTTAATCTGTTTGCCTCAATTTCCTCAACTGTAAAATGAGATTAATAATAGCACCTATCTCCCAGGATTGTTGTGAGGATAAAATAATATTTGCCAATCACTTAGCACAGTGCCTGGAACATATTAGGCACTTAAGAAATGGTTGTGTCCTTCCTTCCTTTTTTCCTCCTGGGCTCATGAAGTTCAGAGGACAGATTTGTTGCCTTTTAGGAAAAAACTAGTCTAACCTATGTTGTAGGAGAGGTAGGTTTTGGTCTTTTTATACCTCCTAGTGATCTCCCTATGTCTAGTCTGTTTTCTTTCCAATATATACTTCACACAGATATGAAAATAAAATTTCTAAAACATGCTTCTGACCATTTACTCTTCTGCTAAAAATCCTTTAGTGGCTTTCTATTATTTTTAAGATAAAATAAACTACTTAGTCAGATAGTTAAAGACTTCTATAATCTGGCTCCAACCAACTTTCTAACTTTATTTCATATCCTCTTTGTCTGAGTATGCAAAATACTAGCTCTTCTGGACCGCGAGCTATTTCTTGAACTTAACACTCCATATCTTGCTTCCATGTATTTACATAGATCTTTCCCTATGCTAGGAATGTTCTCCTTACTAATCTCAACCATTCTACATCCTTATCTTTCTTCAGGGTTCAGTCCAGGATCCAATTTCAGAGTTATAGCCTTCCCTGGTATTTCCAGCTTAAGTGTTCTTTTCCTCCTCAAAAATTCTTATTGTGTTTTATTTTCATCTCTCCTTTGCTTCATCATTGCTTACCTTGTATTATGCTTAACTAATGTACTTGTTTACCACCTTCCCCGAAAATAAAATGTGGATTCACTGACCTTTTTATCTTTTTATGTCCATCACCTAGCATGTGCTACATAACAAGCACCTAATAAGAATTCATTGAAAAAAAAATCTTACTGGGTCTCATTTCCTCCTCCAGAATACTGGGATAATAATACTTAACTATCAACTTTACAAGATTGTTGAGAGGATGTAATGAAGTTAAGAACACAAATCCCATTGTAATGATAAAGCACCACCTAGATGTAACACAGATTACCTCTGAGAGCATCCCTGACAATAAGGATTAGCCTTTGCTTGAATTTCCACTGTCAGAAACTTATTTCTCATGAGGCTGTTTGAGCATAGGATTATAGATTTATAGTTGGGAGAAATCTCAAAGGCCAACCTACTCATTTTACAGATAAGGAGACTGAGGCTTATGGAGGTTAACTGACTTGCCCAAGGGCACATACATAGTGTCAGAACATGGGTAAGAAACAATCTCTCTAGGCTTCAGTTTCTCATCTGTAAGATGTTGGGATGGGTGGGGAGGAGGGAACTTGTAGCCTGGAGGCCACACGTGGCCCTCTAGGTCCTCGAGTGCAGCCCTTTGACCGACTCCAAACTTGTGTGAAGTCTGGATTCAAAGGGCCACACTTGAGGATCTAGAGGACCACATGTGGCCACAAGGCCACAGGTTCCCCACCCCAGCAAGAGATGATTCCTTCCAGCTATGAAATTCTTTAGTGTCATGACTTTTACTTAATCTTTGTAGTCAAATTTTACTTCAATAATATATCTCCAACTTTACAATGTAAATCACTGGTGAAATGTTTTAATTTATTGCTTTATGACAGACTTTCCAGGAAAGCATCTATTCTGTTAAGTAGTCTCATTCTTGAATATCTATGTTGGATCAACTATTTCATTATTATTCAATGTGCAAAGAAATATCAGTAGACTTACAAGTCTTACTTATCCTTGAGATTTTGTTTTTTCCTTCATTTCAAAATTGCAATTTTTACAAGTTGAAAGCATAGAGAGAGAAAGATAGAAGCTTCCAAAGTTCACAGGAAATCTAACTCAGGATTTTTATAAAATGCCAATTCCACAAATTAGTTTAGGGAACCATTTTTTACATGTTGCTGCTCTCCACAGCAAGATTCTTGATCAAACAAGTAGGACACTCCACCAGTTTACGAAAATTATATTTCCATAGCATGCTTCTTTTTCACAGCCTCTTGGGAAAGGCTGCTATTTATTTTTAATTTCTATTAATTCAATGAGAACCACTTCTCATTGTTGGCTTTCAGGGTAGATATTTGTAAATAGAATAAATGTGAAAAGGCTTCATGTCTTATCGGTGATGACTGAAACTTGTTTTTTTGGGAGCATGTGAAAGAAAAAAATGTGAGAAAACTAAGAATAACCCCAAATCAGATATTATGTAAGTTTGCAGCCTTTATTTTAATATTTTGCCCATAATGCTTCACCTGGAATAGAGACAGAAAGATAAAGAAATGTCCTGATATGGTGCTTACTTTACCACTCCAAAAATTACTCTCAGCTCTCAACAGTCTTTCTAATATCCACATCTTGAACTGCTCAGTTCAGAAATAGTATCCTATTAAAGTTTCAGAAGAAGGGGACAAAAGAGCAAGAGCCTACAAATCAGATGCACTGCTGCACCTTGCCTGTCTATGTCCTGATATCAACTTGAGTGTCTCATCTTCATAGCGGCACTATCCCTACAGGATACAAAACTGCCCTTGTTGCTGTTTAGTCGTTTCAGTTGTGTGCAACTCTTTGCGACCCTATTTTGGGTTTTCTTGGCAAAGATACTGGAGCAGTTTACCATTTTCTTCTCCAGCTCATTTTACTGATGAGGAACTGAGGCAAACAGGGTTAGGTGGCTTGCCCAGGGTCACACAACCAGTATGTCTGAGACCAAATCTGAACTCACAAAGATGAGTCTTCCTTATTCCAAGTCCAGTGTTCTATCCACTACATTAAGACTACACTTAATAGTGCAATATAGAAGCCAAAAAAGAAAAGAAAAGAAAAAACAAACCCAAAACAGAAACCCTTACTTGATCTTATGCTATAGTAGGAGAGGCCTGGTGTCCAGAGCATTGAAAGTAAAGCTCAGCACCCCAATATCCCCCCTCCAACCTCTCTATACACACTTCCATCTACAGTCTTAAAATGACCATGCACTTAACTTGAAGTCAACCTTATGTATGGTACAGGCCTCTCAATATCTGTTTGTTTTTCCTATTTGAATCTTTCTCTTGGTTTCTTCTTTTTTTTTTTTAAGATAAACAGAGCAGGTTAGTGATGAATGTGATAGAAAAAGTGTGAAGAGATTTATATAGTCTAAGGACATATAATATTGCCACTGTCATGAATATTTTGATCACTAATAGAAGCAAAAAAAGAACTTTAAAAATACATATACACTGCTAATGTGTGTGAAGAAACAACTTTCAGATGATATCTGGAAAGTTTTGGAGAGAAAAAGTTCTGTCAAAGAGAGACCTTTTTGTGAATGACATAGAATGTCAGATTCATTTGAGAACAGTTTAATATTATAGAGACAGAAAATTTTTTTTTATTAGATACATCTGGCTGCAATAAAACAGTTTCAAGGACACTAAAGAAATTGAGGAACATGTTAAAGGTTTCAGATTGCCACAGCATTATGGTAATTGACTAATTTGCCTATTTTAAACCTAAGAACAAATAATGGGTAATCATATAAACGTTTGAAGACATAGGTATGATTTTTAAAAGAACCATTCATTTGATAAGTTGTCACTTAACCCTGCTTGCCTCAGTTTCTTCATCTGTAAAATGATCTGGAGAAGGAAATGCCAAAACCACCCCAGTGTCTTTGCCAAGAAAACCCCAAATGGGGCCACGAAGAGTTGGACACTACAGAGAAACAATTCAACAGCAACTTTTTTAAAAGGAGAAAAGAGTAGCTTTGAGTCAGCGGACTAATTACTGGACTCATTGTGAAGGAACTGGAGAGAAAGTGGGTTGTAGAAGAATCTGGCGAAGGAATTTCTTTTTTTTAATTTATTGATTTTTTTTAAATCAGATTTTTTATTTTTAATTTACAACACTTAGTTTTACATGTTCTTGAGTTTCAAATTTTCTTCCCTTCCCTCCCCACCCCCTACCCCCCCAAGACAGCATGCAGTCCGATATAGATTCTACATAAACCTTCACATTAAACTTATTTACACAATAGTCAAGTTGCAAAGAAGATTTATGACCAATGGAATGAATCGTTAGAGAGAAGAAACAAAACCAAAAAAGAGAGGAAAAAAAAGAGAGAGAGCGCAAATAGTTTGCTTCAATCTGCATTCAGATTCGACAGTTCTTTCTCTGGATGTAACTAGCTTTTTCCATCATGAGTCCTTTGGAGCTGTCTTTGAGCCTTGTATTGCTGAGGAGAGCCAAGTCTATCAGTTAGTCATCACAGAATCAATATTTCTGTGATTGTGTATAACGTGCTCCTGGTTCTGCTCCTCTCACTCAGCATCAGATCATGTAGGTCTTTCCACGTTATTATGAAGTCCTTATCTTCCCCATTTCTTATAGCACAATAGTATTCCATTACATTCATATACCTTAACTTGTTCAGCCATTCCCCAATTGATGGGCACCCCCTTGATTTCCAATTCTTTGCCACCACAAAAAGAGCAGCTATAAATATTTTTGTAAATACAGGTCCCTTTCCCATTTGTGTGATCTCCTTGGGATACAGCCCTAGGACTGGTATTGCAGAGTCAAAGGGTATGCACATTTTTATAGCCCTTTGGGCATAGCTCCAAATTGCTATCAAAAATGGCTGTATCTGTTCCCAACTCCACCAACAATGTAATGTTCCAATTTTCCCACATCCTCTCCAGCATTTATCATTTCCCTGTTTTGTCATGTTAGCCAATCTGACAGGTGAGATGTGGTACCTAAATTTGCATTTCTCAAATCAGTAGTGATTTAGAGCATTTTTTCAAGATATCTTTAATTTCTTCCCCTGAAAACTGCCTGTTCATATCCTTTGACCATTTCTCAATTGGGGAATGACTTTTATTCCTATAAATTAGGCTCATTTCCCTGTATATTTCAAAGAGCAGAAGACGGAACAACTGCTCAGCTGAACTGGGACAGTTAGAAGCAACCCGCTGATAGACTTCAGTTGAGTGGCCCCTGATTGGCTGGAAAGACTCGTGTTCATTGGTCAAGAGCGGCAGTGAGAGCCAATTGTCCTTCAGCACCATTTAGAGGTGGAGAAAGGTGAAGCTTCTCTTCAGAGTTTATTGCTCTCGGCTTTGCCCTCCCGCTTCACAAGGGAAAGCAGACCGGGACTGGCAGCTGCTTTGGTGTCTTGGCCAGCTGGCTTCAAGAGTCAACCAGAGCTACGCTGATGTGAGCTACATTTTGATTGCACAGCAGCAGCATCTGGATGAATGAATAATTAGAAGCGCTTATGTGTTGGTCTAAAGGATGCCCGGTTTGATGGGCTTTGAGGTACTCTCACTTAAAGAGAATGGGTACTCACTTTAATCACTAGTCAATAAACATTTATTAAGTGCCTACAGATGGTGAGCTGGAGTCAGCCCTTAAAGGCTGGTGAGAGTTGATGGTCTAAAGAGACGAAGAAATTGTTGAAGTTATGTATTAAGTGTATCCTGTAACTGTATATACATACACATGCATCTTAGAAAGTATTACTATATATTACATTGCTATCATATATACATACATACATACACACACCATATATGCTTGTACATATATGTTTATAATGTTTATATCCCAGTTTGTAGACCGCACTTTTATCCACATTACATTGACTCCCATCTACAGCCTTAACGTGACCATGCACTTGTCTTGATGTTAATCTTAAAGAGATCCCCTGGTTATGTGAGGCTAGCCCTCAATCCATTCTGGCCTCAGAACAGACAAGAGAACTCTGCCTCTAGCATATAGTCTGGATTTCCTTTTCAACCACGGTGGTAAAGGTTAAGGAGCTAGTAGGAACCCTTATCCCAGAGAAGGAAGCCAAGAGGCAGCCTGACATGCGGGAAGGGGGATGCCCAGGGACAAGGTGTGGTCTTAGAGTTTCAGCAGCAGAGATTTTTTTTTTTTGGGGGGGGTGGTACTACTCAGAGCCTTTCATTTAGATTTTTCTAGACCAGACATCTGGGGCTGAAGGGAACTCTTGAGACCATCATTTCCTTGGCCTTATGTCGCTGTCCTTTCAATCTCTAGGCTTGTGGAATGGGTGGATCACTTCTGAAAATCCTCTGCAAGGGGCGGGGGGAGCGGGAGGGTGCGAGGAAGAAGGAGAGTTTTACCGATTCTGCAGATAATTGACCCAGACTGGCAGGGCAGAGGAGGATGTCCAAAGTGGCATGGCCAAGCTTAGCTCGGCTTCTGCCTTTTGCTGCTAGTTTTTGTCACCACCTGAAGGCTGCTTCACATGAGAGACCGCGGAGGCATCAATTAGGGCGGGGGCTGCGCAAGTGGAGAAAAGGAGAAAATCCAGAGGCCAGGCCGGAGCGCAATGAGCCGATGTGAAGCAGCGCAGAGATTGCCGTCCCGGAGCTCGCTGTTAACCGACCCTATCCTCTCCCTTTACAAGCTGACAGGCAACCGTCAGCTGTCGGTCTGGCACCCTGCCTGTTCCGGCGGACCGGAAGAATGCTTGGGAGCACGTCACCAACCGCCGCGTGCCCACTTCCGGTCTGGGTGGTGATCCCGGAAGCAGACGTCTTCGGCGGTCGGGGAGGGGGGGCTGAGACCCCCCCCAGATCGTGACGGCTGCAGTTGGGCCTGGCTGTGGGGGTGTGGCGGGGCGTTCTCCTTGGAGCTTCTCTGGGGCCCAACTTCGGTGTCCGGTGACTCCGACAGGAGGGTATCGGCCACGCAGCCCCTCCTCGAAGCAGGTACGGCCGGGAGTGAGGAGCTGAACGATCGGGCCGGAGCTGGGGCCGGGATCGAGACTGGTGAGGGAGCTGCGGGGAATTCGGGGGTTCGGAGTCCTCGCCCCGGCAGATGTAGCGGCGGCTCTGGGCCTAAGGGCCTCCGGTCCCTAGTCCCAGAGTTAGCGGGTCCAGGTCAGCGAGGGGCGGGCGGGCGGGCGGACAGACCTGGCCCCCGGCTGGATCCGAAGTGGGAGGCCCGGCCGTGACCCGCCCACCCCAGGCCTCGTCCTCCTCACCTCCGGCTGGCCCTGGGGAAGCCCCCAAGGGTGCCGGGGGGCCACCTGCGGGTGGATGTCAGCTGTGGGCTCCGCGGCTCTGGAGGCAGAGGGGAAGTCGGGACCTCGAGGACCCCCCCCCCCCCCACGTAGTATCTGACCCTTGGCAGGGTTGAGGTTCATCTGCAGCTGCCCCACAGGACGACACAGACGCGGGAAATGGGGACAGGTGGCAGAATCCGAGGCCAGTCATTTAACAGCCGGGAAGGGAATCACCGTGTGCTCCTAGGCCGTGGCAGACGCTTGTTTTACCGTCTTTGGGCTATTTCTCCTTTGGGCTTTCCGTTAGTCTAGGTAGATCATATCCGCGGGTTTCGGTCACTTCCCCAAAGGACTTAAAAAACCCCCAAACATTATCGAGACTGACTTCTCTGAAATCCCACCTTCTCCAAGAGGCTATTTCTGTCCACCAGCGCTAAGCGTGCCTTGCCTTTGCTATTACCTCCCTATTCCCTTTAAATAGATATACATGGTTATTTGCATGTTGTCTCTCCCATCAGAATGCGAGCTTCTTGAGGGCCTGTGCTTGCCTTTCTTTGTATCCCCGCTTAGCCCGGTTCCTGGCTCCTTATTAGTGCTTAATAAATGCTCGTTAACTGACAGGACTCACAGTCATAAGCGACAGTCAATTAATGACCCGATAAATTATAAGACCTGATCAAAAAGGTTATTAGATTGGAACTGCTGGAGACCTGGGTTGTAGGCTCAGCTCTGGAAGTTGTTTGAGGGATCTTGCCTTGGTTTCCTCTTACTTAAAATGAGGTGAGTAGACTGGATGTTCTCTAAGGTATGTTCTAGTTCTGTTATTTTCTGATTCTGTAGCCGTGACTTGGAATCATAGAGCTGGAAAATCATCTAGCAATGCCCTTGTTTTACAGATCACTTAGGCCCTGAAAAGCTAAATTTCTTTAATGTCACACACAGCCAGTAAATGGTAAAGCCAGGATTTCAAGCCAAATTGTCTTAACTCCCAATCCAACTGGTTATTATTGAAAGGTGGCAAATTACTACTGACTTCTTTAAGTCTTAGATATAAGGGAAGAGACATTTTTATAATCTGATTTAATGGGCACTAGGGGCATTTTCCATTTATTCTCCCCCTTTTCAGCTGTCCACCTAGGTTATGGTTAAAATTGCATAATTAGAGATTAATTTCATTACCTTAGAACTTTGTGCTAAATCAGAATGCAAAAAAGACCAGCTGAAGGTAAAATGTTTTAATAAATCGTTTGTAGCGAAGCATCAAAGTGTTTCTCATTTCCTTTTCTGAGAGCTCTTTCCTCTCCATGAAGCTGCCCCTTGTAGAAAATACTGCTTTCACCACTAGTGAGGTTATATGTATCAGTGTTTAAATGATCCTAGTTGTTATCAGAGATTCCATTAATTTTCCTTGGAAAAGGATCCCACAAATCTGAAATTAAAAAGGGTTTCTCAAATCCTAATGGATGGAACTAGGGCCAGCCCTAGGCAAAAATAAGGAGTAAGAGAGTTTGTTTTTGCCATCCCAATCTCCTTTTTATATACCCTTTGCCTGTTTATGTTTTGTCACTAGAAACCCTCACAGTTCCTCTACTTTCTATCCAAACCTACTCTCAGAAAAGGAAATGAGAAATACTTGATGCTTTGCTGCAAATGACAGATTAAAACATTATATTACTTCTCCCAAACTTTTTTGCATTTTGGTTTGATACAAAGTTCTCAGGTAAGGAAATTAATTTTAATTTTGGAATTTCAACCGTAATTTAGGTGAGTGGCTGAAAGGGGGAAGGAAAATAAATGGAGAATATTCCAGTGCCCAGTAAGTCAGAGCATATAAATGTCTTTTTTCTTATATCTAAGATCTGTTCTGAAATGGAGACAAGTCCAATAATAACCAGTTGTATAGCAGATTATATATTTTGACTATCAATAAATATAATATAATTGATTGATCATCTCCACTTCTACTCTTGAATTCTTTCAAAACTACGGATCTTTCCTGTTCCTATGATTTAGCAATAGCTAATTTAATATACAGTGCTGAAAAATCCTGGTAATTTACTACTGATTAACCAAGAACTTCTGAACTCCTTTAAAAGATAATTTGAGGTAGAGATTATAGAATCATATAATGCCCAGAAGGATGCACCAGACCTGTTACCATACCTCATTTTCTTTTAATATAATTTTTCATAGAAAGAAGGAAGAATTTAAGGTGAGTTTTTCCCTTTTACAAAGTTTTTCTGAACTCTTTTCGTTACACACCATAGGTCCAAATGAGGAGGTAGTGTTTAAAAGAAACCTGGGAAGATGGATCAGTAACCAGAAGTTCTAGGAAATCTAGTCAAAATGTGGCTGTGAAATGATTTGGGCAGAGATGGTGGGTGAACACAGAAGGCTGATTCCTGAAGTAGATCATAGGTCTAGAAGGTGTAGAGAACTAGCCTTAAAGAGTACATTCCTTTCTTGTATCTCCTTAGTTGCTTTGGGGGAAGGGAGGGTTGAAAATAGTGGAAGATCTTTCCAAGAGTCTTACTGAGAAATCAGAACTGAAAGTTTGGTTCTTCAAGGGAAGGGAACTACCTGGAGGTGGCCATTTTGCTCCAGTAGTTTATATCCACTTAGAAAGAAAATCCACTTGTGAATTACATTTGCATTGTCCTGAATGAATAAAAAAGTGTTTATTAAGTGCTTATGCTTACAATGTGCAAAGCACTTACTACAAATAGAAAAGTAAGACAGTCTTTACTCTCGAGGAGTTCACATTCATTTCAGTGAGGGAGACAACCATATGGAAGGGTTCAGCTGAAAGCCAGATAGGAAAGTCCCTTGGTCCATCATAGCAGATGCCTCTTTTTTAATGTCATTGCCACCAATAAAATCATGTCACTTTCTGATGTTGAACCTTTTAATAGGTCCAAGTACTTTGGTTCCAAGAACTTTATTTTTTGGGATCTTCAATATCTGACATTGTTGCATTAGCAGAAACAGTTGCCAGGCTCAGCTCTTTAGGTATTGCTTCCATGGATGATGGCTCTAGAAGCATTGCTATTCCAAAGACACTTGAGTTCAAGGTCCTGAATTATTTGAATTAAGGTCAGAGGCAAACGGATGGTGAAGATGATGGTTGTGGTGGCACTTGCCTGGCACATGCTACATTCTGCAGCTCTCTCAGGCTGCCTTACTGCTTCAGCTGTGCTGGCTTGTCTGCCCTGTATGTGGCATTTGGTGGGGGTGGTCAACTTGTTCTCCAGAGGAGTTAGATGATGGCACTAAGGGCTAGGCTAGAATCAGGAGCAGTGGTCTGGGAGGTATTGCCACTCCCAAGGCTCCCTGTGCTAAGCCACCTGTTGGTGGCAGTTGATTAGCAGTTGTTACTGGTGGCAATGAGGAAGGTGGATCTCTTCTGTACAATAATTTCTCCCCTCAGTGATGGCTAGGGGGACTAGAAGCAGTTCATTTGGTTTAGATGGTCTTGACATTCCTAAGGCTTTCGGGTTCTAGTCAGGACAATGCAGGCACTGGACTGCAAACATTGCTGTTCCAAAGGCTCTTGAGTTCACTGTCCTGGACTATCTCAATCATTCTTCAAGGGGAGATGATGGTCAAAGTGGTGGTGGTAGTTTGACTTGGCATATGTTACTTCTCCTTCAGGATGCCTCTGAATAGTTTGTGGAGACTTTTGGTCTTATGTTAGCCCCTAGGTTCCCTTCCAAATCATGCCTACAAAGTTCTGCTTCCTTTCTCTGGTTAAATCTTATTAAAAAGCAGTTCTCATATTTGAATCATGGAATTTTAAAGCCTAAAGTGATCTTAGATATCATTGAGTCCAACTTTTTATAGATGAGGAACCTGAAAGCCAGAAGGGTTAAATGACCTATTTGAGGTAACATGGTGGTTTGGGTTTCAAAGGTCAGAAATGTAAGGGTTTGGATATCTTTTTAAAAACCAGAAATCTACTTTCAGTGATTTTGTGCACAAGATGTTGGAAATTATAGTATGTCAACAGGCAATCATAACTTCATGGAACTTATATGAAAACTCCATTTATTATAAGAGAAGTGAATATGCATGTGGAACCCAAAGAGTTCACAAACCATACAGAAGTTTGCACATTTACAACAGCAGGACTAAGGAAGGAGAAGAAAACACAAATCTCAACCTAAAGGGGTGTGACATGGGAGAGGAAAGGTGCAGTAAAGGTGGGAAAAGGACTAAATCCCTCCTGAAGGGGAGGAGCAAGGTGATGACAAAAGCAGCCTTCTGTTTCCTTGGGAACTGCAGGGGTGGGGAGCCTGTGGCCTTGAGCCCACATGTGTCCCTTTAGATCCTTAAGTGCGGCCTTTTGACTGAATCCAAATTTTACAGAACAAATCCTTTTATTAAAAATTTGAATACAATCAAAAGGCTGTGTACTTAAGGATCTGGAAGGCCACATATGGCCTCAAGGCTGCAACTTCCCCACTCTTGTGCTAGACTATGAAAATAGGATGGTCTGCTTAGCTGAAAGGGTCCCAGCTGCACAAGCAACTTCTTAGCCTAGTGCAGACTGTCTTAACTCCCAAGGACACCCAGGGAGTCCAGCTTGGGATGCAAAGAACACATTATGTCACATTATGTCATCTTGGGGGTGGGGTGGAAACCTTTCTCCTTGACACATTCAGGGCCTCTTGCACATTCTGGGTCCAGTGTTTCTGGAAAGTATAGCAACTCAAAAAGACAAAACTCCGTCAACAAGGAAGCTGTTTGCCTAACCCGCCACATTTTAGTTAATCATTTCCATTTTGAGAAATCACTTTTGCACATTTAATAATAATTGTACCTTCATATTTCACCAGTGCCATTAAATGATGGTGGTATGACAGCTTTGGGAGTTTAGGACACTTTCTGACCATGGAGGAGACTGATCGGGAAGCAGTAGCCACAGCTGTCCAAAGGGTAGCTGGAATGCTCCAAAGACCTGACCAGCTGGACAAAGTGGAACAGTACCGCAGAAGAGAGGCTCGTAAAAAAGCTTCAGTGGAGGCTAGACTGAAGGTACGAAACGAGTGTGATCAGATGTGATAGGATTCATTTCAGGATCAAATGGTATTATTTTCACATTTAGGTTCATTCCATGATTGAATTCAGTGTATACATAATATTTTCAACTATGCAGTAAAATGTGATGATGCCAGCTTTGCCAATTTATAATTTATTTGGAAATTTATAATTATTTGGAAAAGAATGGAGCAGACATTTTCCTTCTTTTCCTAGTGCAAATTAATAGTGTAAAAAGGATTGGGAGGATGCTTGACCTATTAAAGAGAATAACCTTTTTAAGTACCTTCAAATAGATCATTTAAGTGTATATCTTTAATCAGTCATTGCTTTGCTCTGCATGAATTACTCAGCTCTTCAGCAGGCCCTTTACAAACCTCTACTAAGTCACTCCTTGTTGATTTAGATTGAGTTACTGAAAGTTTGTGGAGGTAATAAACATGTTAAAGATTCTTTACATTTTTTTTTCTAGTCTGGGCTTTATTCCAGTTAGTCTGAATTGGTGAGGTTTTATTGTACTCTGCAAGTGGAAGACAGTTATACATTTTGTATCAGCTATTTTTCACATAACTTTTCAGTATGTCAAGCATCCTCCCAATCCTTTTTACTTATTAGCTGGACAAGTTATTTCACCTCTGTTTGCCTCAGTTTCCTCATATGTGAAATAGGGATAATAATAGTACTTCTTGGGGTGTTGTGAGGATCAAATGAGAAGCTACTTGTAAAGCACTTAACACAGTGCCTGGCACATGGTAAATGCTATATCAGTGTTAGCTCTCAGTGAAGTCTGGGGTTAATAGTTTTCCCAGTAGTGACTGGGATCTTTTCATGGCCCCAGCTGTCATAATAACCGCTTTTATTTTTCTCTAAAAAATTCGATCTGCATTGCTACAGGTAGATTGCTGACTTTTAGTTCACTACAGCATCACCAGGAGTCCTCCCTTTTAGGTCTCCTTGCTTTCCCCTTCCCCAGCTTCCACTCCAACTTCTGGTAGTGCAGTGCATCTAAAGTTTAAGTTTAAAGTTCTCTTTAATTATTAATGTCCTCTCATGATTGGTTCTTTTTCACCCAGGCATTGGGCCATTTCATACAATTCTACAGCCATTCCTAACGATACAGCTCTCTCTGAATGACCAACTGCCACGTAAAGTGTGTTTTATCAAGAAATTGTGAAGAGGGATTGCTGGCTTATGTTAAGTAATGTGAAAAATATCTCCATGTTTAGGCTGCAATCCAGTCACAACTGGATGGTGTCCGGACCGGTTTGAGCCAACTTCATAATGCCTTAAATGATGTAAAAGATATACAGCAGTCTCTGGCAGATGTCAGTAAAGACTGGAGACAGAGCATCAACACTATTGAAAATCTTAAGGATGTGAAGGATGCGGTAGTACAGCATAGCCAGCTGGCTGCTGCCGTAGAAAATCTCAAAAACATCTTTTCAGGTAAGTGAATATGAAGCATGATTATTGTTGTTACTGTTAGTTTATGATGTAAACCATCTTTTTTAAAAAATAGCACTTTGTTCCAGTTACATGTAAAGATAATTTTAACATTTATTTTAAAAAAATTTTAAGTTCCAAATTTTCCCTCCCCTCCCCATTCCTAAGAAGGTAAGCAATTTGATATACGTTATATATGTACAATCATGTAAAACATATTTCTAGATTAGTCATGTCGTGAATGAAGAAATAGATAAAAGGAAAAAAAGAAAGTAAAAATAGTATGTTTCAGTCTGCATTCAGACTCCATGATGTAAACTATCTTAAGTGTAATGTAGCAGAATAGCACTGAGTGCCCTCCTTATACATTGGAAAATTCTTACTAGCTTTATCATCTGACTTCTGTAAGCCCTCACTTTGCACCGTATTGTCTGGACTCATTACATTTCCTCATTTCCTGTATGGCTAGTGTCTAGGTCACCCCTGATCTCAGATACTTTGTATTTTTGGAGATCTTATTTTAAAATAGGTTACAATAAATCGAAATTCTGATTGCACATGCATTGCATTCTGGTAATATATACATAGTATATCAGTTTTGGATATTGATGAAGACTACCATCATGTGAATGAGAAGTGAAATATTTTCTCTTTGTTAGATTATATTGAATGAGTGTAGAAAGCTGTGTGAAGAAGCACATGCTGCCATCCTGAATTACCACATATTTAACTTGTTGTCTCACAATTTGCAGTCATCTCAAAGTAACACTTATAAACATTGTTATTGTGTTATCAGGTAATTCCATTAGGACATTACCAAAGACAGTGTTGCCCTACAAAATGTCGATACCACCTTCAGAGGTGTATGCTAGGATAATGTCCAAGCTAACAGAGAGAAGGAAATTGTAGAATTATGATATAATAGAATTTTAGAACCAGAAGGGAATTGAAGTTATCTATTCTAGCTTTTTAATTTAATTTTACAGATGAAGAAAGTGAAAGGCAGAAAGCCTCTTGTTTTCTTAAGTTCACAGAGCTGGTTAGTGGTAGACCTAGGAGAAGAAACTAGGCCATTTGACTTCTTGTACAGTGTTCTTTGGACTGTATTACACTGCCTTTCTGGGATTGGGATAATGCCCTGATGACCTTTTTTTGTCCTGTTAACTACATAATTTTGGGCAAGTCACTTCAATTCTATTGTCCTCAGTTTCCTCATTAAATAATTAAAGTATTGGAATAGATGATCATTCAGGTGCCTACCTACTTTTAGATGGCACACCTTACTTTGTGTTGCTGCTATTTAAAGTCAGGTAATAGCTGTTTAAAAAAGCAATACTTCAGCTTACTCTGTCCTGTTATTTGTGACATGTTACCTTTAATACTCAAAAGACTAGAAAAGAATGACTTGCTATAGACCTAAATTAAATTTCTATCAAATGACAAAAATATGTTGCTGGTAACAACTTACCCAGATGTGGAATTAGAAAATATTTTCTCTTTTTTGTAAGCAAATTACCCAGAATTGGGATTGAGTTTTTTAGAGGGTGCTTTTTTGCCTTAATTTTCCATAAATACTCTCATTTTATATAATTTATTAATTCTGTAGATGTTAGCTTTTTGTTTAAATTGGGGTTCTTTTTACATTGTTTTAACTCCTTTTTTTCCTCCTTAGTACCAGAGATTGTTAGAGAAACTCAAGACTTAATTGAACAAGGAGAATTTTTGCAAGCCCATCGGAGGCTGATGGACCTAGAATGTTCTCGGGATGGCCTGATGTATGAGCAATACCGGATGGATAGCAAGAATACTCATGACATGACTCTCATCAAACTTTATTTTGGGGACATGGAGAAACTTTCTGAGGAGTTAGGCAAGCAGCTGTGGATGGTGTTGCAACGGTCCTTAGTTACTGTTCGTCGGGATCCTACCTTGCTTGTTTCAGTTGTCAGGATAATTGAAAGAGAAGAAAAAATCGATAGGCGTATGCTTGACAGAAAAAAACAAACTGGATTTATTCCTAGTGGGAGACCCAAAAAGTGGAAAGAAAAAATGTTTAACATTTTGGACAGAACTGTGACTACTAGAATTGAGGGTACCCAAGCAGATACCAGAGAATCTGACAAAATGTGGCTTGTTCGTCACTTGGAAATTATACGGAAATATGTTCTTGATGATCTCCTAGTTGCAAAAAACCTGATGGTTCAGTGTTTTCCTCCTCATTATGATATTTTCAAAAAACTTTTAAACATGTACCATCAGGCTTTGTCCACACGCATGCAGGAGCTTGCATCAGAAGACCTAGAAGCAAATGAAATTGTTAGCCTCTTAACCTGGGTTTTAAATACTTACACAAGGTAAAGTGATCTTTATATTTATTCATTTAGCATTTATTAAACAATTAAGTCCATACTGTATGCAATGAACTATATAAAGTGCTGAAAAGAAAAAAAATGTGATTTAATCTATTAAGATGTTTTTTAAAAAATAATATTTTGTTATTGAACTTGACACACCAACAAAAGTGAACATTTTCACATATAAAGAATGATATAAAAAGGCTATATGTGAAACCATGAGTAGAGACTCAGTACAGCATTTTTAAAAGTATATCATTAATTTGGCATATTAAATGCAAAGTTGTGCTGCTTGTCTTTGAACTTTGAACTTCTTTCTTGTGTTGGATTTTTAAGAAGCATCATAGACATTCTTTTCCTTCTTGTTATTTTTTAACATCATAGTTCCTAGACTCTTCTCCCTTACAATTCTGCCCCCTCACCCATTTTTTAAACCTGCTCTTCAAAAAATAAACATAGCCAAATAAAACAAATCTACACATCAGTCATCTCTGAAAATGCGAATTTCATTCTGTGCCAGTTCTCTGTCTAGAGGTGAGAACCTTCATCATTGGTCCTCCTCAGTCACATTTGGTCATTGCCTTCATGAGTATTCTTAAGTTATTTAAAGTTCTTTTTCTTTACAATGTTGTCATGGTATAAATTGTTTTCCTGGTTCTACTTCTCTGTATCAGCTCATACAATTAGCTCCAGTTTTTTTTTTCTGAATCTATCCCCTTTATCATTTATTAAAGTCCCCAAATATTCCATTACATTAATTTACCCTAGCTTACAGCCATTTTCTAAATGCAGGTACCACCATAATTTCCAGTTCTTTGCTACAAAAATGCCTCTGTTAATAATGTTGTATATTTGCATGCAAAAATATTATTACCATTTAGTAGTGGTATTGCTGAATCAAAAGATAGTGCAGGGTTTTATGACTTTTGGGGCATAGTTGACAATTTCCTTCCAGAATGGCTATGTCAGGTCACAACTCTACCAACTGTACATTACTGTGACTTACTCACCTCTGATAAATGCCATTTTCCTTTTTTGTCATCTTTGCCAGTCTGAAGTGTGTGAGATAGAAATAAAATGTTGTTTTAATTAATTAGCATTTCTCTTATTAGCAGGTTGGAAAACTTTTTTATGTTTCTTAATAGCTTGCTGTTATTCTTTTGATAATTGTCATAAATTGTCATTTGATAATTTGACCGTTTCTATATTGATTAGTGGCTCTTACTATTTGGTTTAGTCCTTGATGTAGCTTAGATATCAGATCTTTATCAGGGAATTTACTACAAAGACTTTTTTGGAGTTTTTTGGCATGTTTTGTTTTTACATTATAAACATTTTCAGTTGATTCTAACCCTGTGAGAGCTCTTTTGAAACAAAGTAAAACTAACAATTTAGGGGCAGCTAAGTTGCACAGTGGATAGAGTACCAGGCCTGAAGTGAGGAAGACTTATCTTCCTGAGGCCAAATCTGGCCTCATACACTTACTAGCTGTGTGATTCTGGCAAGTCACTTAACCCTGTTTGCCTCAGTTTCCTCATCTGCAAAATGAGCTGAGGAAGGAAATGGCAAACCACTCCAGTATCTTTGCCAGTAAAACCTCGAACAGACAAAATGACTGAAAAACAAAAAAACCAGCAATGTAGTGACCTCATCTAAAAGTGTATGCAGCATTTCACACCTGTAGCTTCCCTAATCTCTTTTAAAAAAAAAAGTTTTTTAAATGATCGGATGTCTATTTTTTCTCTCCTATTCCCCCATTCTATTGAAAAAAGAAAAGAGAAAAACAAAACAGATTCCTTGTAATAGATATGCATAATTGAGCAAAATGAATTCCTTTGCCCTTATACAAAAATAAGTTTCATTCTATACCCTAAATCTATCACTTCTTTATCACTAGGTAGATAGCCTGTTTCATCATCAGGCCTCTGGAATTGCACTGATCAATGCTTTTGCAGCTTTCACGGTTTTTTGCCTTTTACGTTGTTTTTGTTTTTGTATCGACTGTCCTCCAGGTTCTCATTGTGTTCTTCATCATTTTATAAAAGTCTTTAAAAAGTTATTTGTTTTTATAATATTGATGTTATAGTATAAACTCTTTAGTTTTATTTTTGGTTCACTCTTCATCACTTTACATAAGTTTGCGATGTCTCTTTGAAATAATTTTTCCTCATTTCTTACAGCACAATAATAGTTTTCCATTATATTCATATACCACTGTTTATTCAACTGTTCCTCATTTGATAGGTATTTGATAGTTTCCAGGTTTTCCCCTCCCCCTCCAACAACAACAACAACAAAGAACTGCTACGAATATTTTTGTACATACAGGATCTTTTCCTATTTTTTGATCTCTTTTGGGTAGACTGAGTTAAAGGGTATGCCCTGTTTAGTAACTTTTTATGTATAAATTACAAATTTTTATGTATAATTAGAAACTACTTTCGAGAATGGTTATATTAATTCACCATTTCACCAATATATCAATATATTTGTTTTTCCATAGCCCCTCAAATGTTTATCATTTTCCTTCTTTGTCATCTTTGACAATCTCATCGGTGTGAGGTAGAATCTCAGACTTGTTTTAATTTATATTTCTCTAATTATTAGTGATTTGGAACATTTTTTCCTATGGGTATAAACACCCTGGGTTTTTTCCCTTGAGAACTACTTTTTATATACATAGACTCATTTAACAATTGAAGATTTTTCTTTTCTCTTTATTATGTCATTATCCATTTGGAGCTTGTTTTTGTCTACAGTGTGAGATGTTGGGCAAAGCCCAGTTTTTTCCAGGTTGCTTTCTAGTTTTCCTAATAGTTTTTGTCAAATAAGGAGCCTGTATGTTCCCATTAGTATGTTGATTTTCTGATTTTTTTTTTCATGATTAGCTTTTCTATTTTTTAACCAGTATTAAATAGTTTTGATAGTCATGACTTTGTAGTATAGTTTAGTATCTAGTTCTACTAGATCTTCTTTAGATCTTCTTTCTTTACCCTGTTTCATTAGTTTCCTTGAGATTCCTGTCTTTTCCTTTAGATGAATTTTATTATTTTTTATTTTTTTTATTATTTTTTTTCTACCTCTGTGTCATCATCTTTGGACAGTTTTATATGCCACTGATTAAGTAATTTAGGTAGTATTGTCATCTTTATTATATTGTTATGGCCCAACCATGTGCAAGATAGTTAATCAGCGAGCATTTATTATGTTGTTATTATATGCCAGACACTGTGCTGAGTGTACAAAGAAAGACAAAAACATCATCTGTGCCCTGAAGAAAATCACATGACAGACAAAATATACAAAATACACACAGAGTACATAGAAGGAAATCTCAGAGGGAAGATATGAGCAGTATGGAAGACCAGGATAGTCTTCCTAAAGACAGAGAGATTTAAGCTGACAGCATTCCAGGCATGAAGGATAGCCAATTAAAAGACATAGAGCTGTTGTTAGCCTGGGTGACTGGGATGATAGTGGTACCCTCAACAATAATATCTATGCAATTATTTAGTTATTTTGTTATTTCTTCAGAAAGTGTTTTTTAAGAGGTATTCATTTAATTCATATATGTGTTTTGATAGCTGGCCTCCCAAATATTTTATGCATTCTCGTAGTTATTTTGAGTGGAATTTCTCATTCTATACCTTTTTTGGTTTTGTTGGTAATATACGGAAAGGTTAATGGTTTGTGTGAGTTTATTCTATATCCTGCTACTTGGCTGAAGTTATTTAATTTTTTTTTACTTCACTCCTTTGGGTTTTCTACACAGACTATTAATTATTTCAAACATAGAAATCAACAGTTTTCTTTTTTCTTTATGTTTATTCATTTATCTCTTTTTATTGCCTTATTGCTATTGTTAGCGTTTCTAGAACTGTGTAAGATAATAATAATATTAGACATTGTTGCTTTTCCCCTACTCTGAAAAGTGTGGTACTGTGGAAACAATACTGGCTCTGGATTGAGAGGATGCAGGTCCAAATCCTGCATTCAGTACTATTTATATGCCTTGGTGTGCCCCTTTAAGCCTCAGTTTTCTTAACTATAAAATGAGAGAGTTGGACTAGATGGCATGGAAGGTCCCTTCCATATCTCAGTGGTTTTTTTTTAATGGTGTTTAAAAACTTCACTAATGATTTGTTCAGATTCTTGGCAACCATCAGAATTGTTTTTGAGCTTAAGAAAACTACTTTGTTGATTAATGTATGTAGGAATTATGCTTTTCTAAGAGGTCAAGGTCAGTATCTAACCTTTAAATGTTTAAATACTTTGGTCTAGTAAGAGCAGTTTTAGTGATAGCTATCCACTCCACCCCCCCCGCCCCTCGCAATGATCAAGGTGAGTAGGAGTGTTATGAAATAACTGGATAATTTCCATTTTTTCCTTGCTGTTAGCTTGGCATTTATGGTTATTTCCTGTTTTGGAACCTTCTACCAATAATGGAAAATTATGAAATAGCTGAGTTTCTAGAATGGTAAATTTTTATTTTGATTTCTGTCACCTGAGTCAGGATAGAGGTAGGGACTAGACCTTTTAGTTTATTAGTATAGGAAACTCTTAGGTAAGGAAACTCTCTTAACAATGCAGGTTGGTACCATCTTTGTAATATGTAATCTTTTTTAACAGTATTTTATTTTTTCCAATTACATGTAAAGAAAGTTTTCAACATTCACTTTTATAAGATTTTGAGTTCTAAATTTTTTTCTCCTTCCCTCTCCCCTCTACTCCCTCCCCAAGACAGCATGCAAGCTGATATAGGCTGTACATGTACAATCTTATTAAACATATTTTCACAGTAGTCATGTTGTGAAAGAAGAATCAGAACAAAAACATGAGAAAGAAAAAAACAACAACAAAAAAAAAAAAACAAGGAGAAAATAGTATGCTTCCATTTGCATTCAGACTCCATAGGTATGCGGATAGTATTTTCCATCATGAGTGTTTTGGAATTGTCTTAATCATTGTATTGCTGAGAAGAGCTAAGTCTATCAAAGTTAGTCATGATACAGTGTTGCTATTACTGTGTACAATATTCTTCTGGTTCTGTTCACTTCACTCAGCATCAGTTTACATAACTCCAGGTTTTTCTGAAATCAGCCTGCTCATTATTTCTTATAAAATAATAATATTCCATTCACTCATATACCACAACTTGTTCAGCCATTCCCCAATTGATGGGAATCGCCTCAATTTCCAAATCTTTGCCACCACAAAAAGAGCTGCTATAAATATTTTTGTACATGTGGGTCCTATTCCCTTTTTTATGAACTCTTTGGGATTCAGACCTAGTAGTGGTGTGCAATTTATAGTCTTAAGGAGCTATCTAAAACACTAAGCAGTTAAGCGACTTGCCCAGGGTCACACAGTATGTTAGAGTCAGGACTTGAATCCGGTCTTCTTGGCTGCTAGGTTGGCTCTCTATCCATTATCTATGCTGCTTTTCACATAGTTCTTTAAATAATTCAAAGGCCACTCTTATGATTTCACATTGAAAGTAAACAAAAAAGTTAAATCTGAAAAGGGGCACAGCTTGAGAGAGTCCCTTTCCTCCTTAGATTTGCTAGCATCCTAAGTATTTTCTTTTTGCATGAACATAGCTAATTCATTTTATATTCGCAAGAGAAATTTGAGCTGCAGTGGACAGCATGTAAAATTTGTGCAATGACAAGTTTGTACTCTGAAGGGAACATAGATATGTTAAAATTCCATACCTTGCAGTATATAGCCTTTATAAATTGTGAAATTGTGTTTCAGGTCCATTCATGATGATGATCATAAAAATAACTAGCATTTATGTAGAATATTAGTATTGCAAAGCACTTTTATGTATGTTACAATCTCATTTGTTCCTCACAACAACCTTGTGAGGTAGGTGCTATCAGCCCCATTTTTATAGAGGAGGAGACTAAGACTGATAGAGGCTAATTGACTTCCCCAGGGTCATAGAGCTAGTCTGTCTCTGGGGCAGAATTTGAATTCAGTTCTCCTTGACTCTGAGTCCCATCTCTTACCCATTGCATTATTTGCTTTCATTTTCTCGCTTCGTTTTTCTTTTCTGTTAAATGATTAGGTTTTGATCTGATTTCTATTGCTGGTATTGTTAGGCATATTGAATTCTTTTTCTTTCCAAATCTCATCACAAACTTGGGAAAGTTATTTGGCTTCTTTCTCATCTGCAAAATGGAAATAATAATAGCTGCTTCACAGGAACAGCTTGTAAAGGGCTTAAATGCCAAACTTGTATTTTATCCTAGAGGACATAGGGAAACACGAAGCTTCTTGAGCTAGATTTCAGCGTTGTCAGATCTTCGCTTTCAGAAGATTGTTTTGACACCTCCGTGGAGGATGGATTGGGGAAAGGAGCAGGAAGACTGCTTACGAGGTACTCGTAATAGATTAGATGTGAATTGAGAGAAGGGAACCGATAAAACTGTTAAGGGAGAATTGACAAAACTTGGCAATTGATTGGATGTGGGGAAAAAATAAGGGAGAAAGAATAATTGAGGATGACTCTGAGGTTGTGAACTTGGGTGGCTAAAAAGAGTTCAGTGCCTCAACAGAAATCAGGGATGTGGAGGATGAGTAGGTTAAGGGAGAAAGTAATGAGTTCTGTTTGATGCAAGTTGAGAATGAGATGCTTGTGGCATATCCAACTTGAGGTTATAGCAGGTAGATGGTGACGAAGGGGCAGGAGCTCAGAAGGGAAATTAGGGGAGATAAATCGATGGTGGGAGTTATTTGCACAGAGATGCTACCTGGATCCATTAGAGCTAATGAAGTCATCATGTGTGAGTAGAAAGGAAAGAATTATCTAGGATAAAATCTTAGAGATACCCAAGTACAGGTGTGGGATATAGATGATGATCTCACAAAGGAAATTGAATCGTTAGGTGGAGAATCAAAAGAGGCATCAGGACATGTAGGGAGAGAGAGTCTTAAGAGGAAAGAGGTGATCAGTAGTACCAAAAGCTGTAGGGAGGTTTTAAAAAAAATGAGGCCTCAGAAAAGGCCATCAGCTATAGCAGTTAAGAAATTGCTCCTAACCTTGAAGAGAGCAGTTTTAGTCAAGTGGTAGAGCTTGAAGCCATATTCAAAGATTTATAACTATTTGCTTCTAACTAGATACATTAGTATATTCTGTGCTTTTTGAGTTAATTTGTTTTTTGTAGTTTTTCCTTGTCTCCTGACCTATCATCATTCCTCACTGCTCTGTTAGTCCATCCCTAATGTATGTCTCTCTCTCTCTCATACACACACACACACATATTGCTTCTAATATGCTGTAACCTGGGAAACAAGATAACCACACCATCAGAATTGTGTCAAAAATAAAAGTAAATTATCTCTTAACAAAAGGTCTGAGAGGTTGCCATTGAATAGCATGTATGGATTTTGTGACATCTTGACTTTGGATGTTTTGAGGTCTTCTTTGTTTTCTTTTTGCTTCTCAGCTAAGCTCTGCAAGTAGAGGTTGTTGAATTTCTGGAAGAGTGAGGTAAAAAGTACATGGTGGCTAATTGAAGTAGGCTGCACTAAATTTAGGGCTGTATTGCTGGAAAATAATTTAATTTGAAATAGGCAACTTGGTAGATTAGAAATAGTTTAATTGAAACATTGCCGTGTAGTGTTAAAATAATTAGTTTGAGTGTTTTTTCCTGTTCCAAAATTTTTAATTTTAATTTTATCCTCTGACTAGTCTTGTGTATAAATCAGAGCTTGATTTGAATAGCTAAACTATAAAATTAAGCTATAAAATCAGACTTAATTCTAATAGCGAAACTATACAATAAACCTGGAGCAAATGACTACCATGATTCTGAGAAAGATCCATAAAAATGATGATTTATATGAAGAAGTACAGAACTAATGTAATGTATTCTGGTTTTGTATTGTCTTAAAATGAATTTTGATGCTGACGTCTTCATTTCTGGCAATAGCCCTCACCCCCACCCAGAGAATTAAATCCTCCCTTGTAACAAAGAAAATCAGGCAAAAACAACCAATGCAGTGGCTGAGTCTAGCATTATGTGTAACATTCAGCCTTTGCATTTGTCCACCTTTCTTTTGAAAGTCAGAAGGTCCTGTTTGTTTTTAAGTTTTTTAGCATTGAGGACTAGCCCCTCTTAAAGCCTGTTCATGTCATTTATATCTGCATCTATTGATAGCTACACCCAGAGAGTAGGACAATAACAGAGGTTCACTATGACCTCTGGTAATTGTAGTATTATTGTGTGTGTGTGTGTGTGTTTATTTTAAACTGCAGTACTCTGCTTGTTACGTAGAACATCAGATTCTCTCAGGGGGCTATTTAATGACATGAGAGGGAGTGAAGATAGTGTGGCTGAGTCTTTTGTTCTCACTCTTCTCCTTTGATCATGCAATAGTCAGTTAACCTCTCAGAGCCTCATTTTCCTTATCTGTTTAATAAATGTTTATCTCACTTGGCTTTTGTGAAATTCAAATAGGATAATGTATGTGGACTATTTGTAAGCTCTAACATTTAAAGTAGATGGAAGGTTTTAAAATGAGGCATTATTATAGCAAAGAAATGCAGTAATGCATTAATTCATTTGGTATATTCTACATTTGAGATTTTTCTTTTTAAAATTTGGATAATATTTTAAAATTTTACTAAGATATATCCAGAATTCACTTACTTTCCAAATTTCTTTTAGAATTGACTAAATTTCAAACAAAGTGAATGGCAAGGTAGCATCAAGGGGATAAAAAACCCACGTTTCCAGTGACTTAAAAATTTTCTTTCTACTTGTCTTTCTGCATTTGTAATTGGTCAATCTTGTTTTGGTACAATATAGTGCAGAGATGATGGGAAATTTGGAACTGGCCCCAGAAGTGGATATAAATACCCTGCAGCCCTTAATTTCACAAAATGTGGTTTCTGACCTGCTCGACACATATATGTCAACGCTTACAGTGAGTAAAACTGGCATGTGCAGTTGCATACAAATAAGACCTGTTCTGTAGTAGTATTATGCTGCTAAATATATGGCTGTCACTGGCTTTAATGTATACATAGTAAATAGTTTTGATGTAATAGTTGCAAAAGGGGAAAAAGAAAGCCCACTTTAAAAATTTACTTTAAAAGGTTTTGGGATGTTTATGTCCAACCTTTGCTTCTGTTCATTAGTGTCTCTTTTTTGATATCTCAAATAGGATGCTGAGCTAAAGCAAAGTATTAGGCCTTGAAATTGCCAGTAATGAATGACATAGGCCCTTCACTGAAGCTGAACCTAGAAAAGGGAATGTGTCATGTGACAGGCATAATTGACTAAAAATCCCGGGTAGAGTCCTTGGGCTCCTGCTCTAAAGACTGACCTGATTTAACTCAGACCTTCTGTTAACATATTAAGTGTGAGATAAAGGGGATATAAAAGAAGGGGAAGAGGCTGCAGGAACAAGTTGATTCCTCCTTTCAGTGTTAAGTGAGCAGTAGGGCACAATTTTGAGGTAATCCATCTGTTATAAAGGGCTCTGCTTATGCAACAAAAATACTTCCCTGAACAAGCTTTACAAGTATTCATGTGAAGTAAAGAAGAAGAGGGACTTCTCTAACTTTGTGTTGTTGTGGAAGTCAAAGGTGGTAAGAAATAAAGGGCTGCAGAAAACTGATACTGGTAAGGGGGAGGTCAGGGACTGCATTGAGCAATTATAGTTCTTAGTGAAGAAAGTGAAAGTCTGCCCTAAGAAAAAGAGACAATTTTGGCTGATCAATATTTAAGTTACTGATTACGATGACTTCAAAGTTTGCTTTGAGCTTCTCTCTTCCAGCATTGTTTAAACAAACTGAGTTAGGAAAGCTTTCCTCTTGTACTTTCGGTAAGTCTTAATTATACATTCTTTCTGTTGACTTCTCTCCTCCTCTGTACCTCATCTTGATTCCAGTATTATATTCAACCTACAGATTATTTTTCCTGTGTACCTTTTAGGCTTTATATTTTGATCATGCTACTTTCCTTAGCTTCATATTTTGAAAAGATAAAGAGAATGTTACAAGAAACTAACTGTTGACAAGATTTCAGTCTTGAATTTCCTCTTTGGGCCAGACCAATGAGAACTCAGTTTCTGTCATACCATAGACTGTGGCTTTCCACAACTGGAGAATAAACACTGGTTTAGTCATTTTGCTTTATTCAGAAGTAGATCTTGATTTGTCTTTTTTCCTGTCGTTACATTAATATTATTCTTTCCTTCAGTCAAATATTATTGCCTGGCTACGAAAAGCTCTAGAGACAGATAAGAAAGACTGGATTAAAGAAACTGAACCTGAAGCAGACCAAGATGGTTTCTATCAGACAACACTCCCTGCTATTGTTTTCCAGGTAGGACCCATTGCTGGCATTTTTGTTTGTAATTCCTGATTTATGAGTATATTGAATCCATATAAAACCCAGACCTTTAAAAATCACTTTATTATCAGTCAGGGAGCAAAGAATGTTAAGATATGAAGTCTCCTTGGAGATCAGATTGTCTAATTCTTCATTTTGCAGACATGAAAATAGTTGTAGCTAGGTTACACCTTGCTTGGAGCTATCTAATATTAGTATCCCTAATCATACACTACTTCATAACTATGAAATCATCCTTGATTCCTCTCTATTTCACTCACACTCAAAACCACTTAGTTGTCCACTACAACATTTTTTGTGTACTTTGCTTTCTCTCCACTCACATAGCCACCACACTGCTTCAGGCTCTTGTCATCTCCCATCTGGACTCTTGGCCCAGGGCCTTTCCCATAGAAGGCATTTGGTAAATGCTTGTTGAATTGAATTGAGGCAATCAAACTCTTCTTTTACATGAAGACCTATAACACAAGTGATAACTAAGACATAATTAAGACAAACATTATTTTATTCTGAACTACTTGAATCTCTGCAGAGCCTGTCTTTTCAAATAAGGACTTGGGGGACTGTCGTTCTTCCTATATAGGGAATGCAATACGTGCCAGATATCCACTGTCTTATCTAAATGAAATACAATGAATTCTGGATTTGTGATGTCTAAAATGATTAGGTTTTTAACCATTCTTAAAAATGTCAAGTTTTGTAAAATAATTTAAGTATATCAATTAGGAGGAAGTTAGTCATTTGACATGCTAAGTTTAATCCAAGGTGATTGATTATTAGTGGACATTAACAACATATTCTGTATTTGTTATCTCTAAATTGTAGATTTAAAAAATTTTTTAAAGTTATTGTCAGCTATAGTTGTTTCTCTCTTTGTTATTCACCATTTTGCTAATTCATCTTCTTGCCTGAGACAAGAGGCTGTCTTATTTACCTGCCCTGGCCAAAGCTTAGCTCTTATTTTCTTACCATTATTTATTATTCTAAGTAAGAATTCATCTATTTTTCCTTAACACCCTCTCCCCTCACTACTCCCTCTCCCCTCCCACCCCCACACACATACCTAGGACATTGTTTCCTAAAGCAAACTACTGTGGATGGCATTTGTAAATTCTTTGTAAAGGAACATTTGCTTTCTGTAACCTCTCTGGCTGCCCAGAGCCCTGTGAGTGGAAGCTAGGAAGAAGAAAGGGCCCAGGAATGGGACCAGCAAGGTGTAGGAGTCAATTTCTTAAGCTGTAAGGACTTTTGGTAGTACACATTTTGAGAACTAATAAAACTTTGCCACAGATTAATTTTGGCTTGCCCTAGCTGTGTGAAGAGTAAGCATCCTACTGCCTTTGAATAAGACCTTTTAAGACCAGGCCCCAGGGTTCTTCAGCAGACCTTTGTAGGGCCTGTTGGAGTAGGTTTCTTATTGTCCCTCTGTTGGTCGTTTGTAGTTAATTGTGAGCCTCTGAAACAGTCACCAGTGAGGACTTGTGAGGACTTTGTATACTGTGTTCTAGAAGTAGGTTAACCATTCACAAAATAGCTGCTCTTGCTTCCTGAGGAAAATGAATAGTGTTACTGACCAGAAGATAGTATTAGAGGTCACATATACCTGTAATTCATTGTATTTAGCATATGCAGCCTTCTTTACAAGGATAAGGTAAGATTTTGAAAGAAATTAAAATTTCTGTATTGTGAAATAGTTTGAGCTATAAATATTTTAGTGAATTGATGACTAAATGATAAAATTCATCTTAAATTGTGATGTTAGATGTTTGAACAGAATCTTCAAGTTGCTGCACAGATAAGTGAAGATTTGAAAACCAAAGTACTACTTTTATGTCTTCAGCAAATGAATTCTTTCTTGAGTAGGTAAGTATTTTTACTTAGTGTGCTTATAAAAAAAGCACATTATTTATTTTAATTGGTCTGTTACTTTAAAAAAAACGAGAGTTGGTTTAACTTTGTTATTGTTTAGCTACCCAGTTTAAGTCAGGACATTATTAAATTTGAATTATGCCTCTTATCTCATTGCTTATCCTCTGTTATTAGTCTTTTCATTTTGCCCACATTATTAGTGTGCATTTTAAAAAAGAAAATTACTATTTCTTATTAATGAGAGGAAGCTTGCATAGTGGATAGAAAGCCACTCTTGCAGCCAGGAAGATGTGAGTCCAAAGCCTGCCTCTGACACAAACTGGTTGTATGACCCTAGACAAATCGATTTATTCAACATCTTAGAACAGTTCTAAGACTATAGTGTGCAGACACAGTACCAACCTGCATTGGTAGAGGAAATTTATACCTGGTAATTTACAATATCATTGAAATCATAGGTCTGGTCTTGTCCATGGAAATGCTAGGAATTAAAAAAAAAATGTTTCATATATTATTACAGAATTCACAAACAGAGCTTTTCTTAGGAAATTTATTTCAAAGAAGTCTATCATGAGACTTCACTCTCACTGTATTTGCAGAGTAATTATTTTGCAGTTGTTTAAATTGGAAAGTGTGGGATATGATTTTTATGTACATCAAAATGAGGATTAGCAGTTATCTAGAAAAGATTTTACTTCCACCCAAGTACTTAAGCTGTTGGCTCACTTGATTGAAAGCAGCAGACCAATGTGATTCCCTGCTCTCTATGTGTATCTACTTTTGATAAGAAAAGATAAATATCAGGAATCTTATTTTCACAGAATTATCTGAATTAATTGACATGATTGTGTTTTGAATGGTCTTACTGTATAATTTAACTTCAGCATCTATTAATTGCCTGCTGTATACAAAGCACTGGCTTAGGAGGTAGGGATTAAAAAATAGATATGATATAGACACTGCTGTCAAAGAAACTTGAAAAAAGACACATACGAAAATAGCTATGGTGCAAGGAAAAATTAGAGATTGGTGCAAGAAAGTAGTTCACCTAAGTATAGCATGGTCCCAGTTAATGCCAATTAAGAATGCAGTGAAGTGGTTGCATATATTCAAATTTGCACTTTTCAGAGTTATGACTATGTAAAATGTGGTTATTGGCTCCAGCCCAAGGGAAATATATAGTGTGAATTTGAAGAATGTAATCACTTTAAGGGGTTTATTATTTGTACTAATAGGGACCTTGCAATAAACTGCTGTGAAGAAAAGAGGAAAGGGGAATGATCATTTTGACCTAGTAGTTTAACCTAGGATAAAAAGGAAGGACCTAGTAGTTTAACCTAGGATAAAAAGAGAAGGCTTTATAAAAGAGGTGACTCATCAGTTAGGCTTTGAAGGAACAGACTTCAAAGGATAGAAAAGGAAAAAGGCATTCATCTTCATGAGGCTTTTCCATGTATCTGAAATGTCACATATTTGAAGGGGTGTTGTGTGAGAGAAAGCTGGAAGGTCATTTGGAATACTATTGTGGGGAGCCTTGAAAGAAAGGAACAAGGATTTTTTCACTCAGCAGGCAATGATAAGCCACTGAAAGTTTCGAGAGCAGACTAAAGTGGATAAAGCACTTAATGTAGGCTTGTACCTTGTGAAATCCATAGATGAAACAAATCGGTGTTTTCAAAAGGGTCAGTGTTTGCAAAAGACTCTGATGTTCTCAGGTGAAAAGCCTATGTAGAGATTATCTGCTTTGAGCAAAATTTTTATATCATGCCTCAGGAAGTAGTTAGTTCTTCAACACTAAAAGTAATTGTGCAGGATTTAGATGGTATTTTAGAAAGGATTTTTGCAACAGGTGGGAAATTTGCCTAGGTGACTTCCATGTTCCTTCCTATTGTTAAAAAATTCTGATTTTAGTCATGTACTAAAATTAGTAGAGACTCTACTTAGGTGAGAAATAACCAGCTATAATATAGTAATCTTTCCATTGCTTAAATCTTTCCAAATGCTTAGCATATTGTAGGCACTTATGGATTGGATTAATATGGATAATCGAGAATTTATTTACTTGGAAACTATCAGTATCTGACCAAAGGTGACTAAAAAACCACTCTGTGGGTACAAAATGATCATAACTTTAAAAATGTCCTTGATGCTAAATTTTGGTGTTTTGTTGGGAATGGGGTTTTACTTTCTCAGATACAAAGATGAGGCACAATTATATAAAGAAGAGCACCTAAGAAATCGGCAACACCCACACTGCTATGTTCAGTATATGATAGCTGTCATCAACAATTGCCAGACCTTTAAGTAAGTTTTACTCTATTACTTGTGAAAATTAACTGGTTAATTAACAGGGAAAGAATATAAGAGTAGCTATCTGTTCAGTTGACTCCAACAATTTTTTTGTTACAGAGAGTCAATAGTCAGCTTAAAAAGGAAGTATTTGAAAAACGAAACAGATGAGGGAGTCTCAATGTGCCAGCCTGGCATGGATGTGATCCTAGATACCATTGCAAAGGATGGCTGTAGTAGCCTGCTAGATGAAGTCTTCCTGGATCTAGAGGTTAGTGTTTTTCTAATAATTCTTTAGTTTAATATGTAAAAGATTGCCAGCATGTTTATATGCTGTACGTTGTACCATTCACTATTCTATTACAGCTAAATCCATTTGGTGACTTTTGTGTATGTTGGGGTTTTGGGGTATGGTTCCTAAATCTGATGTGTTTATATTCCTATGTTTTATAAAGGTATAAGTAATATTAAAGGTAGACTGTTTAATGAATCACAGGAAAAATAAGGAGGGAAAAGAGAAAGACTGTATTCTTGAGCATAGGATGTGCCCAAGAATGTTTTTTACAAAGAATAAGGACTCCACCACATTCTATCTCCTGACTTCATGCTTTTGTACTGTTCTCCTGTGTCTAGAATGTGTTCCCTTTTCACCTCTGCTGCCTTCTGGAATCCCTTGCTTCCTTCAAAGGATAGTTGAGATGCAACCTCTTAAGGCAGGCCTTTTGCATATATTTATCTATGTATTATCCCACCCCAGCCCCTCAGAAGAGCTCCTTGAGACTCTTTCATTTTTTACTTTTGTATCCCCACCAAATAGCATAGTTGTTTGCATGTAGTAGGTGCTTAGTAAATGTTGATTGAATTGGAGAAAATCATACCTTTAACATTGCCTTTAACATTTAGCATTGCCTTCTGAAGATTTATCCCTTAACTGAAGCAATATTTATTCAACATCTAATGTGGCAGGATACGTAGAACTGTGCTAATTACTTTTGGGGAATTCAAAGGTTTATGTAACATGATCTCTGTGCTTGTTTGGAAAAAGTATGTAGAAAATAAGAGCCAGACGAGACCTGGGTTTGAGTAAATTTAGGGTGTGGATTTATTGATCAAGTGCGTGACTACCTGGAGTATACACTCAAATCAGGCAGCCCTGCACTGAGGGACTACAATGCTTATAAGGGCAAAAACCACAATTACACAATTAGGGAGGGTCGCTAGCAGAAGCAATGACATACAGAAGCAAAGATCAGCTCAGGGCTAATTTGGGAATA
Organism: Phalanger gymnotis; assembly: GCA_028646595.1. Classification (NCBI taxonomy): domain Eukaryota; kingdom Metazoa; phylum Chordata; class Mammalia; order Diprotodontia; family Phalangeridae; genus Phalanger; species Phalanger gymnotis. The sequence continues at coordinate 294,069,971 of CM053622.1, read as the reverse complement.
TAACACAAGGAAACAGGAGTGCGACCATCCTGTGACTCAGGGTGGTCCCTCTTAGGTTGTGGTGGAGGGTACGGGGTGGAATTTCCCAGAAAGTAACCCCTACTTGATCAGCTATGATCTGAGTGGAGGGACCTAACTTGGTCAGCAGAATAGCTGTACCATAACCCAGGGTGGGGACCTTATTTGGCAACAGGGGGGTTTTCTCCTTAAGATAAACTTATATGATGCTGATGTAGAGAGAATATACAGAATGCTGAATCAGGAGAAAGGGGAGGTCAGGGGACTAGCCTTAGGCAATCTACCCAGAAGTATGCCTTAAGCAGTTTCAAGCCATTACAGAGGACAGAGACAAAAACAAGAATATAAAGGGGATTAATGGTGGGCTCAAAGGGAATTAATGGTGGGCTTCAATTTTGAGTGTAACAAAATAATATATGCATTAAAAGTTAATTAGTAATATAAAACACTGTATAATTAAATGCCTTCTAGATGGCTATTTTGATGAAACCAGTTGAAACCTTATTTGATTTGCTGCTAACATTTAAATAGAATTTGAAATTCTATTGGAAGAGATTTTGGCCCTTTAAGGAAAGTTTCTGGAGAAATTTTTCCACCTCCTGTAGAGCATAAAAGAAGTTGTGTCAATAGGGAGATTCTATTAGAAAAATAAATCACTGTTGCATATGAAGTTCAGTTATTTACCTGCCAAGGAAATCAAATATGTAAATATGTATAGCACTTGGGAATAGTCACTTATTTTTCCTGAAATTTCCTTCGCTTTTTTTTTTAACTAGAAACCACAACTTTTGGATTCTATGACAGATTGCTACTGTGGCAAATCATATGAATGAATAAAAGAAAAAAAAATTAAGCACTTACTATATATCAGGCATTGTGCTAAGTGTTGGGGATAAAAATGTAAAAAGAAGGTCCCTGCCTTCACTAAGCTAACATTTTAATAGGGAAGATAACACATAGAGGGAGTTGGAGCCAGGGAGAGTGTTTTGGTTTGGAAAGTCATAGGAATAGTAAGTGGAACTACAGGGTAGTAGTAAAAGGTAGTAAAATGACATACCTTTTCATTAATAATGGCATTGTTGATTTGATTTTGCTTTTAAAGTTGGAAGGGGCAGGAAAAAGAGGGTATGCCTGTGGCAGCAGCCAATGGGATGGCAAGATGATGAGCTGGGTACAAAGTGAGACATGGCTGGACCTCACTAGGTGTAGTGACTGTGTTAGGCACTTACAGTCAGAAGAGCATGTACCTGGTGGAAAGGAGCATAAAAGGATACTGGTCTACTGATAGGGCACATTGTTCAGGGCTACTCTCTAAGACTCTTAAGTTATCAATATATTACCAACCTGGATTAACGATTTCAACACTTGAAATTCCCTACACCTAGGAAATCATTGGTCCAGAGTCCAGGGGTGGGGAACTTTTGTCCTCGAGGCCACATGTGACCCTCTGGGTTCTCAAGTGCAGCCCTTTGACTGAATCCAAACTTCACAAAACAAATCCCTTTAATAAAAGAATCTGTTCTGTAAAACTTGGACTCAGTCAAAAGGTCTCACCCAAAGACCTAGAAGGCCACATGTGGCCTCAAGTCCTCAGGCTTGCTACCTCTGGTCCAGACCCAAAAAGCAAACAAAACAAAACCTAGACAATATAATAATATTATTTCACAAAATTTATAACAACATTTTCTGCACATAACTGTGTTAACATTCTGACTCAAAGGCCTATAAAAGTCAGATGCTGTTTAATAGTTATTAATGATTCTTTCCCATTTAAAAATAGAAATTATTTGAGGCACATAAATCATATCATTGAATGCTTCTTTCTTGGAAATTTTGAGTTGGCACACTGATGTAAGCTGTATTTTAAATTCTTCCAATGATCTGTTAATTTAAAGTTGTTAGACAGTACAGTAGTTTTCATTTCTAGAAACAGAAGAAAAGTTGAATTTACCTAATATGTTGGTTGACAGTTTCATGAATGCAATAGGAGATACAAAATTTTCTGTAGATTAATGTTTGTTTGGGTTTTTTTCAGCCACATCTCAGTGAATTGATGACAAAGAAATGGTTAATAGGATCAAATGCTGTGGATACAATTTGTGTCACTGTGGAAGATTATTTCAATGACTTTGCTAAAATTAAAAAGCCTTATAAGAAGGTAAGAATAAAACAAGGTCACATGCAAAAAGTTTTGTCCTTTGGGTGGGGCTCACCTTTTCATTTTTTGATAAAAATACGGGCTAATATTTTTAGTAAACATTTTATTAATTACTTTGATTGCCATTGAGAGATGGAAGAAACCTCAGATATTAAGGTCAGAAAAGTGGATTCTATAGAAACAGTCTCTACTTTATCCTACATATTGCTCTCAAAATACTTTTCCTTAAGTTCTTACTCCCCTACTCAATTCCTGTGGTTTCCTGTTGCCTCTAGGACAAAATAGAAATGACCCTGTTTAGTTTTTAAAGCCTTACACAACCTGGTCTGAACCTTTCTTTTTTTTATTTTTAGTTTTCAACATTCACTTCCATAAGTTTTAAATTTTCTCCCTCCCCTCCCCCTTCCAGGATGGTCCCCAATCTGATATAGGCTCTACTTATACATTCCTATGAAACATATTTTACATTAGTCATGTTGTATAGAAGAATTATAACGAATAGGAGAAACCATGAAAAAGAAAAAAACGAAACAAAAAGAAAATAGTCTGCTTCGCTCTGCATTCAGACTCCATATTCTTTCTCTGGATGTGGATGGCATTTTCCATCATGAGTCCTTTGGAATTGTTTTAGGTCCTTGCATTGCTGAGAAGGTGTAGGTCTATCAGTCGGTCATTGCACATTGTGTCTCTTACTGTGTACAGTGATCTCCTGTGAAACCTATCTTTCTAGCCCCATTGGATATTCCTCCTCCCTCTTCCAGCCACACTGGCTCTGTTCTCATCTACAACACTCCATCTCCTGTCTCCGTGCCTTTGCACTTGCCACCTCCCATGCCTAGAATGCACTCCCTCCTTATCCTCATACAGTCCCTCTTTTCCCCTAAGATGCAGCTCATTCACCTTCACCTGTTACATAAGTCCTTTCCTTATCCCCCACCCCCACCTCTTGGTGCTCTCCCTCCCTAACTACCTTGGGTTTAACTACCCTCTATTTATTTTGCATGAATCGTGTATATGCTTATTCTCTACATAATTTTATATGTACAAAGAATGTAAGTAAGCTCTTGGAGAGGAGGAGTTATTGTGTTATTTGTGCTTTTATCCTCAGTGCTTAGCATTGATTCTGGCACACAGTAGGCATTTAATAAATGCTTGTTGGTTGATAGGTTGGGTATTGTGATCAGCTCAGACTTAGACAAGTTGGAGGACATCCAGCCAGAATACTGGGGGCCTTTGAGACCTCACAGAGCCTTCATTAATCTAGAATTCATTCCCCACCTGGACCCCCAGGATCCCATTGCCATGAAATTCTTCTTCTAGGTCTTGCCTTTCCCCACTGTCTTCCTTGGGAACAGCCTGCCCCTCTCTCCAGCATGACTACACATCATGCTGGTCATACACTACACATGGTCAGACTGTACTCTATGAACCACAATCGTGTTTCTCCTCCCCTTCTCCCATCAGATTGTGCTTTGCCATTCCTTTAGTTACAGCTTGGAAACCTTGTCTCTTACAGAGGAGTTGACAGAAATGAAAATGTTTAGCTGGGAAAAGGCTTTTAGAGGGGTGTGTTAGCTATGGGGGACTTGACAGAAATATTCATCTTGTTCTGCTTAACTTCAAAGGACAGGACTCGAGGAGGAATGGGTGGAGTTTGCAAAGAGCTAGATATTAAATTACCTTGATGTAAGGAAACACCACAATGATCAAAAAATGATATGAGCTGTCTCAAGAGTAATCAGTTCTTCCTCTCTGGAGGCCTTCAAGTGAAGGCTAGATGACTACTTGTGGAAGAAGTTATAGAATGTATTCCTACAGTTTTTGGTCTCTGAGGCTCTTTCCAGCTCTGAGATTTTGAGGACAAGGATAATAGAAATTCAGAAATAATCTAAGAACTTTATGTTTACCAGTAATTATGACTTCTTTTTTAACCAGCGTGCTAGCGTGGAGTAAAATTGATTGATGTTTCATCTTCATTTCCTCTAATCACAGTGGAGATGATAAAAACCTTGGAAATATGTACAATCCCTGTCAAAGTAGGAAGAAAATGATTATCGTATTCTGTTTAGCTGTGGAAATCTCCTGTGTTTGTCCCCTGCAGAAAATGACAATTGAAGCTCACCGAAGGGTGGTGGTAGAATACATCAAAGCCATCATGCAGAAGCGGATCTCTTTCAAGAATGCTGAGGAACGCAAAGAGGGCGCAGAGAGGATGATCAAGGAAGCAGAGCAGTTCAGATTCTTGTTTAGAAAACTCGCTTCTGTAAGTGTCCTAGGGCTGTGGCTTTGTCAAGTCACTTTTAGTTTTAGCATATGGTTCAGATATCCTTTCCGTGTGTGTGTGTGGTGTGTGTGGGGTGGGGTGGGGCATGTATGTATGGGGTGTGTGTGTTTGTGACTTTGTACACCTGGGGGCCAGCTGGATGGAGGAGCCAGAAACCAAATAATTACTTAATCTTTATTCATTTGTGATCAAAACAGTATTCTGGATTTAGAATAAATCAAAATTTGGAGGAAAAATTGACAGAAAAAGAAATAAGTACAACTCAGAGTATGCAACTACTAAAAAGAACACTTTTCTCTGGATTCATTGTGCTGAAGCCTGTTTAGACAAATGGAAGAGTTCATTTTAAAGTAGAGTCTGAGTTGATCACAATAAAGGCAGAAGAGGCCCTGCCTTGGCCCATCGAGGCTTCACTGGCTAAGATGGTCCATTGCAAACTGTGTGGTTTCAAATCAGGTCATATGCATTAGTCACTTTATGACCAACTATAATGCTTATGGAAATGTGGCTTTAAAATTAGTATGATTGCTAATTGTTATTGATCAAGGGAAAATAGGTTGCTTTGTGACCCTGGGCAAGTCATTCCGCCTCTCCGATGCTCAGTTTCCTCCCTTGCAAAATGAGGGCACTTCCTGCTTATTACCACCTGTATTTCTGTCTCACTTTAAGGTTTATAAAACACTTGCCTCAGAACAATCCTGTAAAGTGGATGCACAAGTATCATTTTCTGCCTTTTATAGCTGAGGAGGCTGAGTGTCATAGAGGCAAATGCCTTGCTTAGGTAATACAACTAGCAGTCAGAAGTCAGGACTCAAGGCCAGGCCTTCTGATTGCAAGACCAGTGTCCTTCCACTCAGTGTCACCAGGTGCTTGTGAGGAAAGCTCTTTGTGAACCTAAGAGCATCGAAGAATGGAAGGAGCTGCTTGCTATTAGTCATATGACTAGTGATAGGATAAAGAAGGGAATTGTCTGGTTTGTAATAAATGAAATAATGGATTCTTGGAGGTAGTCTTCACATGCTCTTCACATGACCTTTTGTAGGGATTTGGAGAGGATACAGATGGACACTGTGATACTATTGTAGCCATTGCAGAAGTTATTAAGCTGACTGATCCTTCACTGCTTTATCTTGAAGTTTCTACTCTGGTTAGCAAATATCCAGATATCAGGTAATGGCATTCGTTTTTCTGTTTTCATCTCATGTTTGTGGAGCCTTGCTTAAGCTCCATATTTTTTTCAAATTTGTTTCTTCTAAGAGCATTACAAAAAAATTCCTACCCTTCTGTGGAAAAAAAAAAAAGGAAGGATTCTGTCCCTAAGGCAGATAGCCACTGAGTACTTATGGGATAAGCTGTCAGTAGAGTATTTATTGAGCATTTTGTGTACTGTGTGTAAGACACTATGCCAGAGAGTCTTAATCTGGGCTCCGTGAACTTTAAATGTCTTTCTACACACACATACACACACAAATAGATCTAGATATACACATACAAACACACACACATTGCACCATGTCATTTTCTTATTCTATCACTATATTTCAACATAATTGGTTTCTTTTGTCATCCTCTGTATTTTATACATTTAAAAACATTGTTCTGAGAAGGCGTCCATTACACTTCCAAAGGAGTCTGTGACAAGGTTTATGGAGACTGAAGAAGTGTAAGATATGGTATCTTCCATCAAAGAATTTATATGCTAGATGGGGAAATAGGAAAAGAAGTAATTAAAAATTCACGAATACAGTAAGGAGCTTTTTTCATATCAATATGGAAAACTCCAGGTATGGGAATTTCTTTTACTGTTGCAGACTTCAGTTATCTAGAATTTGGTAGGTAGTTAGTTATATAGTAAGCACATAGAGATTAAATGATTTATCTGATTACACAGCTATTAAGCATGAGAGGTAGAGTTTGAACAGGCCTAAAATTTCATCCACCATGACTACTACCTCAGTAAATAATATCAGACAGTAAATGGTAAGGATCAGATGTGGTGTAGTTAAGTGTCATAGGAATGTAAGAGAAATCACATTAGTCTAGAACAGGGGTGGGGAACCTTTGGCCAAATGTGGCCTTGAGGCCACAGGTTCCCCACCCCTGATCTAGAATGATCAGAGAAGGCCTCTCAGAGAAAGTGTGGTTTGACTTTATTGTAGAAGAATGAGTAATTTTCACTAATCTGAGAGGAGATATAGTATTCCAGGCAAGGGAAATACTATGAGTAAAGGTCCTGATATCTGGAGGCAGCAAGACTTAGCCTCATAATAAGTAGAATACTAAGCAGACAAGTTTGCTTATAGTGTTCTTTGTAAAGGAGTGATAGGGAGACTGAACAATGTAGACTGGGGCCATGTTGCTGAAGGCCTTGAATACCATTTACTAGGATCAGTCAGTTCTGTACATCCCAGAGAGTGGCCACAACGTGAAAGAGGAGAGGCCTAGCTCAAATTGCACTGTGTCATTTTCTTTGACTTCACTTTGCTACTTTTCTGTCATTCTATGTTTGTAATATTGATCCTTTATTCTTAGCATCCGCAGACAAAAAAGCTGAGCTCTCCTGGCCACTATTTTCCTCCTCTCCTTTTCATTTCACTAAACAAAAATATACTAAAAAAGAGCCGTGCCCATTGAAAACATAAAATGAAAAATCTCTTCCAAATCTGGACTGATGAGGTGGGGAAAAAATTCCCTCATATGGAAAATCCATTTTCTCTCCCCTCTGAAGCCAAAGTAAAAACTCATCCCTTATCCAACAGTAGCTGAATAAGCTTGATCCACAGCTTGATTTCCAGTAAAAAACTTGACATTTGCTGATGTGATAAGCATATGAATTATTGTCAAGAGAAGCTGGGCATTTAGACTTAGAAGTGCAATTTCTGAGCAGATGAACAAGCCGGCAGCTCTAAGCTCAGATACCACGTGTTGTGTAAAGGCATAGGATCGCTTCTTTGTCTGCAGTGTGTTCAGACTTAGACTGATGCTATTACTGTTACCCTTCCCCTGTCTCCTTTACAGAGATGATCACATTGCAGCTTTGCTCACCGTGAGAGGAGATGCTAGCAGAGACATGAAGCAGACTATTATTGAAACTCTGGAACAAGGTCCAACTCAAATAAATCCAAATTATGTGCCAATTTTTAAAGACATCACAGTTCCTTCACTGAATGTGACTAAACTTCTTAAGTAACTAACCAGACAACGTCTGGTTTCTGTATAATTATTCTCATGGTTCATCAGCATCCTTAGAAATGATTAAGGCAAGTGTGACACACTAATTCAGACATAATTCTTTGAACTTCTGTACCTGCTTGCTCTGGGGCTGACAAGGATTGTTTTAGGCTTATCTGACCCCAAAGATTATTGCTAATCTGGCCATTTGAAGAATGAGGCATTCTGATAGCCAGTGTGCTTTGTGTCAAACTTGCAACAGTTGTATTTGCTCATACCCTCTTCTGTGATGAGTGTACTGTGTAAAGTTGTTCAAGATTCAGAAATGTTAATCATGTGGCTTCTTTAGCGTCTAATAAAATTATTTTAAAAGGTTTTCGGAAGTAATGAAATGTACAGTCAGATTCTGTATTCGTTTAATTTTCGCTGCTTATAAAGCACTTCTGCTTAATTAAAAGTTTCATGCATACCCTGTTTTGTACATGTTATGCTTGATTAAACATTTTAAAATACTGTGACCTTATTTTCTTTTTTTTTTACTTTTTTTTCAGTCTATTATTTAATATATTTAGTTTTCAGCATTGATTTTCACAAGAGTTTGAATTACAAATATTCTCCCCATTTCTACCCTCCCCCCCACTCCAAGATGGCGTACACTCTGGTTGCCCTGTTCCCCAGTCTGCCCTCCCTTCTGTCACCCCACTCCCTCCCATCCCCTTTTCCCTTCCTTTCTTGTAGGGCAAGATAAATTTCTATGCCCCATTGCCTGTGTATCTTATTTTCTAGTTGCATGCAAAAAACTTTTTTTTTTGTTTTTGAACATCTGTTTTTAAAACTTTCAGTTCCAAATTCTCTCTCCTCTTCTCTTCCCACCCACCCTCCCTTCCCTAAGAAGTCAAGCAATTCAACATGGGCCACATGTGTTTCATTATTTATAACCCTTCCACAATACTCATGTTGTGAAAGACTAACTATATTTTGCTTCTTCCTAACCAATCCCCCTTT
>CM053622.1:294029684-294060835 GCA_028646595.1 Phalanger gymnotis | reverse complement strand
TCTGGAGTTGGCCCCTCTTAAGTCATTAATCTACGCCCACACAGGTTTCACACCTGATAGGGCTTTGGGCCTGGGGCTTAGCATGTAACAGGTGAAAGTACTTTCATGGTAAACAAAAGCCAAACTCCTCAAGGGCACCCGTTAAACTAAGCCCATTTTGCCTTACTGGCACAACTGGGAAAACGTATCAAAGAGATGTAGTTTGAAAATCATTGGACTATGAGAGCTGCTACCAAAGAAGAGCCTAGATGTCATATTTGAAGAAATTATAAAACTGCCCAGATCTCTTAGAACCAAAGGGCAAAGTGAAAATATAATCCACTAGTTTCATCTACTGAAAGAAACTCTAAAATGATAACTCCCAGAAAAATCATAGCCAAAATCCAGAGCTTCTAGGACAAAGAAAAAAAATACTGCATTCGCTACAAAGAAAGTGTTCTACTTACCATGACTAGCCAGGATCGCCCAAGATTTGATGAGTACCACCTTTAGGTAGTAGAGAGCATGGAATGTAATCTGAAAGGCAAAATATAATAGACTTCAACCAAGAATAATTTCCCCAGCAAAACAGTATCATTCTACAGTGAGACAATAATAGACCTTTAACGAAGCAAGAACTTCCAAGCATTCCTAATGTAAAGACTGGAGCTGAATAGAAACTTTGAAATAATAAACATTTGAGTAAAGAGAAGCCACAGGTAAATACAAGTGATCAATTAGAAGGGCGAAAGGATTGCAATCTAATGGCAAGAAGTGGGAATAACAGTCATCCCCTATGCATTATAATATCAGCAAAAGTCATAGAATCAACATGGAGGATGTGATTTTTTTTAAATGACTAGCAGTCATTTTTTTATTCTAGGAGTGATTTTTTTATCTAAGGAAAAAGTACACTCCAGAAGAAATGGGGGGCATATCAGAATCAGGGAGTACAAGTAGTCTATATGAAGGAAGAATGGGTGGGGGGAGCAGTGTTTCAACAATTTGGCTAGCAGCTGCAGTGGGGGTGAAAAACCAACACAAGCCCAACAACAAGAATGCTGCAAGCCCAAGTTCTTTTTATCTGCTTCACTAAGGAAAGCAACATTAAGGAGTTAACAATCTTACTTTAATCCGGCATACAAATATCATTCACTTAGTTCAGGGGAAAAAGCACCCTGAACCTCAGAACAAACATAAACAAATTACAAACATCAGCAGACACACCTTGTCTGATTCAAATGTCAATGCATAGGTACCAGAGTTTAACAAAGTCCGAACATCTGGGTTTACAAGCTGGAGGGCTCTTAACTACAGCTGCCCAAAGTCTCCACTTCAACACACCTTGAAGAGTGAGAGCCCTAGCAAATAGCTCTGTTCTCTCTTTTTATACCCTCTTTAGCCATCATCAAACATCATCTGAGTGACCAGAACTTAGGCTCCTACTGTTGGCTCTGGTCTTAGCAACTCCCCTCAGGACCCTGAAGGTTTCACGCCCACGTAGGCTTAGCACCTTAGATAGGGGTTTGGGCCTGGGGTTTAGCACCTAGTAAGACTCAATCAAAGACAATCATTTTAAGACAGTAAGAAAGTCCCACCTTAATTGATATTACAAGCAGGTGTTGAACCTCACTTTGAATAGATGTAAAGTTAGCAGAACCAGGAGAACAATTTGTACTATAATATAAAAATGAACAATTTTGAAAGACATGTGGTCAGTATACCAATGATATACAATCTAATACACAATCATCAGCCATAATTTCAAAAAACCAGCGATTTGAAGGCCGACCACATCCTGACAGAAAAGTGAGGGACTAAGATGTGCATTTTCAGACATGGCCAGTATGGGAGTTATTTATTTGTTTTGCTTGACTATGCATATTACAGGGTTGGTTGGTCTTTTCAAGTGCCGAAAGTAGGAGGGAGAGAGGGTAGATGCTTGTTAACTGGAAAGAACAATTTTAACTTAAAAAGATAAAAATAGTAACTCTTCCAGCCTTTTACTGATATTTAACATGTTTCTTAATATTCCTAAACCTCCTTTATTACCCTAAATAATATCTCTCAGCATTTCTTAATTATCCCACCTCCACTGAAGATAATCATTTGCTAATATAATTATTGCTTGTTCATGAAAAAGGAGCTTAGTTCTTCCTTAGTTCCTTCCTGCCCCCACCCCTCACAAACCTCTTTGGCAGCAGCAAGGTTTTGAACACCCACTTTAAGCTATGAGCCATTGGCTGATGGAATAGGAAGTACCACTTCTCCATTTGCTGTCACACAGAAGTGCAGGGACACCACTCTGGTAAATGAAATTTACAGTTTACAAGATAAGGGAGCATGTTTTAGTTGTTTCTTTACCCCATTTTTAAAAGATGATTTATCATTATAGCTGAGAAAATGCAAATTTGTTTATCAATAACTGATGATTGTATAATATTCAAATAGTGCATTTATATAGTGTTTGAAGGCTTACGTTGACGGACTTGGTCCTCACAGCAACCCTGTGAGTTAAATGCTGCAGGTTATCCCCATTTTACAAAGAAAACTCAATTTAAGAGATTATAGAATTATGATGTTAATGTTATATAAATTTATAATAATATATAATCATTCACTATATTATAAGAAAACTGAAGAGGTTAAGTGATTTGCCCCTGGTCTCAGGGTTATTAAGCATTTGAGGTGGGAATTCAAACCTAGGTGTCTCTGACTTCAGGTCAAGCCTTCTTCAGCTGTTAGCATGCTGCCTGTCCTGCTTCATGTCTCTTCTGCATTCCAGGGCCTCTGTGGCATCCATATGACGTTGTCATTTTCCTTTCCTTAGCTCCTATCTCAGGTCACCAAAGATGGGCTAGAAATCAAAGCAGCCTGGTTGTGTGACTGGGTGGCATAAGACAAAGCCATTATTTATCTCATTTAGTTCTTTTAATATGATGTTATAGAAAGTACAATGGTTCTGGAGTTTGAGGACCTGGGTTCAAATTCTGTCTCTGGTGTCTACTTCCTCTGTGACTTTAGGCAATTCATTTAACCTCACTGGGCCCCGCTTCCGTATCTGTAAATGGGCTTGGGCTACATGGCTTCTGAGGTTCCTTCCAGTTCCAGATCTATGGTCCTATCAACCTTCTGGTGGTCACCTCTTCACCTTAAATGTAGTGTTAGCATGTTCATGAAGTAATCCCTGAGTTCCAGGTAACACCTAGTTTTTACTTTGTATTTTATTTTTATTTTTTATTTTATTTTATTTTTTACTTTGTATTTTAAAAGCCTGGCAAGAGGAAATCCTCTAAAAAGGTCCTTCATAAATAACAGGACGTAAGGCGAGAGGGAAGCCATTTCAATTATGGCTCGCCTTGGCCAAGAGACTTAATGTCGTATTGGTACCAACCATAAGGGCCCAGTTCTCTTGTAATGGCTTGTTAAAGCCATGTTTTATTGATCACAAACTGGCCACAAATTGTTCACAAACATACGTGTTTATGTGTTATAGTATATGGGGCTGGTTAGCTCAGACGCTCGGTCAGAGCATGGTGCTGACACACAATCATAGTATTTGGAGCTAGAAGGGCCCTCAGAGATCAGAGTTCAGCTCCTCAGTTTACAGATGATATGGAGACTCGGATGGAGACTTAAGTGATTTGCTGAGGCTTTGTAAGTAAAGAGCAGAGCTGAGATTTGAAACCTAGTCTTCTGTCTCCAAAGCCAATGAAATTGTATGTGTTTGGATACGTAGGTAGCAGGTTATATCACCAAGATCATGAAAACTCATGGGATGGAACATTTGAACTTTTTGTGATGGACATTTTAAGGGGACCTGAGTAGTCCTGGGGCGCCATCTTCTGGTGAGCCAGTAGCAAGGCAGAAGCAGTCAGTCTTGAACTAACTAAATTGTCTATTTAAATTTTAAAGTGAAAGACTTGGACTTCAGACTGCAGTCAAAGTAGTTTTTAAGGAGAGTCCTAGCATGTTGTAAATAAATGAAAGAGATTATTAAGTAATTAATGTGTTAAGAGATGGGCAGACAAATAGAAAAACAAACCTGCTCACATTCCTGGGGTGGGGGAGACAACACATACATATGAGATTTTAGCTACAAGTCAGATGGAAAGGACCCATTTTCTTTACCGTGCTCCTGCCAAGCAGATGGCGATACATTTTTAATGTTATTTCCATTGGTTAAACTACATCTATTTCTGATGTTGAACTATTTTGACAGTGCCAAGGATTTGGTGGTAAGAACATTCCTCTTGGGGAAGACTTTAGAGATCTAGTTCGACCCCCTCTTTTGAAAAATGAAGAAAAAAGCCTAGAAAGGTTGAATGACTTATCCGAGAGTACACAATTTGTAACAGGACCAAGATAAGAACTCAGGCATCCCTGATACTCCAATACCCTTTTCACTAGACCAAGAAATAATGACACCTCACAGGCGGTATTATATGAGAAACTGGACAGTATAATCATCGTAAACAGCATCGTCCAAGGAAAAGAATGTGGGCTTTGAGTTGGGAAATCTGCTTTACTCACTAAATAACTATGCAAATTATTTAAGTCATTTGTTTTTCAATTTTCCAGTCTGTCAAAAGAACGGCTTCTCCATACTTCAGCAGAAAGTACAAAAATCAAATTGAGGTTATCCATGTGAAACCATTTTGAAAAAGTTAAAAATGTTGTTCAGATATAAAAGGGTCTTTCCATTAGGTCTGAATTACAATGGACTAGGTCCAGCTCACACAACAAATCTTGTCTTTCCTGCTAGAATTGCTTTGATTTGCCTGAGGTCCTGGCATGACGTTTTGCTCTGGGAACCTATCAAGCCGCTGTCCTTAATGAGAAATGCCATCTTCAATGGATTGTACCTCAATTTTATTTTTGTTTCTTTTTTTTCATAGTTTACTGAAATTGGTTCATTTCACTTTTCAAGCAGAACTTTGCCCCAGGTTCCATTGGACCATTTTCATCCAGTGAGAAAACACTTCCTTTTCCTTACTTAGCCCCCCAGTTCAAGGAAAAGTATAAGGCTGAGGCAACTGGAGGCATGCTGTCTACTACTCCTCAGTATGCGTTCTTTATTTTTGTTTCCTGTCCTAAGGTAGAATACAGGCCTGAATATTATGTCTGGTTGCAAATGGAGCATGCATATAGGAGGATGACCAAGATTGAAATCATAGCGTGCAAAAATGGGTCGAAGGAACTAGTGATGTTTAGAGAAGAGAAAGTTGAGGGGAGTTGAAGGGGTGGGGAACACAGACAAGATGGCTACCTTCAAGTATTGTCATATTTTTGTTGTTCAGTTGTGTCCATCTCTCTGTGACCCTATTTGGGGTTTTCTTGACAAAGATACTGGAATGATTTGTCATTTCCCTCTCCAGCTCATTTTACAGATGAGGAAGTGAGGAAAACAGGATTGAGTGACTTGCCCAGGGTCACAAAGCTAGTAAGTGTCTGAAGTCGTATTGAACTGAGGTCTTCCTTACTCCAGGCCTGGTGCTGTAACCACTGTGCCATCTAGCTGTCTATTGTCATATGGAAGAAAGATTTGACTTACTTTGATTGGTCTCAAAAGGCCAAACTATAAATAATAGGTGGGAGAGGCAAAGGCAGATTGCGGTGGATTTCTGCAGATTTGCAGAAAGGAAAGCCTTTCTAATACCTAGCCTATCCAAAAGTGAAATGGACTGCTTTGGAAGGTGAAAAGTTTCTTTGAGAAGGTTAAAATTGATTCTGTATCATCTTTAATTGATCCTATTTACAATTAATTGATTTTGTCCTGTAACTGCCTAAGTCATAGTTCTTTGCCTCTGAACTTAGTTCAGAAATTCAGCTGGTCTGTTAGGAATTAAGTTTAGAAACTCAGTTCTCCTGCTAATTACAATGCAGACAGACACCAGAGAGTCTTGTCTAGTATCTTTACACCACTGAGCTATCCTTCAAGGATGTCTAGTTTGCTGTCCAAAGAAGTTTGGCTTAATATCTTTTGACCTTGCAGGTTTACTCAAACAAGGCCATTTCTAGCCCTCATTCCAACTTTCAACCAATCATATTGTTCCCCATGCCTCAGGTATGTCTTGTCTTCAACTCCATGATGTCACCTACTCTTTTTTGTTCTTTGTTCTAACCTTATAAAAATGAGTTAAGTCTTCATCTCAGGGTCTTTGGCTAGAAAATGAGCTGATTTCTATTGGCAGGTCATGCCCTTGTTAATAAAATGTTAGCCTGCTTGGAGAAAATGTGCCTTAATTTATCTTTATTGAATTTCACTCATGACCTCTCATTGGAAGTCAAGTGGAGGCTGGATGATCACTTCTTAGAGATACAGGTAGGATTCCAGTTCAGGTTTAGGTTAAGCTTGACTTATGTCCCTTCCAGGCCTGAGATTTTGTGAGGCTTCTTTCTCTTGTCTTCTCCTTCTCTTTCTTCTTTTTCTCTTACTGCTTTTCCTAGACTAGCACTGCTTAGCCCTTATGGTGTCATTTAAAGGTAAAAGAGGTTGCTGACTCTCGAGTTAATATTCTTTGCTAATGTCAAGCATCATCAGGGCCCAGCTTCCATTGAACCAGGTCCCTGCTCTCTCTCTCTCTCTCTCTGTCTCTCTCTCTCTCTTCTCTGTCTCTGTCTCTGTTTTTGTCTCTCTCTCTCTAGCACCTGAAGGCTCTCTCTTTCCCTAGCTTCTCTGCCCTCAAATCACCCTATTTTAGGAAAAAAAATTTCCTTGATCCTCTGGTTTGATTGATTTGCATTGGATTTGGAGGCAGAGGACCTGAGTTCAGATCCTGGCTCAGCTACTTACTAGCAAACTATGTCACTTATAGGCTCAGTTTCTTCATTCATTAAAATTTCTAGGTTCCTTCCAGCTCCAAAGCCTATGATCTTATCCTAAGTGAATGTTATAAATACTATAAACTTTCCTGCCATTTTATAGCTGAGACTGCACCACAGAGAGGGTAGGGGACAATGTTGAAGTAAAGATTGGAACTCAAGCCTTTGGACCATAGGACCAGTACTCTCTCCATTATACCACACTTTCTTTTAGCACCCAAAATTGCTTTCTTGTCACAATGAAGTACTAAAACAGGTCCTTATTGAGTTCTGAAGCCATAGTTAGTGCTAAATAAATACTCTGATTCCAAAATGAGTGTGAGCACAGTAGAAGATGATAGAAATCAACCAGTCATTTATTCAACACCTACAGTGTATCAGGCATTGTGGTAGATATTGGAGATATGAAGACAAAAAAGATGAAGCAATCCTTGCCCTCAAAGTGCTTACCTTCTATCTAGGTGACGAGGGTCCAGTTTGATCGTGACAATTATTTTTGAAAACTTGACCCCCCTCACCATGTTCGAGGCCCCCAGAGTCTCACACATAACTATAGCAATGACAACGTATGAGAAATACTTTTTTGTTGTTTTTATATTGTTGAGCCCGGAAGCGCAGTGACCAGTCCTGAGACTCCCCACTGCTGATGGGTATCAGCAGCTGTGACCACAAGTCTCCCCACTCTAGTCCATTCTCTACTCAGCTATCAAAATGATCTTCCAGAAGCACAGGTCTGACCTTGACCTTTTGGACTTCTCTGGACCTCTCCATCATGCCTTCCTTACCCAGGAAACTCATCATTGGGAAATCTCATTATCCTACAAGATTAAATCTGCCTGATGTTCACATCTCATTAGGGCGCTCTGAATGGATGGCAGGGGCACGGACTCTAGGGCCTCGATTTAAAAAGGTGATATAACCTGCTACCTGCATATCCAACAGTACAGTCTTGTTCCCATTTCCCATCAGCCACACAGCTTTTAAACTTCTTTGGACCTCTCCATCATGGCCCCATGCCAAGTACCTTTCCTCCCCGCTTTCAGCTTCATTTTGTGTGTAGTCTTCCCCTCATTAGAGTGTAAGCTCCTTGAGGGCTAGGACTGTCTTTGTTTTTATTTGCTTTTTTGTCCCCAGCTCTTAGCTGGCCATAGAACATCCTTAATGTTTATCTACTCATTGAATCACTGGTATTCAAAGCCCTCCATAATCCGTGTCCCCCCCTTTCCTTTCTTATGCAATATCACTCCTACCCTCCACCATCTCCTGATTTCAATTATTTTCACTGGATAGCCCCCATACGCACTCCTTCCTTATTTTTGCCTCCTGGCTTCCTAGCTGAAATCCCACCTTCTATAGGAAGCCTTTCCTGATCCCTCTTAATTCCAGTGCCATAAATTTTTGCGTGTTGTCTCATCCATGTGACCTCTTTGAGAATAGGGACTATCTTTTGCCTTTCTTTGTATCCCCAGCACTTTGCACACTCCCTGGCACATAGTAGATGCTTAATACATGTTTATCGATTGCTTTCTTTCCAATCCAGGCCAGTTTGTTCCTCCTCAGGCAGCCTGGTGGGTCCCCTGCTCCAGGGGTTTACCATTTTGGTGACAGAATTAGTGTGGATGCTACATTGGCTTTAGCCCTGCCTCAACCCAGAACTTAAGCAATCCACCATCCTTAGTCTCCTGGGTACAGGGATCACAGACCTTTACTGTGCCCAGTGACAAACATCCCTTCAACCACTACTGTTTACATAGTGCTGTATAACGTGCTAGGTAAGCCGCAAGGCTTAGAGGAGACACCATCTGTAGTGACCTTACACTCTAATAATGGAATAAGATGTGCAGATAGCTATAATACATGATATTACACAATGAGAATGCTGGAGAGTCATAAAAGAAAATATTATGCTAGGTCTGAGGGGGAGGTTGCTTCTCATCAAGAGCTTATTGATCAAGGAAAGGATTCATGGA
Organism: Phalanger gymnotis; assembly: GCA_028646595.1. Classification (NCBI taxonomy): domain Eukaryota; kingdom Metazoa; phylum Chordata; class Mammalia; order Diprotodontia; family Phalangeridae; genus Phalanger; species Phalanger gymnotis. The sequence goes on along the minus strand of CM053622.1, from coordinate 294,052,061 downwards.
GGAGGAAGAAGAGGAGGAAGATCCATGGGCTTTAAAGGATAAACAGGAATTCAACAGGTAAGGATGGGAAGGGAGGTCATTTTAGGCATAGGGAACATTGTGAGCAAACTCATGGAGGTGTGAGAGCCAGTGCCTGTTCAGGGGCAGACAAATGGCCTGCACAATTCTAATTAATTCCTTTTGTAATTTAACTTTTTCTTTAATATTTATAGTTTTTCTTTCTTATCTCACCAGCTGTCATGGATTCCTTTATCATCACTACACTGATGTTTCTCAAATGTACTTATTCAGTCTTATCCTCAATTCCGACCTCCCACGTCTCCAGTTCTCCTTGGATGGCTTTAATTGCACATCCTGCAGACATCTCGCATGTCCACAACCGAACTCATCATTTTCCCACCCAGATCCTCCCTTTGTCTAACTTCCCTATTACGGCAGAGGGTATTATCATTCTCCCGGTCAGCTAGGCTCACAACCTGGGTGTCACCCTTAACTCCTCCTTCTCTCCCCATAGCCAATCAATGGTCAGGTCCAGTCATTTCTACCTAAATAACATCTTAATCGATTCTCATTGACTATTTACAATATGGCACACTTTAGGAGAATATTTTGGTGACCTTGGGCATGAGCATACTGAGGCAGGGGTTGGGGGGAAGCCCAGCATTAGACAACAAGCACCAGTGTTAGAAGGCCTGGGTTCAAGTTCCACAGTTTCCTTTCTTTTGCTGTGTAATGTTGGACAAGTCCCTTTTCTCCTTTGTGAAATGAGGGCTTAGCCTAGATGATCTCTCATGTTCCTTCTAGCTCTAATTCTGATTCTAGGAGTGTAGATGCTGAGGAAGGTAGGGGGAAGAGAGGAGAAAAGGAGTAGGAGTTGCCCCAAATTCAAAAAGTTTGCCTAGAACCTGCCCTAGCTGCATTTTCTCTTTCCACCTCCTAGAAACCAAATGAGAAGAAAACTTTTCCGCAATAAATCACTTGTCACACTCTTGTTAAGTCTTCCTATCCCCACCCTGCCAAGAGAAGGGAGCTTCTGTGACCCTTGTTCTTCATTCACCCGCCCAAGGAAGCAGACCCATAACACTCAGAGTAATCTGGAGGAGGCTTGCCCCAGGTCAGAGGGGCCCAGGGGCCTGTGTCTTCTGTTGTGCATAATTTCAAGTTTTCAGTTCCTAGTTTCGTTGTCTGTCTATACTCCTGCACAGCCTATTAAGGAGATTTCTTCTTCTCTGTGTCTGAAAGGCCATCTCTTTGGTCTTGTGGTCATGGCAGGGAATATCAAAGCAGATTCATTCCAACCACACCTTTTTATCACACATTTGCTACAAAGAACAACCCTCTAAAAAAGGGGAAGGAAATAAGTGCAACTTTCAATAAATTAATTTTAATGTCTGAGCAGTGGTTGCATATACATTTCTTTATATTTGAGATAACGAAAACGTGATTCCATCAAAATCATAATTTATAGACAAAGTTTTCATCACAAGGTGATTTGAAAGTATATTTCATAGAATCGATCAAGCAGTATTACAGCATGTAATGGAAATGAAGCCCTATCCTTATGTAGGAATTACCTGCCAATTCTCCAAAAGGCATCTGGAGAAAGGCTCATGAAGGCACATAATTATTTGTGATTAAGATCACACAAAGTTCCAATTTGATCACACATCTGCAAATTAACATTCCATATAACCAGCTTAACAACTAACAACTCAACTTCCATTTCAACACCAAGGAAATTCTTCTCCCTATTTTGTTCCCCACTATACTAAATCGATATCACAGCATATTGAATGTCATTAACAAAATTAAACTGGGCACAAAGTATCCAGAAACGAGAACCAATGATTACTTATATTTATGCACTTTATCTTTGTACAATGAAGTAGGTTAAAAGTATGTATTAAATAAATAGGAAATTTATATTCTTCCCTAATAAAAATTATATATCATATTTTTTCCTAAGGAATATACATTCATAAGATTTTTTTACATTCCATTTTACAGTAATGATAAAAATGGTGAGAATGTGCTATTTATCAAATATATCTACAGTAATAAGATTCATAACACTGTGTAAATAGACTAAAAACCTACTGAACTCATTCTTAAGAATGTGAATTGTAAGAAGAGAAATATCACACCTTCCATGAAATGAGGTTTCCTTGTGCAACAGAAAATATTCTTATTTGGAAATTCTATTCCCTACGAAGTTGTTGGGTAACCCCTGTATTTCACACAAGCAGAGACAAAAAAAATATGCCAGGCCACTAAAGGACAAACCATACGCGCGCGCACACACACACACACACACAAATAATAGCAAAAATAAAAGGTTCAAGTAAATACATGCTGAATGAATAAAACAATAGACAAATGTATTCTCAAGTCACAGTTGAGCTCTGCTGACCAACATCCAGCGGCAGTAGTGTATGTTTGGGACAGGACAGCCAAAGAGCTTTTTTTTTTCTTGTCTTAACAGCTGATTGTGCTGAAAATGATCGGGAAGAATGTGCTGTAGTCCAACTTGTTTGTTCAGATGGTTGAAAATATCTGATTGTCTGTGCTGTGATCCATTTTTTAAAAAAGTGTTTGCTTTGTTTTTAGATTGTCTGGACAAAGGCTATGTCAGCTTGAGCCTTCCAGCACATAGGTTGCAACCAGGTGATTAAGCAGGCACTTTGGAAGATGGATTAACTCTTTCAGGTCCTTGGGAGATTTTTCAGTGTACAGGAGTGATGAGTCTTTAGATGACACCTCAACAGCCTGAAACAGCGGGTGTTGCTCTCAGAGGGCCCAGGATATTGCCAGACTGGGAGGCTATATTTATCGACAACACAGAATCAGCTGTTTCTGGTCTAATTATGCCTTGGGAATTGTCCTGAAGAACCAACCAGCTGGTCCCTTGCTGCTCAACAGGTCTGTATGATCCTATGGTTAACCTAAGAGGATTGTGGTAGTCAGGAACACCAGACTTGCTTTCAATAGGGCATTTTAAGTTACATACATGTAGTTTGATTTCTGCACTGTTGCAGTTGCTGGTTGGAAAGATGATTGGGAAATATGGAGAACCATTGAAAACATGCAAAAATCACTAGCAGAGATTCCCCATTATAACACCACTCTTTATTATGCATTGGGTCCCCTGAATCAAAGCAACTCCATATATTAAAAGGAAAAAACCAAGATGGTTATATGCCTATAAGGCGGCATCAGTCCTTTCCTCAGTGACAGAATTATAAAAGTTGTCTGCTCTAGTAGTAAAGAGTCAACCTTCAGGATAATTCCTTCTTTTTTAAATTGGAATAAATGTGTGTATGGGCATGAAAACAAGCACTCCAGCTACTCATGTAATCGGTGACTGGTGTACACTATGATAAATATCAATTATTCAAAGCTTTTGCTTTGCTTTAACTATTCTGAGAGCACATGCTGGTAAAAGATGAATCAATTTCATTTTCCTGATCAAAGGGCTTGAGAGTACTGGTTGCTTGTGTCATGCTTATAAAAACATTTAAAAATTTTAATAGTCGATCTCTTGTTATCTCTCCCCGAAACAGAAGCTTGAACAATGAAGCTTGAATTCTGCTTGACTCAGATGTGAACCAAAGAGCCATTTATAACTTGGTGTTCAAAAGACATTCAACATCAGAGATGTGCAGTACATTCCCTAAGTGTACAAGCTGGTCAATGTTCCTTTTCTCTTTGCTACACAGAGAAGATGTCACATTGATTGCACTCTTCATCTCTAGACCCTGATCTTCCTCCTTTCATCAGGACTACTTTGGGGCCACCCAACACAAAATGTTAACCCAGGGAAGGTTAATGTTTTCTTAAAAGTGAGCAACTCTCCCAGTCCCTTTCAGGAGTCATCCAGAGTTGGATGAAGAACCATCACAGCTATTCTGAGATCCCTTTCTGCTTTACCTGAAATCATGTCCTAGAGATGAAGTGCGGCAATTCTCACTTAACTCGTCTTAAGGACTCTCCTTTTTCATAGGGCGCAGGGGCGTGGAAGGGAGGAGAGAAGAGAGGGTCAGCCAAGAGTTTAAGTGCAAATTTCTGAACTGTCATAGAACGATCACCTCTTGATATGGTCCCAGCCTCCCTTTGGCAAAAAAATAGATATTTTACTATTTAGTTGTTTCCACTTCTCAAAGGACATGGAAAAATGATGATGGCAGCTACACAGCACAAAAATAGCTTATCTAATCAGTCAAATCAGTGTAAAAATCAGTCAATTTGTTGGAAGAGAAAAAAGTCATTCAGTCGAATTGGTTGTTGGACATAATGTGTTAAAAGAACTGATTTTTTAAAATAAGGTTTGTAACCAGCAGTATTAGCACCATGAGAACAGGAGAGAAATGGCATCCAGAACATACCTAGGGCCATTTTGTAGTTGGGTGCCATTGTATTGGTAGGCATACATTGTTAGTCATGGTGATCTTCTCTCCCTCCCACCCCCTCCACTGCTCAGGACTATCCCTCCCCTTGCTTGAGCTGACAAGCCATTGGACTTTATTTTGGTGGTATCTTAAACCACTGAGCTCAGGCAGGTGAACCACTCTGTGACAAGTGCTTCCCCAAGCCCTGACAAATGCCAAAATCCTTGAAGCAGTCAGGCTACCGCCTCAGTCCTAACAGTAGTCATAAGAGGTGTTCGGTGATCACTTTAAGAAATGTAACTAGAATTTCTTTTCACTGTTGCACTATATATAGGAATAGTTCGAGGGGTGTAGGTAGCTTAAAGCATTGGTAACATAAAACCAGACCCCTCACTTCTCTCAGTTTGGGTCAGTAGCAGGCAGATGTTTGGACAATCAGTTATATAATATTGGAAACTATCAAAATCGCTCAGTCTAATCATTCACTTTCACATGCTGACAGGAGGTGAGCAGACAGAAGGCCTTATTTATACTTCATTGTAGAAAATAAGTTAGGGAGGTCAAAGAACCTGCCTGAGTATGCACAGGGACAAAACTGGGAGCTGAACTATGATTTCCTTGAGGCCCAGAGACTTGAGTCAATGTTCAACTTGAGTTGACTAATGTGGGGAACTCTGGTGTCAAAAGATGAAGATACATAATTAAGTCAAAATATTCTGTGTTGAAGCAAATAAAATACCCAACAGTTTGGGGGTGGGGAATGTATCCTACCCAAACAACCCCAGGGCACTCTGGAAAAATCCCTTGAGCCTAGTTTCAGCTCATCTGGTAGCTCATGCCAGGAGCCACGGGCACACCTGACAAGCCCAACATGGAAGATCAGGTGAGAAGACTGGGACCCTAGGCCCAATCCTCCTAAAAAGTTTACCTGTTGGGCAAGAAAGCCCTATGGTAACAACTCTTTTGGTCAACTAGGGGATTTTTAGCAACCATATGTTGTAATAGCTCCTTGCTCTGGGGTCTGAAAGAATTAATTTACTAGGGAGGATCTGGCTGACTAAGGCCACTCTTGCTCAGTTAAGAAGATGTGATGGGGCATAAACTACCATTATGATTCTCTGTCCCCAACATAGCTAGACTTCAGATCTTGAAAAGCTACAAACATATATACTAATAGTCAACTTCTCTATCCACAGTACTTGAGAGTTTTTGCTTCCTGAGTCATCGAATTGTGGCACTTAAATAATTAAACACAAAGGGACAGAGGAAATAAGACTAATTGAGTTGTGCAAAAAGATTAAGAAAATATACAGCAGATGGGAACACAGGTGGTCACAAAATTGGTCAATAATCACTCAGATTCAGCTAAGTGAGCTTTCTGATGAAAGGGACAGGAAAGATGTGAGAACTATTACTATTTAAATGAAAACAAAATCAAATTTGAATTTAACTATTCATTGAATATTAGCTAAATTCCACCATTACCAACACCACAGGTCCAACTCAACCTCTTTTGCTGACTTGTTCATTACAGCGAGGAAGCAACCACGTGCAAAGACTGCGGAGGAGGCGTCTGGTCATGGATGAATTCCCAGGTGAGGCCAATTAAGTCTCTGAGTCTGACTTTCAGATGGTCCAACCAGAGGGCTCAATAAATGAGCTGTGAGGACTGTGACTTTTTCATCATCAAGTCGTTCTCTATTGCTCAATCTCAGTGTCACTGAGAGAAATCAGCTATATAATGAGGAATCAAATTCTCCGACTGAAGTGAGTTTTTCAAGGATTCACAAAACAGTCAGAAGTAGGAAAATGTCTGAAGAGTTTCCCATGGAGGAAAAGGCACTGATCTATCTCATCCAGAGGAGACCTGAGATCCCAAAGAAAAGCTGAGCAGTAGTTTAAAGACAACAACTTCAGCTTTGTTTTGTACCTAAAGCTAAGGTGATACCTCTCCCTACCATATTCCTACTCCCCGCCCCGTGACGTTCCCCTCTCTGCACCCTTCTCCACTGGCTGGATTTTGCTTATGAGCCCTGTGGGCAGGGTGGCCCCATGGGCAGCACCTGACGGTTCAACTACAGCCACCACAGCCGAAGAGGGCAGTAATTGGGAGTTCATGACCGGCCCAAGCTTGCAATGCTCCTTCTTCCTCCAAGCCCTGCAGAGGGCATAAAGACAGGCTCCTGGGGAGTCAGGACCCGATCTGAGACCGAGGCAAGTGATGCTAATGGAGTGTTTAACCTGAAGAGTCCTGTGTTCCCTCTCACGTAAGGAGGAAAGGGATAAATGCCAGCTCCAAGTGCCCCTGCAGGACGAGCAGTCACACCGGCAAACCTGAGAGTTTCATTTTTCCCTTTTTTAATGGAGAGCTCTAGTTCCCCCAGATTCAGCCCCTACTACCCCTCTCTTTCTCTACGCCCAATGACATTTTTCCCCTCTCTCTTGTCACAGCTGCGTCTCCTCTTGCTCCAGAGAATGTGGGAGGATGTGACAAGACTGCGGGAGGGAAGCTAGTTTCTGCAGCTTGGGGTACCGGAGGGGTTTGGGCCTGTGGAATGACCGCCGGCTCTGAACTCGCCTCGCTGCTGCTGACCTCAGGTGTGCATGCATGTTGAGCAGGGTTCTCTTCTCCTGGAGGGCTTTGGGGGCAGGGCCCCCCAGCTCTTCTTTCGGCCCCACAGGTGGGTCTTGCTTGGGGTTCGATGACTCCCCCTTGGTCTCAGGACCATAGCCAGGGTTCACAGGGAGGGGATTATTCTGACTGGAGTTGGTCTTAGGGCTAGTCTCAGGCGGCTTTCCATCATAAGGCTTGGTGTATTCTGATGCAGAAGGCAGAGTACTGACTCCTCTATTGTCTAGGGAAGAATAGTTCTGTGTCCATGGCCTCTGGAGACAGGCTGGGAGGAGGAGCAGGGGCTTCTCAGAGGGGCCCGAAGTGGGATTGGCTTGGTCGGGTTTCCAGGAAGGCAGTTTTTCTCTCGGAGAAGAATATCCTGTCAATGGCACATCGGAGCCTGTCTCACCTAGGGCAGCAAATGGAGACACAATAAATGAATGAAGGAATGAATGAAATATTAACATTATAGCATGTTAGGGCTAGAAGGGACTATTCACCTAATCCCATGCCTCCTTTTTACATGAGGAAACAAGCCTAGAAAAGTGACAAATCGCACAGCTAATTAGTGGCAGAGCTAGGCCCAAAACCCTGGTCTCTTGCCTTCCGAGTCACAGTAAGAACTGACATTTGTTTATGTAGTACTTGTCATGGCTTAGTAAAGCTCTAGATACAGCCTCTCACTCAATCCTTTCCATAGCCCTAATATCAGTTAGATATTAGGGCAGGTGTTATTATCCCAATTTCATAGATGAAAAGTCAAAATCAAAGATGAAGTGTAGCCAGAGATTTGGAGTCAGAGGACCTGGCTTTGAATGTCATTTCTGTTACTTACTCTATGTAGTATGGGCTGGTCATTTTACCTATCCAGGCCTTCTGCCTTCTTCATCTTTATAAGGAGAATATTTGGGGGACATGGGGATATGTGCCTGTATTTGCAGAGCATACATTCAAATGGGAGAGACAACATGTAAATAGCTAGGCATAAACAAGATATATCCAGAGTCAATGGAAGGCAATCTGAAACGGGAATGTATTAGCATCTGGAGGTGGAGGGATTGGGCGATGGGAGGTGAGCAGAAGGAAGTATCAAAAACTAAGGGCTAAAGCTGAGAGGACTGAGCTTTCCAGGCCCAGGAGACAGCCAGGGCAAAAGCACAGAGCCCAGGGAAGGGAGTGTTGTCGGAGAGGAATGGCCAGGGGGCCAGAGTGGCTGGATTGTAGAGTTTGTGGAAAGCAATGATGTGTAGGAAGATTGTAAGAGCCAGCTTGAAAAGTCAAAAAGAGGATTTTCTATTTTATCTTTAAGATAATAGGAGCATAAATAAATAAATTGGCAGCTCACAGAGCAGAGGGGGTGACACGGTCAAACTTCAGAAAAATTGCATGGGCAAGCTGATTGGAGAGGGGAAACACCTGCAGTGGGGAGACCAGTGAGCAGGCTCCTGAAGTAGACCAGGTGAGAGGGGATGAGAGAGTGAACAGGTGCTGCAGTTAAATGAGTGGAGAGGAGGAGGAGAGAGATGAGGTTGTGCAGTTAAAAGCCATTAACAAGTGAGAAAGAGGAGATACCAAGGTTCCAGGTCTGGGTGGATGATGGTGCCCTCAACAGTCATAGGGAAGTTCAGAAAGGAGGAAAGTTTTAGGGAAAGATAATGAATTCCATTTTACACATGGTGAGTTTGAGGTACCTAGGGGACATCTAACTTGAGATTTTCAAAAGGTGGTTGGAGATGCCTGACTGGAACTCAGAAGAGAGAAGGGCTGGATATATAGATCTGGGAGTTCCATGCATGGTGAGGATAACTGAGCCCGTGGGAGTTGAGAAGCTTGCCAAGCTCGTGTGGAGGGAGAAGATTAAGGGACCAGGAGAGTGCTTTGGCCAGTCCCCATGGGGAGTGGGTTTGACTTGGATGACTCTTCCCTGTCTACCCCTCCTCTGTATGTGCTGACTCCTTTTTTGAGTGTATGCTCCTCGAGGGCAGAATATTTCCCTTTTGTGTTTGTATTCACAGCCCTTAGCATAGTGACTGGCATACAGTAAGGGCTTAATAAAAGCTTTTCATTCATTCATTTATTCTGACTGTATATCCTTTTAATACCTCCTTCTTCCTTTGAAGTCCCTCTTTACATAGCAAGGGGACTATAGGCTCAGGAGGGCTCCTTTCTCCAAAGCTTTGTGGACACCAATTGACCTCTTTGAAGTTGACTGAGGAGACCCTATCTGTTGAGTAAGATCATAGCATTCATCTTGGCCTGTCTTTTACCCGTGCAAATTATTCTTATTAAGTGCTTCTTGAAGGTGGGGACTACAACTTAGTCATCTTTGTGTTCAGGGCTTGGCACAGTGCCTTGTATACAGTAGGTGCTAAATGAATTCCATGATTGCAGGGTGGCAGGGTACCATTTGGCTGACTACTTGGGTGGAAGCTCAACTGATGCTTGAGCTTCGAGAAATAGTACCATGTACCCTTCCCTTCCTGTGGCTGACAACTTATTCTCATTGTAGGCTCCTGCCCAAGGGTAAAAACCACAATGCTTTGTCATACCAATAGAGTTCTGACCAGAAAACTCCTAGAGTAGAGCCCTGAGAAGTTGGGGATTGGGGTGTGGTGGGTGGGGTACAAGAGGAAGGGAGGACCAGGATGTAGCCAGCCCATCCTATGGCTTTTACCCTGAAGTTAAAATCCTCTTGGTTCTACTTAGCCCTTAACTCTCTTCAAAGGTATGTTCTCAGAAAATGAGGCGACCTCACCTAATCAGGTTGAAACTTGCAAGTATCACCCTGCAAAAGGGAGGTTTTACAGAGAGAGGAAGAAGCAGTTAGATGTTGCTTGGAAATGGGCTACCTGGCTGTTTGGTAATCTCCAGGTGCAGAAAAAGGCTCTTCAGTGCAGGAAGAAGGCATGGGACAAAAGCTAGTCAGGGGCAGTGGCAGAATGCTTCTTGTGAAAAAGAGGCAGACCCCATCAGACACCCCTGCCTGGTCACCATGGACAGGGAGGCTCGATAGACATGGTTTCTCCCATTGTTTACCAACTATTTCCAATTCCTAACTACAGCTAATGGCTAAAGCTCAGCTTTTTACACAGAAATCACCTAAGCAGGCCTAATAACTACAGAGATGGAGGAGACAACTATCCCCCTAGTTGGGACCGATTAGTTCAAACTACAGGAGAGGAGAGGAAAATAATCTTGTTTCTGTTTCAGTTTCTTTCCAAATCAACATGGAACTTAACCAGAGTCAGAATTCTCCCATGCCTCGATTTGGGGAAAGGTTTTATTTAATGTTTAAACTCAGCAAGAGGCCTTAAATCAAAAGTTCTTAACTTTTTTTTTTTGCATCATGGAGCCCTTCTGCACTCTGGTGAATGAAACCTATGGACCTCATCTCAGAAAAATGCTTTTAGATACATAAAATAAAATACAGAAGATTACAGAGGAGAACAATTATAAAAATATAAAATTATATAAAATTATATAAAATCCAGTTTCCAAAATATATTTTTAAAAAGTCCACAGATTCCACATGAAGAATTCTTGTTTATGAAGCTAAAGCACTTGCTGTTTGTGTCACTAGAAATAATTAAAATTTCATCTCCTTCTTCCAGATCTAAAACTATTTATTAAAAATGCTATTCTTTGAAGCTGCCTCCTGAAAATATAAGGCTTTGCCATGTTCCTGGACCCACCTCAGTAGTCTTGGCAAAAGAAGCCAAGACCAAAGTTTAAGGCAGGTAGAGTTTGGCCTCCATGTCAGCATTGATAAACAAAGTACAAATAGAAAACTGCAGGAGAACTTGAGAGTACTGATATTTCCTTGTTTTGTTTTGTATTCCATTTGTGCCTTATTTTCCTATCCATTTGTTTATTTCTTCACTTATTGATTTGTTTGTTTACTTTTTCATTGCCACTGGTTAGGAAGGAAGTGGATTTGGCTAAACTGGAAGTGAGAAACTTACGACTTCCAGCTCTTTCATTTCCTCCTGACTCAGTCCTGTTCTTTTTTAACAGGACTATTCCCTGCTGCTTCATAGACTGACACTTTCTTGTATCATTTCTCAGGGACTGGGAAAAGAAAGAAAAATACAACATGTAGCTGTAAGTGACCTTATAATTTTAAGCACTTTAATTTCTAAGCATGAAAAAGGAGGCCTCAGTGTTGATTTCTTGTACAAGTTCTGGGGGTGCAGCCTCTGAGGTTGGAGGTGGGAAGGCCTGTGACACTCTGCTTTCTATCCACTCTTCTTAGGGCAACTGACCTCTAGCTTCATTAATTCACGGCTCTATGATCCGACTTTCCTAAATGGTGATGTTCTACTGGGATAGAAGCCCTGGTGAAGCTGCTGCAACCCCAAAACAAAGAGCAAGAAGACCCCAAATCCCTTCAAAGCCTCCATCCACTAGAGCATAGTAATTGCCCTGCTGGTGCAGCACACCACCCCAGCTCAGCTAGTAAAGGCATGGTCACCCTGGAACCTCTGACTCTCCCTATGGGATTGGTATCTCTGGTTCTTCCATCTTTGGCAAAAGGAGCAGAACCACCCATGTAATGATGAGGTCCCCAGCCATGGCTGAAGGAAGCCACACTTGCCTACTAGGGTTCCTATGATACCTAAATTTAATAATCCATCAGGGATTGTGGTGAATTAGAAACCACTGTAGTTTCTCTTCTTGTTGGGTTTTATTGCTTCATTCTTTCAATAAACTAGTAGCTCTTATATCAGGGTTGAAATGGGATCTGCTGTTCCTTTCATGAACCTTCAAATGCCCATAGCAGCCTATGCCTTAGGTGAAAGAAAAACAAGATCCTTCTTTTTCTTGGGGTCACAGCTATCTCTCCTTTGCTGATTCCTCACCCTAGCTCATCCCCTTTGACCCTCAGATCTGAAGGCACAGCTATATCTTAAAGGCTGAAAAGCTTTCAATGAAAAGTCATTGGCTATGGCAAAACATTAGTCTCATTTAAAATCGTGTCTTAAGTAAAGTTTGCTATCAAAGAAAGAAATTATAGGAAGAATAAGTAAAAGTGACTTAAATGAGCAAGCATATTTACACATAGTCAGAAAAGCACTACATGAATGGGCACAAGGAAAATCTTTACATCAGTCTGTATCTACTGTAATAGACTAAGAAAGTTAGAACCTCCATCAAGGAGGAACCAAGTGTGGTTTCCTTAGGAATGAATACAACATGCCTCCATGTCCAGCCAAAGTACACATTCAGACCACAAGAGAGAGAAAGTAAAAAGTGGAAAACACAGAGACAGAGAGAAAATTCATCTGAGGAGGAAAGAGATCAGAGTTTGTTAGGTAGCTACAGCAGAGGAGGTAAGTAGTAAAAAGAAATGAAGGTTGCATTAAAAACATTACATATGTGTAGATTCTGGAAGGAAAGACCGAGGCCGCTCCTCTGGACTGTCAGCTAACAAAAAGGAATCGACTGACTTAGTGCTGAGCCGGATTGGTGTGAGACGTCTGAAGTTGCTGGGAGAGTATGGAATCTGCACGCGTGCCCTTTGTGATGGCACCACTGTCTCCTCAGAGGAAAACCATGGTGGCACCTTTGTAAAGATGCTCTGGTCCTCTTCCGTTGAAAAAACAGGGTTATCAATTCCTAGGAAAGAAGGGCAATGGGAGGTCATGTCAGTGGTGGGGAGTCAAAACAGCCACCAGTTGACCTGGAGGGGAGTAGAGCCATGGCTGTCCTGAAGGAAGCGTGGGCCCTTGGAGCTGGTCGTGGTTAAGTTTAGAATGTGCCTTGTCACCAGTTCCTGGTCTATTTGCCTCGTGGCAGGAACTCCCTGAAAAGAAAAGCACCACTTGCAAGTAGAGTGATGACATTACATGGGTGGGATATGTGACTCCAGCTCCAAATGCCATAGACTGAAACCACCTTATCTGTAACTATCTTACACTTATCTTAGCTGTATCACAATACAGCTCTTAAATGGACCTATTTAAAATCAAAGAAGATTAAATACCCAATCTTATGATTCTCAGAACAATGATCTCAGGTAAAATAAGGCTATCTCATGAGAATTTGTTCTCTTTTTGGTAAGTAAGACTATACATTTTACATATGCACACAAAAATCAAAGCATTAAAACACACACTCATGTGCATAGCAAAGAAATATCTACCATAAACATTTCCTTCTAATGACTTATTGTGACATGGTAATGACCCTAGCTTCTCCATGGCTAGGCTGGTAGTGTACAGGCTTTGGCAGATTTTATCAAGGTGCCAAGGCCTATGATGGATTTTGTCATCAAAGTACCAGACTGAGTTCAGAGACACTCATCACCTGGTTGGCCTCAAGGTGATGAATTTTCTGACCATAACAACTCCTGAAGACCACCTACCATGCCATAAAGGGATTTTGATTTGTGCTGGTGTATGGAGTATGCACTCCACTGGACCGTCATTTCTTGGGTATCAAAAGGGACACACACATCTACACCTACCCATCTACTCTCTGCCTTTCCACCTTCCCCATTCCCATCCCTTCTCATACCACTTGGTCTCATTATATCACTAATGTCTTTCTCACACTCATGATTTAGGCATTTCCTTATTACATGGTGAGCAACTTAAATTTCTTTGAGGCGTGGACATATTTCAAAATATAGCTCCTAAGCAATCGCACTATTTAGAAGGCATTTTGAAATTCAGGAATGTTCTGAATCTCTGTACTGCAATCTCTTCTGCAGAGGTTCCTTCTCCTGAGTAATCCCCTTCTCAGGGGCAGAAATACCTTTACTCTTCTTACCTGTAGTTGAATCTGTGGCTGTGTCTTGAGTAACACTGGCTAGAAATTCAATTCCACCACTCATCGGCTCAGCTTCATACTCATTAGTCTCTTCAGGGTCTGAAAATTCCAGTTCTAAGGGAAGGAAAAATTATGGACAAAATTCTGCATTCCAGAAACACAGGGTCAAGCTCATCATTGTGGTCAATGATGGCCATTCAGGACAGTGTTCAAAAAGAAATACCACTTCTCATGAAAAGGTTTTGCATAATCTACAGTGTTTTTCACCTTGGTCCCCCTCCTACAGACCAATAACGGTTACACACTCATTTCCCAGAAACAGTCTTATCCAGGGAGTGGTTTCTAGAGAAGAAGCAGACCAGTGAGTCATAGGATAACTTTCACAGGGGTGGGAGAAGGTGCGGGGAGGGGGGGAAGTGGCTTTGGTTTAAGGATTAAACAATAGACTAAAACAAACTCCAATGATCTTTTCTCAAATACCATTTACCTATCCCATGTGCCCCTATCCATCCACATTTTGGATGTTCAGGGAAGGTCAGATTTGAGGAGTATAAGGGAAAAGACAGGGAGTAGGAAAATAGTGGAGACCATAATGTAAAAGAAGGGGACTGGAGGGATAACTGAAACATTCTGTGTCTGCTGAGAAGTGGAGGAATACCATTACTTTGGTGCTTCAAGGGTCCATGGTCTTACTGGTGTGGGTACTCCTTCCACCAACGGACACTGTGACTCTTACATGCCTTAGGAGATGGTTTAATGGGTTGTGGTAGCTATAAAAACCACTCATCACTTGGTGGCCAACCTTCTGATGATGAGACTTTCTGAGCTGAGGCTGGCCCCTGGATGATAGACAGAGGCTGTTGCCAGCCCTACATGAGAGCTACTGTTCTGCTGAGGATGGCCTCTAAAGATCCAGGGTCCCCTCTGAGTCATGAGGAGCCAAGAGGGGAGAACCCTGCTGGAGGATTAGCATTAAAGTACTAGAACACTGCTTGTTGCTCTTCCTGGTTCTCACTCTTGTGGGCCTATGGATGTGACTGGGGTTGGGGTGTGGGGCTGGATTTGGAAGGACTTGCCTATGGCTCCTGGGCCCACCCCACCTCGCTCCATTATTGACTGGCCTCTCCTTCTCTTAGCAGTCTTGAGAACTCAGGAGGAACACGGTCATGTTAGAACTGGGGAAATTGCTGCTCGGGGCTCTGATAATCCTGCTGGGAAAGTGCACTAAAGAGTTGCTTGCTGAGAGACAGAGCCAGTTTTCCAGAAAGGGTAATTTGAGGAGTTTGAGGTGGGAGCCTCTCAAGCAGCATTCCTCTCCTCTTGCCCCATCTCCTCCCTCCCTCCTACCCAGCAATATCTGCCAGCGGGTAGATCTGCCAAGAGCAGTCAGATTTTGTTTCTAGGACATGTAATTAATTAAACAATTACCTTTCTCCTTAAAAGCAAAATCGTGCGTTGGGCTTTCCATTGGTATTTTTCCATTTGGTATGCTACTGTTTCTCTGTAGAAACAAAAATGGAGTGACAGTTCAGAGTTTATCAGACACACCTGTTACTTCAGAAAGCATTGCATCGAATACATAGAACCTGGGCATAATAATAGTTGATGTTTTCTCAGAGCTTTAAGGTTTCCAAGCACTTCATATACATTATATGATTTGATCCTGACAACAACCCAAAGGTAATAATAACTAACACGTGGCATTTTACATTTTTCATATATTATCACATCTGATCCTCACAACAATCCTGTGAGGTAGACGCTGTAAGTATTAGTGTTGCCACTTTACAAACGATGAAATGGGAAGCTCAGAGAAGTTAAACACCTTGCTCATGGCCATACAGCTGGTAAGTGTCAGGGGTAGGAGTCAAACCCAGTTCTTCCATGTTCCATGCCCAGTATTCTTTCTACTGCACCAACCCAAGTCTCATTCCAGTGTTCTGTTTAGGGTTCATGCCACCCTGTGCACCTGAGGTGAAACTATCTTATTAACTAACTAAGTTATTATAAGTAACTAACTAACCTCAATAACTAAATTCCCTTGAATGGAGTCCAAGATGGAACCACCTCCTACTGAATTCTTTTCAGGAAACAGTATGAAAGTACTATCCCCACGTAGTTTACCTTGAATGCTGTCCTAGACATAGCTACGTGCCTTACCCTCTTCTGGCCGCGCTCTCTCTTGTAGAGTTTGGCAGTTTTTTTGGTTTGGTTTATTCCAAGTTTGGCAGATTTGAAAGACTCTAAGCGCTTCCTCATTGTTCTGTGGAAAATTTCTTTATCTTGTTTCTCATCTTCATTTGATGTTAACTCATGCCGGCTGTAGAGATGTTTGTACTGCAGAAAGGAAAAGGAAACAAATGAAGACATAAAGAAACAGGTAATTAAGCTGGACTCAAGTCATGCCCCCGGCTAAGAGGGCTTTGGATTACTTAGGAACCCTAAGGTACTTCATGGGTTTAACCAACTTCTCTTCAATGACCAATACTAGGGCATCCATTCCCCATCAACTCTGACCCATTTTCTATTCAGAGCCCTTCAATAAATCCACTCTGGTGCACGAGGATCTTTAGTTTTGCAATTTATTATTGCAGGACAAAAAAAGCAAAACTGATGGGCCTAAGCTGGACTACTGTAATTCACTGTCTCATTGGCTTTTGCAGAAGCAAAAGAATGATGTAGCAAAACCCAGGAACTTCCTTTCAGAAGTCAGTCATTGACCCTCACAAGTCATTCACTCTTTTTGGACCTTCCCAATCCAACATAGTGGAAGGGCCCACAGACGCTAAATTATGTTCTCAATTTTTGTCTGTGTGACTGCAGAAAGAAGGAGGCAGGGTTTTGATGGAGCAAAACCCTCTGCTTGCTCATGGGGTCAACCATGCTGGACAATGCTGGCAGAACAGGCTCACTAGCTCCCTCTCCCAACTGCTCTCCATCCCTTCCTACCCCAACTCCAGCTGCTTTGGGCTGGGGTGTGAGAGAGGGAATTTAGGCCCTGGGTGTGTTCACACCACCCTTCATTTGCAGACATGTTGGGGGTGGGGAAGGGAGGGTACACCTTTATGTCAGCTTGCTCCCTGCTTTGAGAGGAGTTATGCTGAATAGTGTTGTTAATTTGTTAAGTCTATCAAAGCCTATCAAAGAAGTCCAAAGTATCAGCACTAATAAAAACTCTGGGCATGGTGTATACAGTGACCATTCACCTCTTGTCTGGGTTTATAAAGATATTGCTGCAGTGTGTGGTGAGTGACAGTGTCCTCTGTATCCCGAATACTCTTTCTCCTCTGCTCCAAAGCCTGCATGTCCAGGCAAACCGTGCTGACATTTTCTCTCCTCAAAAAGGAAACAAACAAACAAAATGTATTATTTCTCAACTATGAGTAAGTCTGGACTGCTGCGATCACCAAAGTGCATGACTGTACCAGGGCCTAAAGGCCACAATTCTTTCATCCCAAGTTATGTTCCCTCTTAATTCATATGTAGAAAAGTGCTTCAGCTGACTCATGGTACCAAGTCAATACACAGGCCTAGTTTCTCCACTTAGAAAAAGAAAGGGTGCTAGCCTGCTAGCTCTAATGTTTTATGCTCCAGCAGCGGTAGAGCCAGGGTAATGATTCCAGACATTTTCCGCTGCTGCCTTTGATGCCTGTCCCCTAAGTGACCCTGTTTCATTTTATTATCATTTAGAAATGGGAAGACAAGCACAGTTTGACTTGATTGTTTTGCATAAGAGGAAGGAGACTGAACTGATGTAGCTTACCCCACTACTTCTCTTCTTCCCTTTCTGAGTGGATCCTTGACAGAAAACACAGTCGGGATTAAGTGTAAGCGATCCAACTGCACCTTAGCCCAGGACTAAATACGTAATCGGTGCACTCATTGATTGACTGTTATGCTTGTCACAGGTCTCAACAGAACATTAGGCACCAAGGGACAAAGACTCTTCCTTTCCTATCAGTTTATTTTCTTCTTCTTTAAAGCTGGTCAGCAACACCATTGAAAGAGAAACAACTTTGGTGTCGCTTTCAAGGCTATGGAGAGGGATGGGAGACCACAGGCATGGTTTGCTCCTGACCTATCCAGTCCCTTCTGCACACGTACCCAGACACTCATCCATCTGACATACTTTCTATTGAAAGAAAACCCAGTGAACAGAATACTTACAGTAAGTAAGAGACTGAGGCTTCTACAGTAGACGGACGAGGGGTGCTGAAGTCCACATTGACAATGTTGTCAGTACTTGGTGAACGGATAAATGCCAGGGACCCTCTTCGCTCTCCCTGTTATGGATTTGGAGAAATATTTCATGTTAGTCAAACTGAGTAGTGCCTAATATTGATTGTGGGGTTGGAAATCAGCCTTGACTCTTTGTTAATAAGAACCAATCATTTATAAGCTCACTGCCCCTCTCCTCTCAGGCTACTCAGTCATCCTTCTGGGAATGAAAGGTCAATCTAATCAAAGTTCTGAATGATAGGTACAGTATATCTGCAGGCCTAGAGAAGAAGTGAACGTTCCTGCCACACTAGTTCCAGCTTCCATGAGGGGAGTCAGTATAGGATAGCTTGGAGTAGTGGAAAGAGTCCTGGTTTATGGGTTAGGAATCATGGGTCTGAGGTCCAGGTCCAGTGCTTCCTCTTTTGTGTTGTAACGAGGCACAAGCTACTATGTCCCAGCTGCTTCTTTTAAAATATGGATCAGAATGCTTACATAACTTTCTTCATGGAGTTGTTATGAGGAAAGAGCTTCATCAATCTTAAAGTGTTGCTATTGAATCAAAGTGCAAATAATTGGTAGAAGATGCAGTAAGACAGATTCCAGCCTGGTTTGAGGAAAAGCTCCCTGACAATGAGAATGATCCAAAAATGGGATGGGCTGCCCCATGGCGCAGGGGAAGCCCCTCACCTTAAAGAAGAGACTGGATAACACTTGTTGGACATGTAGATGGAATTCTTGGTCAGAGGCGAGCCATACTCTGAGATTCTTTCATTCTGTAACTGACACTTCTGAGAGCTTTAGGTGGGTCAGAGACAGCCAACAGCATCCTGTTCTTTGCCATCTTGGCAGTATTTACTGCATGCTCAGGGGAAGGAGGGAAATACTAGAGCACTGAAAATGAGAGAGAGAGAGAGAGAGAGAGAGAGAGAGAGAGAGAGAGAGAGAGAGAGAGAGAGAAGAAGAGGCAAGAAGAGAAAGATGGAAAGATGGAGGAAGAGAGGAAGAGGAGAAGAGAGATGGGAAGACAGAGAAAGAAGAAGAAAAAGAAGAGGCAAGAAGAGAAAGATGGAGGAAGAGAGGAAGGGGAGGAGAGAGATGGGGAGAGAGAGAGAAAGACTGAGAGGAAGAGAGGGCTAAAGGGGGGAAGAGAAGGAGGGGAAAGAAGAGTGAGAGAAAGGAAGAGAAGAGAGGAGAAAAGAGAGAGATGGAGAGAGAGAAGGGGAGAAAGAGGAAGAGAGGAGAGAGGAAGAAGAAGAAGGAGGAGGAGGAGGAAAAGAAGAAGAAGAAAGAGGAGGAAGAGGAGGAGGAGGAGAAGGAGGAGGAGGAGGAGGAGGAGGAGGAGGAGGAGAAGAAGAAGAAGAAGAAGAAGAAGAAGAAGAAGAAGAAGAAGAAGAAGAAGAAGAAGAAAAAGATGGAGGGAGAGAGGAGGGGGGAGACAGATGGGAAGGGATAGACAGAGGGAGGGGAAGAGGAACTAAAGCATGGAGAGATAGAGGGGAGGGAGAGGGGGAGAGAGAAGGGAAGAAAGAGAAAGAGAAGGGGGAGAGAGAGTGAAGGAGAGAGGGAGAGGGAGGGAGGGGGAAAGAGAGAGAGAGATGGAGAGAGAGAGAGAACCCAAACTAATGCAGAAGTTGTAATATAATTCAAATTTTTAAGATTCTTGAACGGCTGCTTGAAGTAACCAGTTAGATAGTTAATAATTATCTAGTGCAAGAAAGAAACTGGGGGGGGGGAGGGTGGAAAGTCCATGTGGGAGAGAACAGTTCATTTTAAGCTCCTGAAAAATATTACTGAATATTATTGTATTGTCTTTGGTATCAAATTTACATTTAAAATGTATATTAAATGTCACCTCTCATTTACAACCAGAAAACTATCCTTTTATCAAGTCACATGAGCAAATGCTGGCTTCTACAAAGTTTCTCCTCAGTATTTAATTAGCTACACATAAGGTCACCAAGAGAAGAGGAGGGTTAGAGTTTGGGGTAGGCTGAGTTGGAGTAGGAGGAGAAAGGGAATGCTCTGTGCTCATGTTGCCCAAGCCCCAATATTTTTAGTTTCATGGATTCAGGTTAAAATGAGCATTAAGGACTGTGCTGAAGGAAAAAGAAGTCACAAAAAAGCACTCTAAAGGAGATATGGAAATGGAGAGTGCAGACCCAATGTCTTTGCCTTGGTGATGGGTGGGAGTTTTGACAGTAGGACCTGTGGGTGTTTCTTAGTTATTATCCAGCAGTCACCTTCCTCTCTCCTCCTGGCAGCCTCCCCAAGCTATTGGCTATTAGCAGAGCTTTGGGGTCCAGGACAACCCACAATTCCAAAGGCTTGAATGCTTGCTCAGAAACACAAGTCCCACAGATTAGTTCATGAGTGTGTTTAGGTTTCCAGCGGGAGCTATATACTCGTTCTGCTTTCTTAAAAGACATTTGGATTTGGACCCACAGTCAAATCACAAGAGCACGGGTCATTCTAGAGCCAGCAAACACCTTAGAGATCATCTCATCCACCTCTCCCATTTTTGAAAAGAAAACAGAGGCACAGAAACTTTGAATGGCTAGCCCGGCATGACATAGGTGGTCATTAAATCCTGGATCGGCCCTCTGGCTTCAAATTCAATGCCCTTTCCATTATACTACACTTGCTGCCAGCCACCTCCCGCTGTGAATAAAGGGCACTCGGGACCAAGGCTCCATGCTGTGGGGCATGTTTTTCACTGAGAGATAATCGAAGTTATTGTACAGGAACAGCACTGGCTTTGATCCTTGATAATCGTGACCTTTGATAGCGCAGAGTGTTCATGAGGGCTCTTGTAATCTGAGAACCACGTGAGCACTTCAGGAAGAGCAGGGATTTAATAGCACCCAGTGCCATGTGGTAGGATTTACTGTCCTGTTCTGAGAGGGTCACAGTCACAAAGGGACCAGAATTATCATCTTTTTCATGGAGTTTCCTTAGCACCTTTTAACAGGTAGATAAAGATTGTGACAGACAGTGAACACCAAAGATGTCAAAAGGAGAATGCCTTGCATTCCACTCGAAATATCTCTGCGCATATTCCCTCACTTCTTTAGGTTTCTTTAGGGTTTTTGAATCACTTTGAAGTACATTATCTTATTTGAGCTTCACCACCACCCTGTGAAATGGCTGACAATGGCTCCTCACACATATGCAACACTTTACAAAGTGCTTTCCTTTCAGCAAACTATTTTTCCTTCAGAAATTATTTTAATTTGTGTATTGTTTCCTTCTGTTTCCTCATTGTAAAAGGTGGCTAATGATATCATCTACCTCTCAGGGTTGTTGTGAGGATCCAATAAGATAATATTTGTAAAGGCTTAGCACAGTGCCTGGCATGTAGTAAAGGCTATTTAAATGTTGGCTATTGTTATTATTATTATTCTTAACATGTGCTTTTTATGGAATCATCATTTACAGTCTCTCACTGCCTGGCTTCCACTTGTCTAGCTTTGCCATTGGGAGAGATTCTTTTTCTCTTTAATTTAAAAAAATATATTTTCCCCACAATTACATGTAAAAACAATTTTTAACATTTTTTTGAGTTCCAAATTCTCTCCTCTTTAATCTAAGGAAGAACCATTCATGAGGTCCTTTACTACCTGCAATTAGCTTTACTCTCTTCCTCTTCTTCCTACTCTATGCAGCAAGCAAAAAGGAGAGCTCTCTTAAAAAGAATCAGCAGTTGAGTTGTTGCTGTTTCCTCCACACTGGATATGTGGAATTTCACTAGCAGCATTTGGCTACATTTGGAAAGTGGTGCTCTGGACAGTCACAGTCATTCCCCCAAGCTTTGGGCATTTCAATGCAGTGAGAACGTTTTACTGCTGTTGCTCCCTATATAGGCAGTTTGTCTTGTCTCATCCAACATGTGGCGGACTGATAGTCTGGTATTGTTGGCGTTAGTCTCAAAGGAAGAGTGGAAGTCATAAAGTTCGTGTAAAATTTGCCTTATCTGTCCCTTGCCTGCACTAATGTCAGAAATAGCTGCCACGGTTTGTTCTTTTTTTTTTTTACTTTTCAACATCTATTTTTTTAAAACCTTGAGTTCCAAATTCTCTCCCCTCTTCCCTTCCCTTTCACCCTCCCTAAGAAGTCAAGCAATTCAACATGAGCCACATGTGTATCATTATGTATAACCCTTCCACAATACTCATGTTGTGAAAGACTATATTTTGCTTCTTCCTAACCTGTCTCCCTTTATTGAATTTTCTCCCTTGACCCTGTCCCTTTTCGAAAGTGTTTGTTTTTGATTATCTTCATCCCCATCTGCCCTCCCTTCCATCATCCCCCCTTTTTTTTATCTTCTTCCTCCTTCTTTCCTGTGTGGTAAGATACACAACTGAGTATGTATGGTATTCCCTCTTCAGG
>CM053622.1:293973260-294029184 GCA_028646595.1 Phalanger gymnotis | reverse complement strand
GAAAATAAGATACACAGGCAATGGGGCATAGAAATTTATCTGGCCCTACAAGAAAGAAAAGGAAAAGGGGATGGGAGGGGAGTGGGGTGACAGAAGGGAGGGCTGACTGGGGAACAGGATAACCAGAATATACGCCATCTTGGAATGCGGGGGAGTATAGAAATGGGGAGAAAATTTGTAATTCAAACTCCTACGAAAATCAACTCTGAAAACTAAATATATTAAATTAAAAAAAATTAAAATAAAAAAAGAGTACACATTAATAGATTGATGTCATCTTGGCAAAAAGTCTCTAGGGGAGTGTCTCAGATATCTGAGCTTGGTTCTATGCTCTGTGAGAATTTTATCAGTGACCTGAATAAAGTCATAGATGGCATGCTTATCAAGTTTTCGTATTACACAAAGCTAGGATGAATAACTCACACAGAGAACATAGAGATACAATAGAGATTAAAAAAAGTTCTTGACAGGTTAGATTATTGGGCTGAATCTAACAAGATCCAATTTAATCGGTCTGAATATGGTCTTAATCTTGGGTTCCAAAAATTAACTTCATAAGAAAAAGATGAGGGAGATACATGTGTGTGTATATGTATATATATGGATATACATATCCATATACACATATATTTATGTTTTATCTCCTACTTTAAAAAGAAATATCACAAATCTCTTTTATTAACTTTCTGGCCCCTTTCTATTAATTTTCTTCCCTCCAACAACAGTTCTCAAGTGAGTAACTTATTTTGTTGCTTCCAAGTCTTCATGATTTGACCCCATCCAAATCCCTTGCAATATGGCTTCTGTTCCCACCACTCTACAGAAAGTGGTATGGAAGATCATTATGACTTCCTTAAGGCCAAATCCAAATATATATTTTTTTCTCAATCTGTATCTTTGGAAAAGTTATACACATACAAATACATACATATATGAATATGTGTATTTGTGTGTGTATGCCTCCCCCATCTTTTACTTATAGTTAACTATATATGTGTGTACATGTGAGTCTATATATGTATGTATATACACATATAGACTCACATATATCTCTTTTAAGAGGATTTTGTGGGTATTAGTGGACTGCAAGAGAAGCTAAGGTAACACTGGGCTTCATTAGGAAAGGCATAATATCCAGGACTAGGGAGGCAAAAACTCCCTTACTCTGCTCTGGTCAGACTGTACCTGGAGTTGTATGTTGACTTCTAAGAACCACATTTTAAGAAGGAAATTGATAACTGGAAAATATCCAAATGGAAGTGAACTAAGATGGTGAAAGGCCTGAGGAAGATTAAAGATACTATGCCAGATAAGAATTGAAGAATTGGAGACCTTTGTCCTGAAGGAGACTTGGAGTGGGATATTATAGCTGACTTCATATACATGAAGGGCTGCCAGGTGGAAAGTGGAATTACACTTTTTTGCTGGGCCCTAGAGGGCAGAATTAGAAATGATGGGGAGAAATTGAAATGAGACAAATGTTGGCTTACTGTAAGAAAACATCCTAAGAATGAGAGTTATCCTAAAATGGAATGAGTCATCCACAAGAGAGTCTGAGTTCCTCCTTACTAGAAAGTTTCAGGCAAGGCTAGTAGAAGCTCTATGTCAGATATGTTGAAGAGAGGAGTCTTGTTCAACTAAGGGTCAAACTAAATAGTAGCTGAGTCCTTCCAGTTCTGACAGTGAATGATTTTGTGTTTCTCTAAGTTACTGAAAGGGAGAGACTGAAGATTCAATTCAATTCAATAAACATTTATTAAACTCTTACTGTGTACCAGATACCCTCCCTCAAAACTTTTATTCTATGGGAAGACAACAATATATACTCAGATTTTAAAAAATCACAAAATAATTATGAGTGGGAGGGCACTTACAGTTGGAGGGTAGCAAGAAAGGTCTCACGTGGGAGGTAGAGTTTAAATTGAACCCTGAATGGAGCTAGAGATTTTTTTAAAAAATGGAGATGAGGAGGGAGAATATTTTGAGCATGGGGAGTTTGGGGACAGACAGTGTGCTAGGCATAGAGACAGGAGAAAGAAGAACATGAGGGGAAGAACATGAGGAGAGTGACTCAAAACTAGTTTGTGAAGACAGATTGGAGGTAAATGCTGAAGGACTTCAAGTGCTAAACAGGGGGATTGCTATCTTCTCCTAGTAGAGGCATAAGCTGCCACTTAGGTGGTGGCTGTGTGAGTGAAGAGGTGACAGACATGAGGTAAGTTATGGTGACAACCAAAAAGACTCAGCAAACTATTTTGCTAAGTGGAGTGAGAGGATGCTCCTAGGCTGTGACAGTGAATGAATGGCAGGATTGGTAGTGCCTGCAGTGGAAAGGGTGGTCATGTAGAGGGGCTGATTGGTGGTGGCATGGGAGCAGGGAGGAGAGTGAGTTCAGTTCTGGACGTGATGAATTTGAGATGCCTTGTGGAAAATCCAGATAGGGACACCTAGGCCTGGAGCTCCAGAGAGAAAAGAGGGCTAAAGATGCTGATTTGGAAGTAATTTGCATAGGGATGGTAACTGAAGCTATGGGAACTGATGAGATCACTGAGAGAGTGAAAATGGAAAAGAAGAGGGCCCAGAATTGAACTCTGATTTTACAGATACCAGGGAGAAGGGTTATAAGGTCAGCAAAGTCTCTTAGGAGGTGGGATGGCATCAGGAGCACAGGTGGAAATGTTGGTTTTAGAGATGAGGTAGGGTCACCTCTTCCTCTCAGACAAGAGGGTAGAAAGAGAGGATAGATGTAGAGACAGAGATATGTTAAAATGAAGATTGGGATGCTTGAGGCTTCACATCAGATGACTCTAATTTCTTTCAGAAATGTAAGAGGCAAAGTCATGCAGTAAAAATGAGGGTTGAGGGAAATCACATTGGAAACTTCGGGAAAGGGAGAAAATTGGACATAGTTGAGATACTGAGTGATCCTCGGAGTAACTGAGAGGTGAATGATAGCGCTGTCAACTAGGAAATGTAGGCCCACACTTAACACAGCGCCTGGCACATAGTAGGCACTTAAAAATGTTTATTGATGGAGACTAAGACTTAAAATGGCTAAATTTTCAGTTTTGAATTTCCTCCAACAAAACATGGTGGCCCAGGTGTAGAAGTGGAGAAGGCGAGTAGTGAGCCACCCAGGACTGGAATTGAGCATGATGGCAGAAAGTCACAGAGGCAAGGGAATTTTGGTAGTGAAGAGAGCAGTTACTACTATAATCAGAGAGGCAGATTGATCTGTGGGGCAGGAAAGTCAACCATTCTAACAAGTACACCAGCTTCTCCTCCCACTCCAGAATAGCCTGTAAGGCAGCAGGAGAGAGAGAAAAAATAAATGGGAGCGCTCAGCTGTTGGGTTGGCGTTGATGCATTGAACTGTGCTGACTGAGCTGTTTGTTTTGGAAAGAAAGACAGTGAGAGGGCTGTGTGAGACTTCTTTGTGACTAAAAATGTACTGCCGGGGAATCTGGCTAACTGAACAGCTATCCCTACATGACTGTTTTGTTCCCCGTACCGACGTTGTCCCTAGGGAAAATTTTATTAACAGGGCCATGGTGAAAGGTACATAGCTTAGACATAGCATACACAGAAGGCCTGGGCAGTGATGCCTACACTACAAGGTCAATGATGGCTTTGTCCTTGACAGTACATTCACAGCCCTTTCCTGATCATACCCTTGTACTTGTGCCAAAAGTAATGGGACTCTGATGATCACGCTGAAGGTGAGGAGAGATCTTTGGACTAGAACTCAGAAGACATGGGTTCTAGGGCAAGTGATCTCATCTTCCTTGGTCTCAATTTCCACAACTGTAAATTGAACAGCCAATGTCCCTTTCATCGCTAAAACCTATGACTATATGAAAATAATAGATCCTGGAATTGAGTCTGGTGAAGTCAGAAAAGCATGTGGGCAAGTGATAATAGGTGCCAGTGTGAGTACAAAGGGCCCATGATGTGTTCAGAATAAGGAAACTGGGAGATAAGACAGTCGTGGCCAGGCAGAGGTACCACTGCACTGAGATTGCAGAAGGCGCCTAGGGATGATGCCACCCAGAGCAGGGTCTGTTAGGTTGCAGTGGAGCTGAGAGAGAAGCAGAACAATATCAGAATCTTGTCGAGGCACCTTAGTGGCACAGTGGGTAGGGGTCAGGGGCTGCAGACAGGAAGACATGGGTTCAAATCCAGCCTCAGACACTGGGGAAGTCACTTAATTTCTTTTTGCCTCTGTGTTTTCAACTGTAAAATGGGGATAATAACAATACCTACTTCCCATGGTTGTTGTGAGGATCAAATAAAATAGTAATTATAAAGCACAGTGCCGGACACATAGGTACTACATAAATGTTAGCCATTATTATTATTATTAATTATTATTATTATTATAGGTGGGATATGTATGAAGGTTTTAAAGAGGTAGCAGGCAAAGCCCTGGGCAAGCTTCTCCAGTGGGATTTCACCTACGTTATCCTGACACCTCTCACTCTCTTATGGCAAAAGCCTTCTTACTGGTCCCCCTGCAGAGTTTTCCCCTCGCTAATCCAATCTCCACCCAACGGTCAAATTGACATTTCGATAACGCACAAATCTAACCATCTAAAGAGAGCATAAATTCCTTGATGGCTGAGGCTGTTTCACGTCTGTCTTTGTATCTCTAGCACCTAGCACAGTGCCTGGAACATAGTAGGGGCTTATTGAATGTTTGTTGATTGACTGAAGCCAGTCCTCTGCTCAGAAAGCTCCCATGGTTCCTTATTACTGCTAGGATAAAATAGAAACTCCTCTATTTGGCATTGAATCCTTGACAATTTTCTTCCAACCTATCTTTCCAGGCTTGTTCTGTGTTCTTCTTCTTCATATACTCTACAACCCAGCTGGACTGATCTGTTTCCTCTTTCCCATATGTGACTTTCCATTTCCTCTCTCCATGCCTTGGTTGTCCTCCTATCTAGAATTCAGGCCTCATTTCCACCTTCAAGAAGGCCTTGCTTCCCTAAAAGCTCAGTTTGAGTGCCACCTCCTACATGAAGCCTTTCCTGCTGGTGCCCTAATTCCTGAAATTATCTTATGTTGCCTTTGTTTGTATTTTGTATTGATTTCTATTAATCAATCAACCAACCAACCAATAAGCAGTTATTAAGAGCCTATTATATGACAAACATTGTGAAGAAGAGCAGCATATAATAAGCATGGAAAAATAGATTGGAGGAAGATTGTAAAGGTATTTACATGTATTCTACAACCCAGTTGAACTGGCTTATTTCCTGTTTCCAAAATATGTGTTGTTTATGGAAAAAAAAATGAAACAGTCTCTGACCTCAAAGAGCTTACCATGCATGCATCAGGGAAGGGATGTGTGTATATGTCTGTATGTGCATATGTATGTATGTGTATATATATGAATACATGTATTGTATATGTATGTATATAAATACTAAAAATATATAAAAATAATATATGGTATTTGGGGGGAGGAAAGCACTAGTAGCTGG
The DNA here is from genome assembly GCA_028646595.1 of Phalanger gymnotis. Taxonomy (NCBI): domain Eukaryota; kingdom Metazoa; phylum Chordata; class Mammalia; order Diprotodontia; family Phalangeridae; genus Phalanger; species Phalanger gymnotis. The sequence goes on along the minus strand of CM053622.1, from coordinate 294,023,698 downwards.
AAGGATAAGGAACTAGAGGAGGTACCTGAGTTGAGTTTTGAAGGAAACAAGAAATTCCTAGGGAGAAGTAAAAAGGGATTCATTTTAGGCATGTGCTATTTGTGCAAATATATATATATATATATATGTGTGTGTGTGTGTGTGTATGTGTGGTTGCATATACACACATATACATAATATTATATTATTATAACAATATGTAATATGTTATTATAATATTAGATAGTCCCATGTAAGAATATTAAATATAATTATAGTTGCAATAAAACTGTATATATTAATTAAAAACATAACAAATAAATATGTAATATATAAGACTATATATAGTATTATATTAATATATTATGTGTTACTACAATAATATAATACATAATATGATATATAGTATAAATAAGATTACAACAAATAGTATATTAATTATATAATATTTATATTGTATATTATCATAATAATATATGATATAATATAATAATGTATTTATGTGTGTATGCTTAGATATACACATATTTTGGGTCTCAATAAAATGAGTGGGTTGGGCTAGTTGATCTCTGAGCTACATTCTCTCCTTGCATTCTAGGTACATGACTAACTTTTGAAGCTGACATCAAAGATGTTGAAATTCTTTCCTATGACATATCCTTCACTGCCACTGAGAATCAAATTGGATAGACCTGGACTGACTAGTAAGATAATCGTAAGATCTTATGGTATCTTTGTACTGAGAGGCATCTTGGAAAGGCATAATTTTTGGAGAAAGACAAGAGAGTAAAAATGATGACTTCCTCAGGTGACACCCTTTGAGAGATGGTGTCAAAGCAATGAGCAAATGTCAAAGCCTTAAGAATGGAAATAGAGTGAGATACTCAGAACCTGTGGCTTGTCAGTTAGACAGTGTGCACTAGACAGTAGCACTAAGCCTTGGTAATTCCAAAGAATGCCACTCAGTAAAACTAGAAACAGGGAACACAATTAGACAACAGCCACCTAGAATTATTAAATTGTTCTGCGACTAAAGACAAAGTGTGAGGGTTACGGTTGAGTCCAAAATACTTTTTGAAAGTACCTCAGCGACATAGCTAATAGCATCCTTCAGGTTGAGCTCGTGGAAAACATTCAGAATCCGGTCTCTGGACTTTTGGGCTGATCTTCTCATCAGTAATTTACTTAGGACTTTTCTATCAAAATTGGACCACCTAAAGATGCAAACAAAAACATTGGACAGCTGGAGCGGGTACAATACCTTCAGCATCTTCAGGCCTCAGTTTCTTTGTCTATAAAGTGAGGAGACTGGACTAGACAGTAGCTACTTATACTGCACTTTTATGTTTGGAAGCACTTTATATGATATCATATTTAATCCTCATAATGTGAGGAATGTTTTACCATCCCTGTTTTATGGGGAAGAAAGTTGAGGCTCTGATAGGTGATGGGAATTTATCCCTTGGGCCCACAGTTCATCAGGGTCAAAGGCTCCAAGACCAAGCTCCCTGTCCACCATGCTGCCTCCATAAAGGTGACTCTACAGTCCCTTCTAATTTGAAGGTTCTAACACTCAAAGTCTCTCTGAATCTCTGTACTTTTATGCTATTTGAAATTATGCTTTATGCTTATATGCCTGATTATGCTATATTATGAAAATATCTTTATGCTACTTGATAAATGTTCTTAAATTATTCCATACATCTCAAACCAGATCCTCTGTTTCTTTTGTATTCTCTAATACAAATTAATTTTGTAATAAAACCCTATGTTTTTATTGAATGCAATGGGTGCTCAACAAATATTGTTGACTATCAACATCACTCTTAAATCTTTTATTTTCCAGTAAGATTTTGGGAATTCTTAATTTGAAAAGGCCTTCATAAGATTAAATTTTTATAAAGGCAGACACATTTAAGGATATAAATAAGCATGTAAAAATAAATGGTTATTAAAACAGTAAAATTAATAGAACAAATAGAAGCTGAGACAAATAGACACATTATATTTTCTTAAATACTCAACTTCATTAAGAGGAACTAAAACTACTTACTTGTCTCTTAAGTAATTGTGTCCTATTTGTCCAGATATATCTTCAATGGCAGAGAGAATATGATCGAAAGCCTTTAAAAATGAAGGTATTTCCATTAATATCCTTTAGAAACTGGTGGGGGTTTTTTTTGTGTGTGTTCTCTTTTCTCATTTTAGTCTCTCCTTGCTCATGTTCCCATTTCGACACCTCCTTCCTTCTCCTTTGTCCCTCCCATTAGATTAAGAGGGGTCACTCTTTTTCAGGAATTAACAGGTCTTGAAACTAATGCTTCCTTGGCTCCATCTCATGGCCTGGAGCACACGAAGGCAACACGAAAGGGAAGCCAGGATCACAAAGGGCAATCTCTGGGTAAATGCGGGCACCAGTGGTGCTCCTCGGTCTGATTCACCTGACTGATACTAATGCCTCTTTTCTGTCTCACTGCCCTTGTGAGTTCTTACTCTGCCATGAAGCTTCTCATTGAGCTTCGGTTCTCGGTGCTCACTCCTCTTCACCTTTAGCCATTGCACCAGGGGTTTGATTGTCAGACCCTGCAAGATCAGAGAAACTTACAGTGAATCCTCAATTATCTGTAAACAATCTACCCACATTTTGGCACTGAATCCTACTTTAAAAGTCTGCTGTCATTTTGCAACCACTCTCTTTTAATAATTTGTTGTCATTGTTGTTGTTTTCTGGTTCATTCGCTATTGGCCATCAGGGCTTGCACTGCTTAATTAAGCAATGATGGACTGTCAGATGGTCTATGGTAGTCTGCCTCTGGTCCCAGGCATTACTGTATCAATACAGATGTTCCACTAGAATTAAGTTATCAGGCAAAAACCCTCAGAAAGTTCTACCAAAAATATATATAAATCAGCAAGACCTTCTCTCATCATTAGTATGTCTCATCATATGCTGCAGTTGCCAAATGACCAAGAACATAAATTCTTCCAGCAGAAAGTAGTCTAAAGTATTTTGTAGTGAGTTGCTTATTAGAGGGGAAATATGGAACATAGGATTATAGGATCATAGATTAAAGTTGGAAGAGATTTCAGAGACCGGCTACTTCAACATCTTCATTTTACAGATGAGGAAACTGATGTCCAGGGAGGTTAAGTCACTGGCTCAAGGTCACATAAGCAACTAATGTCAGAAGTAAGATTTGCCCGGGTCCTCTGAGACAGTGAGAAGAGATTTTGAGGTGTGAATTAAGGGAATATGATCTAGATGAAAAAGAAATGTGAAAAGCCCCTGGAATTCCAGAATATTGAACTGAACTGTTTGTATAATACAACCTTTACTGATGCCTATGGTCAATACTATTCAACTCAACAAGAATTTATTAAGCAGTTGCTCTGTGTAAGCTACTGTGCCAAGCAAAGACAAAAATGAAATAGTTTCTGCTCTCAAGGAACTCATGTTCTGGGGCTCTACCTCATTGGTTCACCACTACCCTACTTTAAAAACTTTTTTTGACTTCTCAAGTCCTGCTGCTTATATTTTCAGGTAGAAATCTAAATACTTTACTACCTCACCTCTGCTGAGAGAAGCAAACTGGAATGGCTGAAGCAAAGAGCTGAATAAGAAGTGGGTCCTAGCTCTTCCTCAGTCAGGTTTTCACAGAGTAGCTTACGTTTTTTGAAGTTAATTTTCAGAACATCAGTTACACCTGCAGTCAAATCTTATACGTAAATAATATTTCAAGGCTTTACAAGCTCATCTACATGAGCTGTATGAGCAATTCATCCACCAATGTGGAGGATTATAACCTATAATTTAACGGGTCATCTTTGAGAGCTACTATGGCCAAAGAGTCTATCACTCTGCAGCCAACCTGGTGTAAAGCATTTCCTACTTAAATTTGATTAGGTTGGTCCTTACACGAAAGACAAACAATTAATCACTGGAAGAATATTCTGAAGCTTGTGTTCTGATTGCATAGCTTTCAGATCTCAGGGTCACAACCATGCTATGATGAAATGGAGGGGAGCCCCAGGCCTGTAGGGGAAGATGTATTCAAATCTAAGTTGTATGAAATATATTCCAAAGCCAGAAATGAATGGCTATTGGATCACATGCCATCCTGCATTACCCACATCTTTGCTTTTCTCCTTATGTGTGAATAATCAAGGGATGACTGTGTGTATGAATAAGCACTTGACTGACTCAAACTCATGTTATTCTAGTCTATAGAGAAAAAGGAAATGAGGCTGAAAGAAATGTGCTTACGCTACAAATTTTAACTTATATAGCCTCCAAAAGTTTCCTTTTAGAGAAATCAGAATGTTAGACAATTGTGGTAGCCTTTATATTTAAAGTTGTTAGGCAGAGTAGAGAGAAGGGTAGATATGTTCTCCTTTTTCATAGCAGGGGCACTGGGAACCCTGATTGAAGATCAGACCAGCGGAAGAGCAGGAACTATCTAGTCAGGACATCTTCATTCCTCCCCACCCTGTCCATCTCCTTTCTCTCTTTTACTCCTTCCTCTTGCCTGTTGTTCTTCTCCCTTTTTATTTCTTTTCTGTCTATGCCTCAGACCTGTCAATAGCACTAATACATTTTGGTAATGAAGCTCAGTATAAAGATCTTGGTAGTCCCTGCATTAGGCACAGCTAGGTGGCACAGTGGATAGAGTGCTGGGTGTGGAGTTAGGAAGATTTGAGCTCAAATCCAGCCTCAGACACTTACTAGCTGTGTGACCCTGGGCGAGTCACTTAACCCTGTTTGTCTCAGCTCCTCACCTGTAAAATGAGCTGGAGAAGGAAATGGCAAACTGTTCCAGTATCTTTGCCAAGAAAATCCCAAATGGAGTCACAAAGAGTTGGGCATGATTGAAATGACTGAACAAGTCCCTGCATTAGAATACGCTACACCTATTTATGTCACACACACTAGGTTGACAGTGTAGCAGATCTAGACCATGGTCAATATTGTATGTCACTGACAGGGAATGGGCCATCTCTAGCATGGGTCCTCTCTACTTTTGGATTATCTTTTTTAAAAAACATTTATTCAAAAAAAATCCTCTATAAACTAGTTTTTGGCAGAAATCTGGCTCCCAGGGAGAACTTTGGATATGAACTCAACGTTATCTCGAGGGGCTTTGCTCATGAGATATTGTCTTCTATCACTCAAGTCTCTGATTTAGGGAAAGTCCATCCCATTAGAATAAAATGAAGCCTTTTAGCACTCACAAAACTAGCCTTAGTAACAGCTACAACAGGCCTGTTTTCCCGCATTCCAGATGTACCTCAGGGGCATTTTGAGCTTCAGGTTAATAATGGGATAAAATGTTTTGAATGCATTGTGCTAGGAGCTTGCTGCTACTAAATTTACTAAGCCCATTTCTTCATGAAATAGGGACCAACAAAACCTGTTCCATCAGAACTCTCAGCATCTTGCATATGCATGCTCACTGAGCTGCCTGTTTGTTTACAAGGGTTTTGTGTCACAGAAAGATTATTCACTAGACCTGGATCTCAGTAGGTAATAAATTGCTCACTTTTCTTACGTCACTGATTCTTTTAATTCATTTCAAGGTTATTTGGAAAATTACTTCTTCCCACACACAAAGAGCATAAAAAAGAAGTCAGAGCTCCTTCAGAAAGAGAACTCTTATCCCTTTCTCTATTGTGGGTTCAGGCCCATGAAGAAAAACATTCTATTTTCCTCAGGGAAAGGAACAATAGACATAAGCTATGACTATACTGTAATAGTGCATTTATGCCATCATAAATATTTTTGTTGTTTTTCTAGTGCTAATTAGTAATATCTGTTAATAACATTTAATATAAAATGTCTTGTGCTCAATTGGGGTAGGGTCGCTGTCCTGGATATGCCAGTATTAATGAAAGGAAGTTGTATGGGGAAGCTGTAATGACATCTTGGCTCTGCTGTCTCACCCTCCCAGCCCCAACCCAGGACCACCAAAGGAGAAAATAAAACCATCTCTACCCTCAATTACTCATATTAAAGATGACTTGTTCTTACTACTTGTCCACATACACTTCCCTGATCACAGAAGGAAAAATAGGGCTCCTCATTATTTGTTGTCGTCCAGTCTTTTTTTTTTTCAGCTGTATTTGACTCTCCATGACCCTATTAGGGGTTTTCTTGGAAAAGATTCTGGAGTGCTTTGCCATTTCCTTCTCCAGCTTATATTTAAACAGATGAGGAAACTGAGACAAACAGGGCTAAATGACTTGTCAGGGTCACACAGCTAGTAAGTGTCTGAGGCCAGATTTGAACTTAGGAAGATGAGTCTTCCTGACTTTAGGCCTGGCTCTCTATTCACTGCTCCACCTAGCTGCCCCTTCATTATTATTAGTACGGTCTAAAACAACAGATGTAATCTTTAATCAATAAACATTTCTCAAGCATCTATTACACACAACTAGTGGGTTTTTTTTGGATGCTATGGGGTATTCAATAAAGTTTAATCCTGATCTATGAAGCTCTTATAATCTAGTTAGGGAGAAAAGATGAGCGAAAAAATTTAGTAACCAAAACAATATCCTCCACCAGAGTATTGAATCTAGTGGAAACTCAGCTTTCTGGAGTCTTTAACAAGTGAGTCCTTCTGGTAGCTATGAATTAACTCTTTAAATGCAAGAGTTTAAATTGTTTAAAACCCAAAATTTGGAAATCTTTCTAAAATGGACTGTATGCTTTCCTGACTTAAACATGGAGTATATTAACTGTATTTTAAAAAGTTTCATGAGTGATAATTATGAATAGAAGTGCCCAGTACACATCATAACCCCAATATAGATATAGTACTGAACCTTGTGTCCATTACTTCTGTCAGGAAGTAGGTAACACACTTCATCATCCGTCCTCTGGAGACATGGTTTGACCATTGCATTGATCAGACTTCTTAAGACTTTCATAATTGTTTTTCTTTACAACATTGTTGTCCTTGTATAATATATGTTTTCCTGGGTCAGCTCCCTTCACTCTATCATTCCCTATTACCCAGGATTCTCTGAAAACTTCTCTTTCATCATTTCATACAGCATAATAATAACCCTTCTTCCTCCTTTCTACACTAGCATATCCCTTCTACCTTCTCTCTTTTCTTAAAATACTCAGAACAGAACCAATCCATCTCCAGTGTCTCCATTTTTCTTATTTAATTATCTTAATACCCTTTAAAGACATTGCATTTTTTCCCTACTTTAGAATAATAGATCATCGTCATACAGCTCCAACTATTTGAAGAAATTTACCTTTATGGATTTCTCCTGATTCCTGTTCTTGTACTTCAAAGTTCCAAATCAGTACTGATTTTTAAATAAAAAATACTTGGAAGTCCTCTATTCCATTAAAGGTATATAGATGTATAGATATACGTATACACATACACATATACATATGTGTATATGTATATGTATATACATACATATATACACATATATTTTTTCACATAGGGTTCTATTCAGCTTTGCAGAGTAAGGCATTTTTGGTTATAAGTTTCCATGTTTTTCCTTTTGGAATACTGTGTTCCAAGATCTCATCTTATCTATAGTAGACATTGCCAGGGTCTATGGCATACTCAGGGCAGTTGGGTGGTACAGTGGATAGAGTGTGGGGCCTGGAGTCAGGACGACCTGAGTTCAAGTATAGACTCAGACACTTGCTAGCTGTGTGACTCTGGGCAAGTCACTTAACCCTGTTTGCCTCAGTCTCTTCATCTATAAAAGAGCAGGACAAGGAAGCATCCACTTTAGTATCTTTGCCAAGAAAACCCCAAAATAGGGTCACAAACAGTCAGACATGACTAATTAATTAAACAACAACATGATCCCCACCGTGGCTCTCTGATATTTCAAATGCTCCTTTCTATATGCTATGGTACTTTTTCTTTGATAGAGGAGATCTGGATTTTGACTAGGACATTTCTGGGACTTTTCCTTTTGAGGTTTCTTTCAGAAAGTGATTGGTATAGTCTATTTTTACTTTGCCCTCTGGTTCTAATAGATCTTAGTAGTTTTTATTTGTGATTTCTTTAAATATAATGCCTGCTTTTATAAAAACCATGGTTTTCAGAAATTCCCATGATTCTTTTTTTCACACATACCCCCCAACCCAAGGAATCCCCACATTGGCCATGTCCTGCGTATCCTGCATTTTAATTCCATTATCTCTCTGGCTTGAGGTGATATAATCAGTTTTCCAGACTCAAGGTTTACCATTACATTAATCAGTGTTCTTAAGTCTTTCAAAATTGTTCTTCTTTATAATGTTGTTGTCATGTCATAAATTATTTTCCTAGTTCTACCCCATTCATTCTATATCAAATCATAGAGGTCTTTGCAATTTCCTCTGAAATTATACATTTTGTTATTTGTTAGGGCACAATAATATTCCATTACATGAATATAACATAATTTGCTTAGCTGTTCCTCAGTAGGTAGGCATTCCCTTCATTTCTGGTTTAGAGCTACTATAAAAAGAGCTTCTATAAATATTTTTTTGTATGTACAGTTTCTTTTCTGCTTTTCAAAATCTCTTTGAGGTAAAGGTCTAGTAGTGGTATAGTTGAGTCAATGGAAATGTACAGTTTAATAACTTCTGGGGCATAGTCTCAAAGTGCTTTTCAGATATGCTTTTCAGACACATTCATACCTATTCAACCTATCCATGAGCAATTAATATTTCTCCAATTTTATTTAGGTCTATATTTCTTCATCAGGTGCTTATACTTGAATTATATAGTTCATAGAAGTATCTTGGTGGATAAAGACCTAAATATTTTATACCTTCTATAATTATTTTGAATGGAATTTCTCTTTTTAGGTCTTCCTAGAAAAATTTTGTTGGTAATACACAAAAATGCTGATGATTTCTCTAGATTTGTTTTATATTCTGTAAATTTGGTGAATTTATTAATTGCTTCAATTAATTCTTTGTTGACTCTAGGATTTTCTAAGTAAATCCTATCATTTGCAAAAAATTATAATTTTGTTTCTTCTTTGCCTATATCTATTCTTTTGATTTCTCTTTTCTGTCTTATTGCTATAGCTAGCACTTTAGGCACTATGTCAAATAGTAGTGGTGAGAATGGTCATTCTTGCTTTACACTTGATCTTATTGGAAAGACTTCTAAAGTTCTTTCATTGCATGTAATATTTGCTATGATTTTATATAGATATTATTTATTATATTAAAGAAAAGTCAATTTATTTCTATGATTTCTAGAGCTTTTAATAGAAATGAGTATTGAATGTCATCAAAAGCCTTTTCTGCTTCTATCACTATAATCCATTCTTTTTATTATTTATATTATCAATATGATTTATTATATTTATATTTTGTATGTTAAGTTGACCCCATATGCCTGGTATAAATCCAACTTAGTCATAAATATAATCATTCTAAGAATGCTGCAGCCTGCTTACTAACATTTTATTTAAATGTTTTGCATCAATTTTCATTTCCTTCTCTGCTTAGTTTCTCCATAGTTTAGGTAGCAAGATTACATTTTCACTTTGAGCACTTTTCATTTATAATTTCTTGAAATACAGTATGTAGTCTTTTTATCATTATTTTTCATAAAGTTCAATAATTTACAGATTATTTCTCCTTGAACTGTTTTTCAGATCAGTTGTTGTTAATATATTTCATACCTTTTCTTTCATTGCTATCATTTTAATTTTGTGTTTTTGTTTCAATACTTCTCTCAATGAGTTATTTTCTCTTTAGTTTATTCTAATTTTCTAATTCAGTTCTTGAGTGACATTTTCTATTATTTCTCCTAAGGTGTCAGTTTTCTTTGCCATTCTTTCTACCTTAGCTATTCCATTTTGTATCTCTTGTTTCATTTTTCCAGTTTCTCTTATAGTTCTTGTGTCCAGGACATTTTTTTCCTTCTTCTGTACAATCCTGGGATGGGTGGATGGGTAGATGATTCTCCTCATTTTGTCAGTTAATGGTGCATTTTGCAGTTTTATTGGTGTATTTGCCAGGGCCTGGGCTACTCTAAGCCCTAGTCCATCACCTATTTTCATAATCCTTGAATCCACTTATTCTTAAATTCTCTCTCCTTGAACTATTTTCTAATAAGTTTTTTATATCAGATTTGTATGGTATTCTCTTTTTCAATCTTTTGATTTCATTCTAATATTTCCTGCATTTTCAGGAGTCATTGGTTTCTGTTTGGACTATTCTAGTTTACACAGAGCCTATTAGTTGGGTAAGGTTTCCTACTTCTTAACTTTTTGTGTGCGCCATTGATTCTTTTGACAATCTGGGGGAGCCTTTCTCAGAATGTTTTAAAAAACATAACATACAATATGCAGGATTACATAGGAAACCCATTATTTTAAAATACAGTTACAAAAATGTTAAAAAAATTAAAGACACCCCTGAAAATCTATCTATAGAACCATTAGGAGTTTAAGAACCTTTGATATAGTCTAACTTTCCCATTCCTCTCTTGCCCTATTATATAGACGAAGAAACTAAGACTTGGAGAAGTCAGTTGATTTTACCAATGCCACATGCATGTACCACTATAGTATTTGAATCTAGGTTGTCTGATCCAAATGATCTTTCCACTAAACCACATAAGTATAAACTGATAGTTCCCATCATCACAGGGGCTGATATTCTTTTTCTATCACTAGCTCAACCCTTGGTAGCCAGAGATTTAAAAAAAATAGTGAAAAGTTCTAGAAATGCACATTCAATAGGCAGTGAGAAAATAATTAAGGTTTGGCTCCCTGATATTCGAATCTAACTGAAATTGGAACCTCTTCCTCACCATATGAATTAAGAATTTTTTTAAAAAAATGGCCTCATGGCCAAATTAACAAAATTTTCCTTGTTGTTGGAAAGGAAGTAAATGAAGTCACTTCCCACTTGTGTGGGAAGAATGACTTCTGAATGTCAGCAGAGGCATATATCTACAACACTACCAGCCCATGGAGAACTGCAGAGAAAATGAGCACAGTTTTCTTCCTTCAGCAGTCTGTACCCTACCTGGCTTTCCTAAAGAGAGTTGTACCTAAGCATATGACCTGTGTGTCTTCTTAGCTTCAGCAGGGTATTAAAATGGTACCTACCTATGTGCTTTTCTTCACTGACATGATCCTTTCCTTTTGCCATAAAAAAGGGGGCTACTCTGGCTGGTGCTGAGTAATGCTAGACGAAATATTAACTTGGGCTTTGTTAATCAGCTACAGGCTGAGGAAGAACTTTTTTTTTAAATGCAGGACAAATTGTGTTGGGTCCCATGTGGTGCCACGTGAAAACCTATAAAACGGGTTACTAGTTACTAAAATTACAAAGCCAATTAAGCTTCTGGTGCCTTGAAACACTTTATAAAAATCATTTGCAGCTTATGACCCCCTTGGATTTAGGGACAGCCATTCTGCCTTCGTCCCTTTGTCTAAACACATAAAACCCAGCTACTTAATTACCTGGAATATGACGGTAAAGAACACCACAATGATGGTGGTGCTCACAAAGAGGTTTTTCGCCTTCACTTTCTTTTCATCCAAAAGCACAACCAGGGCATAAGCAACGGCTCCCCTGAGTCCCCCGTATGACATGACCACCTGGTCTATTATCTCCAGCTGAACCATCCGATACTTGTTCAGAAGCCATGTTTGTAAGACTACACCTAGGAAAAAATATGTGTTGTGGTCTCAATACACATAGACACATTTGTTTAATATCTCTGTTCTGAAGTAAAGCTTGGTGGAAAGTTTTTATTAAATTTTGCCAGCCTTGCTATTCAATTTTATCTTATTGCTTAAGACACTGGCTCCCTCCTCCCCCCTGAAGAAAGCTCTAGGGAAAGAATGTGCTATTTTTTACTTTGCCATGGACTCATTTGCTTATTTTTTCATCACTAATCTTCCTGTCAGTCTGTCTAGAAGGAGCAGGCTTAGAAACCCATAGGAAACAGTGCTCAGGGAAACTTACTTCCTTAAATTTGTGTTCACATGCCTAGCAGGTGGATGAAGGGTAGGGATTTGCTTCTACATAGCATGGTAATTCAATTCTCTGGAAAGGTGGAGGATGAGGTAATATAGTTTCACGATTATTTTACAAACTAGGAAATCTCATTAATAGGGTTATCAGAAACAGTTTCTAAACTTCTTGTCCAACATTATTCTTCCTATTACATTTCTTTTATCACAGATGCATCTGGAGGATACCTCTCACAGCCTTCCCAAGACCAGTGACCAAACCAAAAACATCCATTGCCTGTGGGAAAGTCTGAAGTGAAGCACACCAGCATCAGACTCCCTCCTAATGAGACATAGAGAAATGCTTCCCAACCCCTAAATGTAATAGCTCACTTCAAAATATGAGAGGAGATTTGACATCTCAATTGAAAACCTTCACCCACTTGGTAATGCATGACCTTTTCAATGTGTGCGATGCTGTGGACTCTAATTCTTTCTTTCTCCACAGTCACTGGAAATGATTTCTATCTTGGATGGATGAATACGAGCTCTGACTGTGTATAGCCTTACATCATTGTATCTCAAACTTGAACTCAAGCTTAAAATTAGCTTACTGCATTGTTTTCGACTGCAGAATTTAATGCCACAAAAAGAAACTGAAATCGCTCATGTTCCGACTGTACATTCTCACTGGAAGTTCTAAATTTTTATTCCCAACATGACTGCCAGAAAAGAGGAAGAAGTTTGTTCCTTTGTGAGAACTTAGCTGTACCAGTGCCAAGTTCATAAACAAAGACACAAGGATTCAAATCTCCTAGCTGCCACTCCCTCCTTACCCACCTTGCAGTACTTCGGGAACCAATGGGAAACTTCTTGGTCTCTACAAGTCATTCTGAAGATAGAGAATTTGTGTAATGGCCCCCCATTGCACTAACTACCACTTGTGGAATGAGAGCAACAGGATGGACCTTGCTAGTGCTGGAAGGGCAAGCTTCTTTATTGAAAGAAAGCTTGTAAAGCATCTCAAATGATTCTCCCCAAAGTCCCTTCCCCATGCCCCATTCACTTGCTTTGATTTGACTAGATTATAATTTGGGAGTGGCAGAGTTCAAATTAAGTCAATCTGAAACCAGATTTTGACAATATCTACCCCAGGGTTGGGGAACCTGCAGCCTTGAGGCCACATGTGGTCTTCTAGGTCCTCAAGTGTGGCCCTTTGACTGAATCCAAACTTCACAGAACAAATTCCCTTAATAAAAGGATTTGTTCTGTAAAACTTAGACTCAGTCAAAAGGCCTCACTCAAGGACTGAGAGGGCCACAGGTGGCTTTGAGGTCTCAGGTTCCCCATCCCTGGATTCTGCCCCATTTGCTACCCCATTCAAAAGAGAACCAGGAGAAGACATTTGTTTTTCCTAGGGAAAATTTATAAATTGTGCCCCCACTCACAATTTAAAACATTGATTATTGCCAATCAGTGACACTGAATCATCACTACAAAAAGGTAACACTATATCATTAAAGTAAATTAAAGTAAAGTAAATATCATTAAAGTAAAAAAGTAAGTATCATGAAGAAAATTTTGTGTCACGAAAATTCTGTATATTTATAAAAAGTAAAACTAAAATGTGTCCTGGATTGTATCCTTTTCCCTCCTCCCTTTATGTTGTTTTCTAGGTGGTTGTCTCCTTTGCCCACCCTTGGTCTCAGTTCTGCTTCATTGTTTCTCCTTGACCTATAAGTCCAGGAACACATCTGTTGCCATTCTTAATCCACCACATAGTCATAATGCTCTTATTGTACCTTGGTATGTAGCTGGGACAGTGAGAAAGCAAGCAACTTGGAAAGAATCATTAGTCTCTCAGTGTCTACGACAGTTTGGTTTTTCAAGAAAATCTTTGTATTATTCAGCTAAGGTGCTTCTCAACTTAAGAGACAAAGATTAGGTGGAAAGTCTAATAACTGTATCATGTGCTATGTTGCCAGAATTCTTTCTTCCTGCGTTAGGAACCCTTTCACTGGAAACATGCTCCGAAGTGTTCCTGGCTCAGTCCTGTTGGGTTTCATGTTGTGATACCTTGGGATTATGTGATAATGTTGAGAATTAGTGAGGCAGGCGGGCTTTTCTTACCAATGGCTCTGTAGACAGAAATGAAGACTAAAGTCAGGAGTATGAATGCTGTATTCCAAGTCCAGATAGATGGATCTACAGCAGAGATTCCCAGGAACATGAAGATGATTGTTTCAGCTCCACTTGCCAACATCTTCATGGTATACCTCACTGTGGTGGCTGACTGCTCAGAAATATTAGCTTTCACGTATTTTTGACAGCATATGCCACAAAAAGTAATCCTGGAAAGATATCCACAATTACTCAGATAAATGACCTCTTCTGTGAAATATATTATATTATTTAGATGGTCTTAATAGACTTGATGAAACTTTGTTAATTATGTACACTTGCTATAGCATGACCCACTCCAGAGCAGAAGTAAGGACAATAAGAATAAATAAAAGGACTTTAAATAAAAAAGTTGTTGCTGTTCAGTTGTGTCCAACTCTTTGTGGTCCCATTCAGGGTTTCCTTGACAGAGATACTGGAGTGGTCAGCCATTTTCTTTTCCAGCTCATTTTATAGATGAAGAAACTGAGTCAATAAGGGTGATGTGGTTTTTATATGGTCACAGAGTTAGTAAGTGTTTGAGGCCAGATTTGAATTTAAGTCTCCTTGACTTCAGGCCCAGTGTTCTATCTACTATGCCAGTTAGCTGCCCCTTAGATAAAAAGCACCTAGATGTTTTTGTGATAATAAGTTCTTACTAGCAGTGCTGGGCAGCTAGGTGCCACAGTGGATAGAGCCCCAGGCTGGGAATCAGGAAGACTCATCTTCCTAAGTTGGAATCTGGCCTCAGACACTTACTAGCTGTGTGACTCTGGGCAAGTCACTTCACCCTGTTTGCCTCAGTTTCCTCATCTGTAAAATGAGCTGGAAAAGCAAATGGCAGACCTCTCCGGTATCTTTGCCAAGAAAACCCCAAATGGAGTCACAAAGAGACCTGCAAGACTAAAAAATGACTGAACCAAACCAGCAATGCCATCTATTAAAAGATGGACTGTAAGAAGTGCATGATGCCAGTGTACAGGTTTTAGAACACCAACATTCCCTACATTAGTCAAGCCAGAATCCTCACTGTTCCACCAATATTCTACTCTTGTTGGTACCTCAGTACCCTTGTTCATGGCTTTGCTTCTTCCCCTCTAGCTCACAGCATCCTGTCCTTTTGTTGCCTAAGTCAAGTTCAGTCTCCTCTGTGATGCCTTCCCTGACTAATCCAGTTGTGAAGGGTCTCCGTCTCCTGAACTGCTACTGAATTAGAGGTCTATACTATACATTCAGCCCTAGCGTGTATTAGTTTTCCTAGCTAGATTGCAGAATTACTTGGGGGAAAGATATTTGTCTTACATTTTTTTTTGTATCTCCCTCTCCCCCAGAAGATCTTGCCTCATACTGAGCACATGATAGATGTTCAATAAATAATAATTTATTACTTAATTTATGTACTGGATGAGGCAGGTCAGGAAGGCTTATAGTAAGAGACATAGCAGAGAGAAGACCGGACTTTATGCCAGAAGAGCTAGGTTGGAGTACCAGCTTTGCCCCAAGTTAACCTCTCTTCCTCATTTTTCTCACAAATAAAACGAAATGATTATACTAGATCAGGGGTGTGGCACTGCAGCCTCGAGGCCACTTGTGGCCTTCTAGGTCCTTCATTGTGGCCTTTTGACTGAGGGGATTTTATTAAGGGGATTTGTTCTGTGAAGTTTGAATTCAGTCACAGGGCCGTACTTGAGACCCAGAATGCCACAGGTAGCCTTGAGGCCACAGGTTCCCCACCCCTGTTCTAGATGATCTGAGGTCTCTCATACCTCTAAAATGTTATTTCATTAAATTTAAATCATTTAAGCTATAACTATATCTAAGTATACATCTCAGCAACTTTATTTGTAAATAGAATTCCATCTGGCATATTCTAGTTGCTATGTAACAATTAATACTGTAGAGTCCAGAGCTTCAATATATCCAAAGAAAGGCAGTGTAATATTGGGTAACTAGATTCAATTAAACTTCAACAGGCATTTATTAAGCACCTACTAAGTTCAGGTCTGCAGTAGGTTGCAAGTTTGGATCAGAGTTTGTAATAACAAGAACAAATAGCATTCTTAATATGTGTTTTCCGACTCTTGTTATCTCTAGATGGAAGATCTGCTAGGTCTTTTAGTCTGAGGATAATTACAGTGATATTTGCATGGAGGAGCTAACAATAACTGACCCCTAGCCACAGAAAGGGCATGTCTAGATAAGCAAAGTGAAGTGAAAGGGAGTATTGAGGAATGTCGTATAGAGGCCCCGACATTAGGCCCTAAATACCTACTACTGGGGGAAAAGGAAGCATTTTAGACAAGAATTATTTTAATAGAATTATTTTAATGTGTCCATTTCACTTGTCTAAATAAACACAGAAAGAGAACTCTTTTCCTGTTTTAAACTCTTGACTTTCTTACATCTGGAAGGGCCTTAGAGATAATCTAGTTCCATACTTTTATATTACAGATAAGGAAAATAAGGCCCCAAAAGGTTAAGTGTCTTGCTCCAAATCTGGAACTCAAAGTCAGGTCTTCAATTTATATAACTGAGACAGAGCAAGTCATGTATTAATCAGTCAATCAATTCAACAAGCATTTATTAGGTACTTGCTATGCCCACTGCATTGCATTAAGCACTTGGGAAGTTTTAAAGATAGATAAGATAGTCTTGCAGGTGCTTAAAACCTAGTAGGGAAAACAAGGCATGCTTCCAATAAGAGTATAAAATGCCATGGTATCACAGAAAGGAAACAAATTACTTCTAGCTTGGGTGGAGAGAAGAAGGGTGGAAATCAAGAAGAGTTTCGGGAGGAATTATTTGAGCTGTACCATTAAGGTTTTGTTAGTTGTTCAGTGGTTTTTTCAGTCTTGTGGGACATTTCATAATCCTATTTAGGGTTTTCTTGGCAGAGATACTGGAGTGGTTTGCCATTTCCTTCTCCAGCTCATTTTACAGGTAAGGAACTGAGGCAAACAGGGTTAAGTGACTTGCCCAGGGTCACACAGCTAGTAAGTGTCTGAGGCCAGATTTGAACTCAGGAAGATGAGTCTTCCTGAATCCAACCCTAGTGCTCTATCCACTGTGTCATTCAGCTGCCTCCCCATTAAGATTAGTCATTATCAACAAAAATAGTTGATCCCAAACAATTTTTTGAATTCTTTGTCCCTCAAATTAAGGACATATAATGAATTAAATTAGCAATATTAGTTTCTGTAGTGAATTTTTTTCAATCCTTTAAGGTGGTGTCTAATCAGGTGAAGGAGAACTGAGAATTCTTTAACAATCAGGTTACAAACAGCCAACCTAGATAACTCAGGCCTACAAGCACGTACTTTCCCCCAATAGCCAGGTTTCCATTCTCATTCACCAGACAACTGCTTCACCGTCCATTTGATTTTATTTGTGGAAGTCCAGCCTGAGGAAGCATGGCCCACTCTTCCCTCCTTTCTTTGCTCTTTGATTCTTTATAACCTAGTGGATGTGGCCTACAACATAGGGTCTTGGGCCACATTTTACCCAAGAGATTATTTTATGTCTATGGAGAAGACTGTGTCCTGATCGTTTTGTATTCTCTTGAGCAATGTAGTCATATGTGTGTAGAGAAGGAGCGGAATGTTTTATTTTTTATTGAGTGAATGTCAGCTGCTTACTATTTGGTGTCATGGGCTTCCCACAGGGTTTTAATTCCGGAACATACCGTACTTAACAGTGATGATGAATAACCCAACCAAACTAAAGCCAGAACACCCATCATTGGCATACTCCTCTTCTGTATTCATTTTCAAACAAGATTTGTGGCCTTATTGTTTTCTTGCGGCTGATATTACCCACTTAAGGAAGAGATACTTACGCAAGAATGGCTGAGAAGGAAAGCATCTCAGAGGTGAGGTAGGACAGGTAGGAGATGATGAACACAAATCCTGGCTCAATGATCCGGACATGTTTGGTGAAACGAGTCACCAGAGAGAGAAGGAAGGCGAAGATAATTCCAATGAGTGTGCCTCCCAAGCTCACCACAAAGAAAGACACTACAAGAAAGACAAGAACCAACAACACTGACTTTGATACCAAATGAATGGTCTCATTGTTCCAGGCATCCCAGGGCCCCAGTGTCGTGGGTGACAGAACTGTCTCTTGTGATCGTTTTTTCGTCATTCGTTGCTCAGTAACCCCATCCTACTGAGGAATCAACAAGCTTTAGGAAACAAGAGATTGCATTCTCTGCTTCTCAGTACTTTATCTCATACATGAGTAACTAAAACTCCAGCTACTATTTTCCAGGGGAAGAGGAAGGAGGGGGGTAGGGAGTTCTTATTGTCAGCCATCAGGACCAACACATTTTCATATCTCTTCTAGAGACTTTGCTTGCTCCTCAAGAAAGCAGTGCCCCCCCCATCACAGAATCACAGACAAGTAAGGAAATTTCAGAATTTCTCCTTAAATGACCTGACACCATGGTCAACCATTTTAAGAAAGAACAGAAGAGGATTATGTTCTAAACACTAGGTAGAGAAATACTTCCTCTTGCAGTGATTATTTTAGGGGCAAGTTACTACTAAGAGTGAGGCCGGGCTCTCACTGCATTGGGCCATCGCAGTTTTATGAACAGAGGCAACTAGATGACACTCAATTTCAACGAACACCTACTAAGTTCCAGGCTGTGCATTAGATGCTGAGGATATAGAGAAAAAAAAAAACCAAAAACCAAAAACAGTTCCTGCACTTAGAATCTACTAGAGAGAGAGAACACATTAGCAGACAAGTAAATGAAAAGTAGATATAAAGTAAATGAAATGGGGGGGGGGGGTGAGTTGCTTGCCCTCAGTCACACAGTAAGGATCAGAGGCAAGACTTCTCGACTCCAAATCCAGCACTCTGTCCACTATATCGTGCTCCCTCCTTTAGGCACATAGTAATTAATAAACCACTGTTGGCACTTCTAGAGGTCCAGGGTCAGAGGTATATGTAATCCAAGTGGCTGGGTCTCAGAACCACCAAGACACCAGGAGCCAAGTGCCACAATGCATAGGGGGTAGGGAGGGTGTTTATTTGGGCTCTTGGGGATCCAATCAGTTGGTATTCACTCACTCAGATGACCAGACTGCTCTGAGAGACAAACTGACACTGACCTCCTTCAGGTCTCTTAAGGATGAATTCCAGTCAAATGGTACAACCACCTCATCTAGCTTCTCTGTTCTTACTCAAATACTGCAGAACACTGCTTTAAAAAATCCACATAACCTGGCTAATTGCTGCCTAATGGGCCCTCAGTGTTTCTAGAAAATCCTGTATCTTTCTCTGATTGACTGTTTTACTCTTTCTATAAGCTGTTCCAGACCTTTTTGACCTATAAACTTTCTGAATCACCCTCCCTCTCAGCAGAGACCCTCAGCCACCTACTTTGATGGAAAAATCCAGGTCCATCAAGGTCAGATCCCCTTCTCTCCAAAAACTCTCTATCATCCTCTGATTTGCTCTACTCCCTGACAAAGAGTGTTCTCTTCTTGCCAACATCAAGCCCGCTGCATGTGCTCTTGAACCCATATCTTCCCTTCTCTTTGGAATATTTACCTCTTCAATCACTCCCATTTTCAATTACTTTTGACACTGGTTTGTTACCCATCACCTACAAACAAGCCCAGGTCCCCCTCCTCCCTTTAAAAAAAACCTAACAAAAAACCTTCACTCAACTGTGCCATCTTCTCAGCTGGTCATGCTGCATCTCTTCTCCCTTTCACAACTAAACTCCTAGAAAACACCTTCCATACTATTTGTCTGCATTTCTTCATTTCCCATTCACTTTTTAATTCCTTGTAGTCTGGCCTCTGACAACACCCCCCACCCCCACTTAACTAGAAATGTTTTCTCAAAGGTTACTAAAACTCTTCTGCTATATCCAGTGACCTTTTTCTCAAGCCTCATCCTACTTGCCTTCTCCAAAGCTTTTCACACTGTTGACCATCCCCTTATCCTGAACACTTCTCTGTTATGTGAAACAGTCTCCTAGGTTCTCCTACTACCAGTCTAACCATAACTTCTCAATCTCTTTTGCTGGATTATTACTTTTTTTCATTCCCCCAAAGCTGGGTCCTCTTTTCTTTTTATCCCATGTTTTCTCCCATGGTGAGCTCATTTGCATCCATGGGTTTGATAGTCATCTCTATTCATATACATCTATATCTATACATATATATCTTTCTACATATGTATGTCTGTCTGTCTGTCTATCTCTCTCTCTCTCATATCTATATGCTAAGTTTTTGTTGATTCTACCTTCACAGTATCTCTTGCATCTGTCCTCTTTCTTCATTCACTCAGCCTCCATCCTACTTCAAACCTTTATTACCTCTTGCCTATACTACTGTAATAGCTTTTTAATTTGTCCCCCTGCTTTCAGTCTTTTTCCCTTCCCAATCCATTATTCAAACCCATCTGACCATGTTAACTCAGTGACTACTCAGAAATCTTCAGTGGCTTTCTATTGTTTCCAAGATAAAATACAAGCTTCTCAGCCTGGCATCTAACGCCATCCACAATACGGCTCTAATTGACGGATTCAATTTTTTTTCATATTACTTTTCTTTACACTTGCTGTGTCTGGTCAGATTGGCTTACTAGCCATTCACTGTGAATGACATTCCCTTTCCCACTTCTCAGACTTAATACAGGTGGACCTCCATGTTTAGAATGCACTCCATACTCACAGCTGTCCTAGCTTCCTTCAAAGCTCAGCTAAGGTCAATTTAACTATAGCCTTCTTTGCCTCTTGAAATCACTTTGCATTGGCTTTGTGGTTGTGGTTAGTTATTTGCGTCCATGTTATATCCCTCCAAAAGAATGTAAGTTCTTAAGGGTATGAACTTTCTTTCATTTTTGTATCCCCAGCACCTAGCACACAGCAAGTGCTTAATAAATTTGTGTTGAATGGAATTGATTATAAAAAGTGAAAGTGCCCTTCAGGATGGTGAGGCCAGGGGAGTCTTCATGAAGAAGGTAGAATTTTTGATGGGCAGTATTTCAACAGGAAGAAGGAAGATGGGCATTACAGGTATAGATGTTAATGTGAACAAAGGTGCAAAGGTGGGAAAGCACAGGCCATATCCAAGTAATTTAAGTAGTCCAGTTGGTGTAGAATATTGAGTGCATGAAAGGGAATAGTAGGAGATAAGCCAGAAAAGGTAATATGGGGACAGATTGTGAAGAAGGATAGGTATAATAGCAATTTAGGTTTGAAGATCTTTCCCACCCATTAATAGACCATGTAAACTGCTTATGTCACAGGAAGCCTAAGTCACATGTGGTGGAAGGAGCTTGCTGAGAGGAAAAGGAAATTGTATCCTAGGAAATGCTGAGGGAGCAGTTATGACAATTAGAGCTGAGGGAAAGAGAACAGATGTGTAATAGCTGTGCTGTAAGTTTGTTTGTTGGTGGCAAGGACCCAGCAGGGGCTGGAAGGTTGTGGAATGGAGTGGCTCTCTGCTGTGATGTTGTGGACTTATTGGTTTTGGGATCTGGTTATTTGGTGTCTGAATAAATGGTTCGCTTCTTCTACCTTCTATGTGGAGAGTCTCATATATTTTGTGATACAGAACCACATAGGCATTTTGACAATTATCACCTATATTGTGATTATTGCATTGCTGATACAATAGGAAATGTCAGTTCAAGGAGCATATCATCCCATCCATCCATTCCACTGTGACAGCCACTTGCCTGCTGCCTCCCATCTCTTACCACCAGGAACAATGATGCTCTGAACCTCTAGTGACCCTCTCACCAACTCTACCAGGTGAGGGAAACAACTTAACTTTGGGATGGGACCTGGGGAAGAACCGTCCTGGTTGTTGATTAGAGGGTAAGTTAATCTACATCTTAACCCTCTACAACCAGCCAGGGTAGGAGTAGTCATCCATATCAGCCCTATTCCTCCCTATCTTGCTTGGAGCTCCTTCCATTGTGAACTCTGGTCACCCTCTCCGATGCTTGTGGCACCTTCTCTCATGCCCCTAACATGCTGTGTTAGGAGAGCAGTAGGTATGCTTCGTGGTCTCACGGCCACCTCCAGGTCTTTTCCACCAACACCTTCATACTCAGCAGCCTCTCCTTCATTGCATGTATCACGCTATCTAGATCCTGGTGGATATTGTAACACCCCAAGGTTGTTATAATAGCCCCAGATCATCCTTGCTCCCAGGCTTCCTCTCCATCTCAATTCCCCAGTCTGGAATGTGGGGACCTGGGCCTGGGTTTGTTGTTCTGCTATCCCCTAAAATAGCCTTCTTTCTCAGTTTATTAGTTCCTTAAACCAGTCTATCAAACTCAAATACAAATGGGCCGCTAAACCCAAAACCCTGGGAGTTGCATATTGACTTAGTAAAACCACATATTAACATTATTTATGTTCTATATTTTCATTTATTTTCTTAAATACTTCCCAATTACATTTAGTTATACTGCACTCAAGAGTACTGAAGGCTCATTTAACACCTCTGCTGCAAATTACCATTATCTCCCATTCTATACATGAAACAGTCATACCCTTGATGTTATCACCAGCCACAAGTGATAGGCCACCACAATAAATAACTCTGAAATTCATCAGATCATAACCTCTGTCCTGACATTTTTCCCTGTGCCTAAAACAATTCTCTGTGTTCAACACAACCTCCACTCACTCTATCCACCCCAGGCCATTACCCTTAATCTGGTCTTACTTTTCTACATTCAAAATTTTGACCCTTTATTTAACTAGTTTCACTTTATACTGACTTTTCCCATTAAATCTCTTGCTCCCTTGTCCTATTACACTCATCCCCTTCTACACTCTAACCCTGGATAACCTCTACCATCCACATTCTCTCCTCCTACTCCTCAGCTGCTAAACATGGCTGAAGGAAATCACACAACCATGCTGATTGGATCCACTACAAATATATTCTCCACAGCTTCAACTGGATCCTCACTGCTCCACAATTTTTCCACCTCTTCCTGATGAACCTCCATCTCATTCACCAAGAGCTCTTCCAAATGTTCTCTTTTCTTCTCAAGCAACTAGCATGACCTCTCCCCCCTCCTCTGCTGTACTCACTGCAATCCGACCTACATTTACTTACAGAAAGGCAATCCTATATAGGTATCTTGAACTCAACATGTCCAAAATGGAATGTTATCTTTTTTATTAAACCCCTCTTTCAACTTGATTTTCCTATTTATGCTGAGACATTTGCCACTCTTCCAGTTAAATAACACTGAAAGCTAGGAGTCAGCCTTAGTTCTTCCTTTTTACTCATCTCACCTAGCCAATCAATTGCCAAATTTTGCCAATTTTTCCTTCTGTAAATCTCTTATATCTGTCCTCTTCTCTCTACTTAGCCAACAACCACACGAGTTCAGTCTCTCATCACCTCTCACCTAAACTACAGAAATTTTTTCCTAAATGGTCTCCTTCCAGACTCTCCTTTCTCCTATCTGTGCTCCACTTAGCTGTGAAATGGACATTTCTAAAGTATGGTCTGACAATACTGTTTCCCTTCTCAAGAAACCACTACTGCATTTAGGATAAAATGCCAATTCTTGTTTTCACTTGAAAGCCTTCATAGTCTAGCCCTATTCTACCTTTCCAGCCTTATTCCACATTCCACATTGCATTCTACGGTTCATCAATCTTGCTATCTCTCAGGACATTCTATCTTCTGTCTCCATGGTGTTGCATGCCTGGAATACTTTCCTTCCTCACCTGTCTCCCTTGAAACCACTTGTTCTTTAAAGGCTCAATTTAAGCATCTACCTCTTCCAAGAGGTCTTTCCTGACTCCTCCAGTTGGTAGTTCCCCCACCCCTAATCACTCTAATTATTCTGTATGTATCTTGAGTTTATTTAAGTATAAACATGTATTCTTATAGAAGAATGTAAGCTTTTCGAGGGATGATGCAAGCTCACTGTTGTGTTTGTATTTGCCGGGCATAGCAGGTTCTTAATAAATACTTCCTGTCGTTGTTGATTACATAGTAGATGGGCAGCTGTTGATGCTTTCTAAAGATGATTGCATCAAGACCATGTGCTAAGGTGAGGAAACCATTTAGCAATGAGAATGGAAAGGAAAGGATGGATGCAAGAGACTGCAGATGGAAAGCCAAGGCTTGGCAACCAACTGGATTTGGGGAATGATGGAGAGTGAGGCAGTCAGGGATGCTTCTGTGGTTTTTAGGCCTGGGTGACTGGGAAGAGGGTGGTGTTAACCCACAGAAATATGAGGAACAGAAGCAGGTTTAGAGGGAAATGGTGAATATTATTTTGGAACAGGCAGACTCAAACCTTAAAGGGGAAATTCTTTATAAAGGGGACTGGTAGATCAACTGCTTGCATTAAGTATTTGACATTTCAGCTTCAACACATTCAAGAGATTATAGGACCTATGGAGCAGAAACTATAGAATCAAATTTTTTAGCATGCAAATGGATCCACCCAAAGAAATACTCATTTGCCCCTGGAAAGTATTATTGCTGCTATATAGATGATCATGCAAAACACTGTTTTTGACCAAACTGGTGAATCAATGACACTAATTGGAGACCTTAATTTTGCTACACAAACCCTTAATGGGATGGTTCTGAAGAAAAGGTTAAGAAATACCTCAATTTACGCACCTATGCCTTTCACACAATCCACTCCTGTCACTTTGTCAGCACCCAGGGACACAAAAGAGTCAAAAACATTATACAGGACCTAAAAAGAAAGAAAATGAATCAGTTAAGAGTTCATAATATCTTGGACATCAGATGATTCCCTCCTACTAATAAGGCACTGATTTTACATGTCATGGAATGTAGGACTGTGGCAGAGGTAGGGAGGAGGAGGAGAAAAGAAGCAAACAAAACTGTTGGAAGGAAAAATCGTCATGGAATAATAATAATCAACATTAAAAAGGCCAAAAATAAGAGAAGAAGATGAAATGCAATACATTGTCTATTCAATGGGAGGAGGAAAGAACATTCTGAACTGAATTTTTTTCAAATAAATGGTGAAATTTAGAATTGCGTGCCGTATACATGCTGTGGCTTTCTGTAAGATCACCTGTTAGGAGGCACATCTGGCAAGTTTGCTTATCATCAAACAGGGATGACAAACCATGTAAATCAATAAATAGTGATGATCAAACCCACATATTTTTAAAAAAATGACTTTGGTGTTGTTTTGACTCCTGGCTTGTGGGATCCTCACCCCCTGCAGTCTATGTGGGTGTTGATGTTTAAACATTATCCTATCAAGACATTGAGATAAAAAGCTAAGAAACATGATCCTGCATAATTGCTTTTCCTCACTACAACTTGTATAGACAGCTGTGTTTTCTGTGTCTGAGTTCTTTTAAACTGATGCTAGTTTCTACTCCTTTTCCAGAAAGTACCTCACAAATACTAAATCACTATAACATTTTATTTATATAACCCAGAAAAGAGGGTGCCACTAGGGATGGAGCAAAGTGGAGCAGGCTAGCACCTCCTGAAGGTTAATTTTGCCCTCCCCCAGCCCAGCCATTCACTCTCTGCAGAAGAGAACATAAAATTTTACCCCTCCCCACCCCCACCAAGTATGTCACTGTCACCTGTTGGGAGTCAGCTCTAGGTAGACCTTTGACTGTTGGAGAGGAGAATACAAGAGGGCAGCAAGGAGTTCTCCTCTAGTATTCTCCAATATGGTAAACAGCTCCACTAGATTTCAAAACATCTCTGTCTTGTAGTATAGACACAAACTCAGAATCATAGGTGTAGAACTGGAAGGGACCTTTTAAAGGTCATCTAGATCAACCCATCATTTTACAGATGAAGTAACTGAGGCCAAAAGTCAGAGAGGCAGCTAAGAGCAGGACTCAAACCCAAGTCCTTTGACTCTACATGAAGCTCCTTTCCCCATTGTACCACAGTGGGGTGCCTTATCCCTCTAGACCCAGGACTAACGATATTTGTGGCAGAAAAAGAGAATTGATGTGAATATCTGGAAATTACCTAAAGGTGTGATGAAAACAAGTGTCAAAAATAAATTTTATATTAAAGTAAAAATGGGTTCATGATTTAGGAATAAAGGCTGATACTATAAGTGATTTGGGAGAGCAAGGAATAGTTTACCTGTCAGATTTATAGAGAAGGGAAGAATTCATGACCCAACAAGAGATAGAGAGTGTTACAAAATGCAAAATGGATAATTTTGATTATGTTAAATTGAAAAGTTTTTGTACAAACATAGCCAATGCAACAAAGATTAGGAGGGAAGCAGAAAATTGGGACAGAATCTCTGATAAAGGCCTCATATCTAAAATATATAGGGAACTGAGTCAAATTTATAGGAATACAAGTCATTCCGCAACTGAGAAATGGTCAAAAGATATGAACAGGCAGTTTTCAGAGGAAGAAATTAAAGATATCTATAGGCATATGAAAAAATGCTCTAAATCACTATTGATTAGAGAAATGAAAATCAAACCAGCTCTTAGGTACTATATCTCTTCTGTCAGATTGGCTAACATGACAAAATAGGAAAATGATAAATACTGGAGAGGATATGGGAAAATTGGAACATTGTTACGTTGGTGGAGTTGTGAACCGATCCAATCATTCTGGAGAGCAATTTGGAACTATGCCCAAAGGGCTATAAAAATGTGCATACCCTTTGACCCAGCAATAACACTTCTAGGGCTGTATCCCAAAGAGATCACACAAGGAGAAATGGACCAGCACACACAAAAATATTTATAGCAGCTCTTTTTGTGGTGGCAAAGAATTGGAAATCAATGGGATGCCCATCAATTGGGGAATGGCTAAACAAATTGTGGTATATGAATGTAATGGAATACTATTGTGCTATAAGAAATGAGGAGCAGACAGACTTCATTATAACCTGGAAAGACTTCTATGAACTGATGCTGAGTGAGGGGAGCAGAACCAAGAGAACATTATACATGATTACAGACACACAGTATCTGTAAGGACTAACTTTGATAGACTTGGCTCTTCTCGGCAATGCAAAATTCAAAGACAGCTCCAAAAGACTCATGATGGAAAAAGCTATGCACATCCAGAGAAAGAATTATGGAGTCTGAATGCAGATTGAGGCAAACTATTTGCTCTCTCTCTCTTTTTTGTCCTTTTTTGGTTTTGTTTCTTGTTTCTCATGATTCATTCCATTGGTTATAATTCTTCTTTACAACTTGACTATTATGTAAATAAGTTCAATGCAAAGGTAGATGTAGAACCTACATTGGATTACATGCCATCATGGAGGGGAGGAGGGAGGAGAGAGAGGGAGAGAAAATTTGGAACTCAAAAACTTGTGGAACTGAGTGTTGTAAACTAAAAACAAAAAATAAATTAAAAAAAGAAAAACATTGATTTTATTCTTGTTAAACTTTGTTGGCTAGGCTGTAGTGATGAAACAGGAATTGTTTTATTTTATAAATATATTAAATACAAAATCATAGGATTAAAAGAGCAGATTTTTTTTAGCAGCACCATTTTTTCTTTTAGGAAATGTAGGTCACATAAAACAAGGGTGAATTCTCACCTATCAAATAATTGAAACTACTTGGAACTTCAAGATAAATAAAATTTTGAGCTGCTATTGGTAGTTTAGTAATTACAGAAACGAAAAATAGTGATAGAATTGTACCACTGGAACTAGGGTTAGCAATCTTTCATCTTATTGATTCGCAAAGTATCACCATTGAGAATATTCTGGGAACCAAATATGGATGACTCAATCCTGATTTATTTATTTTTTCTGATTAGGTAAACAAAGCTAAACAGGACAAGGACAATTTTCTTATTGAGAAATGGATCCATTCTTACCCCTCAAACTTTTAATGATAATCAATAAATCAGAGCATTTACTAAAGGAAATTAAAACTTTTTAGAGAAAGGCTTTTTAGAAATGGAGAGGTAATCATATTCAGTACCTTCACTTTGACTTCACTTTTGTATGTGAATGCCTTATGGATAGATTTCATAGATTTTTATGGCTAGACAGATATGTACCTTGTTCACACTCCACAAAAAAAAGTGAGTGGTGTTGGATCTTTCAGGTTGTTTTAGTTTGTATTTTTTAAAAAGGCAATGGCCTTAAATGGGCTCATATTATAAGAAAATGGACAATAGTAGTGTAATATCAAGCAGTGTTAATTGATTTTCGTAATTCTTTTGCTTAATGCAGCTAGTGCATACATAGCCTTTTATTCTCTGTTCAGTTATAACTCTAAATATAGGTCAGATACTGCTTTCTGTGTTATTCCTTCCTGCCACCTGGGCAGCATAATAGATGGTAGCATCAGAACTATGCAACCTCCAACCTACATGAACTGGGCAGCTGTTGTTCCCTGCCCCACTCCCCACCTGCACACCTTAGCTCCTTGCCTTTAAGATTCCTGCAATCCTAAGAGTTTCAATTTTCCAAACAAGAATGCAACAGCAGGGAGATCTATAATACAAATTAAACAAGGAGAGAGAGAGAGAGAGAGAGAGAGAGAGAGAGAGAGAGAGAGAGAGAGAGAGAGAGGTGTGTGTGTGTGTGTGCGCGTGCACGCATGAGTACACATAGGAGGTGATGGGGGTAGAGGCAGCCAGAACTTCTAGTAGATGCTGACACAATTGTAGTCTTCCTGTTTGTAGGTCACTGATTCCCAACATTAATTTTTTAACACCTTGGAGGTATCTCCAGTTATGTCAAGGGTTGTGAAATTCTCAAAAGGGTGAGTTAAGATTTTGCACGTGTAGCACTTTAGAAGAGAGAGGACATATTACACAATCAAATAGACAACTGGCAACTTCAGGAGAAAAAACTGTGTGTTAATCCCCAAGGATTTATTATCCCTTTCCAGTAAATCAGTAAACAGTGTAATACAAAGTGTCTGAAGAGCTATCAGATGTAATAATAGAACACTCTAAAAAGTGGGAATGATTGACTAAGGAGAGCACTGGTCTATACCCCAGATGAAAAAAAAAATCATTTCCATCTCTCTCTCTCTCTCTCTCTCTCTCTCTCTCTCTCTCTCTCTCTCTCTCTCTCTCTCTCTCTCCCTCCCCCTCCCCCATCTCTATGTCTCTCTTTGTGTCTCTCTGTCTCTGTCTGCCTGTCTGTCTTTCCTGTCTAATCACCTCATTTTACAAATGAGGAGAAGAGAGACCAGAGAGTGACTTGCCCAAGGTTATATTCTACAAGGTGAAAACATAGGTACAATAGGCTAGCAATTCTGTACTATGATTTTTTTCAGCACACTGTCATAATCATTTTATAGTTTCAGATGATTTAGGACTAGAAAGAACCATGGAGATTTAGGATCTAGCCAGGGCTGGGGAACCTGCCACCTAAAGGCCACATATGGCCTTCTAGGTCCTTGGGTATGGCCTTTTGACTGAATCCGAGTTTTATAGAACATAACCTTTTAAGGAGAATTGTTCTGTGAAGTTTGGATTCAGTTGAAGGGCTGCACCCAAGGACCTAGAGGGCCACATATGGCCTCAAGGCTGCAGTTTGCCCACCCCTGAATCTAAGTCCCTCACTTTACAAATGAAGAAACTAAGGCTCAATGAGTTATTTGCCCAAGACCACATAACAAGTTGTAAGTAGTAAAGCTGGGATTTGAACTCAGGTCCTTTGAGTCTAAATCTGCTATATCACTGTTAAAAGGAGATTTATCAAGCAGTTATTCTGAGAGTTGGGAAGGCCAGCCAATTCCTTTTCTTCTTTCCTGGGATATATGCCGGGGCAAAGAGAGAATCCTGGAAAGCACTAAAGAGAGATCTTGTTTCCCATGGCCAGGAAAAAATGTGTTCCTTGGTTAAAAAAGGTTAATAAATCCTCATGCATTATTATAATGCTTTACATCCATCCCACCCTCAGTGTGCTCTAGGTTCACAAAGTATATTTCTAAAGTTGTCTAGAGACCCTTGATTCCCTTCAGAAGCCTTCTAGGTATCCCATGGGATGTTTACACTATAACAATCTCCAAGCTATGTTTTTATTTTAAGCATAAATCCATGATTTACTTATCACAGTAATTAAAATCCAGAGATAATTCCTTTCGTGTCTTAGGAGACATATCACGACTCCTCCTTCCTCAAATCCAACAGGGCTTCCACTCAGCGACAAGGAGGAGTGGATGGGTAGACAATCTGTGGGGTCTTTTACCCCACTGATGGGGCTTTCAATAATAGTGATTAAGCATTTTATAACTTTAGATTTATAGAGGTATGTAGGTGGGCACTGTGTGTACCTGTAAGTTTGAATTAGGAGAAGGTAAAACTGGTGAGTGGGGCAGCTGGGCTGCATAGTGGAAAGAGCACTGGGCCCAGAGTCAGGAAGACCTGAGTTCAAATCCAGCTGCAGACACTGACTAGCTATATGACCTTGGGCAAGTCCCTTAACTGGGTTGGCCTCAGTTTCCTCATCTGTAAAATGAGCTGGAGAAGGAAATGGCAAATCACTCCAATATCTGTGCCAAGAAAATCCCAAAAGGGACCACAAAGAGTTGGACACAACTGGATAACAACCAAAAAAAAAACTGGTCAGAGAGAGAGGATAAGGTATACTGGATCAAGAGCCAGCCAGCTTTGGAACTAGAAAGACTTGCATTCTAGACCAGCCTCTGTGTGACCCTGGACAATTCACTTAACCTCCGAAGGCCTCCGGGGAACTCTAAGTTAAAGAGCAGTTGCTGATTTGCTTTGGTAGTGGGAATTTACTCACTGCGAGCTCTTTACACTGATGAAATCACGTGTGGCTTCTCTTGTCTTCCCCATTCCCTTGCCCGCCCCTCTCCCTGACCCCAGAGGGCTCCTTAGCTTGCTAGTTATGATAGAAAGCAGCAGGAAGACTAACAACCACTTAAAAGGACATTTAATGTGGGCAAAAGTATTAAATAACATAGTAAGTAAGGGAGTCAGTAAAATGCTGGATGTAAGGGGTCTGGAGAGCTATCAGATTTAACAACAAGACACGCCAGATACATTCCTTGATGAGATTATGAATTTCGTAAGTAAAGAGAATACTGAAGATAGATTAGAGTTAAGTTTCGGTCAAGTTTTCCACTTGAGAGAATCAGACCAAATTTATCCTGGTGTTGGTGGCAGGGTCTTGTCATGGCCTATAGAGTAGGAAGGGAAATAGAATGAAGGAGTGGATACTTCCTAGGCATTGGCAGATCTTTTCAACTGTTCGGCTGTGTGGCATTTCAAATCTACCGAATCGTTTTTACCTAGAATTCCCAACTATTTAACAAAAGAAAAAAAAAAAGCTACGACAAAGCTTTAGGAGGAAACTATCAAAAAACGAACCCTCACCACCACTTGCTTACCACAGTGACAGCATCATTCAGCAGCGACTCCCCAAAAACGATGATAAACAGGACATCATTGACATGGACTTCTTCAAAAACAGCCAGGACAGCCACAGGGTCCACTGCAGCTATCAAACTGCCAAACAAGAGGAAGTCCAGCAATCCAATACTGAGCTCTCCTAGGAAAACAAAGCAAGCGACAAGCCACATGGGAAACCACCACTGAGAAGAGTCCCTGGAGCAAATCCAGTAGTGGTCAGTTCCAGGGAAAAATAGTCACATAAAGAACCGTGGATTGCTCAAGATAATCTCTCGAATGAAGTAACAAGATAATTCAAGTCCCACTGCAGATGTGTAGGTGTTCTCACAGCTAGCTACTAGATCCTCAAGAAGTTTCCAGTGGATCAGACTCCTCGGTGAAAGAAAACAGTGGTCCAAAATCAAACCATTCAGAAGACTGAAAAAAAAATACTTCAATTATTTGCTTTTGGCAGAGAGACCACTCTGCCTTGTGACAGCCTCATAGTGAAAAGGCCAGGGACCAGGCACTGGGGGGTAGTAAGGGTCTTTGGAGCGGGGACATTTCACAGCTTCACAGGACCACAGGACCACAGATTTAGAAGCAGAAGGGACCTAAGGGGCCATTTAGACCAACCCCTCATGTCACAGAGGAGGAAACCGAACCTCCAAGGGGGGAAGAGACTTGCTCAGAATCACACAGTTAATGTCTGAAGGGGAATCTGACTCCAAGAAGAGCATTCTATCCACTATGCTTCCCTGTATTTTTTTTAAGAAATAATTCATTTACAAAATAATGTTCTTGGTTAGCAAACATTTTATGGACCAGGAAGAATTTGTCCAGATTGGCTGCTGGTTGGGCAGCTGATAGATCTGGTCCTGGGAGGTCTGTCCTGTTCTCTTTCCTAGCATCTCCCCTTTTCTCTAGTACCAGCTTTATTGAAGATCTTATACCAGGCCTGTACAGCTCCATTGCATGAGCCAGCCAAGCAGCCAGGTTTATGAATGAAATTTAAAGAAATATGTAATTTGGCTGTACAGGAACTCACTTGACTGTGAACTGGCCTCTACCTAGGCATGCATTCTTTGTAAGATATCAACTGTGAGTAATTTTTCCAGCTGCCTGAACAACTGTCTATACCAAGGTTACTCATTAGTAATTTACAAGCATATAAACAGTTTAGAAAAGCCACTTTATCCCCAACATAGTGCTAGTTAGATGACACTCAGTTTTCTCCTCAATCCTACAAGGATTCTCTGAGTAGAGTTACTTTATTCTATGTGATCTGTGTCATGTTCATGTGTCTGGAACAGGCCCCAAATAGAAGGTACCCGTCACTTGTTCCCACTGCCATTCTGCAAGGTAATTTTCAACTATTACTACACAAGAGATTAACGGATGGTCCTGCTTCAAAAGCTACAATTTGAGCATTCACATTTTGGCCCTTTGCCTTTTTCAGTGGCCTATCTTTTCAACTTTGTCCGTTGACATCACGTTCAGTTAATTCACAAGTTAGTTCAAGAATGGTAGAGCGATATAGTGAAAAGAACATTGTGTTTTGGAGCCAGAAGACTGGTGCCTATCTATCTATCTATCTGTCTGTCTGTCTGTCTGTCTATCTATCTACCTATCTATCTATCCATCTATCTATCCATCCCTCAATCTATCTATTCATACATCCAAGTGTGTATGCATCCATCCATCCATCCATCCACGTAGTTATCTATCTATCCAGCAGTCTAGCTATTCATCCATCCATGTATCTATCTAGCTTTCCATTCATTCACCAATCTATTTATTCATCCATTCAAGTATTTTTCTCTCCATCCCATCAATTTGTCTATTCATCCATCCATGTATCTATCTATCCATGTATCTATCTCTCTATTCATCTATCCATCCATCCATCCATCCATCCATCCATCCATCCATCCATCCATCCATCCGCCCATCTATCTGTCTGTCTTGTTGTTCAGTTGTTTTCCAGTTGTGTCTGACTCTTTGGGACCCCATTTGGGGTTTTCTTGGCAGAGATACTGGAATGGTTTGCCATTTCCTTTTCCAGCTCATTTTACAGATGAGGAAACTGAGGCAAAAAGGGCTAAGTGCCTTGCCCAGGGTCACACAACTAGTAAGTATTTGAGGCCAGATTTGAACTCAGGAAAATAAGTCTTCATCATTTCAGGCCCAGCACCACACTACCTAGCTGCTTTTATCTATCTATACATACACATACACACACACATCCCTATATATATATATATATATATATATATATATATATATTTTACGTATATGTATTCCACGCAGGACTGATATATATATATATATATTTAATGTAAACACATATACATTATATATGCAATACATTTATATTAATATGTGTATATATATGTTCGGTCATCTACATATGTAAAAAATGTCTATATATTTAGTCCTAGAGTTCTAATCCTAGCCTTTCCTCTTCACTTTCATCCTATAACATAAATGACTTATTAGCAATCTTTTCAGGTCTCTCCATTCACCATTCTATCTTTCATTTTTACACATTTGTGCAGGTTGTTTCCCCATCCTTGGAGTAAATTCTCCGGCATCTCTACCTTTCAGGGTCATTTTCTTCCTTCAGAGCTCAACTCAGGTACTGCTTCTTCGAAGTCTGCTCCAATAACTCCTAGTTGCTAGTATGTTTTCCCTCCTCAAATTTACTTTATGTTGTACTATTTGTAAATGTAGCACAACGGATGGAGTATCAGGCCTGGAGTCAGGAAGAACTGAGTTCAAATCTGGCTTCAGACACTCACTAGCTGTGTGACCCTGGGCAAGTCATTTAAACCTGTCAGCCTAGTTTTTTCATCTGTAAAATGAGCTGGAGAAGGAAAGGGCAAACCACCCTAGTATTTTAACCAAGAAAATCCCAAATGAGGTCACAAAGAGTTGGACACGACTGAGATGACTAAAAACAAATGTTCATCAATCCCAATGTTTCCCCCACACTTCTCCAGGACAGAGACTGTTTTTATTTTTGGATCCTCGGCACCTAGCACAGTATCTGGCACATGGTAAAGGTTGAACAACTATTTGCTGAATGAAACTGAATTTCAGCAACAACACTGACCAGGGTGTGTGTGTGTGTGTGTGTGTGTCTGTGTGTGTGTGTTTCTATGGAAAAGTCAGTTCATCCCCCTGAGCTTCAAGATCCTTATAATCTGTAAAGTGGAGATAACATTACTTCACTACCTGCCTCATGGGATGGATGTGAAGAACAAGTTTGTAAAACATGCAGTACTATAGAAATGTGAGCTATTACAGTCACTCAGCTGCACAAACCATTGTTACTAAAGTGCAAGGGAACCCCAGAACACAAAATATAAACAAATCAGGTAACAAGCACCTAGTCTCATGTTACTCAATTAGCTTGGCAAAGGCTTAAAGCATTAACCTGCTGCTTCTAGCCTCTTCCTGCTCTACCCAGGTGACTACATTCCTCCAAAAGGCTCTGGCCTTGGGACCATTGTCTTTTCTTGTCTTTCACCCAGACCTTCAGACTCAAGCTGAGCTCTGTAGCTCAGCTTCTCTAAGTATCAGGCAAGAGAATAGTAAAACAAAACAAACAAACAAACAAAAAAAACAAAAGCAAAAACCAAACAATATGGGCTCTAGGTTTACCTCTACTTTGGGTAGAAAATAATCTCCTTAGAGACAACTGAATTCTGATTCTGTTCAAAGAAATTCCCAGATGATATTTTTCTCTGTTTTTGGCACAGTACTCTACTTTTTAGCTGAATTTACCATTTTAACAAACATATCTTTGGTTTCTCGACTTCTTTCCTTTTCTCTCTATTTTATTCCCCTTCTCTTAAAATCATATGAAATCATAGCTCCCAATACCTTTACAACTTCACCCATCAGAATCTACCATCACCCTACCTAAACAGCATAGGAACATTTAAAGATCTGAGTAAGTTGAGGTCAAAAAAGACTTTCTTTTTTATACATACATACATACATATATGTGTATGTATATATCCACATCTACATATATATACATACATATAGTTATTATATACTATGTAACTATATGTAGTTTATATTATATATACTATATATCTATATACATGTACACACATACACACATACATATATAGTTATATACTATATATATAGTTACTATATATAGTTTATACTACGTATACTTTACAATTACTATATATATGTGTATGTGTACACACACACACACACACATAGTAACTGACCCCCTTTTTGGGGAGGCAATTGGGATTAAGTGCCTCACCCAAGGTCACACAGCTAGTGTTTGAGGCCAAATTTGAGCTCAGGTCCTTCTGACTCCGGAGTGGGTGCTTTATCCACTGAGCCGTCTAGCTGGCCCTGGATAAAGTTACTGTCTTAAAGTATTCAAGTATTATGGAAGAGGAGTTAGACTTGTTCTAATTGACCCTTGAGGGCAGACCTAGAAGTAATGGGAGGAAGTTGTGAGTCAGAGAGGCAGTAGAGAACATGCTGGATTTGGAGACAGAGAGGTCTGGGTTTGAATCCCGCGTCTGATATATAATAGCAGTTTCCTTATCTATAAGATGATAATCCTGCCTATGGTATCTAACCTCATAAGGTTCTTGTAAAATTCAAATAAAATAATGTGTCTAAAGTGCTTTGCAGACTTTAAAGAGCTATATAAATGCCAGTTATTGATAAGCAAATTTAGGCTTAAAGTAAGTAAAAAACAAAAAGTCCCAATAAACCTCTCACAAAATGAAATAAGCTGCCTCTGTAAGTAGTTACATTCTCTCTCACTGAAACCTCCTAGCCAGGAGTAAGCCCTCAAGCAAAGACTGACCAGTGCTGCATGTGTAGGAGAAGGATTCTCACAGAGGGAAGGGCTGGTTTCTTCCAAATCTCTAACTCTGTGAATGCTCTCACCTCCAAGCACATTGCTGTATTAAAAAATCTTCCTTCATCGTATTAAGAGATAGGTAGAGAGCTGGGCTCAGAGTTCAAATCTTGCCTCTGACACCTCCTGATTACATGACCCTGGGCCAGTTACTGTCCTTCTTAGTACCTCATCCCAACTCCCCGAGCCTATAAACCATAGAGCAGGTATGGCTCTTCCTGCATTGGTGGAGAGTTTCCTCTCTCTGACAGGGTCTCTTTATCCCGATGCAATCACAGGGCCAGCCCATGGAAAATCTCACTCCCCAATTAAAAAGTCTGCACATGGTTTTGTCTTGGCAGCGCCCCCTAGGTCAAATTTGAATCCGTCTAGTGCCTTCCCTTCTCCCAATCTGCCTGTTAAGGTAGATGGGTCTCCTGACCCACCTCCTCCATGAAGGCTTTCCTTACTCCCTGAGGCCACAGCAATTTCTCTCATCTTTGTAGCATAAATGTA
Source organism: Phalanger gymnotis (assembly GCA_028646595.1). Lineage (NCBI taxonomy): Eukaryota > Metazoa > Chordata > Mammalia > Diprotodontia > Phalangeridae > Phalanger > Phalanger gymnotis. Next base: position 293,986,882 of record CM053622.1, on the reverse strand, counting down.
ATCACAGTTTAGTGCTTAATTACTCTCTAATTCTTTTTGGTGTGTTAATCTGGTCTCTGTAGCTATACTATAGACTCCTTGAGGGCAGAGTCTATGTCTTAGACTACTGTATCTCCCAGAGGCTTTGGGAAACAATGTAATATAGTGGTATTAAAGTCAAAAGGGAAGAGTTCAAGTTTGTAACCTTGGGTAAGTCACTAAACATTTCTTTGTTTTACCCTGCTGACTTTTGTAAACATCGAAGCCTCATATAAATGTGAGTTTCCACATCCTTTCTGCTCTTGGGTTGTGATTTTCCTGGTGTATGTGAACATAATTTAAAATCTCACATTTATATTTTATCACATTTAACCCACCAGTATGGGATTCCATAATGACTGCTGAATTTAGGGGTATTTCTCTACCATTCCCCCAAGCCCCCCAAAATACATTCCCACAAATTTGTATGAAACAGGTTCTCCCTCAAATTTTCTTTTAAAGATTTTGAAAGATTAATGAATTCTTAAGGGACAGTCAAAGTTTCCAAAGGAGTTTGTTTCTACTTTCTATCAAAACCTAGAGCTACCAACCTTTATCCCTATGATCCTCCCTGAATGGTAGCAGTTAGCAGCCTCTAGATCATCTAGGTCCAACTAACATAAACATTACAAACATTACTTTTGTTTCCCTCTTAGACCTTACATAGGACTTACCATATTCCTCTCTAATGGGCTTTCACGCAATGTTGTATGTGACAGTTGTGTTTATGTCTTATTATCTAGGAAGAACAGTAAACAAAGCAATTTGGGGCCAAAGGACTCACACTGTGTCTTTGGCATTTACTACTGAGGTGACCTGGGGCAAATAAATGAAAGCTTTGGACTAGATCACCTCAGGGGTTTCTCCCATCTCTGAATTGATGAGCTTACATTACATCCAAACTTGGTACCTCCCTTGACTAGCATAGAATTTTGCACATGAAAAGTGTTTAAAAATATATGTTGAAATGAAGTCCCTAACACTCACACTGTCCACATATGTGTGAGTTCACACATGCTCGCTCCATGTTTGTGTGCATCTATATACACATAGTTATAAACTAAGGTCTGACATGTAAAATAATTTTCCTAAATCCCTTTTCCAGCCCACTCAGTCTCTTCTGCCATTCTACCTAGGTGGGGTTAAAAGAAAAGGAGTGAGAAAATAAGAGTGTATAAAAGAGAGCAAAGATGGGAAGTAAAAGAAAAAGAGGAAAAAAAAGAAGGAAATTTTGGTGGGTAATGGTAGGATGCAAACACAATGACTTTACATAGTAATTACTTGGGAACATACATGTTATCAGTTGCCTGCTCCTGGACTATGGTGCTTTTCACTTCTTCATGTTCTAACCTGACAGTGACCTCAGTTCTAAAGAAAAAACCCACAAGTAGGAGATCAAACAAGAAGAACCCTCTTAGGGCTGGGGAGGGTTGGGAAGCATCTCATTGGCTCCTGTCCTCTTACACCATGTTGCAAAGTTCCTGCATGACTAGTGCCAAGGTGCTAGATCTAGGATGTCGGCCATTTGAATGCATGGCTGTCCAGGCAAGTGGCAGTGAACATAAACTGGCATTCTCTCCGGGTACACCTCCTAAGGAGAGCAATGTAGGAGACCAGAGACCACACCAGCTGGCAATCAAGATCTTGTCTCTCCAATGGGCGTGTCATTCCCAAGGAGATGGAAGGGCAGGCTCTGTTGGGAAATTTTATTAGTGCTATCTAGTCCTAACTTCCCCAGGGCTCAGTGGTTGATATTGCCAACACCACAGGAGCCATCTTGTCAGCTGTTTCTACAGTGTTGCATTGTTTCATGGAAAAGGCAGAAGTTAAAGGAGCAACTACTTTTCAATTGCAAAGTTTACATATCAATCTTAGTAGGCTTGGGAAGCATAGATCTTACCACTGAAATCCACAAATTCCAATATTCAAATACGACAGAATTTGAAAATGCAAATTTCTCACACCTTTCCTGTCCTCCCTAGAATTCAAGCACAAGTGGATTTTAGATACAAATTCCCCTTCAAGGTTAGTCAATCTTTAAACACTGGTTGACTCCTATCATTTTCTCCCTAGTTATACTCAAGTTCTTTTGCTCACTCCATAGTTGTGCCCCTTAGGAAGGCTACATGACAAAAAACTAGACAGTTTGGTCAAACTATCAGTCAGGTCAGTAATAGGAAAAATCAGTAAAATTGGTGGTGGGGTACAAGGTAGATAGAGAGATTGCTGGATCATATCACAGCATCAGAGATTTAAAGTTGGACAGGACCCATGCAACATCCTGTTAACTCAATACATTTTTTCAAGTCTATATCCCAAAAAGCCAACTTGAAGAGTCACTTATAACTCATGCCAATAAAGAAAGTTTTGGCACTGTCTACTTTGTTGAACATTCGTCTACCATGCTAGCTCCCAAGGGTCAGCTGAATTAAGAGAACTCAAATTTCATCTAGTGAGGATGACCACATCTAATTGACGTAGATCTGTCCAATCAATCTGATGAGTAACGTGTGATGATCTGTATGCAACCACCACTGAAATCTGTGAGGTGAATTGGGACGTTGGGAGGATTTGGGATTTTTTTTTTCATCAAATCCAGCTTCTGTTACCAGAGAAGGGGTCAATACTATTTGGAATTGCTTTGTTTCCATCCAGTAGAGGTCAGGTATGCATCCATAAAGATTCAAAATATTCATAGCAAAGTCCTGGAGTCAAAAGTTTCTATTTGAGTAGTTACCTAGGGGCTAGTAGAAAGCAAAGAGGAGACTTTTATAGTTAACTTTTCAAAAAAAAATTAATTACATTAGTGTACAAAGGAAAAACAATGCCTTCTCTTACATTCTCTGCCTAACTTAGGGGCCAAAGCACTGTAAGTGTGTTCTTCTATGACTTAAAAAAATCCAGTGTGATCCTAATTCAAGTAATAGATAAAAGTACACACAAGCTGGTTCATAGAAACAAAGACTACCACCAACCAGTCCTAATTATCACTCCTCTCAGAGCAGAAGTATTTAACTATTTTGTCATGGACTCCTGTGGCAGTCTGATGAAGTCTATGGACCCCTTCTCAGAATAATGTTTCTGGATTTATCAAATAACAAAATAGGATTACAAAGAAAAATAATTATATAAAATAGTTATCTAACTATTAAAAAGAAATTCACAGACCCTGTAATCAGGATCATTGTCTTAGAGGGTTGTAAACTCTGGGCAAAGGCTAGATAATTTTCAATGTGCTACTTTATCTATTTTTAGTATCTGTCGAGTGATGATGATGATGATATGAAGAGAAGAACATGACACAGTCAATAGCAAGGAAGACACGGGTTCAAGTTCCATCTCTGACACGTGCTGAGTTTGTGACCGTGGGCAATCATGTAGCCTTTTGGTGCCCCAGACAATGTTCTAAGGTTATAAGGCGCAAAGCCCTTGCTGATCTGCATTGAGAGGAAGTTCCCTCTGGGAAGCACCCCACACTATCATGATCATAAATCTAGCAAAAAAAAAATTACGTGAAACTGGAGAGCCACCATGTTTTGGCATCAGTTCAGATAGTGCTATTTTCAGATAGTTGTATCACTAGACGATCTCTATCGTAATTAACGATAAGTGCAATGTGCTTAGCCATTATATAATTGTGCTGTTATAACAAATAAACACAAGGTTCAGCTTAGGTAAAAAGTGGATACTATTATTGTTACTCCTTTTGCTAGATCCCTTCATTTTGTAACTCATCCTATTGCCATACACTGATGTCTCAATTCATAGGACTCAAAGTTCCCTGCCAAGTACTTCTTTGGTCTTCTCCTGTCCAGGCTAGTTTCCTTCACCTTAATAGCTTCTGACCATGGAGTAATTAGGAGACCTTTAGTTTGGAAACGAGCTTCATAAATCAGATACTAGAGAACAAAAGTAGTTTGTTCCACCGATAAGTACCGATATTTTTTATTTATTTATGAAGACATGCTCCAAGCATGCAGAAGCTATGTACGAAATGGGCAAAATTCTCCCGGGGATTCAGAGAAATTTCTGGATGACCACTTTCAATATAAACTGGTTTATTGGTCCCAATAACAGGAACTATAAACATCTGTTGCCTCTTGATGTGAAGATGGGTAACAACAGGCCCAGAAGACAGAATGAGAAGACAGAATAATTGGTTAGCAGAGTTATTTAGAGTAGCACCATACCAACTCAGCCAAGAAGCCAGTTCACTCTCATGTGGGTCAATCAGCTCTGCTCTGATTCCCGACCACAAACTGTGCTCCAACCTCAGCCATTCATCATGTGGCCTGCTAGTCATACAAATCCATAAATGGAAAAGCTAAGAAAAAAATGGCCTAATAATTGTGGAGCATTTGCATTATCTTTACAGAAGAATAGCAAAACATTTTACTTTTTCTTTTAGGTGTCGAGTCCTAGACTGAAGCAATGAAGCTTAGTATATAGGTGATGGGAAGCACTGGCTGCATATAGACCTCGTAAACTTAAAGTACACCAACCATCAGGACTCTGTTTGAGTGGAACAGAGACAGCCCAGGAAGCAAAGCTGCCACAATTGTACCAAAAATTTGTATACAAACAAAAATGTCAGTCTCAGCTGTCAACGAGATGATAAAATTGTCATCCTAAATATAATACGTCCACAAGAATGAGATGTTATGAGCTGGCTATTTATAGACTGTAATAAATTGATACATGCATGGATGGTATCAAAGTCTACAGAACTGAATTGTTGGCACATATCATATCATTTTTTAGATTACTGCCTAATAAAAATAGATTTTTTTCTGAACTGCTTCTTGGGTCCTAAGGTCTCACCAACACCAATACCAAAGGGGGCCTGAGTATGAATATGTGTGATCACAGGGCTGAGGGCAAAGTCTCCTGTTAACTAAAATGCAATTCGAGGTTATGATATCAATCTGTCAAAGCATGCACAGTCCGATATGGACTTTTGATCATCTCTTTCCCAATGCATCTTTCATGCAATGAAGATTTCCAGCCCTCAATTTATACAGAAAAAAGGAATTCTTCACAGTGTTACTTCTATAATTCAGGTGGGAGTTTGAATATTCTTATGTCTGATACTTATGTCTAGAGGAAAATGAATTCTGTGTGTTTGGGTTCTAATAGTGAAAAAAAGAGGCACTCCTATTTTCAAAAAGAAAAAAGTGGGAAAAAGAAAGAAAATGCTTAAATAATTGCTGTAGCATTTTGCCAGAATCTGAGGGAATTATACTTTGCTGAGAGTCAGTCTATGTGTGATCGAGACTTCCCAAGTGCTCATTTTGGCTCCCAAGTTGGACAGTGAGAGCCCATCATAATTCCTAGAAGCTAAATGCACAGTCCTGATGATATGTTGTTTTAGTTTTAGCCAACGGTTATTTTCCTTAAACTAAATTAGTGTTCAATGCCAAATATCTGACTGAGTTCTGACCTTAGGTTATTTGTTCAAAGACCGTGGCAGATTCATTTAACATCCCTGTGTTCTTGTTTCCCTGCCTGTACATGAAAATAATAATTGAATTCAGAAAGTTAGAGGGAGGGACTTTGTAAAGGAGGAGACATAGGCATGAGAACAATAAAATGACCCAAACTGTGATGAAACATATGCCAAGCTTCAATATCATTTCAGATATTCAGGCTAATGTGGATTGTAGAAAAGAAAATATTGTTTATATTTATTCTCCCAATTTTTAATAGAATGACATAAAACTTACTGTAGAGACCTTTTTTTTTTTTGCTCAAATAGCCATTTAGCTATACTAGGTAGTTAGCATCCCTGGCCTTTTCCAGAACAGGTTTCATTTTTCTTTTTCCCACATGATTTTCTATAATCTTGGAAGTTGTATAAAGAAGGTGGTTAGGGAAGAGCAGTTACTAACAGTACAAGCTGCTGGGAGTGGGTGGGTCCATTATGTCATTGTGAACTGGTAGGGATTGCTCAAAAGTTTTGAGGAAGGGTATATACTAGTGGCTAGCCATATCCCCTTTCCCAGTGGAAATGCTTGTTCTATTTTTGTGCTCCTCTAGAAGCTAACACCACAGGGCCCATCTTGCTAGAAGTGCCAGAGAAAGAAGAATGGTAGGCATCTCTGGGTTGGCATTGAAAACAAACTTTTTTTGGGGGGAACTTTGCTTTATGGCAACATGGATATGCCCTAGTTTAGAGCTATGCATGTATGCTTTATTTTAGACAACAGTTGTGATTTTCAAAAGTACTATAAACTGAATTTTTGCTCATTGAATTATGTATGGTAAATTAACTAGGAGAGTTCATTTTTTTTGTCCATAGCCTGTGGGAAATATTTTTATAAAGCTAAGAATTTTTTTGTGAATAATCATACCCTAATTTACCTATTTTACAAGTATGCTTACAAATGGATTTTTGTATACTAAGTTTTCCCTACCTATAATTGGAAAGAAAAATTATTTATCCAAGATCTTACAAGAAATGAGCCACTACTACAGTAAATCATAACATCAAATTAACACTAAAACTTTGGGAATAAAAAAAATAGCAAAGCATTTCTCTTTACCCATGATGCCACTGAGGTAGACTCCATAAAGTGATAAGCCAGTTGTAGCAGCATTCCACACAGTTCCGATAACAGCATACAAAAGGATGGTTCCGAGGTTTCCAAAGAACAGGCGGTTTGGCATAAAATACCCAGCATCTAATACAATGGGTGGCAGCAGGTAGAAGAAGAATACTGTTGGTGTCAGGGTGAAGGAAGCAATGTGATCTGCAGCCCACACAATTCCTCCCAGGATAAGACCAAGCACAATGAGCAAAGCACTTTCTGGAACAACACTGGTGACTTTGTGAGACAGGTGGAAAACTGCAAAGGAAAAGAAAAACTTTTTTGGGGGGAGAATCAGAGAACACTAGGCATATTTCTTAGATAGAGTAGCTTTTGTTTAGCATCTTTGACTCCCTTCTTCATCTTTGCATTCCCAGCACCTAGAACTATTTTTCATTCTTAAGAACTTTTGGAACCTGTGATTTCTACCAGCAAGCAGCATCTCTAGTGATGAAATTAAAACCCCTTCGAAGCCTTATAAAATGGTTTAATGATTTTCAATGACCAAATGAACAAAATAAAACAACGCACCCCTCTCTGCGCCCTCCCCTACTCCCTGTGCCATATCACCATTTGTGGTCCATTTTCCTGTCATGAACCTCTTTAAACTTAGCTAGGTCATTTGGCAATGGTTACACAATCCATCACTAAGCTTGCAGCATGGGAGGATCTGCCAATGCTTGTACTCAAATGGAGCAGCCTAGGAAAACCCACGGTTACTTCTAAACTTTAAGGAGGAATCAGGGAAGAGATTTTACATAAGTAGACACTACTATGCAAACCACAAATGTTAGTAAAAGTAAGTAAAACAATGTTAGTAAAAGCAACTAAGTTTAAATTCTGCCCCTTGAAAGCAAAATCCCCTTTCTCTGGCCTACAAGCTTTGGAAATACCCTTGTACCAGGCCCCCTCCTTCTTCCATGAACAATGAAGCGCTTCAGGAAATGTCAGGCAGTAGCTATGGGGCCAGAAGGCTCCCTCATGAAGATCAAATGGTTTCTCTTTAGAGCTTCCTTTTAAAATAAATGGAAGCACCTGCAAAGTGGGCAATGCATTTGGTTATAAATCCAATCAAGTGTTAATACTGATGGGATCGCGACATAATCCCTCTTAAATATATTTATATCTAGATCTAAAAAATCCATGGCCTTTTACAGAATATGGATCTGAACTCACCAGTTGGTACTTGGATAGGAGTTTTCTAGTTGTTCTGTTTCCCATATGGTTATAAGCTCCTCAAGGGAAGTGACTAAATGTTCCATTTAATTTCTATTCCTCCACATTACGGGTGATCTTAGCACATAGTAGATATCAGTAAATATCCACTGGTTAATCACTAGCACAGGGTCAGAGGGTCATCTTTCTCTTAGATGTGCTTCATCTGGCTTTGGTCTAACCAGCTTTATTATACATCATTCCTCTTCAAACGCTCTAGAGTCCAGCTATATTGACCCTTTTTGTTGTTCCTTACATGTGGCAGTCTGTCGTATATCTCTGTGCCTTTGAACTGGCTGCCTTACATTTCCTGAATATTTTCCCCCCTAAACTCCACCTTTTAAAATGCTTCATTTCCTTGAAGCACAATTTTTTCATGAAGCCTTTCCTGATCTCCTCCAGCTGCTAAGGCCACCCCAAAAATCATCTCGTATTTATTCTGTATATACTTTTATATGTAATCTTGTCTTTATTGATAAAATTAAGTTCCATGAGGGAAAGGATTGTCTGATTTTTGTGTTTGTATATAAATTACAGAGCATAGGCTCTGGCACATAGTTTTACTTAGTATCCAACTCTCTGTGACCCCATTTGGGGTTTTCTTGGCAAAGATACTGGAGTGGTTTATCGTTTCCTTCTCCAGCTCATTTTATAGATGAGGGAACTGAGGCAAACAGGGTTAAGTGACTTGCCCAGGGTCACATAGCTTCTAAGTATCTGAGGCCAGATTTCAACTGAAATAGATGAGTCTTCCTGACTGTATCCTAGGCACTCTATCTGCTGCACCACCTAGCTGCCCTGGCACATAGTAGGTTCTTAATAAATGTTTCTTGATTGATTTATTGATTAGCCCGAACAAATCCATGTTCCCAGACTCACTTCCTATGAGGCAATATTGCACTCTTCTTTGTCCCAGACACTCAGTTCCTTTTGAATTCATTCATTGGATAGAGGCTTTAATCTGATTGATAGCATAGCACAAACACTGTAATGTCGTCTACTCTCTTCCTTTCATGCCTTCACTTTAGCATAACAAGACTCTCCCTTGGAAGTCACTGTTTTCTTCATTTGCTAATCTGGGGGGGGGGGGGGGCTTCTTAAGGCAAATATTAAAATTTTTCCTGATAAGGAGCTCCATTGAATATCCTTGAAGTCTTTCCGTAGCCTCCAGGGCATGTGGTAGGGAACCAATATACTGTCTGGGTAGAATGATAATTCAACTGCCAAAAGGTGTTGCTGACTGGAAGGAAAGAGGAGGAGGCAGGGGGTGATTTAGATTTAAGCCAGATAAAGCTTTGAGATCGATCAGATTATAATCTAATACCTAGGGACCTCTCTCTTAAAGATCACAACCATCATCCCTTTCATCTCTTAAATTATCAACTAGTCTATTCCTCTAATGCACAGCAATCATCATGTTTTATTCCCACAGGTGCATTGTCCTGAGATGGGATTATTTGGGCCAACATACCTTCTTGTTGTATTTTCAGACTAAGAAAATGAGGGGGGGGGGAAAGCTTTCTTTGTGTAAGGCCTAACTCACTAACAGTTAATATTGACCCACAAAGTAAAAAACAATTGGCCTTAGATGTGTGTCTGCTAAATGGTCACATTTGCTCACTACAAAGGACATCTCTTGATATTTAAAGAATTAAGCCCTTGATTTGGCTTTCACATGAATCTGGTGAAGGCAACATTCTTTTTGCCAGTTATTAAAAGGGCGTATAAGAACAGTTATATCTAATAATGAATTACTCTTTATCAGCCCAGGAACTCCAACAGGACTAGGTAACAAGTATTCCAGAAGAAAAGGGACATTCTTAAAGGGTCTGGCACAGGGGCAGAGGCATAGAAGGTACTTTCTCATCAGTAATTAGTGACTGAGCTTATATTTTTCTGTATAAATTCTATTTCATGACAAGAATTTTTAAGTGATTGCCTCATTGTCTCTGCAAATAATTTTTGAATCAAATTTCCACTCTATCTTACTCAAATCATGAAGTAGAAAAATAGGGTGTCCAGGTAATTTAATTATTCAGATATTGCACATAGGATCAGGGATTAAGAGCTGGAAAGAATGTCAGAGGTCATCTGGTCTAACCCTCTTATTTTGACAGATGAGGAAACTGAGGCCAAATGATACATTCAAGGAGTCCTAAAGGTGGTAAAATTTAGACAGAAATTAAAACCCAGGTCCTTTGACTTGAGATTAAGCACTTTTGCCACTGATTCTAAGATCATTATGGAAAATAACAACAATTTAATACATGTCTAAACATATAGCATGTACCTACTTTATAGAGATAGTGTAAAGATGAAAAATATAACATATACCAAATGTCTAAATGTTATCTCTGAAATTTAAGGATAATTCTCTACACATTCTTTATCCTTCTATAATCGAACAGCGTAAGACGGTGGGAGTTTCTCCATAATTATTTGTATAAATCATTACATTTCTACTCCAGAGCTTCGCTGTCAAGGGGAGATAGCCTGGATTCACAAAGACCAATATCTGAACTACAATTATTCATACATTGCCTTTATTCAGTAAATTTTGAGGTATATGTGGACAACTTCATCATAACCTAACATAAAAGGATGATTTTGAAAGCATACTACTGAAGGCATTCTGCCATTGATACAGCAGGTTCCTCTTAAGACTAGGAAATCAGGTCCTCTCCCCAGTCCCACCACTACTCATGGGGACCTTGTACAAATGTTTCCATTTTTCTATCCATACTAGCATAATAGGAAGAGCACTGGACTTATAATATGACCTGAGTTTGAATCCTGGTTCTTGTTACCTGTGTATGGTTGGGCAAATCTCTGTCTCTCTACACCTCAGTTTTCTCATCTGTAAAATGTAGGGGTCAGACTAGATACATTCTAAGGATCCTTCTAGCTCTCTATATGTAATCCTGTGTCAAAACTCTATTTTAAAATACATGGCATATGAATCATAGGGAGACTATAACTATCACCCCACTCTTTCTGATACTTCTCGTAGGGTCCAAACAGAATAAATCTAATTTTTCTATTGCATGAGAGCCTTTCAAATACTTAGAAGCAACTATCATACTTTGTTCTCCTATATGATCCTAGGCAAGTAACTGTGCCTCTCTCTTTGTTCCTTAGTTTCCTCATTTGTAAAATGAAGGAGTTAATGTAGATAAACTCTAAGTAACAACACATACTTCAAAATGCAGTATGCATTTTACAGGGATAGTGTGAAGACGAAATATATAAGACCTGCCAAATATTTTCAAGAAACTTAAGAATAATTCTCTATACATTCTATATCCCTCCATACCTAGCACATTCCATTTGCCCTGACACCCCTGCAACTTCATACTGACTGCCAGCCTAGGAACAAAGTTCCCTTCTCCCCGTTCCCATACCAGACAATCTATTCAACATTAGAGTAGGCCCAGATTGGAGGGTGAGAACCTTAAATGTTCCTCATTCCTCTATAACCAGTTGGGCCCTAAGACTCCAATCACTCATTCCTTGACCATTAAGCAGAAGCAGTGACCCACCACCTGCTTGCTGCTGTGTAAGGCCCTTCCTTTCCATCAGCTGCTCAGGGATTGATAGCCAAATCAACATTATCTTGATACTGCCCTATGTCTCCACTCAGTAGACATTTTTAGTTGGAGATGTCCCTAAATGAGGCTTCCTTCCCTGGCTGCTACTAGACCTTTTCATCTGCTCTGGAACTGAAGCATCATATATCTTGTCTTCCCAATTAGAACATAAGCAGGGGTTGCTCATTTTTCTATCTATATTCCCAGAATTTAGCACAATGCTTTACACATAGTAATTAATCAATAAACAAGCATTAATTCATTCCCTGTTCCCTCATACCCATTCAACTCAGTCCCATTCTATCTATATTCCTAACCCACTCTATCTTACCTTTCCATTGTACCTCCTGTAACACTGTTCTATTGTTAACAAACAAAATTAGACTTTCATATTGAACCTGTGCCCTCCTCCAAGAAATTTGTTGTTCAACTCTTTGTGACCCCATTTGGGGTTTTCTTGGCAAAAATACTAGAGGAGTTTGCCATTTCTTTCTTGGATTAAGGCAAACAGAGGTTAAGTGACTTGCCTAAGGTCACACAGCTAGTAAGTGTCTGAGGCTGGATTTGAACTCAGGTCTTCCTGGTTCTAGGCCAGGCACTATATCCACTGTGTATCTTAGTTTCCTTGAAATTACTTAAATATAGTTTGTATTTTTTAAAAATGTAAGTTGTTCTCTCCCTTCCGCTAACTGAATGTAGGCCCCTTAATGGCAGGGGCCATTTCGTTTATGTCTTTGTATCTTCAGAGCTAAGCACCATGTCTGGGACATAGTATTTGCTTAATAAAAGCTTGTTTAATTAAATGGAATTTAATGGAATGTACAAGGTACAGGGAAATATAGCAGATAAATCCTTTTTATAAGCCTACAGAATATGGAATATGTATTTTCAGTCCACATGCCTACTGATTTTAATCTAACTTTCAGCACTCATGGCATTTCACTGCCCAAGAAACACAACAACTGCTTCTGTCTTTTAAAGCCCTTTACATCCTCCTCTCCCCGCATCTGCTCCCTTTCAAGTCTTCTTCACCTTATTCCCCTTCATATACTTCATAATCCAGTGATACTGGTCTCCTGGCTGTTTGCTTGGCACAAGACACTCCCATCTCCTGATTGGGCATTTCCCCTGGCTGTCCTCCATGACTAGAGTTCTTTCCTTTTCTTTGACCCCTAGTGTCACCGGCTCCCTTCAGGACTCAGCTCAAATTCCACCTTCTACAAGAAGTTTGTTCCAGCCTCCCTTAAGGGTAGAGCCTTCCCTCGGAGATTGTCTCCAATTCACCCTGTACATATCTTGTTTTTATACAGTTGTTTATATGTTGTCTCCCCCATTAGACTGAGTTTTTTGAGATCAGGGACTCCCTGTACCCCCCTTTATTTGTATCTCCTGTGCTTAGCACAGTGCCTGGAATACTGTAAGCACTTAATAAAAGCTATTTGAATGGCTGGCTGACAGCAAGAGCCAACAATTCTGGTTGAAAAGAAATACGCCCTTTTGATCCTAAGAAAGGAAAAGACTTCAAACACTTCTGTTACCTTCTAAAACATCCCCAACAAATGACCATCCAGCATCTGCATGACCTGCAATGATGGAGGGACCACTTGCTTCCTGAGATAGCCCTTTCTACTTTGGTATAACCAAAATTGTCAGGAAATTTTTATGCCTAAATTGGCTTCTGGAACTTATATCCACAACAGCTATTACCACCCTCTAGGGCCAAGCTGAACACCTCTAATCACTTTTTCCATATGACAATCTTTCAAATACTCAAAAACAATTATTCTTGTACAAGCTAAACATTCTCAGTTTCTTCAACCATTCCTTGCATGTCACATTCTCCATACTGGTTGTCCTTTTCTGGATATGCCCCGAAGGATATCTATATCTTTTAAAAATTGTAGTTTTTAATTGAAGACAGTAGTACCCCAAATTGAACACAGTACTCCAAATGTGCTCCAAGCAAGACAGAGTATAATGGTACTATGACTTCCTTCATTAGGATATTGTGTTTCTCTTAATTCAGCTTAGGCTAGCATTAGCTTTTTGGCTGCTATAGCACACTGTTTTTTTTTGTTTTTTTTTAAATTTATTTTTGACATGTTTGGTTTTCAGCATTGATTTTCACAGGCGTTTGAATTACCAATTTTCTCCCCATTCCTCCCCCCCCACTCCAAGATGGCGTACACTCTGGTTGCCCTGTTCCCCAGTCTGC